>CM031086.1:16907945-17507945 GCA_018257905.1 Gillenia trifoliata
TGCATTCATGAGATTTGGAGTGAAAATATCTTATTGATTACCATTATTGGGAAAAAGTTTGTAAGGATCCGGCTAAAATGCTTACAAGCATTTTATGCTTACACGAATCTAAGTTTGATCAGTTAATACACCAAAAACCAGTTGAATGCTATAATACATTCTTTTATTCCTATAATACAGTATGAAACTACCGATTTGCAGGCACAGACGAGTCTGAAGTTTTTATTAATCTTTCTCCGAAGCACTAATCCCCTGTCGTCCCCTGAAATCGGTGTGCTGTCTATTGGAGTATTGGACATCAGGAGCGGCTTCTCCTGCGTTTTCCAGTGTATTAGAAGTGAGACCAGGCCAACAGAAAAAAATCAAAGAAAGCGCTACACCATGTGAGACGTATCATTGTCTCATAATAGCAAGTGTTATGTACAGATCACAGCAACAGGCATATGATATCATATAGATTATATAATAGGTCATGCATCCGAAAAAGAACTGCAATAACAATTGAGAGACGCGTAGGACAACAGAATATGCTTCAATTTTTTTTTTCTACACGGTGACTTGCAGAGTGAAAGTCCTGTTCCAAGAACACAGTATGGGAAATTAGGTACTATTTTATAGGAAGCAAAACTCAACTTCAACGTTTGCACGCTCAAAAATAATAATTTTAACTCGAATTTTTTCATAATTATTTTTCCTGACATGGCTGTTCGTGTGGCTTGTCATACATACTGCTCACACGGTGTATATATGGCATTTAGTGCAAAACCATATATGCCATGTCTTGGAATGTAAGAAATTCAGTAAATATAAGTGTAGGGTCAGTTTGAAGCAGCTTTAGCGACCAGGCTGGACGTTTAAAAAAGAGCTTCTACCAATGATCCATTGTAAAATAAATGTTGATCTATGGCTAGAAGAAGTCACACACATACATGAACCTTAAAATGCACGCTCGACACTACAAAATTTTGTTAAATGGATCTTAGCTTCCTGCATAAGTTCAAGTTTTAGAGAGAAGGCTTGAATTTTGAGCTTATCCGAGAAGCCTGATTTTGGTTTATGCAGGGTCCTTATTCAAAGGGTATAACCAAACAGCACAACTTAATATGAGCAAGAGCACGTCAGAGCATGCAAGACGATATCCTAAACAATGCATAGTATTACTCTATCGTATCTAAAGGAGCAAGAAAGAGTTTTGGAAAATGCTAATATGTTGACCAAGCACATGAACTCATCACCATTAATAATTACTAAAATAAAAATCCAAAAGCAACAGGCACCACCGGGTGCAAACAATCATATCTTGGCTAGCATAAATAGATGTTTTAAAGCGAAAGTGCACGTGTTCATAAAATGAAAGATATGCGAGTCTGCATATGTGTGATCATGCTCGAGTGTGTAGCAATGTAGGAGAAGAGAACCATGTTGTGTTACCATGCATTCTCTTGACAAATCGTTCGAACTCCATTAAGTTATGCCTCTCAATGAGAACTGGGCTTAATCTGAGATAGGTAAATGCTGATAAATGCCTGCCATCTGGATCGTTCCAGGGCTTAGCATTTTCTAATATCTTGTTGTAGCCTTCTCTATCAAAGCATGTAAGAGCATTCTCACTAGCAACTGGAATATTAGCATCCCATGCAGCATTCAGCACCTGAAAACAGAATGAACCCCAAGAAAATTATCAAAACAAAAACAAAAACAAAAGGCTTTACAAATAGTATTTCGGTTCATAATTCAATGAAAACTGACATGGAGGATTTATTAACATTTCACATGTAACAAACAGACCCGCCCCCTTGGAACCAGTGATTTTCACATCAGTTGGAAAATTTTGAAAATTTGTTCATACAGCATTAGTTCGAAAAATAAACTTCCACGAATGGGGAAAATGAATCTGCGAAGATCCATAATTCACAACTGACTTCAATACTATGTGTGTCCCTCTTCCCAAGGAAAAAAGAAGTATTCATATTCAGCTCAAAATTCAAAATGATGATCCAGCCAAACCGGATGCTCAATTTTCCAATGACGGCGGTTTATATTTAATTTTGAATTTACATACGCTTGTAATCCAGGAAGTAATTACGTAAGAGTTTCTGTGCTTGCTACCTGCCAAACTAATCCCTCGGGATCTGCCAGTGCTTCTGGAAATCCCTCATGCTGGTCTAACGTGCGCATTTCTACACATGTGAAATTCAGGGCAGTCTCATGCTTTTTTAACATTGCTGAAATTGGAGCATACCCATCACGATTGCAGGAGTTGTAAAATCCAGCAGTTAATTCAGCAGGATGGCTGGCAGTCTTGTACCACCAGTGGATACCTGATACCTGCTTATGAATCAAATAAAGCAACTCCACAAAAAGAAAGCCTCTGAAGAACTAATGTCCAAGAAAGTAACTCACCTTTGTAGCAATTCGTGAGCCTTCAAAAGCTAAATTGGCCAGAGCAAGTACACGATCACCATGATCAATTAAAACACGGGAATACCAATTAAGGAAGAATCTGCCATAGTAGCTATCATAATCACCTCCGTCACGGAAAAACCCTGTCTCATGTGGTTGGGAATTATAAGAACCTGCATTATCTGGTGCTCTGGCCCAGAAGGAGTGGCCCCTTGCTTCTGCAGCCTGCGTCAGATTCTTCATCAAGTATCGGTCATAACACTGCACCGAACCAGGTTGAATCAGAGAACTATTTCAAAGTTCAGATAGAAGTGAAAAATCAAATGAGCTACTGGCTTTAGGTCATAACCATATGAATGAAGGGCTATTAACTTAACATTTGGAAATAACTGTCAGTCCCTAGCTATCATGCATGCCAACACCTTATTAATCTCCCACTATGAAAGGAATGATCACCATTTATAAAGGTACCTGGAATTCACCAATACCAGGATATTTCCAACCATGCTGTTCAGGATAAGAAGGATACCGTAGCTCTCCACACGGACCTAATCCAACTTCAATTTCTGATATTATTCCTTCCTCAAAAAACTCATCAAGTTCAACTCTGAAGCTCCTCATGTAGTCGAAGTAAACCTGCATTTGGTTTCATTATAAATAACAGAATAGAAATTCTCAGCATCAAGCAGTATGTCTTAAGAATTCATAAGGTCTGATTCTTATAGCTTACAAAAGGAAAATTCTCAGAAATATAGAACATATATAAGTCGAAAAAGGTTTAGCATTAGTTTCTTTTTAAAGCATGAATAAAACATGTAAAAGAAGACAAACATAGGAATGGCGTAATGGCAATCCATAGAAATAAAAAGACCAGCATAACTTAGTAATCCTAGAATACTATACCTCAACAGCAGTCCGGCCTCTTAAAACTCGCTCTTTGTCAATTCCCCATGTGAGACATTCAGCATTGCGTTTCCCTTCTTTATTAGTAAAATATATATCAGGATTCTTTTGGCCAATTTCTGTCACCCAGTGAGGAAGTGGGATATGTACATCATCCCCAACGTTGCCTCCACATTCATGGAATGACATCACGACCTACAGCAATATAGAGTAAGACAATGGACACCATATCCAACTTGCATATTCAGAGACAAAACATAAAGTAGAAAATCCATATCCTGTTTGAAATGAGATTTAACTGATAGGCAGTCTCACAAACAAACATTATCAGTATATTAGCTATTCAGAAATCCACTCAAGACTATTCTGCCACTTAGCTAAGACAGTAGTCCCACTTACTAATGGCAACTAATTAAAAAAGGATAGCTTAGTACAAATCACCCAAAATGAATTATCTGTATAAATCAAAGCCTTTTCAACTGTTTCAGAATAAGTATCTCGACTGACAGATTTTATATTCTATGATTAAGAAGCAACAGTCTCTTGAACAGATTGTGTATAAATTACCTACTGTATATTTTTTTGGGTCAACTAAAGTATACTTTACTCTCGCAAATTACTGCATTTATCCTAGTGATCCACAGCCGACAAAATCCCTCTTTTGTTTACGTCTACAACTCTAAGTAAGAACCATAATCTACAATTCTACAACATGTATGTATCAGCTAAAGTCAAAGAAGTTTCCAAGCTAAAGGAAGAAATTTTTGGACCATGTTAATCAATATATGTTTAGGGTTTACGGTTTGATTCCC
This sequence comes from Gillenia trifoliata, assembly GCA_018257905.1. Lineage (NCBI taxonomy): Eukaryota > Viridiplantae > Streptophyta > Magnoliopsida > Rosales > Rosaceae > Gillenia > Gillenia trifoliata. The sequence goes on from CM031086.1 coordinate 16,912,064, forward strand.
TTAAGTCAACTTCACAAAGTCATACGGTGTAACCAATTTAAGTAACAGATTTATGTCCTAAAGCAACTACAGTGCATCATGTCAGAGACAAATATGACACTTCCAGAACCATTTCATTGCATGAGGATGCTTAACAGTATCAGTTCTCTATAACAAACCTAAATTGTGAGATTGGTGCAGGGTAACATCTGTAAGAACTGAAATTTATAATTCTCTATAATAATTTCATTTAAAGAGTTCATGTGACTACTGAAAGAAAACAAGAAACAGAAGACCAAAAAATATATTGCAATACACACCCAAAGCAAAAAACGAAATTCTAGTACAAGTATATACCACTCACCTGTAGCTTAAGGTTAAGATCACGCACAATCTGGAAGAGTCTCTTGTAGCCACTCCAATTATATCCCTGTGGATTGTGCGCCTCTACGATTCCCCACCAGCAATCAACCATAACACCATCAACACCAACCGACTTCAACACTTGTAGTTGATTTCGCAGAGCTTCTGGCTCAACTAGGTCACAGTTCATATTGATCACACCCAACTGACAGTTTCCCCCACCATGGAACACAAGAACAACTATGTTTAGCCATGACTTGTACAAAAAGATAGTATCACATGAAGAAGATTAAAAACAAAAAATCAAACAGCGATTTTTGTGCATGAGCCTCACTATGATTTAAACTATTCAAGCACAACAAAAATGTGTATACTTGCTAAATTGTTAATCGGGATCACACATTCGAACATGATTTCACTTAATCGACAGTCTCTAATAACAATCTAACAATTTGACAAGAGAGTGATTAAAAGCCGAATACAAACATACGATTAGCGTTATGTTGCTAGACAGTAGCGATATGTTTAATTAGGATCACATTTTCTTATATGATCTCACTCCTGATTGAAAGTTTACAACTTGACAATGCACTATAGCAAATTTCAACTACAAAAGGCCAACATAGAGTAGAAAAGAGTGCTTCAGAAACTCACAGGTAACATCACATACACAGGAACATACGGCGTGCCCGTAAAATCACGGTCCTCAAACTTTTCTGGTGACGATTCTTCAACCTATCATCAAACCAGAAAAAGGTTCCAAATTTCAAATTATTACAGCATTAACTTAATTCCTCCAAACAAAAACCCCCAAAAACTAATTAAGTTCAAAACAGAGGAGTTATTCTCACCTGATTGTGATCAACATTTTCACCCACCGCAGTCCCCTCAGCACCGTCTCTCACCACGGCGAAATTCCGAGACCGATCACTCCCCAATACTCTCAAACGACACGAATTGAGCTCCGGCGAGCCCCGAAACCCCGGAGAGAGCTTCACTGAAGCTATCCCGGTCTGCTTGCCGGACGACAACGAAGCCATTGTCGTCGCTTTGCAGCAAGCACCTGGCGGGCGTGGCGCCCTCAGCGTATGGGATACTTGAGGAGCTGAGAATTGTGCCATTTCGAATCTTTCGGAACCGGCAGCCACCGCTGTTTTACTCTGTAGGAAACTTTTGAGGGGAACTGAAGTGGCGGTGCAAGGCGATTTTCCTTTTCATTTTCAAGACAGTTTTCTCGGGAACCAAACAGATGGAGTGGCGGGGAGAGAACCTGTGATGATGTTTACGGATCCAAGAGACAGTTATTTCAGCTCTAGGATACTAACAGGTCTTTTTCGCGGGTATGACCGGTGACGGATGGACTGTCACAGACCATCATCCACCACACACGTCATTGATTTTCGGACGGATCAAATTGGAAACAAGAATTCCAGATTTCCAATCCAAAATGTCTCGGTGTCAAACAATCTTTCTAGTTTTGGGAACACTTGGAATATTCGAAGTTTTGAAAATTGTCAAATTTTCGGTGTTATTTTTGAAAAATATTTCGGAAGTCCTTCACTTGCAGGTTTTTAAAAATTTCGTACTTTTGGTTGTATTAGTTGCATTTGTAATTAATTTTATAGTATAGAATCAAAGATACACCTTTCATATCAAAAAAAATATTTTACTTCTTATTTTAATAAAAAAAAGTGTATAACTAAATATGCATGTAATCCAATATTTTAATGAATAGAGTGTTGAATTTTAATAAAGAATTAATATTTCATGTTGAAACTTTTTTTAAATTGAAATTTAAAGCATACACTTTTATGACGAACGATTTTTTAACCATAAAATTTAGGCTTCATAAAATTCAGATGCAGAATTCTAGGCCCAATATGAGATCACAAATGGGTTTTGGAATTTGATGATCTAAACTAAACCAAAATTTGTTGAGTCATCTAAATGGGCCTTCCGACTATCTTCTTTTTGTAGTCACCCCTAAAAAATTAAAATTAAAATTTATAAAATAAAAATAAAAATAATTTATAGAAGCATAGAAGTGTGGACCTTGCCCAAGGCATTTATTAAGTTCCATGTGGTATTGTCATATTGATGCACAAAATCGACGTCACGGGAAATTAATCGAATTGGAAATTTGGAATAAATGGTATGCGCATTGAAGCCATAAATGGGGCTGGTGGCTCCTTTACTTTTGTAACTCATCCCACATCAATAATTTTGTCCTCTCGCATTCAATCCTTTCATCTAACCTTGAGTTACCTAACCAGTTTGATAATTATTTAGTTTTTATTTTTATTTTTATTTTTTTAATTAAAAATTGAAATCTTATTTGGTATTTACTTTTAGCGTTCAATTTTAAAAAAAAATGAAAACTGAAAAATAGTTTCTTGAGTTTTCAAAATTTAGTTTTGAATTTCACTTTTTGATTTTCAATTTTCATAATAGTTACCAAACAAGATTTCAATTTTCAAAAAAGTGAAAACTGAAAGTGAAATGGTTATCAAACAGCCTCTAAATTATATAGAAGAGTATGCTCTCTCATTTACACTCAAGTATGAATCTCTCTTCTCATAATTTAAATAAATTTAATGTCGAAAATCGATTGTTTTAAGAAAATAATAATAATAATCACACTATGTTTGGACAAGATGATTTAAAATTTCATGAAACGTAAGCTAGAATTGCACTACAACAATTAGATAAAAGGACTTTAAAATGTCAAGATGCACGTGAACTTTCAAATGATTCTTTGAAATGTGTCATTTTGAAAGTCCTTTATTTAGTGATTTTATAGTGCATTTGTAGCATTTTAGTAGTTGTTTTGTAAGTTCATTAGTGCACTAATCACTAAATAAGGAAAAAAACTCAACAAACAAGAACACTACTAATGTGTCATTTTGAAAGTGACACATCCCGATCCCGGACACGCCAGGTGTCGGGAAGTGTTGGGCGACACGTGTTAGGTGACGAAAGCCAATCATGCATGAATAAGTGAAAGAGTAAGAATATTAAGAGTTGAGTGCGAAAGTAGAAGTGTGGTGAGGGTTAAAAACCCATAATACAGGATGCATAACAGTCAGAGCAAAGTAAATAGTGCAGGAGTATAAAAACATTCACATCCCCGTGAGGATGGATAAATAAGAGTTAACTAAAAGTAGGAGTGAATCCTACATAAACGGGAGAAGCTGTCAGAACTGCCGACCACAGCCGAAGAAAGCCCTCGAGTCACCGATAAGAGAACCCACCTCTAGGTCCTGGAGGGGCGCAAAACATAAAACGGTGAGTGGGTCAAAAAACAAAGTTTGATAAAACCTTTGTTTTCAAGAGTCTACTAACCCCTCGCTGGAAAACAAGTATAGTTTTTGAAAACACATCATACCCTCTGGCATGAACCTCAAAATACTATAATAAAAATATACGGGTACTCCCTAACAATGATTACTGACATGCTCACCCATATGTAAACACACAAGTCCAAGTAGCTAAACCACAAGTAACATGCTAGGTATAAAAGTAATACGCTGAGTACTACAATGACGCAAGCCTAATGCTAAACGTTGTGCACAAAGTGCGTCACACAAGTTCGAGTTGCCTAGTGCAACCTAGAATAGGCTAGTACCTACAATGGATCCAAAGCTGCGTAGCAGTACTGGTAGTGACTACTCCAAACGTCAAGGCTAGTCCTGGGCACAAGACTGAGTACTAATATCTGGGGTGTTATACATCTACTGATGAGCAACAGTATAAAACATGTATGGCAATATAATACGAATGTTCTACCTCCAACAAACGTATATGATATGAGTTATGCTAACAGTTTGAAAGCATTGAAAAAACCATACGTACATATACATTTATCAAAACAAAGACCCACTCACTCACTTGTAAGTAGCCGGGTCGTAGCCCCCCTGTCCTGGGTAGCCCTGGTAATCCTCTGGATAAGTCTCACTTATATGAGATATCACTGTAATAATGATTAAACTCATAAAGGTTACTAATTAACTAATTAATTACACCTCTCCCTTGTTTGCTCAACACGGAGGTCCAAAACACCTCGAAAAATACCATACGTACTGCCCCTAGGTAGTACGCGTCGTCACTAGTCGCCTCGCCAAGACGGAATCGGAAAAAGATGCTCCACGCGCCTCCACACGCGGCTCCATGCGCGGCTCACGCGCGTCGGTCAAAGTTGGTCAACGTTGACGTCATCGCTGACGTCAGCGCCGGTCTGGACCGGTTGCTAAAGTCAGTGCCGGTCTGAACCGGTTTGCTGACGTCACCCGGGCTGGTCTGGATCAGTTTGCTGACGTCAGCGCCGGTCACCACTGGTCTTTTTCCGGTCGCCGAAATTTTGGCTTGTTTCTGAAATTTTTTAAAGCTCCATATCTTCTTCATTTCTTGGCCAAATTTTACGTTCCACATATCAAAATGAAGCTGGAGAAGAGTTGAATCACGGTGTACCTGGTACAACCCGTCCCAAAATTTATGTGAAATTACCAAAATACCCCTAGGGCAATGTTGACTTTTCGGGACGACTTGTAAAAATTCTTTTCTTTACATATTCTTGATGTACTCATCGATACGAACGCGTGGACGCAAACGGAACTCAATTCGGAGTTAAAACGAACGTTTTACGAAGCCTTAAAGTGTAGGGGCATTTTCGTAATTTACCACTCCGTGTATGGGAATTAGGGTTTTTGGCTGGCTGCACAGCAGCCAACCCTCCCCCATTTTCTGCACGTCACTTTTTCCTCTCCCTCTCTTTCTCTCCCATTTTCTCTCTAAGCCAAAAACAAACCGACAAACCCTAATCTTGGTTGAATCACAAAACCACCAAAATTCATACCAACGTGATCCTCTCGTCATTTTGGACGGGACTGTGATCTTGGAATCTCCAAACTCGAGCCCGAGCGTTCAAACCGAAGTCGGAACGATTTCGGAAACTGTCCGTCTATTTTCTATGCAAACCAGACCAAGGTAAGCCTCGAGACCATCACCATTGTTTTTATTTGATTGAGTAGGTTCAAATTGATATAAAGAACGTCCAATTTGGTGCAGTATTGAAGGAGAACGGAATTAGGGTTTCCCGAAGCTTTCCGGCCAATTTCAGGCCATCTCCGGCCACTTTTCCGGCCTCAAATTGGTATGAAAATATTCAACTCCTCAATACCTTCAATTTGATATATGGCACGTCAAATTTGGACAAAGAATGAAGAAGTTATGAATGTTTGAAGTTTTGGGACATAATCGGTATTAAATTTCCCAGATTCCGGCGAACCAGGCGGTGGCAGACGGCGGCGCCAGCGGCGGCTCTGGCGACCGGCGTGAGGAAGAAGGAGACGGAATATTCCGTTAACGGCAACAGAATATTCCTAACGGCGTCGGAATATTCCGTCCAGAAAAGGTATATTCTGTTAACTTTAACGGTGCTGACGTCAGCAGCGCGTGGGATGACGTCAGCAAGCGCGTGACGCTCGTGGGGGACACGCGCCAGCGCGCGGCGACACGTGCCAGCGCGTGAGGCCACCTCCCGGCGCGTGGCGGCGCGTCCGACCGTTTCCCGGCGCGTGGCGGCGCGTCCGACCGTTTCCCGGCGCGTGCGGCGGCGCACGGCGGTGGACGGCGGCGGTATGGTTTTCGGGCTCCGGAAATCGTTTTTCAAGCCCGTTTTCGCTAAAATAGTATTATTTTTGGGGTATTTTTCTATAGGGCCTATTTTAGTTTATTTTAGGGAAGTTCTAATTTGTTCCCTAATATTAAATAGGTAATTCTTCGACTCCGCACACCGAGGAGGGCAACACCGAGGGAGATTTCACTCCCGATCACTGTGAGTGGACATTTACTTTATAAAATGGTTTCTATGATTATGAATGATTATGTTTATGATTATATATGGTTTTAAAATGGCTTTTAAAGCATGTCTACTTATATATATTTATTTATAAATATATATACTTATTGATTATTATTTGTGCAACCATAATTGTTTAATTTATGGTATATATGTTGGAAAATGGATTGATTTGGTGATTTGGGATTATTTATCAAGTATGATAATATGTTATGAAATGGGTTATACTTTGATATTGCTTTTGCATAAATATTAAATGATGTTTTATTATATGGTTTTGAGGGAAATATTTATTTATGCAATACTTGATATTTGGGAATTATGAATGGGATTTTGGCTCCTATATCTATACACATGAGTATGTATGTATGTTTTCAAACACACTTGGTATGCTTTCACTACGTTGTAGTACCGTTCTCATGGCCATAGGACAAGTCTCACATGTTTGGGTCACACGCACTGTACTCCAGGGGTATTGTCCGGTAAATACCTTAGTGCAAGCTTGTCTTACGTTTATTGTTGTTTATGGGGAAAAGGCCCCACTACGTAAGGACTCGGGTGTGACGCGCTGCGGCGCAAGTGCTTACATGTGTGTGGTACTAGGAGTACAAATTAATGGATAACGTAAAGTGCTTGTACGGTGATTGAGAGGCTGTTCCTCAACCCGTACATGGGTGATCGCGCATATACCCTGTGTTGGTTTTTCCTTGCTATATTATTGGAATTATGAACTGTGATTTACGTGTATACGCTTAAAGTATCTTTTGAACTATACTATGATAGTATATTTCTACGATTATTACTGTTTTTCAAACAGGGGGTTAATATGTTGAAAAGAGAATGGTTTGCGAAAACTTTGATTTTTGTCCACTCACACTTTTGTTTTTGCGCCCCCTTCAGGACATAGTGATAGTGCATCCGGCGAGGTCGAGACTTTTGCGTGGCAGCTCTGATTATCCATCCCGTCCATGTATGGATCTATCTTTCTTTCAGTTTCTATAATAATATCCATCCCTGTTATGGATAGAGTTTCTAGGAACTCAGTTTATTATTTATTTTTTCGCTGTTTCAAAATTAGTACGCTCTGAACCATATGCATATTGACATCGAGTTTTGCAACTTTAATACAATTTAATTTTGGTTACACTAAGTGTTGTCATGCATTTAATGGCTTCGTCACTTATGAGTGTCGGCCAGCACGCTCGCACTCGGTATCCACGTGGGTATCGAGGGTGGGGTGTGTCAGTACCTTTGGATTGGTCGTGCAAGCTTGGGAAATGGCCTGTAATTGCCTCGAAAGTTGCGGTTCACTGTAATTTTGTCGATCTACGTCAAAACTCAACCAAATTAGGCAAACAACCTATGAAAATTCATCTACTCAACGAGAGGAATACAATGGTGGTAGTTAGAAACCTCACCTCGGTCTAGATTGGCCGGAAAATGGTCGGAAAGGTCCGGTTCTTCCGGTTGCGTTTCCCGTCAAACGGTTGGGAGTTTGGACGAACGGTTTGCGCAGTTGAGTCCACGGCGTCGAGACGAAGAAGGTGGTGATTTTCGTTCACCTCGATTCGACGGGTTTTCGTCGGTGTGCACTGTGCACACACGGTGAGAGAGAGAGAGAGAGAGAGAAAGTCAAAACTGGGGAAAAAGAAAAGTGATGGGGAGGAAGGAAAAGGGGAAAAAAAAAGGAAAAATTGGGTTTTGGGGGTATTGTACACCCACCAAAACAGTAAACTTACACGCTCACGTGTACGAAATAAACACGTACGTGTAGAAAAATATTCCCCGGGAATTATTTTATAACAAACTTTTTACGGAATGTTACAGAAAATCCTTTATACAGAACGGATATAATACGTATTTTATGCACGGCAACTTTGCTAAAAAAAATATATGAAAAATTCGGCTATTTTTTTTAATTTTAATATTTTATGTATTTAAATTATTTATTTAATTTTACTTCATTGATATATGTTAAAAATACGTATAGAAAACGTGAATTTTATATATTTTATTGAAAAACATGTCAAAATAATGTGTATTAAACGTAAAAAATACGAACGTACGTGTATAGTACTTTGAAGTTATAAAAAACATGCAATTTAACGAATCATTAAAATGTGTACGAAAAACGGAAGTATTTTTGAAAAATAAGTACGTTCGTGTATAAGACACAAATTTGCTAACTATGATTCTAACATGTCCCCCAGATCCTTTTTCTCATTTTTCAAACCCCCTAAAAAAAATTTAAAAAAAAATCGAAATATTCGTTTAACAAATAAGCAAATACAAAAGTAAAGAGTTTGCATTGAAGTTTTTTTAATCGAATTTTGCATAAACGTTGGGTTTATTTATGTTTTTTTTTTTTCTGAAATTCGACTTTTATGTTTTATATTTCATTAATTTATTATTTATGTTGGACCCCACATATCGATTCATATTTTGAAAAATATTTGACCCAAATCAGTTGTTGACGCTTACAAACTAGTTAGCACTTGAGTTGAGTCTTGAGCGCTCCTCTGTGTGTATATATTCCTTCATACAAAAATTCAAAATGTAAGACATAGGGTCATTAATATTAATATTATTTTTGCTAATAAAAGAAGGAGGACAGAATCCTTCTTTACAAGCCCGTGAGGAGGTTTTGATTTTTATTGTTGTTGTCGTCTATGTTTTCTCCCTCTGAACAAGAAACTAGAAAACAAAGGGAACAAAAGTATATAGCGATTAAAAAGCAAAACACCAGAGGATGAAGACGAAGACGAAGAACCCCAAGAAAGGCACCATGCAACTCTCCGAATGACCACGTAAGGCAAATTCCAAAACCACTTTCGGCTCGGGACTGATTGATTTTAGGCATATTTTGTTTATCATCTTCCCATAATTTGGGCATTAGTAGTCAAAATTTAAGACAAAGACACACGTGGGAGGGTTTTAAAAAGAAGAAGAAAAATCATATAGTGAACTTTTGGATTATGTATTTATCACCATGTGATTACTACTCTCTTGTGGGTCATTAACTACGAATACTACTTAGAAACTACTGCTAATTAAGTATTAATATTTTTTTTATTACAAATGGTATTACTATTCTAAGCTATATTAAAATGTGAGAAAGAGTTTGAGTCAGGAATGCAGTGGTTTGAAGATAAATGTCATATCTACTAAAGCAATTCACTACTTCGGACAATATTATATTCTCCTTAACATGGAATGATCTTTCATTTGAACTAGTATTTATATAAAAAAAAGTAGATTATCAATTTATAAATAGATGGTCGAAGTTTTTTTGGTATATGACACTTACATGTGTTATTACTAGTTAATTCAGTTATAAGGTAGGTGAGCGACAGACAAGTTCATACTTTAGAGTGTAATATTATTAATAAATCTACACGTGTTATAATTAATACATGAGTAAATTGGTTATGTAACGTGGTGGTACTACGGTCTTACCCAAAAGTTACTCCTCTATGTTTATATTTTATGTACATATATTGCACTTATAAGTGAAACAAGGTTGTAAGTGCAATGGTTTAGCTAGAGTTCTTTTTTGAGTGATATTATAATTCAATTTACGGGGAAGATGATTCAAACTTGCGTATGTTCAAGTTTGCAAGGCTTTAGATTATGATAAATTCAACTTGCTTCTAATTTTTTCTCTCCACACTCAAGTTCAAATCTCGTTTCCTGTAATTTTATATGCATTAAATTTGAATAATAACTAGAGAGCGACATATCATGTAATTGAATTTATTGAGAGAGAAACCCTAATCAAGCAAGGACAAATCAATTCCCTATGCCATTTTATAGTTCATCATAAGCTCCATAATGTAGCCTTTTGACAGCTGTAACTTATTAAAACCAGAAGCAACATTAATTTCAGCGATATAAAACACGAATCTATGTACTAGTCGACACTGGACAGTAAATTATAGATGCCCTCTAACTCTAATGTCATAAATATATCATATTTTAGTGGACAAGTATATACAAACTCACTAGTTGGTTTTTAAATTGGAATATAAAATATGCTCAAGTTTGGATTCATGGATTGTCTAGCTTTTTTTGAGTTTGTGGTGAGTTTGATGAAATGATGCTGGTGGGTTCAGTCGAGGTGGACAGAAATTATTACAAAGAAAAGAGCCAAATAGGTGGGTGGGTGCATATATAATGCATATGGGTGAGGTGGGAGTTAGCAAATATATATTAGATGTAAAGATGTGGGGTACCACTTTCTGTAGTATTGGCGGGAGAAAGAGCAATTTTTTGATGTACTCTGGGCATGGCTACGTGACGTTATTATTATGCTTAAATGGAGGATTGCTCTGGTGGTGAATAAAGCATTTCTCTTCAACAAACTGGCTCTCGAATTTAAACCCTCCACACTTCACTTAGTGTAGCTTAGAATAATAGTAGCAATTGTAATAAATAAATATAATATAATATCCTATAAAAGTTGGACATATCAACTTTATCGCTTCTAACACGTGAAATAATACACCACATATCAACTTTATCGTCTATATCAATACAAATTTCTTGTGGGTGACATATACAATGTATTCTTAATGTGATTTTTATAAAAGAAAAAAAAGCTTACATTTTATACTCTTTAGATTTGAGATGTTTCTCAAAATGGATCATGCATTTCCAATTTATACCTTATGTTTCTTAAACGTCTATATCCCTCCTACTAAAAAATAATATCGAGTATACATCTCTTTTTTTCCTTTTTCTTTTTTTTTTTCTGAAAATTAGTGATGCACGATGATTAAGTAATACAACTAAAGCCACAATATTAGTATTCTTCTCCACTTGTAAGTTAATTCATTGAAGGTCTTAATTAGATTTGACTAATGTAGATGATAAGTTTAATACTAATTTGTTATGTATCAATGTGAGTGTAAATATGTATCATTTTATTAAAAAAATTATATAACAATTATAAGAGGCATCGAAATGATGAACAATATAGCGCTAAAGACAAGTAAACTTTTTATAATGACCAATCCCAACACATAACTTTTGTAACGAGCACAATGTTTAAATAATTTATAGAGACTCAATCGCAACGAATTCATTTAAAATGTTACAACCCGTCCCAAAACTTTATGTAAAATTACCAAAATACCCCTAGTGGTCAAATGTTGACTTTCATTGACTTTCTCGAGACGACATGTGGAAATTATTTTCTTTTACATATTCAAGTAGTACTCGTCGATACGAACGCGTGGATGCAAGCGGAACTCAATTTGGAGTTAAAATGAACGTTTTACGGAATTTCAAAGCTTAGGGGCATTTTAGTAATTTTTACACCTGTAGGCCTCGTTTGGAAGCTCGGACTGGACTGACTATTTTAGTCGGATAGGATAATCTGTCATCGGACAGTACTGACTAAATTAGTTGGGTGTTTGGTGCAGTATCGGACTATATCAACTATTTATACTATGTTGGGCGACCTTAGGTGTGTGTGAAAAACACAATTTGTTCTTCATACAAACTCACTCAAATCCTCATCAAATGCAAGAACTACGAAATGTTTGATCTTCGTAGGAGACGAAGTACCTAGGTAACCTTCAATTTGATTAAAGGTGCAACCACAACTCCTCCAAGCAAAGGTGTTCATCCAAGATGAGATTGAAGGCCCTCTTGGGTATTTAGCCTTTGTTGCAAAGAAGATTCTACAAAGGTATAGGATGCTACAACTTACTAATGTGATTTTGAGTTGTGTCTTGGTTCACAACATTTAGGCTTCAAAAGTCATGAGCAAAGTTTTGTTTTTGAGTACTAATATGCTAGCTAAGAGCCTTTAATTTGTTAATAGCATGCTTAAGTGTTGCTCACATGAACTTGTAATTCAAATATTTTCCTTCAAGCTAGACCAAGAGAGTGAGAGGGACGGACCCGACTAATTATACGGAGGTTTTTGGGCGTATAATTAGTCGGGTGTGAGGGGTACTAATTAGTGGCCCTGGTTTATATAGTCAGGCGACTATTTTAGTACTAAGCGCACCAAACACCTGAGACCGGATTATTAGTACTATCCGGTGCACTATATGGCATACCAAACGAGGTAGTATGTTAATTAGGGTTTTTGGCTGGCTACTGTGCAGCCAATCCCCCCACTCTCTCTCCACGACCTATCTCTCTCTCTCTCTCTCGGCCAAAGCCTCACAAAACTAACAAACGAAACCCTAGAATTGGGTTGAAGCACAAAACCGTCAAACTACCACACGAGATTATAACCATTGCGATCGTCTCGTCATTCTTGACGAGATTGTGATTTCAGAATCTTCAAACTCGAACCCAATCGGCCAAATCGATATCGGAACGGAAATGGCAAACTGCCAATCAAGCTTTAGTACAATCCCGGCTTAGGTAAGCCTCGAAACCATTCCCATTGGTTTTATCACGTTGAGTAGGTTCAAATCGATATAAGGAACGTAATTTTTTGGTGCAGTTTTGAAGGAGAATCGAATTAGGGTTTGTCCGAAGCTTTCCGGCCAATTTCAGGCCATCTCCGGCCATTTTTTCGGCCCTAATTTGATATGAAAATATTCTACTCTTCAATACCTTCATTTTGATATATGGAACGTTGAATTTGGCCAAGGAATGAAAGAGATATGAATTTTTAAAGTTTTGCAATTAAATAGGGAAAATTTTCCAGATTCCGGCGAACCAGACGGCGACCGGAGAAGGGTTGAAGGTGACGGAATATTCCGTCACGGTAACGGAATATTCCTGACGGCGTCAGAATATTCTGTCGAAAAAGGTATATTCCGTTAACTTTGACTGATGTGGTTGACTTTAACAGCGCTGACGTCATCAGGCGCGTGGGTGACGTCAGCTGCGCGTGGGATGACGTCAGCAAGCGCATGCAGGCGCATGGCAGCGCATGGCGACACGTGCCAGCGCGTGGTGACACGTGCCAGCACGTGCCGGCCCGTGGCAGCGCGTGCCGGCGCGTGCGATAGCACACGACGGCGCTGGCAGCGGTGCACGTTGGTAGGAAGGTTTTCGGGTACCGAAAATCACTTTTCGAACCCGTTTTCCCTAAAATAGTGTCATTTTTAGATTCTTTTTATATAAGGGTTTTAGTTATTTATTTAAGGGATGTTTTTAACATTTTTCCCTAATATTAAATAGGTAATTCTACGACTCGACACTTCGAGGAGGGCGACACCGAGGGGGATTACACTCCCGAGTACTTGTGAGTGGACTTTTGTTTTATTAAATGATTTCTATGCTTTGCAATAATTGCGGTTTTGATATATTAAATGATTTTAAATGATTTTGAGGCGTGAACATATATATATATATATATATATATATATATATTATGAAATGGTTTATACTATGTTTTCGCTTATGCATAAATACATTGGTTTGAATATAACTATTTATGCAAGGTTTGAATATTTGGGAAATTACGAAGTATATGATATTCTTCATTTTTACACATGATTATATATGTATGTTTTCAAACACACTTGGTATGCTTTCACTACGTTGTAGTACCGTCTCACGGCCGTAGGACAAGTCTCACATGTTTGGGTCACACACACTGTACTCCAGGGGTATTGTCCGGTAAATACCTTAGTGCAAGCTTGTCTTACGTTTATGTTTATTTTTGGGGAAAAGGCCCCATTACGTAAGGGCTCGGGTGTGGCGCGCTATTGCGCAAGTGCTTACATGTGTGTGGTACTAGGAGTACAAATGGATTGATAACGTAAAGTGCTTGTACGGGGATTGAGATGATGTTCCTCAACACGTATATGGGTGATTGCACATATACCCTGTGTTGGTTTTTCATTATTATACTTATTGATCTGTATTGTGGTTATTCTTTCGAAATATGAACGGTTCTTTACAGATGTTATGTTGAGATATATTTTCAGTTATATATACAAAGTACGCTATGACTTATACTACAGTAGTATAATTTTATATCTATACTGGATTTCAAACAGGGGGTTAATACGTTGAAAAGAGAAAAGGATTTAGAAAACTTTTATTTTTCGTCCACTCACACCTTTTGTTTTTGCGCCCCCTTCAGGACCTAGTGATAGAGCATCTGGTGAAGTCAAGGCATACGAGTGGCAGCTCTGAATTCTCTTCCCGACCATGTAGGAATTTATTTTTATTTCAGTTTCTTTAATAATATACATCCCTGTTATGGATAGAAATTCTAGGAACTTGACTTTATGTTTTGTTTCCGTTGCTTCAATTTAGTACGCTCTGAACCTTGTGCATATTGGTATTATTTCCGCAAATTATTTAATGGTTTAAGTTGCATAAACTAAGTGTTGGCATGCATACAATGGCTTCGTCACTTACGAGTGTCGGCCAACACGCCCGAACTTGGTATCCACTTGGGTATTGAGGGTAGGGTGTGTCATAAAACCTCTTTTTTTTTTTAAGGACTAGTTGGTGACCAAGCCACGATAGTCTACCCTTCTGGGAGTCGATAAGACTCACATAGTCATTTCAGACTCCCCTTGGCCACCATCATGTGATTTACCAAGGCTAGAAATTGAACCCAAGACAAACCATGTGAAATACGGGCCTAGAATTCGCCCCAACCACTGAGCTACCCGTGGTGGTTAAAACCTATGATTCAATGATGACCATAATCACACTTGTCACCAATACAAATCGAATGCAAATTATCATAACACGATAGATCCATACCCAAAGTATACTTATAAGGCAACTCTTTTAGATCTTTTAGAGACTACAAGATACAACAAGCTTCTATGGAGTTTCTAAAGACAAACTAAAATGTAAAAAAAAAAAGACATTATCCTCTAGATTCGCTTGATTTCTTTTACCCAAACCGTCCTTAAGCATGACATTGTCGTGGTCGTCCAAATAACATCATGCCCAAAACTAAATAGATTTTGTTGTCAATTTTAATTGGGAGAAATTTCGATCCAAGATTTGAGATGAGTGAGAACCAAAGGAATGTGAAGAACTCGCCAAGTAATAAAAATAACGTGTTCATACCAGAATCATCCCCAAGTTGGCAAAGATCAAATCGAAACCCCTATCACCTAAATGCGAAAGTGAGAGCAGTTTAAAAGAATAAGAGTTTTTCTAAAACTGGGGTTTGAAGTGCTGACTCCTTTTTCTTTTTGATTAAAGAGTATGTTTACACCATTACCGTTTCAAGCTGAATACACCAACAAAGAACAGCCACGTGGAATTCAACTGACATATCTCAGGTCAAAGGGACATCTATGCCACATCACTTAATATATTAAGATGGAGGGACCCTATCCAATCACTACCGACTCGAGTTGACCTGATAACATTTATGTGTCAGACTGGGAAAACAAGGAAGAGAGCTCTACATGCCCAGGTCAGCTCAATTACCACAACTATTGAGTTGACCTGAGCTTCTGACTCGCTAGATTAGCTCTGAGTGAAAATTTTAGGTCTTTCATCCAGCTCAGCTCGGTATGTTCTCACCTACTAGGTGTTAGCCAATTATGGAGGCCATTCACCATATGTTCCAGTTGCCAGCCAGTTGTGGAGGCCATTCACCCTATGTTTCAGGTGTCAACTAGCTATGAAGGCCCTTCACCCCAGGCTATAGGTGTCAGCAGCCTATAGAGGCCATTCACCATATGTTCGAGTTGCCAGCCAGTTGTGGAGGCCATTCACCCCATGCTCCAAGTGTCAGCTAGCTATGAAGGCCCTTCACCCCATGCTCCAGGTGTCAACAGCCTATAAGGGCCCTTCACCCCATGCTACAAGTGTCAGTCAGCTATGGATGTCCTTCACCCCATGCTACATATGTCAGCAACCTATGGAGGCCCTTCACCTCATGTTCCAGGTGTCAACCATCTGTAGTGCCTCTTATGCCTATATAAAGAGGCATCCACCACCAAACAAAGAGAATGATCTTTATATCTTTAGAACATCTCCAATAATTGGGTTAAAGTCCAAAATTTAGAACTTAAGCCCCCCCCAAACCTCTTCCAACAACTGGGCTAAAATTTGGGTTTGGGTTAAATTCTAAAATTGGGTCAAATTTAGACCAGAATTCCCACCTGGGTTAGTGGATCTAGCCCACCATGCGTGTACACGCGCTCAAAATTTTCAAGCAAAACAGGCGCTGACGCGCCCACTTGCTTTGCACATCAATTGCACACAAGGTCTGTCAGCATGGGTCCCCCACGTTTGCAGCCTTGTCGCCCACCAACCAAGCCCAATTCCAACGGCTCTTTGAGACTAACGACTAGGATCTCTGGGCCGTTGGTTGATCCAACAGTCTAGATGCAATTTTAAAAAAAATCTAATTTATAAATACATTAAATCCAACGGCTGAGATCGAATGTGATCAAATCTAATGGTAAAAAAACATATCTAACGGCTAAAACAATTTTAAAAAATTATTTAAATCAAAATTCACCAAAAAAGTCTATAAATACCTATGTATTTGTTCAATCATCCACACAAAATTCACTTTCCTATGTAGTTGGACTATCTAACTATTTAGTTGTACCTAATTGTCATATAGAGGAATATGATAGTGGTAGTTGTACCTAATTTAGTGATTTTCATTATTTATCGGAATTAATTTTTTTTAAGTTAAAATGTTCACAAAAATAAATTAGGATAATCTACATAAATTTCATTTTAAAATAGTTACCGAAAAAAAAATATTAGGCTAAAATAATTCTTTATTAATCTCGGACTAAAATTTTAACCCAAAACCATTTGAGAAGAAAAACTGTTTCTGGGTTAAGTTCTAAATTTTCGGGGCTAAAAATTTAGACTTTAACCCTCACTATTGTAAATGGCCTTAGGTTGGATCTTCATCTCTTCATAATCACTCTCCCTAACACTTCATTTTTCTTGTAAAAGGCTCCTAAGCCTAAGAGCTCTCTATGTAAATCTATACACCCTTGATATAATCCAATACAACTACATACAAAATAGATGTAACACATTTAAGGGTAAACCGCTCAAATCTCGTCTCCATTTGCATGATTGTCTTATTACTGAGCTAAAGCTCACCTTAGCTCGCCCTATTGCCGAGCTCATCTCTTTGACATTGACCCCTACAAAGTCCTACTCTCTGACTTTGACCCCGTCAAAATCCCTTGTTGACTATGCTAAAAACAAATGTCAACAGAGTGTGTATCACTCTTTTTACAAGGATGTGCATTACTCGAACATAACATATCTTGCTCTTAAAAGTGTTAAGGCATATTATGCTTGAAAATTTAGCCTACTTTATCACCAAAAGAGGAAAAATTTTACCAACTTTGGTTGGTTTATAATTTCAGGAGCAAGACCACATGTAAAATATTGTGACGGTTTTCGTGATCATTAAAGAGCCAAGTGCCAGATTGTGTTTCTAAAGTCTATGAAAAATAAGATTATTTGGTAAAATTATTGGAATTTGATAATATCATATTATAAAGGCTTAATTATTGGTGTGCATGCCTCCTGAAAGTGTTTTTAAGCCCCATTTTATCCTTGAAAACTTATTTTGTCTCAATTTGCCCTCTAAAACATATATAAGTACCTCACTTTAGCCTCTGTTGTTATCTCTGTTAATTTTTCATCCATGTCGCTGACATGGCAGAAAAACATGAGACCTTTTTATCGTTTTGCCCACATAAGCCCATTCCCGTTTTCCAACTCAGATGTCGATGTGTCTCCTGTTCGCGGGCCTTTCGTAGGGAGCATGCCAGGAGCACACGAGTCGACCCGACCGCTGGTTCGAGCCTTTCTATTGGCGTTTGCTCCAACAGGCTTCACTCCTATCCCTTTGGAGGGATGCTTGTGAGGCCTTCTGTTGTATAAGTGTTGTCAGGCGTGCCACTATTGGCTTCTGCCAATAGAAAGATGTAATATGTATTAAGTACTTGAGCCACAAGTAATATAACTTCCGTTCATCGGATTGGGCGACTTAGTTAAATAAGTGCAGTTAGGTTCTTTTTATTGCCTTGCTTGTTAAGGACTTTATTTTCTCTCGATGTTTATACCAGAGATCGCTTGAGATAGGATTTTGTTATAAACTGGTTATAACCAAAATACTCCACGCTCACGCATACACAAAAGTAAAGACGATAATTAAAGACGGAATGTAAAGACTGTATTTAAAGTGCTTGAAAGTAAAGACTTGTAAGTAAAAACAGTAAGTAAGAGCTGATAACAAAAGACTTTAAGTAAAAAGATCAATGTTATTACATTTTAAGTTCGTCACAGACTGAAACGTCCATCGGATTAGGTTTTGTTCCATCGGGATGGTTCTCTGTTCTATCGAGATGGTTTTAAAGCTGGCTCCTTAAGGGAAATAATCAAAGACTCTCTGGCCTAAGATTCTCAATCAATACTATCGCCGGTTTGGCTGGATAGCAGAGCTAAATTCACTACTCCTCGGGGGAGTTAGGATATATGATCCTAGGTTGCTGGTCTTTGGCTTCTCGAAGTCGCTAGCTACACAAGTAGTGCGAATGAGAAATCAGCAGATAGAGACGAAGTCTGTATCTGGGAAAGGCTTTGAGAGGTTGCCTCAGAGGTTTCTTTTTGAACTAGAGAGTTCTGTTTTTGGTTGATTTGAGTGTCCTCTTCTTCGACTCCTTCCTTCGTTTATATAGACCACTAGGGAGCCCTACGTCACAGCCATCATCGGAGACTTCAGTGAGGTAAGGCTTAATCGGTGAGGCGTAGATAATATCTCTGATCAACCTACTCTCACTGAGAAAAGTTCTTTTATTCGTAGTCTGATTCCCTCCAAAATGTCCAGTGCTTTGCATTAAATGTAGTCAGTGGAAGATTATTCAGACTTACTCCTTTTTCATCTACTGGCCTGGGTTGGGTCTTTCTTCTTTTTAGGCCCAAAGTTCATATAGACCAATGGGTGCATCACGTGATCGCTGTCACCTCGCTTAAAAACCGTCACTTGGAGACTTTAGCCGTTCTCTGAAGATCTGATTTGTTTTCCCATATTGTAGAGATCTTTGCATTTAATGCTCTAGTGGGGGTATGTGCAGGCATTGAATGCTCTAGTGGAGGTAAATGCAGCCTTCTTCATCACTTATTGGACTGGGCTGGGCCTTTCTTCTTATGCTCAGCCCATTTGCCCATAACTCCATTCTAGCCGAGTAGATATTTTTCGGTGTAAACATCTCCCACAAAAATACACTCAAAATTGGCGAAGTCTTTTCATTTTAGGGTTCGTATTTAGGGCTATATGGTAGGAATTTTTTAGGTAAACCATAGTGGAAGAATCAAAGCTAAGAAGATCGAATTTCTAAAGGATCGATTGAGATCGACCATGGTTGTTCGCAGAGAACTCGGCCTCGATTCTCTAGCGTATGGTAAGTGGACCTTTATGGGATAAATACTAAAATACACCTAACTCTATTAATAACTTTTTTTTCGACAAAAATAAAATTGGATTTTTTTTATTCCAACAACATTATGATATAATCCAAATTAGAGAAAATTGGAATATTAGTTTATAGACTTTTTCCAAATTAACACTTTGGTCTTTTAATTAAAAATTCATGAGTATTGGTCTTTGCCCTTGTCACAATGTAGACCACTGAAGCTTTTGGGCAACACCGTTAAAACTTTCATCCAAATAAAGAGTTTTTAGGGTAAATAAGAGAAGAAAGTTGTAACATAGTTTGCCGAAAGTATCATTGCTTCACATTGTGAGGCTATCTACAACCAAGGGATATAGGTCACTTTTAGCCCGAATGTATGGAATGATTGTCTCTAGTAATAGAGCTATATCCTAGTCAATAATGGGTTATATCCTAGTTGACAACAGGGCTGGCTACTTGTAGCCCTCGAGCGGGCTACATATAGCCTTCCGACATAGCTTGTAACTAGTGGAGCCCCCTCAGGCTTTCTATCTCTTTCATCTCTCTCTAAATACAATAAACTATTAGTGTATAGCCATGTCATACTTAAAAAAAGTATTGCCGAGACTACAAATTAATACTTTGTTTAAAGACTATACTTACTAAGTTTTAGTTCAAAGATCAAAATCCCAATTTATTTTTTTCAAATTAGAAAAAATAAATTATAGAATTCAAAGAAGAGAATATATTGTTTTAACATCATCTCCAATCAAGCTCTCTATTTTTTAGTTAAATTTTAGCTAAAAATTTATTTTAGGAGCTCTCTAAAAAATTTCTACTACAATCATACTCTCTAGTTTAAGGAGTAATAAATATCTTAGTGTTGTGCAACTAATTATTGGAAGAGAGATTAGAGGGAGGCCGGCTAGAGAAGAGAGAATGAGAGAATGGCTTGAGGAATTATGTGTGTAATTCCTCATGCCTAATGCATTTATTTATACTAATCATGATGGGCTTTCTTACCTTGCCTAACGAGTAATACAAAGCCTATAAGGATTTGATATCCAAATTCTATTTTAGTTTACACAATCACACCTAATTAATAATACAATTCATTTTCATTTTTAATTTAATCTTGATACTTTTTTTAAGTTTTGTTTTTAAATAAAAAATAATAAAAGAATAAAAGTAAATGATTAAAATAGCATTAATCCTCAGTAGTTAATACTATGAGTTTCTTTCTCCCTTCCTAGATTTAGGAACTCCTAGTAGAATCTCTATTTTAGGATGTAGATAAGGAGTGTGATTGGAGATGAATTTTTGTCACATCCCGGACCGACTCCGTCGTAGCACGATATTGTCCGCTTTGGGCCACGCCCTCACA
Source organism: Gillenia trifoliata (assembly GCA_018257905.1). Lineage (NCBI taxonomy): Eukaryota > Viridiplantae > Streptophyta > Magnoliopsida > Rosales > Rosaceae > Gillenia > Gillenia trifoliata. The sequence continues at coordinate 16,932,981 of CM031086.1, forward strand.
GTTTATTTTCTGGGAACTCACGAGCAACTTCCCAGTAGGTCACCCATCATGGGATTGCTCCAGTCCAAACTCACTTAACTTCGGAGTTCTGATGGAATCCAAAGCTAGTGAGCTCTCAAAAGGTCTCGTACTAATTAGAGGTGGGCATATACATATAAGGCACATCACCCCCTCTCCGTTGGTCGATGTGGGATATCACAATCCACCCTACTTAAGGGGAACCTGGCATCCTCGCCGGCACATCCGTACCGAACGACAGAGTGGCTCTGATACCATTATGTCATGTCCCAGACCGACTCCGCCGTAGCACGATATTGTTCACTTTGGGCCACGCCCTCACAGTTTTGTTTCTGAGAACTCACGAGCAACTTTCCAGTGGGTCACCCATCGTGGAATTGCTCTAGCCCAAACTCGTTTAACTTCGAAGTTCCGATGTGTCTTATATGTACATGCCCACCTCCAACTTTCCAGTGATCTCCCAAAAGGCCTTGTGCTAGTTGGAGGTGGGCATGTACATATAAAACACATCCCTCTCTCTGTTGGTCGATGTGAGATATCACAATTTTTCCAAATCCTCTCTAAATTTAACTAAAACCCCATTTAGAAAGCCTATTGGAGATGCTCTAACTTTGTTACATGACTAGTTTTGAAAAAACAAGACATGAATATCTTATTAATATTCATCATGTATAATATGAAGTGCGCATGGCATCATCACAACCACGCGCGTTTGAAATAATTAGCTATAAATTTGGACTGACATAAAAATCAGTAGATGTAATTTTGATCACGTGTATCGGTGCAAGTGTACAACAGTCAATCTGATTGCCAACATTCAACATTGATGACTATGGTCCGAAAGGCCTCTGTCTGGCCTATAACTTGTCTTCGATTTGCTATACTCCTCTTCTATAAATTGGCTTTTTTTCCCTTATTATATTACATATTTACCCAAATAATTTTGTTATTATTTGAGGAATCTAAACTCTCAACGTATCATAATCGTAATTCATTCATCATTTTTCGTTACTTGCGCTAAATTTTAATGGTTCATTGTAAAACTAAATATAAAAAAATAAACTTCTCCAATATTAGTCGGGATATAATTTCTTACCACTAAGGCCTTGCCTTTTGTTTACGATTAGATTAGACTAGATGATTAACTAGATTCAATGTAAACAAAATGAAAGTCAAATTTTAAATTTTTGTTCAAGTTTGCCACACATTATAATTTTTATAGTAAATACACAGAAAAAGTTAGATCAATTGATCATATAAATGCATGATTATCTGTTACACTCGAGTTCAAAATTTCTTTTTCATACATTTGAATTGTTTAAACTTTAAAATATAGCACCATAAAAAAGAAATAAAACATTTGTATCCAAATTCTAAGTAAAAAAAATATAATTTCTAACAGACCTTGGCTTTAATAAATTTAGTGTAGAATGCTGATTGGACAAATAAAAATATATATTTTCTAAATACAGAAACCTCATTAAGAAGTGAAGTCCAACATTTGGGTTTGTAATCAAGTAAATTACTGTTTTTGTTTCACAGGAACATGAATTACTTAATTGAAAAAAAAACAAGACGAAGATTCTTGTGCAAAATTCAAGCTTAAAAGTCACTTTTATTCCATTGCCAGTCGAGTCATTTGCTTTACCACCACCACAAAAAGTCATACATACTTCGCAGTTTGCTTGTAAAGTATAAAACCAAGATAAACTCCAAAGCTCAATTTTGCAGCCTTCTGGTTTTCTGGGTTCCAAGGAACTCTGAAATATATGCCAAACTTCATTGAAATCCCCCTCAAAACTCTGATATAATTCATGGGTTTTCTGCAGAAATCACTAATAGCATTCAGCTGAGACCAAAATCCAAGAAAAAAACCCAAATTTTCTTTTTTCTTGGCCGATGAGCTGGGTGGGTTTTTTTACTTGTGTAAGTTGAATTACATTTGTAGGAAAATATGGCTCAGAACCATGAGAGGGTGCCTGAGAATCTAAGGAAACAGTTTGCTGTTGCTGTGAGAAGTATTAAGTGGAGCTATGCAATTTTCTGGTCGTTGTTAACTACACAACAAGGGTAATATACTAATATGCTTTTTGAATATTAATTTAATTTTAGTTTTAATTTAGTTTCTTAGGTGAACAATTTTCAATTTTGTCTTGTTTTTTGATATTCTTGTGTTAGGATGTTTATGGGGCTTAAATTTAGTATTTGGATGAATGCTATCTGTTTCTACATTTTATGGGAAAAGATTTGAGTCCAAAATATACCAACTTTCCCTTTCTAGTGAGACCTAGGCTACAAGGGGTACACTAGTTTTTTTCTGTAATGAAAATGGATAAGTTCTGCAGTACAAAAATGGATGACATTAAGATGGATCTGATGTTGTTTAAGTACTTAAACGCTCCGGTAAAGCGAATTTCGGGTCCTGCATTTGAGCTTAAATCCCCTTGAAAGTGAAAGAATAAAATTAATTTGGAAGGAAAACTGGGAAATAATAGTATGAAAAGTGAAAATGTCCTCTTTTAAGGGGAAAGTACTTGCCTTAAGGGAAAAGTACTTGCCTACTTGGTTAGAAATTTAACAAATTTCAACCCATGTGAAATCTGCATCCCTCGATTCTGTTTTCTTTTTTTTTTTTTCTTAGGTAGGTATCAGTTATTGTTGCTTAGGACAGTTTGTGTTTACCTTTAAATTATAATCACTATTTTGTAGGGTGCTGGAATGGGGTGAAGGGTACTACAATGGAGACATCAAAACCCGAAAAACAGTTGAAGGCGTGGAACTTAAAACCGATAAAATGGGTTTACAGAGGAATGTGCAACTCAGAGAGCTGTATAAGTCTCTTCTAGAAGGTGAGACTGAGGCTGAGCAGCAAGCTAAAGTGCCTTCTGCTGCATTGTCCCCGGAAGATCTCACAGATGCCGAGTGGTATTACTTGCTTTGCATGTCCTTCGTATTCAATCCTGGCGAAGGGTACTATACTGATCTCTTCAACTGGTGTAAAAAATTTCCCTTGTCGCTTAATGTTTCTGTTTGCGTGTATTTATGTGTTTTCCTTTCTTTCGCTTTTAGATTTCATGTCAGCTTATATGTTCCATATTATGATTTCGTAATTTATTTCTCCACTTTCTGTATAGTTTGCCAGGAAGAGCATTGGCAACTGGGCAAACCATTTGGTTGTGCAATGCTCAACATGCAGATAGTAAAGTTTTCTCTCGCTCTTTGCTGGCGAAGGTTAGTTTTTCTTGGCTGTGATTTGTTTAAAGTTACTGCTAATTTCAGCTCCTATAAATTTTCTAATATTAAGAGCCGCAAAGTGGACTGACTGCTATTGTTTTCTCTGTTAACTTGTTTTTCTATGGATGGATATCAACGGTTGCTCACAGAGTGCATCTGTTCAGGTATAGTGATTCCTCCATGGTATTCATCTTCTAGTTCATTTCATATTGTGTTAGTTTACTTCACGACGTTGTCAATGTGATAATTTTCAACGCTTTTGCTTTTCAGACTGTAGTCTGCTTTCCCTACCTAGGGGGTGTTGTTGAGCTAGGTGTGACTGAGCTGGTAATTTCTCTTCTTGAGTTAAATTACTCTCAATTTCCAGTTATTTTAACAGTTTTAAGTTGTGTCTTTGTTTAAGTAATTCTTCTCCTTGTGTGATAACTAAAGGTATCGGAGGATCTTAATCTCATTCAACACATCAAGGCTTCCTTACTAGATTTTTCAAAGCCCGATTGCTGTGAGAAATCTTCCTCTGCCCCTCACAAAGCAGACGATGATTCAGAGCAAATAGTTGCCAAGGTTGACCATGACGTAGTTGATACGTTGGCTTTAGAGAACCTATATTCCCCTTCGGAAGAAATCAAATTTGATCAGAGGGGAATTAACAATTTACACGGAAACCATGAAGAGGTCAACATGGACTCTCCTGATGAATGTTCTAATGGTTGTGATCACAATCATCAGACAGAAGACTCCATGATGCTTGAAGGTACCAATGCCGCAGCTTCTCAAGTTCAGAGTTGGCATTTCATGGATGAAGACTTCAGCAACGGCATTCAAGATTCCATGAATTCTAGTGACTGCATATCTGAAGCTTTTGTTAATCAAGAAAAGGCTCACTCTTCTGCTAAACGCGAGAATGCGAACCATATCCATTTAAAGGAACTTCAGAACTTCAATGACACAAAACTAAGTTCCTTGGATCTTGGATCTGTTGATGAACATGTACACTACAAAAGAACTCTTTCTGCTCTTCTGGGAAGCTCAATGAGGTTGATTGAAAATCCATGTTTTTGCGACGGAGATTGCAAATCCAGTTTTGTGAAATGGAAGAAAGGAGTTGTTGGTAATTGTAGGCCAACAGTACATCAGAAGACATTACAGAAGATTTTGTTCACAGTTCCTTTAATGTGTGGTGTTCGCTCTCCTAGGGTGACCGGAAAAGACAATACGGGAAAAGATTTGCTCCCGAATTTGCAAGGTGACGATATTCACAGGGAACATGATAAAATGAGAGAGAATGAAAAATTGTTGGTCCTTAGGTCAATGGTTCCTTCTATCACTGAGGTAACTTCCGATGCCCTGTGTTGAAAACCATATTTACATTTATTTTGACTAAAAACTTCATGTTCTGTCATGTACGATTTTGTAATAACATACTTTGCGTAAGTTGAATTTACTGAATTTTCTTTTCAGGTTGATAAAGCTTCGATCCTTGATGATACGATCAAGTACTTGAAAGAGCTTGAGGCACGAGCAGAAGAGATGGAATCCTGCATGGACACCGTGGAAGCGATTGCTAGAAGGAAATTCCTGAACAGGGTAGAGAAGACATCAGATAACTATGATAAAACAAAGATGGACAATGTGAAAAAGTCTTTAGTAAACAAGAGAAAGGCCTGTGACATTGATGAAACTGACCCGTATCTCAATAGGCTTGTTCCTGAAGGCTTGCCACTAGATGTGAAAGTGTGTGTAAAAGAGCAGGAGGTTCTGATAGAGATGAGATGCCCTTACCGGGAATATATCTTGCTTGATATAATGGATGCCATTAACAATCTGTACTTAGATGCACACTCTGTCCAATCATCCACCCTTGACGGTGTTCTCATGTTGAGCCTTAAATCAAAGGTTTGTACTTCTGAGCCTTCTGGTGTAATACATTACATTTCATGGAACTAGTAGTTGCATTCAAACCGGCTCTAGAACATATCCGGTGATCTAAAATGACCCGTCTCTGAATCATTCACATTATTTGTCAATCCAATGTCGATAAGTCCTCCATTCAATTTTAATTCTTCTGTTGATTTGCTTATCTATTCAAACATTCTGATGCTGCTACATTAACTGTTCTCTTTCTGAATTGGTTTCAGTTTCGAGGAGCGGCAATTTCACCAGTGGGGATGATTAAGCAGGCGCTTTGGAAAATTGCCGGTAAGTATTGAGAAGCCGGACAAAGCTAATAAACTTGTAGTTGTAGGAGCTCTGTAGGCAGGAAGAGTAATGTAGCTACTTGATGATAAAGCTGTAGCCGTAACTGGGGCAGTTTGATCTGGTTTCTAGCATGCATTCCCATTTTTACTGTTTAACCGTATCATTGGACAATAAGTTTCACTAGTTGTAACTTTGTTCATGTGAATGTGATGGACAAATGGAACATCCAAATTCCAATGTAACTTATCTAGTATCAGATGTGATTTTAATGAAGTAGTAAGTTTTTCTCTTTTACTTCTGTTACTGCCACTGTAAATGTTCAAAACAAATTAACATCAAGTTTTTCTCTTCACTCCAATTTGCATGTATTTTTTTATTGACATAAAAAAAAAAATTAGATGAAAATGAAGGCCGTGTCACATCATTTTCTAACACCTTCAGCGCTCAACATCTATCAATTTTGGGATCTCTTTCAATTTCCAGAAAGGATTCAAGATAATGTGTTCATTAATCAATAAATTAGGTGTCATAAGTAAACTTTGTGGCCTAATCAGCACCGCACAAAAGGGGAACTTTATTAATGTATGGCTTACAGTTCAATAGTTGCATCATTGAATATGTGGCTAAATTGTAAGTTGGAGTTGGATTACTTTATTTGAAATGCATTGGCAAAACAATGCCAACTTGCCAATTGCCCACCATCTTCATGTGTTCAAAATTAAATAATGTTTTCATTAATTCTTCAAAGAAATAAAAAGTGGTAGGCAGAAGAAACTACCACCTACGTCATTTATCACTTAAGGAGAGAGATAGAAAGAGATTAAGAGAGATAGAAAGATGTCTAGGATGGTAAAAACGGACGAGAACTATTTTCCCTAATTTAGAGGAATGTGAATCAAGTGAAACATGTTTACATGACCAAACAAATAGAATTGATAAGATGCATTGACATGAAAATAAATTTTGCCATAAATTTTCCAAGATGAAATGAATAATTGTATTGAAATTAATTATAGAAAAATAAACATGCTTATAATAAGGACCATAATCTTGGGACAATAATTATAAAATACAAGGACTATATAAAAATAATGCAAATAAGTTGGAAGTTGGGATTTCCAACGACTCCCTTCTCCTATCAACTACACAGACAAGTCAAAGCTCCCCAAACACAAGCACACTGGCACATACAAATTTAATCACAACCATTACAATTTTAAAGCCAGATTATCATATATAATACAATTCCTAATTTTGCTAAATTTATCAAATCAGCAATCACATACACTAGTTACAAGAGAGACTTCAATTTTTTTTTTTACTGTCACATTTGGTAATTTGGTGTTTAATCCCAGCAAAATCCCTCACAGTAAACCCAACTTTTTCAAACTTCCCTCTCTCATTGCTCTCTCTGAACTTCAAATAATCCAAGCAAACAAATGGCTTGTAAATCCTCTCATTCCCTTCTCCCACCACATCTTCTGGTGCAAATATCACCTTATCATCCTCAAAACACCAGAAAAAAGCCAGCGAAAACCGATTTTTCGGCTGCTTTAAAATGACTCTATGTTCTGATGACCTCAAATTCTCATTGCTCCAAGCTTGAAACATGTCTCCTATGTTCACCACCAAGGTCCCCTCACATGGAGTTATGTCCATCCACTTTCCCTCCTTTGACCTCACTTGAAGCCCTCCGATTTCGTCTTGGTACACGATTGTCACACAGCTCATGTCAGTGTGCATTCCAAGTCCTTCAACTTCTTGATCATGATCTTCCAAACTTTCTGGAGGGGTTGAGTAGTTGTTCACTCTCAAGTAACCATGGCAGTTTTTAAATTCGGATTCATAATGTTTCTTCAACAATCCATCCCCCAAGCTCATCAGCGCAATCTTTACGATTTTCTTCGATAATTCTGCCATCTTGCTCCCATATTCTTGTAATATTTCACTAGTAGAATGAAACAAATAATCAAAAAGCAAATTATACCTCAAGAAAAATTTCTTTCGATACAAGCATAATTGCAGCAGGGAAAAATCGAACACAGGACCTCAGATGCACGAGTAAGCGCTTTTAACTACTTGAAGTACAACTCCCTTTCTGTTCTCAAGAAAATTAGGATAAAGAGAATACGCACACACATATACATATACATATATATAGAGTATATACTGAGATATAATACCTGAATTCAGAGTTGTGTTGGTCAAAGAGAACATGTGCAGAATTTTGAGCAGAATCAAAGAACTTTGGGCCAGAAACTCTGAGGCTTTCAAAGAAGGGAGAGGCTATGAAATGAGGGGTATAAGTTTTGGCAGAAGAGAAAGGACCAAGTTTGAGTTTGGTATCAGAAGGGAGGCTGAAAAGGTCATTTGACAGAGAATATAGTTTTCTGAAAAGATCTTTGGAGATCCCATGATTGGTGATGTGGAAGAAGCCCCATGTTTTGAAGGCTTCAGCTAGAGAGGATAGAGAAGATGGGTGCAATATTGGCTGAGAAATGTCTAACATGGGGAGTTTAACAGAAGTTTGAGATATTTCTGACATTGCATCTAAAGTCTCTAGAGTCTAGAGCCTAGAATGTAGGTAAAAAGGTTTACTTTGTCCACATGGGTTTAGGGTATTAAATAGATGGTTGGTTAAAGTCTAATCAAAAGGAGTAGCACATAGATTAACTTGATATGTTTTCTCATCATCTGGTAGGAGTAGGCTACGGTGCTCGCAAGTATTGGATGTTCACACCGATCTCACCGTTAAAAGGAGGGAGGAGGGAGGAGAGAGTGGGGGAAGGAGGGTGAGATTGGTATGAGCATCCAATACTTAGGAGCACTGTAGCCAGTCCCCGTGTGTTGATTCTATCGAATAGTTTGAGATCTCCTAATATTATTTAGAACGCTCTTTAAAATGATGGTGAGTCAATAAATTGTAAAGACTTTTTTATTCGCGAAGTTCTTCAAGAAGTAGCATATTTTCATAATGCAAATAAAATGGTGCACAACGTTAAAACATTGATTGTATATTGACAGAAAAGTGGAAATTTAATTGTTTCTTCACATAATTAAAGTTAAAAACGTTTTAATTAAAATAATATATTAAACTTTAGTTGTATGTAATGACCAAAAACCAACCATATACATGTTTGACTATGTATAGACTTAAAACTAAAGTATAAATTTTGGATTTTATGTGAAGCAATCATAAGTAAGTCAATTGAAGGAAGCTAATTAAATAATCTAATTCGCAGTTACAAGGAGCCAAGAGTACAGGCTGTAGGTAGGTATCCAGGTCATATGTATGGACTTTCTTAAATTCTGTTAGCATGTTATGCATGGCTTCTGGGTTATATATATATATATATATATATATATAGAAAACCCTAATTATATATATAGTTTTTCCTGCAAAACGTTTTTGACCAGCAAAGCATATGTAGTAGTAGAAGGTAGAACATCATGTGAAACCTAGCTCCTATATATTGGTTTTAGAAGAATTAATGGACATCATGTGTAACATTATGTTTTTAAAGTATGATTGCATGTCTGCCACTCTAGTCTTCCACAAAGGAAAATCAAAGAGGCATGTCACTTGATTTATCTTTTTAGCCTTGGCGGTACGAAGAAAAACTTTATTCAAAATGATGAAAGAATACAGCCGGAAGACATAGACCTCGAACATGGGCAGAGCATCTGAACAAATTTATAAGGCTCTTCTAAGTGCCTCATGATGTTGTTCAGAATGCTCAAACCGAACAAACTAAAGAATCATAGACATGTTGTTCTTTGTAAGTGGTTGCACAAATTAAAGAAATCCATGTTGACTAGCTAGTAATCAGTATTTAATCTAGAAACTAACAATGGCCATAATGGTTGCTTAATTAAAATCAAAAGCAAGGATGCATATAGCAAACTTGATTAGAGAAATACAGTCCTACTTTTGCACTTAAATTTAAATTTCTCTTTGTATAGTATAAATTAATTTAGTACATATTATCTTGTGTATAAAAATAAAATAAAAAACATGGATATACTAGAATGGTTACCAGCTAAGTGCCAATATCTTTTGGAGTATTTTTCTTTCAATGAAACCATGATGAACAATTCAAGCAAATGGAGAGTTTTGAAAAGCTAGCTGACCTTTTTTTCCTCTTTCCTTTTTTAATTCATAATAATACAATAAAAAAATCTAGAAAAAGTAAGGAATTATTAGCTACTAGTGCCCTTTGTTTTCCAATTAGGAAACTGCACCATCATTCCCATTTAATTGTCAAATAAGTATTCAATGTGAAATCCTTAACTTGACCATTAGTTTATACCAGGTAGGCAAATCCCACTAGGTTATAACTATAATTTTGTGGATTTTGTACTCATAATTAAACTGGAGGTATTTGAGCATCTTTTTTTTGTTTCAAAAGCAAAAACTAATTTTTTTTGCTTGAGCCTTGTTTGGCTTAGGTCCATAATGAGCCCAAGTTGGGCACAAACCCATCAGACTTAACATGGAAGTGGGGATGGACAAATTGAACCTAACATCTCGTGTTATAATAGATGTTCTTAATCACCTAAGCTACAAACTTCTCATATACAAATTGTATGGTTTAAAGCTTTGTTTGTTACATTGGAGGAAATAAACTCTGAATCTATATAATCGTAGTCAAAATTGAAAACAGCATAAATATATATCGTCTTCATCATTTATATGAGTTAAACATGAGACCTCCTCTAACTTAGTGAAAACAAATACCGTTACGATTCATCCTTTAAACGTTGCTTTTCTTTAATACCAGAAAAAAAAAAACATGTTTTTTTTAATGACATGAAACGTCTATAATTCTTTCATTAAACCAAAACACGTTCAGATTTACTCCTTTAAACGTCCAGTTAATTAGTGAACCTGCCATGCACCATTAGTTTCATTTTCTAATTAATATTATAGCATTATATATACCATACAGGTACTTTCTGTGAAATATGAGTGAATGCCCACATGCAGCCATACATGAAAGGAGGAACCCTTGAAGTGCTTCTTGTTGATGCTGAAGGCATTAGGCACACAAATCTTTTTGGTAAGATATGGTTATATGATTAATCCAAATTTAATTAACCTCTCCGGCCTTATCAAAAGGAGAAATTTCCCCGTAGGTTTAGTATGCGCTAACATCTAGTAAAATTCATGCGGGACTTATCACACAACAGTAAATTTCACTTATTTTTACGGTATAGACGCTTATGACCTCCCCCTCTATGCCCTGCGGTAATGATTCATCTGGCATTACGACCTTTACGACAGTTCAACACTATGCGTACTCGAAAATCTGTGTCAACATTTAAATGGCAGTGTCATATTTTTTTTTTTGCTTTCTCAATTATTTTCTTGAACTAAATATTTGAGCTCATTAGGCACATTACACTCAATTACTGTTACAGGTAGACCATCCTACTACGTGATCATAAAGTGTGGAAATCAAGAATATAGAAGCAAACAATCATCAGGTATTTCTTAAATTTGTTTCTTCTCTGGACTCCCATTTGAATTAATGTATTTGCTATATATAAATATGCATGCATATATATATATATATATGTCATCCTTTAGCTAATTAATTAAATGGATTCTGTGATGCATGCAGATGAAGATGAAAGAGTTAGCTGGAATGAAAAATTCACGTTTGAATTTCCCTTGCCAAATTGGAAAAAGTTGACTCATCTCAAACTAAGAATTATGGACACTGAATTATTCACAGATGCTGGATTTATTGGTGAAACCATGTACTTAAATGCCTTATTATCTTTCTTTTTTACCTAAATTATGTATGCTTTTCATAAATCTCATTTTCTGATAAACATTAATATTTTCCTTCGTCCCAATAATTAACTTTAATTTCTGCTACGCAGGATTCATCTTGGGGGTATAGTTACTGAGGGAAAGGACAGAGGTTTCATTGAATTAAAACCAGCTCCATATAATGTGGTGCTTGAAGATGACACCTATAAAGGAGAGATAAAGATTGGATTCCGATTTACTGCAAATGTACGAATATACTTACATTTTGTCGTTGATGAATTAAATATAATTGTGCATTCAAACAAGATTTTACAACCGAGGATTTTGATTCAATCTAGCAACGTAACATGTTAGATTGTTAACCAACAAGAGAACATTATATTTCTCAAGTTTATTGGTCAATTAATTTTGCAGTGCTAAACATGTTGCATGATGATTGTACTATATATGCAGAAAGAAGCGCAGGTAGTGGAGACAAGGGAATTCTCCGCAGAGGACAAAAATAAACCAAGGGGATCAATCTGTAGGAGCATTGCCAACTTATGGAGAATTTTGTGGTGGAGGTTCTTGTTTTGTCATAGAACGGATTCTAAAAATAAGTAGAAGCATAATTAGGGAATCACAGGGTCTTAATCATGAGTATAATGCTTTTTTTTGGGGGGGTCTGAGAAGGTGAACTATATATGTATTGGAATCAGTATTCTTTTTCTTTATATTGGCACGTTCTAACTTCAAAAAAATTTCATTGTTTGTTTTAATAAAAAAAGAAAACGACGAAACAGTTCGAACTCGCATCGGGTTCGGCTTGTGTTTGGCTAGTCAAAACTCGGCTCGTGAAAGAATCAAGCCAAGCCGAACGCCAAGCCTAGTTCGGCTCGACTAAGAAACAAGCCAAGCTTGAACATTGGTGTGTTCGGCTCGTAAAGCTTGTGAGTAGCTCGAAATTTTTTATGAGACAACTCGAGAATCCTTGAGCTGGCTAGACAAGCTTGACAAGTAATAATATTTATTAAATAATTATACATAAATAAAAAATATGTCTTCAACTCGAGATTAAATGTTTTGTAAGGATAATAATAATTTGTTTTCGTATAATACGTATTTAGTGTCCCAAGTCCAACTAATTAACTAAATTAACAAAAAAAAAAAAAAGTTAGAAAAGATAGTTTAATAGGGTTTTCTTATTTCTTGTGGAATTCAATGGAAATAAGACTCCAAGTTGCCGCTCAAAAAAAACATTGCACCATACAACAAAATAAGCTAAATCAAAATTTAATTGTTAAATTGTTCACTGTTCCATGTGCTAATATCTGCTTTAAATTTTTTTAGAGGTAAGAAATTGCTATTAATTTAATGCTCTTATTTGTATGGTGATTTACAGAACATTATAGTATCATGATTATTGAATAGTGATTACTACTTAACACTATATTAAAAATATTTGATATGATAGTCAACTCGTATGCATAAACTCTATCATGATAGTGCAAAAGTTTTTACAACATTGAACCAACTTATTATTAAAAGAAATAGCTCGAAACAGTTCAAGTTTGGTACCGGGCTCGAATTTTTTAAGCTCAATCAAGCTTGGCTCGCATAAGAATCAAGCCAAGCCTAGCTCGAGCTCGTAAAAAAAATTAAACAAGCCAAACTTGAGCACAACGATATTCGGTGTGGCTCGACTCGTTTACAGCCCTACTGATGACACTAACAAAAAATTTCCACCAATACAAAGTGTAAATATTATCACTAGAATTATAACTTATGTGATAATTGTTAGTTTGACAACTTAATATATGATACATCTTCAAGATTAAGAAACCATACATAGAGATATACATACACTTCAAACCTAAAACATAACTCAAATGGCGAAAAGATGCATGTCAGATTTGGGTGAATTTTTACATAAAAGATTACATATTTTTTTAGGTAAAACAATAACGGCTTAAGTATAACGTTAATAAAATGTACAAATTTAAAAGAAGGCATCATGGATTAAATTTGAGGAGTCTTCAAACCAATAAGACTCAAAAGCAAAAAGTAAGGCTAACTTGGCGAATGTAATAGTCACCATACTGGTGGATGTGTGGGTTTGACAAACACGAGAAGCAGTTTAAGAACACAAGTCACACTCTAAAGCCAAAAGAACTTCAATCCTGGCAACTAGAAATTCAATCAATTTATAACGCGCCACATGAGAGATTTTACACATAAAACTACCAAATAAAATTAGTAAGAGAACGTTCTTTAAATAAAAGCAACGCCGAATCTGAAAAGAAACTGTAAAAGAACCCAATAGTAACTGCTATAATAGAGGCTATGCACGCAAAACAATCAACAAAACTACGAGTTGTATCAGGATAACCACACCATCTCTACTGTATATGAGATTTGAATGAAAGACACAAGTGCACAAAAGCAAATCTAACACATACAAGGGGAACATGTCTCACATGTTCGATGTTCTTCCAATACGTACGGTGACACATAGATTACCTAGATTGGATTTATTTCATGATTTTGAGTTTTATTGGTTTGAGAAACCTCCGGATTTAATTCGCAATGTTATCCTAGACGATTGTATTTCTTTTTTATCGAATAAAATTTCTATCGTTTCTTCTAAAAAAACTTAGATAAAGACTAAGTCAACAAAAATGGACTATTATTCACCACACTAGACTAGAAAAATAAATAGAAGAAGAGGAGGAGGAAAAGCAGAAGTGTTTCTCATTCCTCTCCCCCCTTTGGCAAGTTTTACTCTTGGCTCTCTCTAAAGACTTCAAAGGCTAGAATTTAGAAACCAACTCTCAAAGAAATCATAAAACGAATGGTTGACCTTGCGCATGAGAATTTAATGCGGAGTAGGCCGAAATTACTGGTTCCAAGTATATAGGCAACAACAATGCAGGCAAGACGAGCACAAGAACAACATATAGAGAGTCAGATTCATGTATTGATTAATTAAGGAAAAAAAAACGTTTGACCTTAAATATAATTATCATACATCCCCTAACATTAATTACCGTATGTCAACCTTATCACGCATCCAAAGCACGAAGGATGAAAACCAAGTTATAACAAGTTCTGTGACAAATGAATTATGGGAGGCACGTCTATACAATACTTTCAGAAGCTGAATTTTGCTTTAAATATTCAAGTCTTATTTTTCGGGTGGTCCAATAATACAAAGTTAGGAAGGGCTTAATATAAAGTTCTACACATGCTTTCTAATCTAACCTCCGACCAGGCTAACTAATATATTTCTTATTAAATTCACAAACATGCAACTGAGATCCCCATGTTCTATTTTACTTTTAATTTATTTTTTGGTCCAAAGACATAATGGAATTTTCATTTTTTTTTCTCAAAATTAGCCTACCAAGGAAATCAAGAGAAATTCATTTGATGAATAAGTAGTGTTTTTTTTTCTTTTCACACAAGCGATAATGGAGAGGAGGAATCGAACCTCAAGTGCAATAGAAAATGCTATGTTAATCAACCAAGTCACAAACAAGTGATGGATTGTCCAGAGGAATATTCATCTTCATCTCACTACATCCTGAGTACAAACGCTTCCTCACCCCTTAACATAGATTAGATTAATATCGCTTGTATTTAAAAAAAAATCAACTAAATCACAAACCACTCGCGACAAATAAGTATTTCATACCGGATAAATCACCGATTCATAAATAGGCACACCAAATTTTTGCACCAAATTTGTGTACCAAATGATGTGGCACCAATCAAATTTGTACTTCAATTTAAGTTGGAATTTGATTAATAATTGTAATTAGTAAAAATTTATATGGTGCAGAATGTGTCACATCATTTGGTGCACAAATTTAGTGCATAAATTTGGTGCATGTAGCACCACCCAAAAAGAAAATACAAGAATAAAAATCAAAGAACTAAAACAAGGTAGATGGAGGTGATTATGCCATGACGGAAGTTTATTAAGGTTGATGGAGGTAATCGAGGCTCGACAGAGATATGAAAGTTAGCCAACTTGATGGAGATAATTGAGCACAATTAACAAATGTGACCCGTAAATTTGGTTACGTGTGATTCACAAGCACATCAGAAGAAAATATTGATTAGTCAATATAAATGTTAACATACACAACGTGTATATATATATTTCCATATTAAAACTTCTTTTTTTTAATTTAATCTGCAAAACTGTTTCCAAGTTATATTATTCTGTTATCCCTTGTAAACTTTATATTATATTTCACATATTTCGAGATTCATATATATAACCCTGCAGAACCATATATACATTATGTTCATGTCCAACTAAGAAGCAGTCTACCTGTCTGAAATTCAACCATTTTTGCTTCTGGGTTTGTGCTGTTTAATTTGATCACTCAAGAACTCGACGATCGGACGGCTAGCATGTTACATTTTCCATGATCTCCGTCATGTGAGCACTTCATTTCTGGGAAAACTTTTCTTTTAGAAAGAGAAAAAAGAGTGTTTGAAGATCAAAGGCAAATGCCATGGAGGGAAGTATTTCAAACGGTCTTCAGCTTCAACAGTTCAAATTCAAATCCATTCATTAAAAGGTAAAAATAAAGACTGTTACAATATACCATTTGCTTTTTTCAATCAACCGTTTGCTTTTAAATAATTTTCAAATTTCAGTTGGTTTCACCCCAAAAAATCCTCCAAGATTGCTTTTTTGCTTTAAATTTTAGCTGCATATCTGTCAATAATTTATTTTTGGTCCTCTGATGAAAACAACCCATCACAAACCTCTTTTGCTTTTGCTTCAAAGCATAAAAAGATTAATACTTTTTTATTCTTTTTGTTTGTTTCTGTTTTTAGATTTGTCTTTCTGAATCTAAATTGTAGAATATAAACCAATTCCCAAGTCTCATGTTTGGATTTTGAGTCCTACAACTAACCCAAACTGTTCCATTTAAATGACTAAATTCTGTGCAGGTTTTTGAGATTTTAGACTTAGGCCACAAGTTTTAGAGCTGCAATGGACAATTCACCAAGTTATGATGAACACTATGATCTGGGTTACCAGCCTTCACCTTCTTCTGTGGATCAAACCGATCATTCGCTAGCTGAAACTTCAACAAGTGGCGATTCTTTCATGTACCGCCGGACAAATTCAGAGACCTCAGCTTTCTCTGAGTCTGTGGATGACAGCAGCTACTCTGGTGAAGCTTCTCCTTGGTTCTACCCAAATGTAAAATCCAACCAGGCGTCTCTTACCAGACTTGGAATGAAGCAGCACAACAAGAATGCCTCCGATGATAAGCTTGAAGATCACGACGCTGTTGATTCAGGTAGGTTTCAGTTATGTTTATCAAGAGGGAAATCATTTCCCACACCCTTCTCCTTCTGCGTACCTTCCTTTTTTCCAGCCTTTGGTTGTAGGGAAATCAAGGGATAGAAATAGACAGAAGTCTGCAGGAGGAGGAAAAGGGCGTGTGGAAATCACTTCCTTACCAAAAAAAGCAATTTAAAAAGCAGTAATAAGTAACTGGGATATGAAATTTGGCAGAGCTTGAGATGATGAAAGAAAGATTTGCAAAGCTCTTGTTGGGTGAAGATATGTCAGGAAGTGGGAAAGGAGTATGCACCGCGGTCACAATCTCAAATTCGATAACCAACCTCTACGGTAAATTTCTCTTTCTGAAAATTTTGAAGATGCATATGAAGTAAACATGCTGATTTGTCGATTTCAATCTCAACGAGTCATTTTTTCGGATTTTCTGCAGCCACTGTGTTTGGACAAAACTTGAGGTTAGAGCCCTTGAATCCTGAGAAGAAAACAATGTGGAAGAGGGAGATGAACTGTCTTTTATCAGTCTGTGATTACATAGTAGAACTCATCCCCATATCACAAAACTTACAAGATGGGACAGAGGTGGAGGTGATTGTCGAAAACCCGTCTTTTGTTCTACTAGTATCTGC
This sequence comes from Gillenia trifoliata, assembly GCA_018257905.1. Classification (NCBI taxonomy): domain Eukaryota; kingdom Viridiplantae; phylum Streptophyta; class Magnoliopsida; order Rosales; family Rosaceae; genus Gillenia; species Gillenia trifoliata. The sequence continues at coordinate 16,950,148 of CM031086.1, forward strand.
TGTCCTTGTTTGTTTTTAACAATCGTGTACTGGTTTTTCAGTTGATGGCAAGCAGGCCAAGATCTGATCTTTATATCAACCTTCCAGCTTTGCAAAAGCTTGACGCAATGCTCATTGTAAGACTTGCCTTGCGCGCTAAGAAATTGCATATTTTTCTCGAAACCGAGCAATTCTTTTTCAATCAAGGGCTGAAAGTTCATGAATTTTTTTCTTTTGGCAGGAAGTACTTGATAGTTTCCGGGATACAGAATTCTGGTATGCAGAAAAAGGGAGCATGTCATCAAATTCAACGCGTACAGGATCGTTTCGAAGGGTGGTTGTTCAGCGGAATGAGGAGAAATGGTGGTTGCCTGTTCCATGCGTTCCTCCGGGAGGCCTCTCTGAGAAGGCAAGGAAGCATTTGAAACATAAACGTGACAGTTCTAATCAAATCCACAAAGCAGCCATGGCAATCAACAGCAGTATTCTTGCTGAGATGGAAATCCCGGACTCATACATGTCAACTCTTCCAAAGGTAAGTCCTCAATCAACCAACATAAATATTGTTATGGTTCCGAAGACCCCTAGTCTCCTCGGATACAAGGTCGGGCCTGAGATTTTCGGGGTCTGAAACGAACAATTGAAATGGGGGTGTGCATATTCACACGAAAAATAAAGTAACACAAATTTCGGGTGATGGGTTTAGTCCGAAAATCAAATTATATCATCAAAACAGAAGAAGGTATTTCGATTCTTTTGGTGATCCGGCGACACCCGAATTTGAACCCTGAACCCTTTTGACTTGAAGTTGGGGGTCAAATTTAAGTCTATAGTTAATCCTAATGAAATTCTACAAACTTGCTAAGATTGGCAGAATTGCAACCGATTAAAGCCGAAAAGCTAGGAAAATGATTTTCACACTCCTGCACACTCCTATTTATTTTTGTCCCTTGATTCCCCTTTGATTTATGCAAATTCAAAGGCCCGAAATCAATACTAGTATGCAGGGGAGAAAACAAGTGTGCGGAAATCACTTCCCTTTCTATCCTGGTTCGTTTTGTTTCATATAAAATAGTAGGTTTTGTCTAACTTGGTTTTTTTTTTCCCCAAAACAAATTTTCCCAGAGTGGAAAAGCTTGTCTGGGAGACTCCATATACCGCTACATGTGCACCACAGACAAGTTCTCCCCAGACCATCTTCTGGACTGCCTCAACATAGCAACTGAACATGAAGCGCTTGATCTTGCAGACAGAGTCGAAGCTTCAATGTACACATGGAGACGTAAAGCGTGCGTGAGCAACTCAAAATCTTCATGGATCATGGTGAAAGATCTGATGTCGGAAACAGACCGTAATGACAAAAATCATGTGTTGGCTGAGAGAGCCGAGTGCTTGCTGTTCTGTTTGAAGCAGAGATATCCTGAGCTCTCTCAGACATCTCTGGATACATGCAAAATCCAATGCAATAAGGTAAGCACATTTAGCTGTCAATCAATCAATACGAATCACACGAAATATTTTCGACAGGCTCTAAATTCGTTCACCAAATAATGTGACAATATCTTTTTGAGAACTTAGTGAAATACGATCATGTTCGAGCACCTGTTAAAATTTGTGACCAAGTGATCGAAGTGTTTTCTTATCGGCGTTTTTGCAGGATGTGGGGCAGGCAGTGCTGGAGAGCTACTCAAGAGTGTTGGAGAGTTTGGCATTCAACATTGTTGCTTGGATTGACGATGTAATTTGCGTTGAGAGATCCGCGAGAAACCAAGACAAATAGAGAGACTGCAATGCAGCTGAGTTCAAGCATTCTTCTCACATCCAGAATTTCATTCCACAAATTTTGAGACATTTAACTTTGTCTGCTTAATTACTTGTATTAAGCTAATTTTTCGTAGTTAAACGAACGGGAACCCGCTCTACATTTTAAGAAACTCGGCATAAATTTGTACATTAGCATCCAGTTAAACAAATCAAACGAATTTGATCTGAAAGCCTCTTTTTCATGAAGCTTGCATGAAATACAAAAACAAATCGAACCGGAGTCTTGGTGAACCCGGCCGTTGCTCTGTTTATGAGAGGACCTTTATATATTCCGGCAGCGGACTTGAACCGTGAATGTCAAGACTATATATAGTCTTTCAACAAAATCTTTTAACCCATCTCCGACGCGATGCGAATGCCCTTGAGTTTCTCTCCATCTCCATCCTCTTTAGGATCAAATTATGGTTGTCTTGCGGTGCACAGCACTCTCACCTGATAGTCTGGTGCATGAACCGAGTAATAGCATTTTACTCAAGATTACTCACTGGTGACCCTTTTTGTTTCTTGCTCCTTAAGAAATACTCGTGTAACGACACCGATTATTTACTTCGATTTAATTTGTTTTCATTGAAAGTTATAGATTTCTAACACAAACACCGGCAAGAAATGGTCGCGAAACACCCTGAAATTTGCAGCCGCGATAAAATGGGGTTGAGATGCACCCAATTTAACAGGACAAACTTTCATAACCAAAGGAATCCAAAAGACTCTTTCCATTAAGATTATCGGACACAAAGCAAGATCATGAAAGCCATTTCTACCGTATCAAGAACAGAAACCCGATAATATTTCACCCCGCGATCATAACATTTTGTTCGCAGGATTGATAGCAGCATCGCACAATAAACGCTTTATACTTGCAAGTGTAACGAATTCAAATGCGAAAGTAATTTTCCCTGGGAATCAGTAAAGACCATTGCAACCTTGAACTTCCAAGCAGGGATCTCTGTAGGAAATCACCATCACATGTATGAACAGAATACACCCCAGAGACCATAAGCGTTCATCACAAAGCAGTTTCGTTACGGGTGAATTCTTCGATGCGTAGCCGCTACCAACTGAAATTGAAGAATCAATCTTCCTGACAACCCCAAGTAAACTACAAGCTACTTTGTTTTTCAATCTGACCAGATTAGACATGGACCAGACATCCAAATGAGCATTCCTAAAGCTTATTTAGTACTACGAGACCGAAAAACTACAGCAGGTGAGGTTGAGGTTTGTGTTTTTCCGACATTGCGGTGCTCTCCATTCCACTACTAGCATCATCTACCGGTATTCCTTGTTTCTTCGACTATATTTAACAAATCATATCCACCTTAACGACGGCACACAAGGAAAGGACCATTTTTCAGACAACAGAATAAATGTAAATGCGTCTATAATAATCAATACAAGTACGCATATGAAATAAGACTAAAAATATGCAAATATGAAATATGCACAAGCGAGTTTTTTGTGTGCATGTGGGGGAGGGAGAGAGAGAAGAGAGAGAGAGAGAGTAGAACGTAGAGATCGATTATAAGGAGAAAAAAGAACAGCTACATATCATTCTGCAGATATCTTACTCAGATCAATGGGTAAAGTGAACAAATCATCTCTATATATACAACAGCCCTTCGAACAGCATTCGGAGGTGCACAGTTGGATGGGGGGTGATCGAAGGGTTAGTAGTCAAGCAGCCACAAGACCCGATTGTATGGGCTGCATAAGAACATCTTCAAATTTCTTCCAAAAGGACCCCGTGCGTAAATTTCTTCCAAAAGGACCCCGTGCGTCCACCCAAAAAAATTTCCCTCTCAACAGCTTCTCCCTCATCAAAGAAAAGGACCCGCACAACGCGGTGATCCTTATACCAATTCTGCACAATGAATGTGAACATTAAGTTACCTGCTGAGGGGGTTCTCACTCCAGACAAAATCAACAACAGTTTTCTTTTGAACTCAGCTGTCATCATCCACAGCACCAATGTATGTGAGATCCTTTCGTCTCACCCTCACGGCCCCCTTGAGCCAGCTAGATGCTCGAAGATTGCCATGGTCCGCACTGCCTATCAAAGCACTGCTACTTGAAGATGGGCCTGATCCTGCACCATCTTCCAGCAGTGTCCATGGGTCAATATCCATATCATAATCCTGTGATGGCAATGGTTTAAATTTCCCTGGTATGTTATTTACTGTTCGCGCCAGAGAAGCCTGATTTCTCTGAGGTGGGTTTGAGTTTCCAGCATGCAACCCAGAAACCAATATGCTGGGTTGAAGAACAGCTAAAGCAGTATCTGGAACAGGTGGTGGTTGGCAAGAGACAAGGCACCGAACAGAAGGGACAACCACTGGCATTGCAGTTTGGATACGCCAGCGAATCATTTCAGGAAGTGGCATACGATCCAAGTCTTTCTGCATTCACAAGTACACATAAGACAGGTACAAAACCATTTACCTAAAATGAAATTCATAATAAATATTAACAAATGAAAAGACTGAATGGCAAAAGTGTACCAACACTCAACAAGACAGGATATATAAACGGATTTTTTTAGCTTAATTAATTTTGTCGAAAATCCCAACACAGCTATATTCATGCAGTAACAGATGGGGTTCATGGAATGCAAACTTATAATTCCATATACATCACTTGACATAACTTCAAAAGAGGGGAGTTGGGGAGGACTTTGAAACAATGAAGTTATTTTGTTCATTCTTAAATAAAATTGAAGCTGACGGTGCCCACTCCATATAGTGGTAGAAATTTGGCCTTTTTTTTTTCCTTTCTTGGAGTGCAGGGTATGTTCTAGAAAGCTTACAAGAAGTTTGTAACGTAACTTCTAACATAGCACTACTACTTCCAAAAGAGAAGGACTTTTTGCCTTCCCTCCTTTCTTTTCTTTCCTATTTTTATTTTTTGTAGGACACGGAAGGAATGGAGGATATGAAGAAGGTTACAGAAGACCAAACCTGCAAATTATCTGCTAGTTCACGATCAAATGCAGCAAAATCTTTTCCCCCCTCATTTGTTGACTTAGTCGACCTCAACCAACTTGGCTGCCAACTGCTTAACAGCCCATGCAAAACGAACAATAACTGATCAAAGAGACTCTCATTTGACAATTCTGCAAAAGCTGCAGAGGCAGCTTCTGTTGAAGACTCTGCCTCCCTCTTAGAGGAAGTACTCTGCATTATATTGAAGCATAGGTCTGCACCCTCGTGCACAACTCGGTTTCCTAGAAGACGTAGTACTACAGAGGCAAGCCCATACCTCATGTTCCGGCCAGATGGCTCCCTGACAGATCCAATATGTTCAAATTAGTCTATCTGGTGAACAATATTCAGCATTTATCAAATCATGTGCAAACCATCACAACACAGACTGCATACAAATGTTGAAAGGGTAACACTAGACCAAGCAAGAAGAACATCTTACAAAAGGCATCTACTAGGCTAAAATAACCAAAATTACAACAGTGGAGGCAACTGGAGAGCCTGAGAATACACCAAAATATTTACAGTAAGATAAAATTATAAATGGCATAAGAATGGAAATTTCATGCTCATTTTTTAACTTTATAGAGCAACAGGTTTATATTCATTTCAGATCTTTCTTACTTTGCTATGGTTGGATTCTCAAAGGATAAAGGACTAACTAAAATCATTAACGAAAGTCGAGAGGATACTGCATGACAAGTGGACTCTTAGTTAACTTGGTAACAAGTTTTATGGGGTTAAAGTGTCTTTTACCCTGCAACATTTCTATACATTGAGAACATGAAGAGAAAAGCTCTCAAATTATCATTCTGATAATCATCCTTACAGAAATGTCAGTTTCTCCCATATACGATGCATCAATATATTCATAATTCACATCTGTTGGCATCCTTACACAATAACAAAAGACAAAATGTATCAAAAAAAGGTTATTAAATACGCAGTTCAACTAGATTGTTTAAAAAAAAGAGATTGAGACTGCATAAGCAAGAAAAAGGAATCAAATAGATATTCAAGAAGCAAGTCTTGCAACACCATAGCTGCCCCTCAAATCACAATTAGATAAACAAGGTAATCAAATAATCACGCTTCAGTGACACTAATATGGAAACAATCAGCAGCGAGGAATATACAGGCAATCGCTAACCAAGACAAACAGGCTGCAAACAAAATAAGTACAATACTTCGCCACAAAAAATTGTACAATTACCTGTCTGCACAAATGATAGGAAGCAATCTTAAGAGCAACTGCAACCGCAGCGACATAGAAGCTCGCAAAGCTGCAAGGGACGGTGGAGCAGAATCAGCTGCTCCTGCTGCACGCCTAGCTAATCCAGGACTGCCACCCCTTATACCTTTGCGGCTATTTCCTTTGCTTGCGGGACCTTCAACTCCAGAAGGAGTTGGTCCTGCTTGCTTATTTGTCCCACGAGTAACTGCACTAATTTGTACCTCAATATTACTCAACTGCTTGATCAAATCGTTTGCAAAGGTATTGCGCGACTCATCAGAACTTTGATCTATACATGGAAGAAGTAATTCAATGAGAGCCCTCTCTGTCACATGCTGCTGAGTGACATTGTAGCCTTCAATATCCAATGTTTGACTGGCTCCTTTCCCATACTTTTTTGAATCTGTTCCCTCTTCAATCATCTCACCCTCTTCAAGGGAGGTGACTTCAACCTTTCTCTTATCTCCCCTGTTTGTCACAGGATCAACATCATAACTACACCATCCCCATGGCTTCCAAAATTGGGTCTTAGTTGAGAGACCTTTACTCTCAGCAATATTAAGAAGACGTTGTCTAATGGTTTTTCGTCCAAAAAGAACATCTGGCCCACCCAGGAACCATTTGACCTGCAACAACATAGAATCTGCTAGTGACCTCCCAAAAAGATGAACCACATCCGAGAAAAGGGGTGCAGCATCAGGTCTAACTAATAACCTTGTAAGGATGATCTCAATGAAATATTTCTCATTCTCAGAGGCAGCAGCCTTTTCAGGACTAGGCGAGGACGACCGAATGGCATCCACTAAAGAAGCATCTTGAGTCACAAGTTTTTCAACGAGGGCTTGTTCATTCAAAAGGAGCCTAAGCTCTACCCACTGCCAATGAAATTTCGCAGGTTGCAGGGTATCTAAAATATGTACAAGCTTTGTTTCACACTCTGCAAATTGAACTTTAGACTCACCATGTCCAGAGACCTGATTTGCTTCACCCTGTGTAAATGAAGAGTACGGCATCTTACAATCCATTATGGCATTTAGAAAAAGCCTTGCACGTAATGGAACAAAAGCCCTGGATTTTATATGCATGTCTGAACCATTTAACTCTAGCATGGCTGCAAATTCAGCATCACTGCCATCTGCAGCTACAAGATCATAGAAACCCTGACTATCTCTCAAACACACATCACGAAAAGGAGAGTGCTTTATAGCATCACCTATAGCTGTTGTTAAAGATTGATATGATTGGTTAAAATCATCCCGGGCTGCAAAGCTAGTGCTAAGAAGGAATGGCCGCCACATAACAAAAGCAAATATTGAATAGGCAGGTGGAAAAACCAAACCAAGAGGGAGCATACGCTGCATCCTCGAAAGAGCTATTACAGAGGGTTCACCCAAGAGTTCCACGACCAATCCATCAGAGACTGTTCTGCAGTTTCCAACAAGAAGTCTAAACCAATGCACATAAACTTCAAGCGAGTTATCACCCTTAAATGCCCCAGCAGAACGAGCATTGCCATTAGAGTTGGATCTACTACTCCTTACAAATTGAATTACATCCAACCTTTCCTTTAACCTAAATACAGTCACCAATCTCTCCAAGCTAGTAACCCCTTGAACAACCGCCCCGATGATTAGTGCAGAAACAGCAGCTGCAATTTTTGTTGTCCTCCCAAGAACTACTTTACTGTTCAAAATGTCATTAGACATATTAGTGTTGGAATCATGGGATTCAGGAGAGGATTGATATTGATTTCGAGAGGCCTTTCCAGGACCAAAAACCCCAGCAAGAGCAGAACAAGCTTCTGTCGCAAGAGCTACCTCAAATACACGGGTTTGGCGCTCTCCAAGAGCTTCCTTAAGGAGGCATAGGCAACTTATATGGATACGCAAAATACGCCTAGCGAAGTTCAAGGAATCAGTGGCAGATGGAAAAGTTGAATAGCTACCCCCCGCTCTAAAATCTGGAACCTTTGCTATAATTGGCCCTACATTACTCACAATAGCATAAACGGCAGAAGACACCAAAGATGGATCCCCTTCTTGAGCAGCACCACCAGTCTGCCTAATGCAGTCCATCAGTTCTGTAATTACTTTTTGAGATATCTGATATCCGTCATCCCATTTATCAACAGGAGGGCCTTTAGGAGCACCAGCAGCAAAGAGCTTTCTCTCTTTCCCAAAAAAATACTGAAAGGCATCATCAACATTCACATTCCGTTGCACTATTTCCCTCATGTTTAAACCCACCCTGGATAACCGAACACCACTAATCTTTTGGCGGAAAAAATCATCAAGATCTTCGACTCCTGCTGGAACACCAAGCGGAAACCCCAACTCTCCATCCACTGACTGTCCAGACTCAAGTTCAGAAAGAAGTCTCTTATCACACGTTGGCTTGAAATTCTTTTCCCATTCAATGACACTAGCTACATTGCTGAATCGCTTCAATAAATACCGACTGTATGCTAAGGCAGCTGAACCTGAAACTCTTCCATTAGATGCCACTACGGCTGAAGCACGGTGCATTGTAACTGACAAGACTTCTGGAATAAGATCTGTAGCAATAAGTATGTTCTCATACCTGAACCAAATCCATTGTTAGGAGACAACAGAATCTAAAGTAGAATGCTTAAGGAAAGTGTTTATGTCAAGTGACAAGCAGATAAGTGGAGAAATTTGAGGGGGGAACATACTACTAAAAAGTATTGGACAAGGACATTGATGATGATATAAGTACATGTAATTTTTTAAAATCAGGAAACAAACTGTTTCCAAAGAGTATTTGCTGTCATGAAAACTATTTCATACAGGATTGATAAGCGTACGTTTCTAAACAACTTTAATTAAGGTGCAAGGTTACAAATACTAAGAACAAGTGTTCTAATTTTAGTTGGACAGAAGAAAGCAAATTTATTCCGACTGTCTTACACTTGCTAATCAAAATTTAAAAAAAAAAAAAGGGAGGCTAAACTAATTTGAATGTGGTTTGTACAATGAGCTCTCAAGATTTTAACTTCATTTCGCTTATTCTATCTACTTCCAAGAGAATCAAAAAGTGAACCTCATGCATGCATGATAAAAGTCATTTTTTAAAGAGAAAAATGATAAGAGGGAAGGATATGTAAATCTGCAATCAGAGAAGAGAAACAGACTTATCTTAACATTGAGTATAGATTTTATGGGATATAAAGATAGATAATGCACCTTCGGAGTGATGATACCAGAAATGCCTCCCCCACTTCACACACTTGACTTTCAGCATTTCTTGGCAACAGCATAATGTTCCTCCCACTATGGATTGTAGAACTGGGGCCACTAACCTTTGGCAGCAACCAAAGCAGAAACTTGACTGCTGAAACTAAATCATTTGAAACATCCATCAAATACAGTGCAGCAGAAAGTTCATCTTCACCAAGCTTCCACCGTATGGAGCTCCTATCATCAACAGATGTGAAAGTCCTACCAAATTGGCCAACCTTCGCAATGGCCTTTTCAGTCTCTTCAACAAGCTGCCTAATAACAGTCATCAACCAAACCGTAATTGTCCTCTTCTCTACAAATCGCAGCCGCTTTAAAGCTTTTCCAATTGAAACAATATCCCCACCATGGTTCATTTTGGTTGGATCTATAGACTTTGGGGTTTCCCCCTCAACTCCACTCTTATGATGAGGACAGCTTACTTTATTATTGCAGACATGACTCGTAGATGCTCCCTGGCTACCTTCAATCCTAGCAGCTGCAAGTTGAGCAAGACTTTGAGTTTTACGAACTATCTTCTGCCGGTTCCTAGAGACCTGTTTGGTCGATTTAACGGGTGGATCAACCTTCAATGGCTCCAAGGACTTAGGTCTCTTCCTCGTCCACCAGGTATCTTCATCATCTGAAGGAATTGGAGAATTTCCTTGGATGCATGAGCTCCTTTCGTCACTCACTTTTTGCCTCTTTGCTCTTCTGCACTCTTCACACCCAGGGGTGCCTTCTCCCAGATCCATCTTGTTATAGATTGACCCAAAAGGCCTCTTAACACTCCCTTGGGGTTCATCAAGTCCTGTATCTGTCGTTGGGGATGAACTATTTGGGAGTTGCAACAGAACTGATATTGCTTCCTTTAGTTCTTCGACATCAGCATCAGTCTTGCCACTTTTACCAGACAATACGTTGGGTGATGGCTGAACAGCCTTCCACTGATCCACAGAAACTGGCAAACTACCATCTTTTCCAGGAATAGGATAATGCTTTTGCTTCAGAACAGACACATTCATATTCGCATTTTTATTTTGATCAGAGAGAAGCCCACGAAGTATTAGACGGCGCTCAGTTGAGTAGAAGTTCATGGCCTCTGAAAGTTGGGGCCCTTCAGCAATCCCTGCTTCTTCCAAAGCATCATGCATAAAGAGCCCAGGCAACAGCTTCAAGATACGAAAATGCCTCTTCCGCCGGTCTACTTCAACCACTGGTTCATTCATATCCATAATTCCACTAACTATCAGCTGCCTAACATAGGCATGAGGATTAAAAATACCAGACCGGATAAGTTCAATTACAAGTAGTTGAAGGCGCTTGAAACCTTCTCCTTTGCCTGCTTCATGTTGATCAATCCAACACACTATGATATCGTGTAAAGGACCAGGGCTCTCGAATATATTTGATGATTTCATGCTTCTTTGATCAACATTTTTTGGTTTAACTTCACAGGAATTTCCCAAGGAAACTCTGACAGGAAAATTGTTCTGCTGGGTAGAACCTTTTGCAACACTACTGACTCCAAGGACGCTATCATTCTTACGTTGAGGTGAACTTTGCAAATCTCTTATCTTTAGCTTCAAAAGCCGAGTAACAACAAATACCTGAGAGAAATCCTTTCTGCCAGAAAATTTCAGCTCACACGGTGGGGCACTCCTAAAATCCCTGAAATCACATGTTGCCCACTCACAGAGGAAAAATACAGAGCAAACAAATGACAAGTTTGCAGTCCCAATCCACTTCAACGAAGTTCGCAAACATGGACTAACTCCTGCAATCCAACTTTCATTTGCAACCCCATCACAAGGATCTTCAAACAGAAATCTATAAGCCCCTTGAACATCTCCCTGCACAAGAGATCTATCTAGGGCCTGTACAGCTTTAGCTATACTATGGCTTGGATAGCTAGGTCTTGCAGCCTTTGCAAGATTTTCAGCATGTTTCTGAATGGATGAAACAATATGATCAAAAGCCAGGGACTGATACTGAGTATCAAAAACTTTACTTCCGAATGCAGAAGCAACTTCTTCTGAAACATTTTTAATCTTTCTCGCATCCTCAGACATCTTTTGTAATCCATCATTTGCAATATAGGAGACTACAGAGGATGGTAGAGGAAAGCAATCCAAAGCTACAAACGTATCAGGCACAGCAAGTATTAAATAGCGAAGCATCTCAGCCAAAGAAGACACTGTATACCCCCTATGGGAGTTATCTACAAGATCTGATCCACCTTGAGAAGGTTCGCCAATGAAACGAACAGCTACTCTCACAAGATTGCGCACATATGTTTGAGATAAAACAACAGTTTCCAGAACACCATATATAATAGGCAAAAGAAACTGCATAATCTCAAGCAATTCTTTCTCCTGCAACAGAACAAATATGATTATAAGAGGCAAATTAAGATAATTTAACCTCAGTCAATAGTGTTTACAAAAATAAACACATAAAAAGTAATACCTGTAGTTGACTTAGAACCCACTCAATGATGAGTGTAGGAAGAAGCAGCCCCTCAGCATGATGCCATTGCAGAAGCCGCACCACATACCACCACTTGAAATGTACAGAAGGCTCCTCACCATCAAGGACTGCTGATGCTGGATCACTCCTTTGTGGCAGTGACCCAGCATAGAGAGTTTGTGGTGATCTATCTCTGTTGTGTGAAGTGGAATGAGAATTATTTCTCGAGAATAACTCATCGAGAAGGTACTGCAGGTAATCAATAATATCTTTTGTCCACAGCTCTGTGCGGGACAACTGAGCTTTATCAGATGTCCCAGAAGATATATTAGAACCTGGCCTGACCTGCAGAAAATACAGAAATAATATGGTGCAGTGTCAGCTACTTTCCAATATGAGAAATATTGGCAAACAGGTTATGATCAAAACCCAGTTCTGTTATGATTGTGAGGGAATATATACCTGATTAAGGTAAGTTACTTTAATAAACCAAGTTGCTCTCAGCAATGGAACATTATTCCTTGTAAGAACTTCAAATAAAGATCTTTTCCTATACCCATGAGGGACATGATCAGCCAATGAACGCAAGCGCTTGTGTTGTTGTGATAGACCCTGGAAGCGAATGGGAAATATATTATAATCAGCTTATAAACAAGAATAAATAGAATGACTTATTGAGTCATGGAATTCAACAACAAAACCTCTCATCAGTTATTTCAAAACACTGAGGTATGTCCAACCCAGTATTTCATGGGTAGAACCTCCACTAGTTTTTGAGGGATACCTCTCCATCTTTATCAAATTCTCACCACTATGTGGCCATACTAGGTTGTCATCATTTTTTTTTTTTGGTTGAATAGGTTGTCATCATTTTGATGAACCCTTTTGTTTAAAAACATTTAACAATTTGATTGGATATAGATAACAATAACTGTGGTCCTCATTTTTATGAGAATAACTGTTGCCCTCATTTTGTTGCCCTCGGCAAGACATTAAGATGTCTGGGACGAACCAAGTCACCAAATCACAATGCTTCTTATTTACTTAAGTTGACAGTGTAACCAACGGGGTAATAGCTACTAGCTGTTTCTATGTTTCAGAGTTTCTCAAGCAGAAGTGCACAATTAAAGAGAATTGCACGGTCTATGCCTATAACCTTTCTATACAAAAATAAGGTTAACATTTATTAGAAGCAACTGCGTGTTCAAGAAAAGAAAAGGGATACCTCAATCCATTTTTTTCGTAACTCTTCACCACAGGGCTTTTGTTCAGGAAAAACACCTGGCTTTGACAACAGTGAATCAACAAGAGGAACACCGTACACTTGACCAGCCTGCCATGGGAAAAAAAAATAAACACACAGCAGTCCATAATGTGACATCAATCATATAGCACCCACCAAAGCACTTTAATGCAAAAGCATATGTCGTCCTTCGCCAAGGGCTTCATCATCGTTTTCTGGCAATATGCATTTTTGCTGCAGAAGAAATTTTCTAAACATAAAAAATAGCTGAGCAAGGATAAATTACCTTCCTCTTTTGAGCACGAGATTCATTGATAGCCCTAAAACGTTTTTTGATGGCCTGGAAATTAAGAGAACCCAAAATATCATATAATCTACTAGTATTGAAAAATACATGAACCCAAAGAAAGTGGTAGAACTCCATCAATATCAAAATAAATAAATCCCTCATAACTTTCCAAACTAAGTGATGTACCTCTTTGCACCTGAAGACAAGAGGCTTGCCAAAAGCTTGAACCTGACTCAGAGAAACCTCTCTAGATTCCTGGAAAATTTGGCAAGTGAAGTCATCATAAACACCCACGTGTTTGGACCCACAAAAATTTGAATCTCAAAATACCGTAACAAGATATATAGTAATAATAATTATTGTTATCCAATAGGAGCAGACCATATAAAAATGGCATTCAGCATGAAAATATGCAGCATAAATGCTTTGGTATAAATTGAAAAAGCCAAAAAATGACTCTTCGAAAAAATGCAGAAGGATGCGCACAAATGGTTATAAGGAGTAAATTTCGGTGGGATTTTGTGAAGAAACAACTGTAGTGGATTTTCAGATAGGTAGTCTTTCTTAAGAATGAGAGCATCTTGATATATTTCTATCAATTACTACATTATAAAATTGTACCTCAATTCCTTCAACAGTCTCTCTGTATCCAGCTTGCACATATTCTCTGGTAAGAGTCTCCTCTGGGCAATTTGGCGTTTGGGGGTGAAAGTCAGGTGGCCCAAGTCTGAGATTAAATAAAATGGAAATGACTTATAACTGAGAACCATAATCAGCAGATATAAATTTATGGAACAAAAAATATAAAAATAAAATAAACATAACATTTTGAAAATAATATATGAGTTAGCATATCCAGCAGTTAAAAATTCCTGCAACCTGTTTCATTTTAGTAAGTATTATAATACAATAAAAAAAGAAACTAAAGACTAGCAGCACATAAATTCTCTTCTTTACAGATATTTGAAGAAAAGGGCACTAATCTGTCTGAACATTACCGGGAATTCAAAGGGTCTTTATCACACTTCAATTTGTAAGGGTTTAACTGCGATGTGCGCCTGCAAAGTTAAAAACAGCACACCAAATTTTATAACAGAGTAAACAGTCACTTATCAATAATCAAAAGATCATGTAACTCTGTACAAGGGGAAAAAAAATAAGTTATACAACCATTATAGAGAAAATATAATATTAGAAATGTCAGAATTTGCAAAATTTTGAGCCAAACTAGCCTATAAATGAAGACCTAATAAATATCATTTAATTTTTTATGAGAAACACACTATTCATTAAAAATAGTGCAAAATTGGCGAACAAGAAGTCCACTAATGGGTAAAACTAAACAATAAATACCATTGAAATTAAAATTATATGACCTAAAATAAAAATAGATTTTGTTTCCGTGAAAGAGAATGTAATGCAACATATTTCCAGGAGCACAGTTACCTAGAAGCTAGAGGTAAGTTAGGCAATGTAGCCGATTCAGCCTCGGGTAGAATCCTCTCCTGATGTCCCACCTATTGTGTTGTTAACTGCACTAGTGCAGCCATAGTGGCATGATACCTTTGCATTTCTCCCAACTATCATCGCATACTGCCCCAGCATCGAACTGCTACAAGAAGCTGTCAAGCTAAACCACTGAATTAAATCATGGTTCCCCAATTGTTCTTGATAAAAGCCGTCACCAAAGAAACTACAGTTAATTAGTTTACTGCAGAAATACAAATTTAAGAAGATAGTGGATGCAACAAGCAAGGATTCACCTCATGAATATAACGTATGCAAATATCTTCAGTCATAAGCTACATAATGCAAATTGACATTCCTTCAAGGCAAAACTCTTGCTAGTAAACATGACATAGTCTTTCAGACCCTACAATGAATGCATGGTATGCATAATATATGAACTTCAAGGCACAATTCTAGAATTATATATGTATATACAGACAGGACGGATGGAGTATAGAGCAAAGAATTTTAGTTCAGAAACAACGAAGATGGATGATTCGAAAAGTGTGATTCAAGTACGGAATCTATTTGTTGCTGATTAGTTATTACAGTCTATTGTAAACCTAATCCTACAAATAATGTTGAAAATTTGACTTCTAAAGTTTCTGGTAATTAAATTTACAACTATTAGGTATTTACTTTGCTCCCTCCAATATACATCATTTCTACTAAATAGTTTGGAGTTCCAATATGAAGAAAGCAACACCTCTACTGAAGGGACTAACTTATAGACTTTGGCTACCAGGCATGTTCAAGTATTTACATATCTAAGAAATGCCTAAAGTTTTTCTCTCAACGAGTATTAAATTTACTTGGGGAACATTCGAACCTAAATGAAACATGCGCATTTGCTTAAAGTTAAATTTGATATCATGAACGCTAAACTTCTAGAGCAGCTAATAAAATCTTTGGCCTCGTAATTCGCAACCCAATTCTCAGAAGTTCATATCTTTCACATTACACATATACGTAATACGTCCCAATGTTCAACCTACGTAGCAAAAAGCAACAGAACTTAACCCAAACAATTTGATCTGCAATTTTTTATCTAAAAACCACATTAGAAACTCTCAGTATTTAAACTGCAAGCTCAATCGGCTGTAAGCGCCCAGAAAATAAACACACCAATTTTCAAACAAAGTAAATTAACAATACCAAAACTCTGAGCATTAATACAACCCTAAATCTGCTATTGACCCTACGAATTTCAAAGAACCCTAAATCCGGAGCTAAATTCTAACGGTACTGAAACAAATTGCGCACCAAATCATCGAATCTAACACCAAAGCACCATAAATTGCAGCTAGGGTTTTGAAAATACCAATTTCCAGACCGGAGAGCTGTTCCGGGAGCTTCGCGAATTGGGTTTTCCAGCAGCAAGTGAGGCTAGGGTTTTTATGGCAATGGGTGTAAAAAAAGGCGAAGACTTTGGGGACAAAACTGTAAAAAATTAATGAAAAGATTTGGGATTGCAGAAGTGTGGCTCTGAAAGGTTTGGGATTCCAAGAGGAAAAGAGATGGGTTTTAGAGAGAGAGAGGGGTAGAGAGAGAAAATTGAGAAGGAACTGAAGAAGGGTTGAGGAGTTTGACTTCTTTAATCTTCTTGCTGATGATGACGATGATGCCTCTGTTAAGCTTCCTCGTGTTAGAATAAAGAGGAAAGGGTGGGCGATCTGGAGCTAGTAAATTATTAAAAAAATTATTTTCTGTATTTTTCTACTTTTTGTTCCAATTTTGCCCTTGTCTTTCTCTTTCTTTGATTTTTGCTAGATTGCTGCAGAATTGGCAACTTTGTGGGGGTAGAATGGGGACAAAGTTGGGATACCCTAATTAAGCTGGATCAGTTTCAAATATGTTTGATATAAAGTGTGTGTTTTTCAGTGCTTTTAATAGAAAAATTGATGATCTGCATTCCTCGTGGTAAAGTTGGTAAGAAAATATACAAAATTTTAATGCATTTAAGTTTTAGGATTTGATCCAAATTCACGCCAAGATTACCAGATGCTCATAATTAATGCTCCATCCTTACACTGTAATTTTACTCTTTTTTTTTCTCTTGGATGATTGGTCGACAGATGGTTGAGAAGTGAATTTATTGATTCGGTATCTGAGTTAGTTGATTTGATAAGTCAGTTGTTACACACTTATGAAACTGGTTCGATTTGAAGGAAAGAAAATAGCAATTTTCAAACATTTTACTTGGTATTCTTTGTTTCTTCTATCGTTGGAGAAATTTGCATGACAAATTAATTGAAGGATTAGCATTATCATGTGTTATGCATCTGAAATTTTCTACTAATATGGTTCCACCAACAACTTCTGTTACTTTTCAAGGGCAAAGTATGGAAGGTATATACTATTTTGGATTTAGGTATTATCCCTAGTCTATAGGACAATATTAGGACACCATCCTAGATGGAGGGCAGTGATGTAGCTTTCCACTCCATGCCCTAAATGACTTTTTTTTTTTTGTTGGGTCTAATGCCCTGACTATATGTCCCATTTTGGATGTATAGAGGCATGCATTTTCTCTAGCATACTTCCACTAATAGAACTCAACTTTTAGGCTTCTTTTCTTCTTTTGTAGCGTGAGAGCTTACTTTCAAAGTGCAAAAATGCATAATTCTGCATGCATGCAGATAAACCTGCAAAACACACACAAACAAACATATTACACACTGTTTGAGTAACACACGCAAGCTAATTAACATTGTTTGAGTTAATTATATTACACTCAAGTTAATTAACATGTCTCTTATAATAATTGATTACGTAATCAGGACCAGCACGTGAAAGTGTAAATGTGAATAATAATTGATCAAACGATCAAGACTAGCACGTGAAAGAGTGACCGATCAAATAGTAATTGATCAAACGATCAAATAATAATTGATCAACAATATTCCAATACAAGGACTGTATTGTACTTAGACTCCGCAGCACCCCATTCATATTTCAACTAGATTGCTATGGCATCACCGGCAGAAACAGATACACTAACTACAACCTAAGAAGAGCGCACGTTGATGTAAATGTTGTTTATCCCTATTACCATATAAAAGTCACATAATCTTCAGAGTTATCATGTACCAAAACAATCCCATTTAAAACATCCTGGTGAGGTTTCAAATTAGTTTAAATTCGAATGCCATTATTTTCCTGGCTGCTAGTTTGCTACAGAAATTCACAACACACTCATAAATCAATCTTTAAGAACATGTCTACTGACTTCATTCACTTGAACACACACACACACACACAAAGAGATAAAATTACTCCAAGAAAACTATCATTTTACATCGTCATTATCTCAAATTCTAGTTGTTCTAAACCGTATAGACCAGACTTGCTAGGAGTAACCATAAATCAGTTCATTGTTCATAGAAAAATGAGGAAAATTGCAAAATCATCTCACCAAATCCAAATCTTTATCCAATTTAACTATTTGAGGACGTTCCTTTTTCTGAGGCGTCATGTTGATGCTCATTAAACTTCCTACACAGCCATGAAGAACAGTCATAAATCATAATCAAACCCAAGCGATACATTCTTATTCATTAGCAAGTAAAATATACCAAAAACAGCTAGACAGCCTAAGGGTATTGATTGAAAGCTACAATTAGTTGTCTCGGCTTGAAGCACGAAAGCTACAATGTGGATTGCTACCTAAAATCTGCTACTGAGCCTAAATTTCAAATAGGTGTTCTGATCCATATCGCAAAAGAGAAGTATATTCTGCTAACTTGCGGCCTTTTATTTTGGACAATCCTAGTTTGATATGGTTGTCAAGGCTGAACGAAGAAGCTGAAACTGGATTGGATCATGCAAATAACATGTCATCAAATGCATCCTGAGCGTAGTGGTTTTAACCCAGCAAGAGCGGCGTGTGATTCAGACATCAAATGTGTTAACAGTGCACATATCGACACATCATACAAGCATTTGATTTGAATGGACAAAACATCAGAGTCATTGCCTCTTCTGGGCAATAATGATGCAGATGGAATTTGCTATCCATCCAATGAACCGAATAATTCAAGTAGTTCAACCTAAAGACAGAGATTTTGGAGACAAGCAAAAGGACAAAGATAATTTAAGGAATCAATTCGAAAAATGTCTATCAATAGCTACCATGATAAAAAATGTGATTCTTGTAAGAATGTTAAGGGACTCTAAACTATTTGCAACTTTAGGAACCAAAATAAACCAATGAAGTTAAAGGGAGCAGCCCGTTAAAATCCAAGTAACCCTATTGAAGTATTGGCACACTAAATCAAATTAGAGAATCTAACAGAGAAAACACCATAGCTGAAGTAGGAAAGAAAGCAAAACTAGGGTTTTGAACAACGTACCAATTCCCAAAAAAGGCGAGAAATGGCCAAGCTTTGAATTGGGTTTTGAGCAGAAGTTAGGGTTTTGGGGTTTTTGATGGCAATGGCGTGCAACGGCGTGCAACGGCATGGGGTTTGAGATTCAAAGAAAAATATATGGATTTTTCAAAAATAGAAAAGGAGAGAAAGATTGATACTTTGCAGGTTTTCTTTTGTTGGGCTCAACTGAACAAGGGTCTTTTGCTCCTCTATCCACTTCTCTCTCTCTAGAGAATGTACCAATTTTTTTTTTTTTACATATTTATTGATTGGGTCTTAAAACTGTCATTTAGTCTTACTTTACTCCTTGAAATTGTTTAAGTTGAATCATTTGACTTCATTTACGTCCACGCTGGTAGAGATTTGACAGTTTTAGAGGTTTATGGCAATCTAAAATTTTCATACCTCGCCAATCACAATGGCTAGCTCATCAATGTCAACATGGTATAAATATATCCTTTCATTTAACGTACATGAGACTAAATTGACAAAAATGGAGTGAAGTGGCTCAATGTTGGCAATTTCAATGGGCCAAGTGACATAAATTTAATTTTCAGAGAGTAAAGTGAGATTAAAAGCCAATTTATATAGCAAATCAATAAATAAACTTTTTTTTATTATTATTACGATATTTAACACTAATAAAATATTTTCATCTTGTAATCGAATCCAAAATAGTCCAAGGGTGTGGATTGCGCCACATCAGCTCTCCTTAAATTCCAAAAGGCCAAATCCAAGGACTTCAATTTATCTACACCTGTTTTTACAATGTTGGGTGCAGTTTTGGAGCTCTAACCTCTAAGGCATTTTTTTCATTACAATCCGAATTTTAAGAGTAAGTTTTAGCCATTAATCACTCAACAAAGAAGAGTAGTAACACATGTTGGGGGGTCACTCTTCGTTGCTTTCTCCGGTGCTGCGAGACCAAGAGGCTTTTTTATAACCATTTCGTTTTTAGTTTTTATTTTCACTTTTTTGGAAATCTGAAAAACTCGTTTTGGTAACTATTTTAATGAAAGTTTTCAAAAATATGAAAACTAAAAGCTACATGACCGTTTGATCACTTTTAAAAAATAAAAATAAAACCTAACATTTAGACTAGGTGTTAAATAAATGTACACTTGTCCATCAATTAGGGGTGGCAAATACTGAGCACGTAAATATGGGTAAATAAAATTTGATGGCTTAAAACAAAAATAACTAAATTTGTCACTTGAAATGGAGCTGACCTCAACCTTCTTCAACTGACTTCTCCTTTTGGATGTGGTTCAAAATTAGATTGTATATGTGGAAGTCATACTAAGTGCCATGCGAAATTAGATTTTATATCTATCGGAAAGTTTGGATAAACTAAATTTCATTCTCACGCGTCATTTTATTTTTTTAAATGAAGCAATTTATTATTGAATAACCAATATATTTGCAATGTTTAAGCATACTTCTTGAATAATATTTGGCAATTCTTTGAACCAAGTCAAAGAACCACCAATACAAAAATTAAACCACGTAACATACATCAAGCAACTTTGTTAGCATGACGCTAAATATGGGTAAGACCTTCTCCAGTGACCAATCATAATATGACCTTGCATCCTCATTAAAAAGACGATAAACCACAAACTTCAAACAACAATTCGTAAACGACAATCGAAACAAACTTCAAACAACAAAATTTCATAAAGAGACGATAAATGACACATCCCGACCCGGATGTACACATGGACACCCAAAAGTCGAGTGTGCTGGCCGACACCACGTAGGGTGACGAAAGCCAAAATGAAGAAATAAGAATTTGTTTGAATAATAGAATACCAGAGTGTACACAAATGTACGGGCGGAAGAATTTAGTACAATACACGTCGTACAAAGTGCGGGATACAGAGTATATACAATACCAAGGAATTTAAACCTTCGTCATACCACCGCCTCGAACGTAGACAGCTCCAGCCACTAAACCTGGAGGGGCGCAAAACAGAAGGGTGAGTGGGCCAATAATAGTCATTTTTGTAAAAACCTTTGTTTTCTGAAAATAGTAACCCCTCGCCGTCAAAATCAAGTAATTGGTTGGAAAACCGTTTCAGAAAACGTACTATAATAGTAGGTAGGAAACGAGGTAAGTACGGAAATATACGTACCGTCCGAAACGGGCAGAAAGTCACTGTTCGGCATAAAAATACTTTACCCGAAGGTTCATAAAATAAGGATCTACGGGAAACCCGTAAATCAAATAAATGCCCCCGTGGCATCAGTGAAATTCGGTGATAACACCACAATATAAAACTATAAGATAAACGCTCGTGTACACAATCACGTGAAGCTGGCGCATCTGCGCATCACAACAAGTTCGAGTCGCCCATACGACCTAGAACAGGCTGGCACCTACTATGGATTCATAGTGAGCGTATCGGTGCGTGTGAACAATCACGTGAAAGTGGTCCTGGCCCCACAATCCAAGACTACAAGATAGACGCTCGTTTAGGTATAGCAAACACACAAGTTCATACAGATATATTCTGTCATGAACAGGCTGAGTGTATAAGTAACAGTACGCTCGTGTACACAATCACGTGAAGCTGGCGCGTATGCGCATCACAACGAGTTCGAGTCGCCCAGGCGACCTAGAACAGGCTGGCACCTGCTATGGGTCCATAGCGAGCGTATAGGTGCGTGTGAACAATCACGTGAAGCTGGTCCTGGCCCCGGACGGTACACCAAACACCGTGTAAGCAACCTAGTTGAGCGTATGAAAACATACTACTGAATACTCTACATAAAACAAAGTGGGTTAATTTCCCTATAAGGGATAACCTCAAACTAATCAATATATATGGTATTCTCGGGTGCCGTACCCCGAAATACCAAGCGTATAACTAAAATACGTGAAATACCAAGAATACGCCACATGGGTACCAAGGTATAGAAATACCAACTTAACGGCAAACTAGGTGAACCCAAAATACGGTAGAAGTTTACCATATCCAAGGTTCAACCAAAAACGGCTCAAGGCCGTCAGATAGGTATAAAACCCATAATCACAAATAGGTACTAGTAGGGAATTAAAATACTTAATTCCCTAAATTCCCTAAAATAGGGCCGGTTCGATACTAGCAATACGCGTATAAACCAATACGGAATTTCACCAATTTAATGGTATAATTCCCAAATGGAAATGTAGGCCCAAAGCCCACTAATTTCCATAGCCTACCGAAATACTGAGCCGAAACTAGTAAACCGAGTAATAGATTAATATAACAAGGTCTACCAAAATACGAGTCAAATATCCATTTAAAACCACAATATAATGTAGGCAATAAACCAAAATATACTTTCCCGAACATAAAACACATTTAAATAATAGGGAAAGGGCCCACTCACAAATACCGAAGCCGGGAAGTCCAAACGTACGTCCTCCGAGCGCCAAGGGTCGCCAAAACCTATTTTGGAACACCCAAGATTAATAACGTAATAGAAAATACGAAGAAAACGGCGTTCGGAAACCCGAAAACGGAGTTTCGGGGTCGGAAACCCCAAAACCGCCGCCGTGGGCCGCCGTGTGCCGTCGCACACGCCGCCACACGCCGCCATTTGGCTTCACCAATATGAGATATCACCGGTACAATGATTAAACTCATAAAGGTAACGAATTAACGAATTAATTAAACCTATCCCTTGCTTTCTCAATTTGGAGGTCCAAAACACCTCAAAAATTAACATGCATACTACCTCGAGGTAGTACACGTCGTCACGAGTCGACCCGTGAAAACAGAACTCAATTTGGACCCTCCACGCGCCCTCACGCGCGGCTTGAAGATCGGAGCCGACGGCTCCACACGCAGCTCCACGCGTGGCTCACGCGCGAGCTGGTCAGCTGAGCCGGTGAGCCGGTCAACTCGGCTCGGCCCGAGTCGGTCAACACGGCTTGGCTCAAGCCGTCAACGCGGCTCGGCTCAAGCCGGTTCGGTCAATGCTGACGTCAACAAGCCATGTCTGAACCGGTCTGCTGACGTCAGCAAGGCCGGTCCAACCCGGTCCGATGACGTCAGCGCCGGTCATCCCTGCCAGGATTCCGGTCGCCGCCGGCCGCCGTGCCGGCCGGCGTCGCCGTCGCCGAAATCTGGGAATTTTGGCCGGATTTCTGGGGATTTTTCAAAGCTTCATAACTTCTTCGTTTTAAGTCCAAATTGGACGATTCAAGTACCAAAATGAAGCTAGGAGTGAGGAGATTCAGAATTTACCAATTTGGGGGCCGTTCATTGGCCGGAGGTGGCCGGAAATGGGCTCGAAAGTTTCGGCCAAAACACAAACTTCACGATCTCGAGGTCTCCTTCACACCCAAGCCCTGGGTTGTGATCCCAGGGTTCCCAGAAGTCCATTGGTGTAGCTTTGGAGGTGATTCGAGTTTGAAATCACCGAGAAAAGGCCGAGGGAAAATCTCGGGTGCCTTGATCAAATTCCCAGTTTCTAGGTTTCTGTCAAATTGGTTCGTTCTGGGTTTTGAAAGCCAGTGAAGACGATGATGATGATGATTTGGTCAAGAATTTGGCTTGGTGGCAGCTCGGGGAGAGGAAGAGAGGTTTTGTGTTTTTGGGTTCTCTTTTGCTGCAGAGAAGGAAGGAGAAGAAGAAGGAAGGGACACGGGTCAAAGACTCAGACAACATCCCAGGAAATCTGGGATAAGGCCACATGGCCTGCAGGTAAGTGGGTCCCAGTCCAAACAATCCAAAACAGAAAGACGGAAAACGTCGGAAACCAACGCCCGTAAAATATTCGTTCGGAGTCCGAACGAAGTACGGCTCGCGTCTACGCGTTCGTATCGACGAGCACGTCAAGAAAATACAAGTGAATGCGTCGTACGATTTACGACGCAAAAGTCAACCGAAAGGTCAACCAAGGGCAAAATCGTCATTTCGCACCTTCAGGAATAAAATAATATTATTCCCAGAACGGGATGTAACAATAAAATTGTGCATCAAAATCATACTAATTTTCTGCAACTATGAGGGACCGAGCACATTATCTTGCTCAGATGTAGCCATCTACAATTTGGATGTTGATATGCAAAAATCGTGAAAAATTCGAAACAAACTTTTATGTGCATGTTGATATGCAAAACACATATCCTCCGCCGTTATAGATGCATTAGTCTCCATCGTTGATGCCTAAATCGTGCCCAAACTACAACCAACCCGTACAAATTAAGACAGTCTACCTTTAATATAAATTAAAATTGATTAGTAAACCGATGTATATTAACAAATAGTTAGAGTTTGGATAAACCAACTAGGGATTCGAAGCTTATATAATGTTTGAGTTTCTACTTAACTGATCATAAATGATCCATTTGAGAAATTATTATGTGGTATTGTAATAATGTCACGTGATAAAATTAATTTATTTATATTATAACACGTGGTATGTAATTAAAACGATATCCAAACAAAAAGTTATTGTCCACACATACTATACCACATGACTGCTTTCAAACAGGATACAATATTTTTTTTTTATCTATTAGTTAAATATGTGTGTGAGACTCTTTGAGTGTGACGACCCGTCTCTAAATTTATTGTATTTTATTTCCTCGAAATTGTAAATTGACGAAAATGCCCTTGGTTGGGCTAAGTGGAAGTTCTACGTGGATGTTTGAATTCTTTTTAAATTTTGACTTCTCACTTACCGTATTCTTGTAGTATTCATCACTACGAACGCGGGAGCGTGAACGGGACGTAATTCCAATGTGTAACGAAAAAGTTACGTTCATTTAAATATTTCTTTCTAGTTTTGGGGGTGTTGTGTTATGTGTCACCAGGGACCCCCTTTCCCCTGGTAATTTTGGAAACCAAACTTTTTTCTCTCTCTCTTTTGTTCAGATGTTTCCTTCTCTCTCTCCCTCATTTTTTCTTCTTCTTCCTTCCCGTAGAAACACACCTACAGTCAAATAGTGACCACGCCATTTTCTTCGAATTGAGCCAAACCTTTACCACCATCTTGTTCATTGTAACTCACTGAGTTCAACGGTGCAAGCCGATTGCCCAAACTCCCCACCATTTGACGGAAATTGCACACAGAAGAGCCGAGCTTTTCCGGCGAGTTTCTTGCAAATCCCGACCAAGGTGAGGTTCCTAACCACCACCATTAGCTTTCTTTCGTTGAGTAGATGAATTTCCATACTAAATTCGTGCGATTTGGTTGTGTTTTAGAGTAGATTGGACCTCGGGTAGTAGACCAAGACTTTCCGGCCATTTTTCGGTCATTTTCTACCACTTTTCAAACCCCAAATAGGTACAATATCATTCTACTCATCTCTAGCTTCATTTTGACATGTGGATCGTGTAAAATGGTTGAGAAATGAAGAAGTTACGAATTTTTGAAGTTTTTCCCAGTTTATGGCGAGCTTGGATGGCAGTGACGTGGCGGCGGACGGCGGCTCCGGCGACTGGCCGGAGTAGCAGTGGCGACCGGCCTGAACCCGGTCCAGACCGGACCGTGACGTCAGCAACCGGTCCAGACCGGAAATATTCCCAGGTATATTCCTTTAACGTTGTTAGGAATATTCCGTTAGATTTAACGGAGACACCGGAATCTTCCGTTAAATCTAACGGCGTCAACTAACGCCGTTAGTTTGACCGGCTTAGGTTGAGCTGCGCGTGGGACCAGTTTTTCGACTTCCGTCAATGCGAGGCGACTCATGACAACGCGTACTACCTCGAGGGAGTACGTATGGTATTTTTGGAGTGTTTCGGACGTCCGATTTGAGCGAACCAATAATAAGTGTTAATTATTAATTTAATTAGTAATAAGTTTAATCATGACAATAATGATCTCATATAGGTGAGACTTACCACGAGGAGTACAGGGGTCAAGTAAGGTGAGGCAGCTACGACCCAACTACGTATCTGTGAGTGGGCTTTGTTTTATGAAACCTATATTATTTATGTTAGTTTCCACGTTGATTTGCGAACTATTTTATATCATGCCATGATTTTACTTATGAATTAAGTATAAAGAAATTATATTATGTTGAGATTTGTGAAACTGTGATGGCATGATTATGTGTATTTTACTACTCATCATACATGCATTCACTGGTGTCTAGTACTCGTCCGGGCCAGGACCAGCCTTCACGTGTATGTTCACATCCGTACCGTTATGCTTTCTTTGGATCCATTGTAGGTGCCAGCCTATACTAGCTTGCATTAGGTAGCTAGGACTCATATGTGATGCGTTTAGCGCCAACTTCACGTGATCATAGTACTGAGCATATATCCATTACACCCAGCATGTTCCATGTAGCTACTTTCTACATGGACTTGTATGATTGCATATGTTGATGAACATATCGTATTATATTTTATATGTTGATGAGCATATTATATATGTCGTTGAGCATACTTTATGCTGTTGTGATATTGGTATTTACTCGTACCTTTGACATGGATGCCTTTATACGGTTTTGTCGATGAGTATACGATATAGTTGTTGATGTGTTGGTATTACTCATAGTTTTGGCAGCGGTGCCTTATTAACATTTTGACGATGAATTATATATATTATGTTGAGATAAAGGTATTTATCCATATCTTTGTAAATTTTCATACTATACGTAGTATGATTTTGCGAAACTATACAGGAATTTTCAAATAGGGGTTATTATGTTATGAAAAACAAAAGTTTTAGAAATGATTATTTTTGCCCACTCACATTTTCTGTTTTGCACCCCTCCAGGTTTTAGGGGGTTGATCTGGCAACAAGTGAAGTTATCACTGATGGTTCTGCCACCTTCTACAGCTACAATATGGAAGTATGTTCCTACCAGTTGTATTATGTCTATCCTTACCAGGATGGAATTACTCTTATGTTACTGCGCTTTAGCTATGCTCTAAGACTGATTACTTTGTATTATGGGCCTTGCACTTCGCAGACTATTTTGAAATTAAATTTCAAAGTAGACTTTAGTTTTAATTTATTTTGCACTTTTACACAACACTTACACTATGGCTTTCGTCATCCCTTCTGGGATGTCGGCCAACATATCTCGATCCAATATTGACACATGGATATCCGAGTCAGGGTGTGTCAGATTGGTATCAGAGCATAGGTTTAGGCAGTCTTGCATTCATCACACATGTGATGTAAACACCTTTAATTGTTAGAGATCTGTATGTCAGAACCAGGCCATTCCATCGAACTACTTGAGGGCTTACATCACCAGCTGTGCTACTTTTAGTTGTGAGCAACTTAGTGAGGATTTTGCCAATGTCTTTCAGACAACTACTCGTCTATTCAGAAAAATGCTTTAGAGATTGCCTCTAACTAGCATACCAAACTTTTTATAGGTACAGAGATGCCTGAAACAACTGTTATTATCTTGAACACGTCGACTTGACGGTCAATGATGGATTGAAGCGAGGAAACTTTCTAGTAGAGCAGTGAGTCTCTACAACAATGTGGTTCCAATGAGTGACAGCAAACTCATGGTGGACCTACGAGAATAACTAGATTTTAATGAATTTAAAGGAAGATGGCAATTGTCGAGTACCATCGGAAGTTCACTGATCTGTCTCGTTATTGTTCCTACAATTGTTGTTAGCCTAAAACTCTATTATGGGTTAAAGACCTTGGAACTTGGACAGATAACAGTGATAATGTTGAAGGCAATGGTATTACGCAGTGGAAGAATCAATCCTTTGTTGGGAACGATTACAGTTCGGGTGGATTTAACTCCAATACACCTTATGCTGGGTATAAATTCACTGATAGTTTTCAATCCAGACTTCTGAGAGATTTAAATAGCTCAAGCACACGATTCTGCCACCGATACAACCCTTACCACTTTGGTGAGTGCGCGTTTGGAGACTATTGAATTTTACAGCCGTGATCAACTGGGACACAAAGTCGATGTGTGTTCCCAGAGATGGTAGAATTTATTTGGGACCTGGCCATGACCAGCAACCAGGGTACGGAGAT
The DNA here is from genome assembly GCA_018257905.1 of Gillenia trifoliata. Taxonomy (NCBI): domain Eukaryota; kingdom Viridiplantae; phylum Streptophyta; class Magnoliopsida; order Rosales; family Rosaceae; genus Gillenia; species Gillenia trifoliata. Next base: position 16,978,246 of record CM031086.1, read on the forward strand.
ACTATCCACTACCTGGTGATGTAACTCAGTACCTAGGCAATGCTTGTCAGTGTCCAGTTGTCAGTACTCAGTATTATGAATGCTATACTCAGTACCAGGCCAATGTTCCTCAAACTCTAAGGAGATTACCCACCATACCATAGTAGCGGTGCACAATGGTATGATGGTGGATAACATTTGGTTACTGATGTAACGCCGATAGTGGTAGACAAGTTAGACAATCAGAGTTGCGGTAGTCAGAATCTAAGTAAGACATCAAACTCACAGCTGAGTGAACAACCTTACTCATTAGGATGCTCAAAATAATCCCGACTTGATCACGGGTACGTTGAACATTATTGGCCACTTTGTTAAAGGCTTAATTGATTCGGGTGACACTTACTTGGTGATATTTTATTGTTTACTTAAACGACCCAGCCGTACTTCATTCCTCTTGGGTATGATATGGAATTCTAATGTCAAAAGGCGACATCTGTTATTTCCAGTGGCATTATCAAGAATATCTTGTACTGAGATGTCCCTATTGACGATGGGGTGATTTCAGTTGATCGGATTCTTTTGGACATCAAGAACTTTGGTGTGATTTTAGAGATGGTCTGACTGCATCTTAATTATGCCTTGGTGGATTGTCGTAAGAAAGAAGTTGCTTTTCGAAGACCCGGCAGGCCTACTATAACTTTTGTCAATAAACGTAGTGGCCTGAGACAAGTTAATTTCTGCCAGAAAAACAAAAAGAGTATTAAGGAAAGGCTGTCAAGGCTATATAACGCATGTAGTGGTGAGAGAAGATGTCACTGCACGAGTTGGTGATGTGCCAGCAGTGAGTCAGTTTTCCAGATGTTTTTCTTAAGGATTTACTTGGCTTAGCACCAAACAGAGAAATGGAATTCACCATTGATCGACTTCCGGGTACTGATATTGTATCTTTTGCACCTTATCGCATGGCTCCGGCGGAGTTGCGAGAATTGAAAATTTCAGTTACAAGAACTTGTAGACAAGGGATTTATCCAGCACAATACTTCACCTTGGGGAGCTCCGATTTTATTCGTGAAATGGAAGATAGAGCTTTGAGGCTATGCACCGACCACATACAGTTGAACCGAGTGACGAAAAAAAATTGTTATCCTTGGCCTCGTATCGACGATCTCTTTGATAAGCTTCGTGGTGTCAGAGTTTTCTCTAAAATTGATCTGAGGTCTGGTTATTATCAGTCGAAGATCAGAAGTGATGATGTTCCCAAAATTGCGTTGAGGACGCAATTGGAGTCATTATGAGTTTCTTGTGATGTCATTTGAATGGAAGAATGTTTCAACGGATTTCATGGACTTGTTTATTCGAGTATTCCGTCTATACCACAGCAAGTTTGTGATAGTTTTTAGTAACGACACTTTAGTGTACACTAGAGACAAGGTCGAGCATACCAAACACATGCACAAGATTTTGAAGAAGTTAATTTCAATAAATTTTAGGACATAACAAAAATGAAACAACGAAAATGAAACAGGTTCACTGTAGCATCCTGTCAAATTTTATTGTAAATTAATTTTTGAGGAGATACTTTAGACATGTGTAAGCTAGACTTTCACTAAGCGTGCAGTGTAATTTTTACTGTTTTGGTGGGTGCACAATACCCCCAAAACAAAATATCTTTCTCCTCTCACTTTTCTCTCAACTCTTTCATTCTCTCCATCATTTTCCTCTTCTTCTTCCTGTAGAAATACACCCACGGACAAAACAGTGACCACGCCACTTTCTTTGAATCGAGCTAAACCACTACCACCACATTGTCTGTCACGACACCTTGAACTCAACAGTACTAAGCGTTTGTCCAAACTCCCAACTGATCAACGAAAATCTCACATGGAAGAACTGAACCTTCCCGGCGAGATTCTTGCCAATTCAGGTCGATGTGAGGTTTCTAACTACTACCATTAGATTCCTCTTATTTAGTAGATGAATTTTCATATGTCATTTGCTTAGTTTGGTGGAGATTTAATGCAGATCGAAGTAGGGGACCCCAGTTTTCCGACGAGGAACCCGCGGGCCGGCGAAGTCTTTCAAGCCAAACGGCTAGATAACTTTCCTCGAAACCACTTCCATTGGATTCGTATAAGCTTCACGAACCCAAATATACCTTAAAAAATCGCAGCGGACAAAAGATAGAGGCATGGCAAGCTTAGAAAGACAACTAGGAAAAAAAAACCAGTTTCTAGCGAGTTGCAACAAGCTGACGTCAGTGGACCTGTCCGGACCGGTTGTGACCTCAGCAAAACTCAGTCCAGACCGACCCAGATCAGGAATATTCTCAAGTATATTCCTTTAATGCCATTAGAAATATTCTATTAGATTTAACGGAAATACTGAAATCTTTCGTTAAATCTAACAGCGCCAGTTGACGCTATTGGTTGATCGTTAGTTGATTGCCAGGTTTGACCCAGCGCGTGTGCCACGTGTGGGGGTGCGTGGGAGGTCTTTTTCGACTTTTGTTGACACGTGGCGACTCGTGATGACGTATACTATGTTGCGGCAGTATGTGTGGTATTTGTTCGGAGCGTTTTTAACCTCCGAATTGAGCAAACAAAGGATAAATGTCGTTTATTAGTTTAACTTGCAATCTTTATGAGTTTAATCATTACTATAGTGATATCTCATATAGGTGAGACTTATCCAAAGAATTACCAAGGCTACCCAGGACAGGAAGGCTATGGCCCAGCTACTTTTCGGTGAGTGAATGGATCTTTGTTTTGGTATATATATATTGATATGTATGATTTTTTACTGCTTTTATTAATTTGCTAACATGACTTATATAATATACGATTGTTGAAGGTAGAACAACTATATTATATTTGCCATACCTATTTTTATTGTTGCTCATCATTAGATGTAGAACAACCAGATATTGTACTCAGTCTAAGGGCCAGGATTACCTTTGACGTTTGGAGGTTCATACCAGTACCGCTACGCAACTTTGGATCCATTGTAGGTATTAGCTTGTTCTAGTTACATTAGGCAATTAGGACTTGTGTGTGAGGCGCATTGTGCACAACGATTAGCATTATGACTCACGTCACTGTAGTACTTAGCGTATTCTTTTATATACCTAGCATGTCCACGTAGACTATCTATTTGGGCTTATGTGTTTACATATGGATGAGCATTCAGCCATGTTTTATGAGCATTCCAGTATTGTTTTACCACTGTTTTCGGGAGTACCCATACTATTGTATAATATTTTCTAGGATTATACCGAGGAATATGACGTATTTTTCAGAACTATACATGTTTTACCGCAAGGGGTTGTTACTGTTTTGAAAGCAAAGGTTTTACAAAACTTTACTTTTTCACCCACTCACCTTTTTGTTTTGCGCCCCTCCAAGACTTAGTGACAGACTTGAGTATCAGTGAGATGAGGGCATCATTCGGCTAGTTGGTGGATCTGACAGCTTCTCTAGAATAAGTAGGATTCGGTTCTACCTTTAGTTTTCTATTCTGTAATATCCATCCTCACGAGGGTGTGAATATTTATATTTCATGCCCTTTTTACTATGCTTTGACAGTTATGCATCTATAATAATGGATTTACTCATCACTTCATACGCTACTTCCGCTTCTAACTTTAAATTTAATCAATTTTCTCAATCACTTGGATAATTGACTTTCATCACTTAACACGTGTCGACCAGCACCTCTCGACACTTGTCTTCTCAGGATTAGGATGTGTCAGATTGGTGTCAGAGCATAAGTTTTAGGCAGTCATGCATTTGTCACTCTATGATATTTGTACTAATACTTCCTTAATCTGAAAAAGATGTCACTGTAGTTTAAGAAAGGTGCCCGTAAGAAGTTTCGTTCCGCATCATCCTTATATCCAAGCACTACTTACCAGGAGTTCTACTAGGCCCTACTCCGAGTCAAGGATTCAGAAAATGCCCCGACAATGATAGTGATGATGATGAGAGTATTGGTAATCAACGGAACAACAACAACAAAATGGGACGCTCGAGATTCTAGCTGAAGAAGAATCAGTCTTTTAAGAAAAGTGGTTACAATTCCGGCGGATCAACTAGTGGAGGCTCTAATCCCAGAGCACACCTCAATGAGGTAAATCCACTAGTGGTTCCCGTTTCCAAACGTAGAGCAGTTCAAGCAACTCTAACACTTCTCTTTGTCGGAAGTGTAACAATTATCATTCCGGAGAGTGTAAGCAAGCGAACCGAGGATGTTTTACTTGTAGTCAGGTGGGCTACAGAGCCAGTTATTGTCCCAAGAAGCAGCAAAACTAGTAAACAAGTGTGGTTCCCCAACAGCAGATGCTACCGTTTGGATCATGCTAGTTCCAGCAGCCAGCGTATGGATGCACTGTTCATTACCAGGGTGTTGTGTCTCAATACTCTGGTGATGCATACCAGTTTTCTATGGGCATTCCTCAGTTCACGTCGAACATCCCTCAAAATTCCAAGAAGGCTATACTCAGTTTCAAGGAGGTTACCCTTCGTACCAGCAGGGCGGTTCACACCGGTATGAAGCTGGTCAGTACCAGACCAATGAGGTAACATCCAGCGGCAGCGGACCGAGCAGACAAACCGATCGAGGAAACCAGAGACATGACGGTCAGGGCAGAAGTAACCAGGGAGCCAGAGCAGGCCGTACAAGACAGCAGACGCAAGGTCGAGTCACTAATATCATTGCCCAAGACGCTCAGACTAATCCTGGTCTTGTCATGGGTACGTTGAATATTCTTGGTCATTTTGCTATAGTTTTAATTGATCAGGGTGCTTCTCAGTCGGCCATATCCTTTCAGTTTGCTCAAACCAATCAACCATACTCTACTCCTCTTGAGTATGATTTGAGTATCACAATGCCTAGAGGCGAAGTCAGTTACGTTCAATGTGAATATCAAGGATGTCCCGCCCTTGTTAACGAAGAAGATATGCAAGCTAATATGATTCCTTTGGACATCAAAGACTTTGATATCTTAGGAATGAACTAGTTACATCAGAATCACGCCATGGTGGATTGACGTCGTAGGGTTGCCATTTTCCAGCGACCTGGCAGGCCTGTTGTGACTTTCACCACCGAACGCAGCAACCTGAGACACAAACTCATCTCTGTCATGAGGGCGAAACGAATGTTGAGAAAAAGTTGTCAAGGTTACATTGCTCACATTGTGGTGAACGGTAAGAATCTTGCACAAGTCGAAGACGTGCATGTCGTTAACTAGTTCCCAGATGTATATCCTGATGATCTACTTGTATTACTTCCGAATCGTGAAGTGGAGTTCACCATCAATTTTCTTCCAGATACCAGTTCCCATGAGTATATACTTTTCCATACTTTGCCCTTGAAAAGAAATGGAAGTTGTTGGTGGAACCACATTAGTCGAAAATTTCATATGCATAACACATGATAATGCTAATCCTTCAATTAATTTGTCATGCAAATTTCTCCAATGTTAGAATTAAACAAAGAATACCAAGTAAAATGTTTGAAAATTGCTATTTTCTTTCCTTAAAATTGAACAAGTTTCATAAGTGTGTAACAATTGACTTATCCTATCAACTAACTCAGTTACCGGATCAATAAATTCACTTCTCAACCATCTGTCGACCAATTCTCAAAAAAAAATAAAATAAAATAAAATTACCGTGTAAAGATGGAGCATTAATTATGAGCATCTGTTAATCTTGGCGTGAATTTGGATCAAATCCTAAAACTTAAATGCATTAAATTTTGTATATTTTCTTTCCAACTTTTACCACGAGGAATGCAGATCATCAATTTTCTGTTAAAGCACAGAAAAATACACTTCCCTTATCAAACATACTTGAAATCTGATCCAGCAATTAGGGTATCCCAACTTTGTCCCCATTCTACCCCCACAAAAGTTGCCAATTCTGCAGCAATCTAGCAAAATCAAGAGAGAGAAAGAAGACAAAGGGCAAAATTGGAACAAAAAGTAGAAAAATACAGAAAATAATTTTATAATAATTTACTAGCTCCAGATCGCCCACCCTTTCCTCTTTATTCTAACACAGGAAGCAACAGAGGCATCATCGTCATCATCAGCAAGAAGATTAAAGGTCAAACTCCTCCAACCCTTCTTCAGTTCCTTCTCAATTTTCTCCTCTACCCCTCTCTCTCTCTAAAACCCATCTCTTTTTCCTCTTGGAATCCCAAATCTTTTTCATTAATTTTTTACAGTTTTGTCCCAAAGTCTTCGCCTTTTTACACCCATTGCCATAAAAAACCTAGCCTCACTTGCTGCTGGAAGCCCAGTTCATGGCTCCCAGGAATAGCTCTCCCGTCTGGAAATTGGTATTTTTTCCAAAACCCTAGCTGCAATTTATGGTGCTTTTGGTGTTGCAGATTCGATGATTTGGTGCGCGAATTTGTTTCAGTACCGTTAGGAATTTAGTTCGGATTTTTAGGGTTCTTTGAAATTCGTAGGGTCAATAGCAGATTTAGGGTTGTATTAATGCTCAGGTTTGGTATTGTTAATTTACTTTGTTTGAAAATTGGTGTGTTTATTTTCTGGGCGCTTGACCGATTGAGCTTGCAGTTTAAATATTGGGGATTTCTAATGTAGTTTTAGATAAAGAATTGCAGATCAAATTGTTTGGAGTTAAGTTCTGTCGCTTTTTGCTACGATAGGATGAACATTGGGACGTATTACGTATATGTGTAATGTAGAAAGATATGAACTTTACAAAGTTGGATTGCGAATTACGAAGGCCAAAGATTTTATTAGCTGCTCCTAGGAGTTTAACATTCATGATATCAAATTTGGCAACTTTTAAGCAAATGCGTATGTTTCATTTTAGGTTGAATGTTCCCCAAGTAAATTTAATACTCGTTGAGAGAAAAACTTTAGGCATTTCTTAGATGTAAATACTTGAACATGCCTGTGTAAAATTCTATAAGTTAGTCCCTTCAGTAGAGGTGTTGCTTTTTCTTCAGGTTGGAACTCCAAACTATTTAGTGATGGATATTGGAGGGGGAGCAAAGTAAATACCTGATAGTTGTAAATTTTAGTGCCAGAAACTTTAGAAGTCAAATTTTCAGCATTATTTGTAGGATTAGGTTTACAATAGACTGTAATAACTAATCAGCAACAAATAGATTCTGTACTTGAATCACACTTTTCGAATCATCATCTTCGTTGTTTCCTGAGAACTAAAATTCTTTTGCTCCATACTCCATCCGTCCTGTCTGTATATACATATATAATTCTAGAATTGTGCCGTGAAGTTCATATAGCCCATGCATACCGTGCACAATTCATTGTAGAGGTCTGAACTATGTCATGTTTACTATGCAAAAGTTTTGCCTTGAAGGAATGTCAATTTGCATTATGTAGCTTATGACTGAATATTGCATACGTTATATTCATGAAATTGAATCCTTGCTTATTTGCATCCACTATCTTCTCAAATTTGTATTTCTGCAGTAAACTAATTAACTGTAGTTTCTTCTGGTGACGGCTTTTATCAGAAATTAACTGGGAACCATGATTTAACTAGTGGTTTAGCTTGACAGCTTCTTGTAGCCCAGTTCGATGCTGGGGCAGTATGCCGATGATAGTTGGGAGAAATGCAAGGTATCATGCCACTAGCTGCACACAGTGCAGTTAACAACACAGCCATAGGTGGGACATCAGGGAGGATTCTACCCGAGCTGAATCGGCTACGTGCCTAACTTACCTCTAGCTTCTAGGCCAACTGTGCTCCACAAATATGTTGTGCATTCTCTTTCACGGAAAAAAATCTATTTTATTTTTAGGTCATACTGTAATTTTAATTTCAATGGTATTTATTGTTTAGTTTTACCCATTAGTGGACTTCTTATTCGCCAATTTTGCGCAATTTTTTTTAATGAATAATGTGTTTCTCATAAAAAATTTAATGATTTATTAGGTCTTCATTTATAGGCTAGTTTGGCTCAAAATTTTGCAACTTCTGACATTTCCAATATTATATTGTCTCTATAATGGTTGTATAACTTAGTTTTTTCTCCCTTATACAGAGTTACACAATCTTTTGATTATTGATAAGTGACTGTTTCCTCTGTTATAAAATTTGGTGCGCTGTTTTTAACTTTGCAGGCGCACATCACAGTTAAACCCTTACAAATTGAAGTGTGATAAAGACCCTTTGAATTCCCGGTAATGTTCACACAGATTAGTGCCCTTTTCTTGAAATATCTGTAAAAAAGAGAATTTATGTGCTGTTGGTCTTGAGTTCCTTTTTTTATTGTATTATAATACTTACTAAAATGAAACAGGTTGCAGGAATTTTTAACTGCTGGATATGCTAACTTATATATTATTTTGCAAAATGTTATGTTTATTTTATTTTTATATTTTTTATATTTTTTGTTCCATAAATTTATATCTGCTGATTACACGCCGCTCCTACTGGGCTAAAACCACTACTGCTGGGTTAAAACCACTATGCTCAGGATGCATCTGATGGCTTGATGAGGGATTGGATTCACATTTGAAGACATGTTATTAGCATGATCCAACCCAGTTTCAGCTTCTTCGTTCTCCTTGACAACCATATCCAACTAGAATTGTCCAAAATAAAAGACCGCAAGTTGGCAGAATATACTTCTGTTTTGTGATATGGATCACCTATTTGAAATTTAGGCTCAGTAGCAGATTTTAGGTAGCAATCCGCATTGTAGCTTTCGTGCTTCAAGCTGAGACGACTAATTGTAGCTTTCAATCAATACCCTTAGGCTGTCTAGCTGTTTTTGGTATATTTTACTTGCTAATGAATATGAATGTATCGCTTGGGTTTGATTATGATTTATGACTGTTCTTCTTGCTGTGTAGGAAGTTCAATGAGCACCGACAAGACGCCTCAGAAAAAGGAACATCCTCAAATAGTTAAATTGGATAAAGCTTTGGATTTGGTGAGATGATTTTTCAATTTTCCTCATTTTGCTATGAACAATGAACTGATTTATGGTTACTCCTAGCAAGTCTGGTCTATATGGTTTAGAACAACTAGAATTTGAGATAATGATGATGTGAAATGATAGTTTTCTTGGAGTAATTGTATCTGTGTGTGTGTGTGTGTGTGTTCAAGTGAATGAGGTCAGTAGACATGTTCTTAAAGATTGATTTATGTGTTTATTGTGAATTTCTGTAGCAGACTAGCAGCCAGGAAAATAATGGCATTCGAATTTAAACTAATTTGAAACCTCACCAGGATGTTTTAAATGGGATTGTTTTGGTACATGATAACTCTGAAGATTATGTGACTTTTATATGGTAAGAGGGATAAACAGCATTTACATCAACGCGCGCTCTTCTTAGGTTGTAGTTAGTGTATCTGTTTCTGCCAGTGATGCCATAGCCTAGTTGAAATACGAATGGGGTGCTGCGGAGTCCAAGTACAATACAGTCCTTGTATTGGAATATTGTTGACTCGATGCCAATCCTCTTACTGATGTTCAAAACTTAATTTTGTTTGTGCATGAAATTTACCGATGCGCAGGCAAAAAAATGGCTTAATACCATGAGTGAACCTGCAGAAGATGAGCCATTTGAAATACAGGCTCGACCTGCTAGGCAAGTCGATTTATTCATCCATTTTGGGTTTAAGAGAGTATAATTATCTTAAGTTTGTCCATATTGGCTGTTATTGTGACATTATTGACTTTCTGCAGAACTCTTTACTGGATTTTGCAGGCTTGGACTAGGTGCTGTAGCTCCCCACCCATCCAAATTTGTACCTTCAAATGATCCCCTTGAAAGGAAATTACGGTACAAGTTGGATGCCGCAAGAAGAAATGCTGCCAAAATTGCGGAGGAGTCCGCACTAGCTGCTAGAGATGACAACGACGATGATGATGAAGAAGACAGCAGAACCAGTGCGTTTGAGAAGAAAAGACTAGCGGCTCCAGTAACCCCATCTTTACGGGCGAAGAAAAGGCAGAAGTAACCATTTCAACTTGTCTTAGGAAAAGAAAATTAGCCATCTCACCTTGTCAAAAGTGAATCTCTAGAGCTTTCGTTCTCTTTCAGTAAACCTCACACAATTTTCGTTTGAGTAGACTTGACGGCATCACATACAACGTTATAGTACAATCTTCATGAGAAATGCTAGTTTGTGTATCTGTAATTGTATGATGTGGGAGGCAAATGAGCTGCACTCCACAACATTGTTGTATTAATTCATTCACTTTCTTAAGACTTAATTTTTTGTTATTATTAAAGAGGTACCATCTTTGCAGCTTGCTCTGTTATTTTTTCTTGAAACCAAATAATATTTCATCTAATAAAAAAATAAATTTCTTTCTGAATTTTGTTTTGGTTGCTGTGGAGATAAATTCAGCAAAAGAGCAGAACATCAGAGTATTGAATTCAATGTTTGTTAATTTCCGCAATCCTAGGCTTAGCCAAGTTGGTTAGTGCAGTGTGCTCTCCGAGTTCAAATCCCCTCCCCTCAAGTTTAGGGAGATACACTCTCGTGTAACCGGTGATACCGCACGACAAACATTTATTGAATAGTAGGGGTAATTTTTGAACACGTGGCAAGCATTCAATGGACTGGTGATGCCACTGAGACTATGCATTGGCTTCAAGAGAGAATCTCTCCTAGTGTAAATAAATTTAGTGTAGATTATCCTCTCATTTGTAAAAAAAATGTTTGTGTTAATTTCCTAATTTACATTTACATTTTATTAAGAGAGAAAACTTGCATTAATTGAAGTAATGGAATCTCCACTAAATGTGCAATATAATTTTTCCACAATTTTTATTAATCTGCAATCCAAAATCCAGCTTGTTTCAATGCGTATAACAAAACCTAGCATGATCTTCTTTTATTTTGTTTGTAATTACTAATTACAACACAGTAAACCAGTAAAAGTCAGTCACAAGATTCACAACTTACAACTTCTTGTGTACTCCAACCCTTTCAAATACAACACCAAATACAACGAACAAGACAACACAGTTGACAACGAATGAAATCAACAGCGCCCTCAACTAAACACTCCCAACCCTCTATAAATTTATACTTATAAGAACAACTCTACATTACCGGCTCCGCGGTTGACATGGACAGTGACTCAGACATGGTACCAGTACTTATCTGCCTTGTATAATCGACTTGCAGAGAAGTGCCCGAGTTCTTGCAAGGAGAATTTGCAGACCAGATATCTGTTCCCTAGCTAACAAGGACTTTCAGGTGATTGACTGCTGCTCCGGATGCCCCGTGATCCTTTGTTTTGACATGTGACAGATTCTGTACTATCTACATGATTTCAGTTAACAAAGCTGCAAAGCCAATTCATACCGGATCCACGGTACTCCAGGAAAGCTAAAATGTTGCTTCTCACCCTCTGGATGCACAAATATGACTTGCTTTCCAACTGCCTCAAGGTGGCTTGGTATTCGGTATGGACAAATCGAAGTCAGATTGAGTTCTATAAGTTGAGAATGCTCTCTGTTTCATTTGACTCAGCTATAACTGAAGCATCTTCACTTCCGAGACTTCCTTCTACATAGCTTAATATGGTGTCTTCCATCAATTCTTGGAGAATGGCTTCACCCATGTCAACACCAATGGTCTCAGCATCGAACCGAAGGTCCATCCACGTTCCAGTTCTTGACATGTCTTTTGTGACAATCTGGTCCAAAGTACGAGGCAATGGAAGCGGACGGAGATGCCAATAAACTTCTTTCCAAACCTCATCTATAGCAGTTTTCATATCTGGTACTGGCCTTATACTAGGTTTTGCAGATGATACCCGTGGGAAGCAACCATAATAACGCCCACAAACCTCCAGTAGAACTTCATTAATACAGTCAACAAGGAGCTTCGGGTCATAGCAAAGCTGGTTAGGGAAAAATTCTACCTCGTCACACAACGATGGCTCAATAAGTTGGTCAGAAGAAAGCCACTTCATACAGAAGTCATCCCAATTGAAGCCGGAAGCTTGCATGACTGCTTTTACAAAATCAAACATTAGTTCCTTGTCTTCTGTACAGGCTTTTGCATTGTTAGCTTGCTCTGCCACTGAAGGGTCATAATCTTCAAATTCAATCTTTAGTGGTTGTAGCTCTCCTGCAGATCAGTGGATGAGTTAATATTAATGGAGAAAGGCAAAGCATATAAGGTTTCGAAGTCAATCAACTGTCTTAGTATGAAGCATACCAAATCGAGAAATGGTTTTTCCAGGGCTTATATCATCCTCTGTGAATAGTGGCTCAAGAACTGAAACAGGACTTGGCCGCTCTGGTATATCAGTAGCACTTTCTAAATCTTCAACGTGCTTGGTGGTTGAAGAGCTGGAAGGGGATGCTAGTGAAGAAGATTGCACTGGGTTTTCGTCATATGAATCCTGGAAGATGGGTAAGAAAGATTATCAGGATAGAGATGACGGATATAAGCAGCAAGTTTACCAAAGGAAAAATAAATTATATGCCCAAAAAAGAAATATATTATTACCTGTTGTAAGCATTCCGAAGATCTTTTATCATAAAAAATTTCAGACATGTCATCATTTTGATCATTTATGGCGACTGAAGAAGCACTTCGTTCAGAGAGAGCATCCAAGACAATTTCTTCTTCCCAAGCAACAATTTCTTCTTCCCAAGCAACAATTTCTTTTTCATTTTCAATCTCGACATCACCTACAAAAAATTTATAAAATGCTAAATACCAAAGAATTTAAAAGCAAGCACAGAGACTAATCAAAATGTTTGTCATTGTAAACTCAACAGCTGAGAGAACCAATACCTTCAGAATTCTTCTCATCTATGATGGAAGGATGGGTTTCTTCCACTTCATTATCATCAATCAGATTATCTGAGATACTTGGTATCGAGTTAGTAGGATGTACTTTACAATCAGTGTTGTTGTCCAAAACAGATGGCATACTCTCTAAGTTGTGTATTACTTCACCAAGAGGGCTGACATTTTTCTCTCGCTTAGGAGAACATGTATTCTCATTGGCTTTCACAAGTTTGTCATAGGCAGACAATCTCATCTGTGCGGTAAGAAAGCTGTGCTCCAAGTCCCTTCCAGGACTGCCAAAAGGAGAAACATTGTACTCCGGAAGAGAGAGAATCCTTCCCAAGGTTTTAGGAAACTGCCGTCTTGAGGTATCTACACCTTCATCTCCATTACTCAGCATCTCACAGAGATGCTTCTTGGCCTCAATGTAGAGGTTAGATAGCCTTTCATCCGCAAGACCATGATTTTCATGTTTCAAACTTTTTTCAGATTCTTTCACTTTCCCAGTCTTTTCTGCCCTCTTGATACCACCGGAAGGTTTAGCAATTCTTTCAATGTAGAAATGCTCTTTACCAGGGGAACTTCCAAGTTTTTCCTTACCAATTCCTTTGCCACTACCTCCCGAATTTTGACGCCCATAAGGCAATCTGTTTGAACTTCCAACAGTAGATGCCCCGTGGTGTTGCTTTCCCATTGCATTCTTCAGTTTCCTTTTTATTTCCGAGAGAAAAAAGTTGGAACCAACTCTTTCACTTGGCCCTTTATTTCTTACAATATAATGGGATTCTGGGGATGCACTATCTTCAATTTCAGAATTTCGTAACGCTGGAGGCCCGGGCTTCAAAATGACGATTCTCTTTGAAGCTTCAGAATCCTCATTTTCCTTGCTTGGGTTTCTTTCCTGAGGCTTGACCTTTCTTCTGAAAAAGTACCGCTGTTTACGGTTGACAAGCTCTTCAGATTGTTTTACATCACCAAGCTTCTGTTCCAACAACTTGGACTCTGCAAAGGAAGCGTATTCTTCATCTTTCCCTATCTGAGCATCCTGCAACTTTTGGACATGTTTTGCCAACAGTGAGTTTGGATCCTGCAAAAGTTTCAGAAACAATTCCTCATCTGAACTTAAGACCTCGAGCGCATCCATTAGTTCTTTGAAGTGGTAGATTTTCTGATCTTCCGTAAGTTGTTTCCCATCAGTAAACTTATGATTCATGAACTCCTTGATTGCCACACATAATTTATCTTCAAAATCAGAATGCTTGTAGTTTGGTTTCACAGGAGCTTCACCATTCACATCATGATTCGCACCATTAATATATTTCTGATGGATCCGGCAACATACCTCTTCCATTATCTCATCCATCCCAACAATACTTCTAGTTTTCTGCTCTGGATCCTGATCGCAAGAGCATCCAGATTCCGAGTTCTCAGAAGCATTCAAATTATGGGTGTCCATATCTCGGCTTTTCATGCGAGTCCTCTTTGTTTTCTTCTGGTTCTTTCTGTTCTGGCTTGAACCAGACAGTTTAGTTTCTACTTCACCATTGCTCGTCTCCTTCTTCATGTCCTGCTCACTGGACATTTCTTCTTCCATGAGTTTCTTCACACTAGGCTTGCAAGCATCCGCTACCACTATCGCTCTTGAGCTCACATCGCCATCCTGAAGCATTTAGTACAGCTCTATGAGTTATATAATCACTCAATTAGTGAATAACTACATAAATTCGATATGGATGCAACTTACAAGCGTGCCTTCAAAGTTTTCTTCCAAATTGCTCAACACCTCAAACTTATTCCTCGAAATTCCAGCAGCTGCAGAAAGAGAATAGAAATTCAACAACAACATGAAATATTGCCCTTCCGACGATTCCAAATCAAATTTACTAAAACCAAACCGAATTTTAATTTTTAGGCCAGAGTACGAAAACTCATTACATAAAAATGTTAGCTGGGACAACTTGTCCAGAGAAAGCCCCAAAAAAACAACTGCTACTCACTGAATTCATATCAGTCTGAAGAAACTTCAGGCAACAAATAGTAGAAAATCCTTGCATGTTGCAAATATCCAGTTAAAAGTAAATTCTGAGTTCAGAGTTCTTACCAACAGCTTGTTTACTTCCATGACTCTTATCAGAAATCAGCTTCCAGGTGGGGCGGCCGTGCCGGAAGTCAAAGATACTGATCAAACCCCACATGCAGCCTAACTGATCTTTCTGATACCGCACAGAGCGCTTCTGGGACTTCTTTGCCATGTCTAAGGGGTGGATGACTATTTAATTTTAACAGGCTTTGTTCATCCAAAATTTGTCACTGGTCTGGCTGCAAAAGTTGACTCTAAAAGATCAAATAACAGATGCAGACAGTACTCTGATCATTAAAAAATGGCATGCATGAAGGAATTACCTCACATTCAGAGGCTCGAATTCAGTACGGCAAAGAACAGAAATGCAGCTGGATAAAGTATACTGCATAAACCAAACAGATTCCAATTCCAACCCCTCAAGTTTTCCAACAGAGTGAAGCTCAAGATACCAAAACTTTCTTTGGATGGCAAGGTATCGAAAGCCTTCTTTTTTTCACTCATAAAAAGCCTTAACCAGCACCTCAAATTCTCCACAAAAAAAGCTCAAAATTCCTGCAATTTGGCCTTCACTTCGAAGAAAAGACTGATCAAAGACAATTATGCCCCCTCAATTCACTTGATCCAAATGGGGTCAAAAGGTCAAAAATTCACCCCTCAAATTTCAGTGAACAAAAATTAAGCAATGATGTTGGACAATTGATCAGAAGCTTGAGATACACAACAGTGAAGAGATGAACCCAAATCTTCTTTTTGGAAATTCGTTATGCACGATGGAATTTACAATTCAGAAAATTCAGGCATGCGTCTGGTGTTTTTTGTTTTTTTATTCAAAAAAAATCCCCTTTCAAGGTCAATGCTTCATCCATTGAAACAACACAGCATGAACAATTCAGCTCAGTACAATGCAGCATTGAAAACGACCCTTTTGAAACACCCAAAATCCAACCCAATTTTTTTTTCTTTTCTGCAGAATTATCTCCAGTGCTGAAAATATCAAAAGTTTTGGACAAAACCCAGATTAAATTCAAGAAAATTCAACCAAACAATGGTGAAAAACAAAGACTTTTCTATTTTTTTGCTAACGTGGGCATCTTTTTTGACAGCCAAAAAGGGAGGTGGAAATGGTAATCCAGCACCGACCCACTATTTTTTAAGGAGAAATGTGAGATGGGCAGCCATTAAAGACTGAGAAAAGTGGAGGGAGAGAAGAGGGAAGTGGTGGTGGGAAAGGGAAAGACAAAAACTTTACAATGCTTGCTGTTGGCGTTGGCGTTGGGTTAGAGAGAGAGAGAGAGAGAGAGAGAGAGAGTACAAGAAGAATACGTGACAGTTGGGGTTAGGATTGATTTTTGATGGGGTCCATTCCATTCCATTGCATTGAGGGGAGGGAGGCTTTGTATTGAAGAAAAGTTTAGGCTCTGTCTCTCTGTCTCTCTGTCTCTCTCTCTCCATTTTCTTCTCTGCTCTGTTGTTCGTTCCAAACCATCATCAAAGTCGCCACTACTCACCACCACCCCACTCCCTACACTCTCTGACTTTCTCTCCCTAAAAACCTTTACTTTGAGCTGTAGAGGAAATGTATGTACGAAGTTGTTGACGTGTACGCTTCCTGAGAGAGAGAGTGAAAATGAGAGTTTCTGAGCGTTGAGACAAGTACACGGATATTTATTCTATTTTTGGGTAAATTTTATTTTACTACTTTCAAGTATCATGAAATTCGTATTTTGCTAAACTTATTTTTTTTCGTCTCACTTTCATACCTAAAGTTTAATTTTCTTGACACTTTTAAAGTTTATCCGTCAAATTTTTCGTTAACTGATGACACGACAGAATTTTGGCCCACTAAAAAATATAAAATTATTAAAAAAAAAATTTAAAAATAAACAATAAAGAATAAAATAAACTCTCATTCTCTAAACAACCAACTCTACGAGCCTCCAAATTCAAATCAAACACAATAAATCCAAAGAAACTGAAAAATTCAAAGTTAAAAAGGAGTTTGGTGCGAAGGGGCCTTAAAGTGAAAGGGGTGGGGTGGATGTGCAGTAGAGTCGAAGAGGGAGGGGATGAGAAAAGGGAGATAATTTTATTTTTGTTTATTTATTAATTAATTTTTAATATTTATTGTCCACGTGGCACAAATTTGGTGGGCCACAGATCTGCCACATTATCAGTTAACAGAGCACTTAATGTGGATTAACGAAAGTATAAAAGTGTCAGAAAAATCAAACTTTAAGTATGAAAGTGAGACGAAAAAAACTAAGGGTAGCACAATACGAATTTCAAGATACTTGAATGTAGTCAAGTGAGAATTACCTTTTATTTTTTCATAGGCTAAATTATAAAAAAGGTCATAAACTATACCACAAGTTTAGTTTTAGTTCCTGAAATCTAGTAATAGTTTGTCCCGTACTCGAATTATGTCTTTTGTTGCACTTATAGTCCTTTTAGTTTACTCCATCAACTTTTCCATTAAGTTGAGGCGTAAAATAGAAATTTCATCTAAAAAACAATTTTAAAAAATAGATTTTTTTTGGTATGAAAAAAAAACAATTCAGTTAATTATAAACAATTTATAATAGTAGAGATAAAAAAATAATTCATTTAAATTTTCCCTTTGGTTAAATTTCTTAATTCTAAAATTGCTTCTACATTTTTTTTTTCTTTTTTTTTTGGATGAAATACTTACTTTACCCTTTAACTTAATGAAAAAGTTGATGGCGCTAAAGAAAAAGACCACAAGTGCAACACAGGACATAATTTGAGGACGAGAGCAACTATTAGACTATTAGTAAAGTTCATGGACCAAAACTAAACTCATGGTATAGTTCAAGGACCTTTGCTACAATTTAGCCTTTTTCATACAAGCAAAGCAAGTATTAAGAAGAGAAATTAGAGCATTGTTCTCTAAACTTTGGCTATTTTGGCTTAGTTAGAGTTTTGGTCTCTATATTTAAATTTCATGAATAACACAGCTAAAACTTTCATACAAAATAAAGGGTTTTAAAGAGAAATATGGGACGAAAGCTCCAACGAATTTACCCAAAATGACCATTACACTAGCTCTTGATCAAAGCTCAATTAAACTAAAATTCAAGGACCAATGCTATAATTTTCTTTACTAAGAAGAGTTAATCGAACTCGAAACCTCAAGTGCAACAATAAATGATTCTTTCGAATTCAACAATGAATACTCTTAACCAAATGAGATACAAGATCCCTTCAATGCAAACAAGATTCAAGAACATTGTTTCTACCATCTTTAGTAATTATTGTTATCAAATATGTTTCCAATGTTGACCAATTGAGATACAAAACCTTGCAAAGTAATGTTTGATGGCGGCACAGTCCATGACGACAATGACATCCACTTTTTTCTCTCTTTGATAGCAGCTTCCACTATTCTTTTAATCCAAAGACGACATGAGTTTAGCATAAACATATGGAGTAGGCTACAATGCTCGCAAGTATTGAATGCTCACACCGATCTCACCATTAAAAGGAGGGAGGAGGGAGGAGAGAGGAGGGGAATGAGGGTGAGATTGGTGTGAGCATCCAATGCTTGCGAGCACTGTAGCCAGTCCCTAAACATATATTCTCACTTATACTACTCAATTGTGTTCAACTTTGACAGCTTTGACATGGTTGATTATAGAATAATAAACCTTGAGTTTAGACTTCAAAACCTAAAATATAACTTATGTAAATGTTGTATAAAAAAAAAATACTTAAATTTTGGTTATACAGTCTAAGCAATCAACCATGGTAATAAATTATAACATAACCAACGCTAAAAAAGATTGAGCAAACACGCCATTTTCTTGACGCGCATTGAATAACTCTAATATAAATCCATGAAGTTTTGTATATATTGCACATTATCTATACTGAAACACTGTTTTGCATGCAAATTTAACAATGTTATATATTTTCCTATGGAAAAAAAAAAGGAGAATGGTACTTTTGAATAAAACAGTGAATGAAGATTAAACACTGGGTCAGTGGTTTGGTGGTAAAACATTCCAGTCGTCCTTCTCATTTATTATATGGATGGATTCAAGTCGTTATAAATTATAATGGAAGCATGCAGTGAGGCATGAACAAACTGTCTGTGTGGCTTCAAATGTGAAAGAGATATATATTTTTATATATATATATATATATCCTATTAATATTGGGTATTTGGTATATTGATGGATAGTGGCTTGATCATATACCTCAACTTTTTCTATTTCTTCTAACATAAAGTGAATGATGGAGTAGAAATTAATTTGAATTAAGACACTAAGTACTGTTTGACCCAATTATAACCCTTTGTCATCAAGTAATTATATCAAATGATGGCTAAAATTTGAATTCTAATTGAAGGTGTGTGGCTTTAAAGAAAGTACCAGCCCCTCACCCTGAGAAAAGTTCTTTGTTTTCTTTTTTGTTGAAAAGAAGCCATTTTAATATTAATTCTAAGAAAATTACAATGCTCAAGCAATCCAACATAAAAAAAACATGCGGTACTAAAAGAGACATCGATATAAAAAGCACAATTTACACCGAATAATCTCCAACAAAAGTTTTATAGGTTTTGCTTTATTAGAAATGTTGACTGTTATTGTAGACTTTCATGCTAACTTTGTTCAGTATAGTCAGTACAAAGAATAGAGTTTGATGAAACCATTACACGATATATCTCTTTTAAATGTTGGAAGAGATTACACGTCTAAACATCCTTCTAATAAAGTAAAAGACAGCCATATATGCACTTACTTTAGATTAATATTTGACCAAAAAAGATAATATTTTAGATTAATAACCTTTAAGCACGATGAATTAAGTTGTGAAATTGTTTGAATATGGGATTGATTAGCTGTAAATTTACTGCATGTAAAGTAAGACAAACACTGAATTACTTACTCCAGATTATGAACAAAAAATAGGACAAGAATTTGCATGGGAAAATGCATATAAATGTTCGTCGACGGTGAAACAAATAAAAGGCACGCAAATTAGAGACGAGATAGCAAATGCTTGTCCATGGTGCATGTGAGGAGCAGTTGGGCCTCAAGGCAGTTCAGTTGGGCCCTACTGCATGAAAAGCAGCTGGGTCCACCAAAGCCACACACACTTTACCAACTTCAATGCTGATTTATTGTCTAATCAAAAGGCCCATATGAGACAAAGTGCTACCTTGCCTCTACCCCAACTTCCATTGAATCATTTGACACGTCACTTATATTTATGAAAAAAAATGAAAATTCTAATTTCAATGTACAGCCTACATTAGCATGCATCGGAGCAATGAAGGATTATATTTCTTTTTATTTGGTCAAAGAATGTAAAGAACCCAACTATCTATAAAGCCTTGAAACTACAAAGAGGAAATTTAAATTTAAGTGCATAAAATGAAATACACTTCTCTAACCAACTTCACTAAATCAAAGTCACAAATGAAAAAGTTGGGTAGCACAATTTAATTAAAAATAATAGTAAGTTATAACAATTAAAATTTGCTCAAGTGGCAATTTTGTTGTTTAGAAAAGGGAGGGAAACCAATTGCAAAGCGACAACAACTTGGAGTTGAAATGTTTCTTTTTATTATTATAATTTCTTCCCTATGTCATCTTATTAGGTGTTGGGGTGGGTAAAAAATACAAATTATAGAACTTGACTTGCAGTGTGGCAAATACCTCTTATCTGATCACACAATAACAATGACACATGGACAATGCCAACTAACACACACAAGTGGATACAACGTTGTTTATTGTTTGGGCAATGGAAATTGCCTACTGAGGACAATGTCCAAGTTTCGGAATATGTTGGGAATTGTTTTTGTTTTAAGGGACCATTACTAGCTAGCTAACATGAAATTTATCACCAAATCTCTTGTTAATTATGAGATATTTTTATAAACGACCATAATATTGTTATCAATTTATGTGTTATGATATAGTTGATGTGACATATTTATAATACAGAGTACAATATTAATAAGTATACTCGATTTTATTTATAACATGTGGCAGTGCTACGGCTATACCAATCAATTTTAATTTTCTTGAATGACACATCTTGGACAACAGTTTTTGGAGAAAATAATCGGGATGTCGGTAACATTCCGATAATAGAGTTATCAATTCACTCATAGTATATATATCATGTATATCTAATTATTAATATTATACTATGAATATATGAAATATCAATCGTCCATGTCATATCATATAACATTTAAATTAATAATACTATGTAATTGAGTGACCCCGAAAAAGTTTTCCAATTTTTTCACGAGGGTGAAGATGATGGGGATTGATTTATATGATTCTTTCAGTCTTGTAAGACACATATAACCAAACAAATTAACAAAAATTAGTTTAGTATAAATAAAAGAGTCAAATAGAGAGGCTTAGAGAAGGGAGACTGACAGGGAGAGCAAACAATGATGCAGCTTTTGTCTTGCTTGCCTTTGAAGATATACAAGAAAAATATTGAGGGTTAGTGGAATTTCAAGGACCACAAGAAGCACTCACTCTAGTACAATCATTTCCAACCAACTTTGCATGCAAATGGAGACAATTGGTACAAATGTAATTTTGGATTTACCATTCAACTTTCCTTCTTACTCATAAGATTTTCTATTAATTTGGAGGGAAAATAGATGTAAATTAAGGACACGTTTGATACATAGGATTGACATAATTTGGACTAATTGTAGGAATTAACTTGGATTGGGCTAATTCTATTTAGACCTCTCATTTTAAATGGCCTAAAATAAGCTCACATAGTGAACATATAATCCCAACTTATCAGATTGTTAATTAATCTCATGTGTAATCCATATTGAGATTGGTGTTAAATAACTCAATTCAGTCCTAATGGCTTATTTGGTGCAACTTATCTATTTGTTTGGTTGGTTATTTTGGTGCAACTTTAATTGAGAACATAATTTGGTTAACCTTTTGTGTCAATAAAATTGTTGAGATTGAATTATCAAATTTGGCCATCATCTTCTTAAAACAGCCAAATTTAATATTTACGTTTGTGTTATTTATGCTTTGGGGGTTAAAATGTAAAGCTCTCGCCAAATGATGTCACCTGGTTAACCCTAAATGTTCCATCGTTAATTTAAAAAGTAGTATAAAAAATTGAAAGATATTTGTTTTTGCCATAGTTTAAGAGGTTATGGGATCGATGTTGATGTTTTAATAGAAAATTTTGGAGTTAACCTTAAAAACAGAATTACGAAAATATGGAATTTATATTTGTTGAGAGTATCTCATCTTGGGAGTAGGCTACGGTGCTCGCAAGCATTGAATGCTCATACCGATCTCACCGTTAAAAGGAGGGAGGAGGGAGGAGAGAGGGGGAAAAGGAGGATGAGATTAGTGTGAGCATTCAATGCTTGCCTCCCCTCATCTTGTATATAGAGTATGGCATAAAGAAGTTATTTGCTATTTATTGCCAATTAGCTTTGGATTAGTTGTTCATATTTTAACATATATAGTGTTATAGCAGATAATTTACGTGTCAGGTTTAACGGCCACACATGCTTCCACGTTATTTTTAATATAATTTGAACACTTGTTAACCTAAATAAACACCGCACGTTAAGGGCGTGTTGTGAATATCCTATCTTGGAGATGGAACTCTGAAAAATATGAATGCTAATTTCTAAGTCCTTCATTTTTTTCTTAATACAAACAATATTATCTACACTAAGGAGTGAGGGAGTGGGCTAAGCCTCACAATGGACTAGCAATAATAATTTAGTTCGAATTTACTTTTGGTGAAAATAGAACCTAAAACCTCTCATTTACAAATGAAGAAGAATACCACTGGGCGTAGTACTAAGTGACAATTCATTCATTTTTATATCTTATTTACCAATTTTAAAACCGACAAAAAAAATAAAAAATCACGAATCACATTACTCACTATAGATGGTAGTACGAGTAGTGGCCTTGTTGCGCCATCCTTCATGATCCATATTTACAACAAGTTCATGACAATATCTGACCATGGCTACCAAAGATTGTAACTTTATTTATAGTTCTTAAAATTAGAGTCATATGGGTAGATTTGAAATAAAACTCTTTTCCCAAAGGTTGGGTAGGATGAGCAGACGAGTTTATGGAAGAAAAAAGAATGAACTTTGAGCGGCCAAATAGTTATTAACATTGCGAGGAAATAAAAATTTAGTATCCTTCAGTTTAGTGGTATTATTATTTATTTATAAATGTAAAATTTTATATTCGACTCATTTGGTTGATAAATTCGATATTTAATTGTTATAACTAATTTATTATGTGCTTAGCTCAAATCTTTCACTGTTTAGTGTAAAAACTTGTTAAAAAAATTATATCAATAAAAACTGATAAGTCAAGTAATTGAAGTTACGTGTTGGATTCGTAATATCGTTTGTAAAAAAACCACATTCTTGTAATTTTGGGGATCCCGAGATTCCTCTTTCTTTGAGCAATGGATGCTCTCCTCCATCTTTTTGAGAATCCAATGCCTTAAAAGTAAAAGTTCCATGATTTGTTTGCATGGCACACTCGAGAAGGTAATGAAAATTTTGGCGGGTAAATATAGAGTTGCGACTTTATATAATATGTATGAGTGGAATGGTGATGAATTGGCCACCATAGGAAGCATCGGAATCCTGCCCATAATTTAACTTGACAACTACAAGCTTTATGGAAATTTTCGCCACGATTTGATGTTTATTTTTTATGATTATTTGGATCTTTTGTTTAGGAAATGTTTACCTATCAAGAGTAATATTCACTTGATGTTTGAGTGATAAAACTTGCCGCATGAAATCAATGGCGGGTCAGAAATTTATCAATATGGAGAATTTTTAAAATTTCCAAGCTTAAGACTTATTGTTGTTTAAACTTTTTTTTTAGCTCCTAACTCTGTTTTTCACCCAAAAAGAAAACAACAATGGAATTTTAAGCACATACTTCCTTACCACATTATTCAAACTTTCAAAACACAAAGTGAACCACCTTGCAATGAGTCCACCAAAATGGATTCATGTTGATTGTCATACTCGTTTGTAGAAAATCCCCTTCTATGTGTTTTGGATGCACGAGTGACGTAGTACAGAAATTCATGTTCAATAATCTCTCGTTCTCAATAGTGGTTAGATGAGACGAGCATCACAATAGGTAGCTTTCTTGTTACATCATCAAATTGATAAAAATATAAGAGTGAAGGGCATAGAGGATAGCATTTGAAAGATTCTTATAATGGCATCATATAGTTGAAATCTAACTTTGTAAACTATTTAAACATAAAACCAACCAAATAAGACAAGTTATATGTCATATTAAAGAAACAAAACAAAAGCAAATAGTCCTATAAACAACAATTTAGAATTCTAATCACCATTCATTACAACAAACATAAAAAAAAAAAAGAATCTTATAATAATCCGTTAAAGTAATCAATATGTATTAAGCAGGCCCTTCGGAAATTTATTAGGAGATAAGGATCTTTCACGATGATGTGCTTTGTGATGGAAAAAGGACTGGGAAATAGCCGTGTGACACCTTGGTCCTTGGGGGGCCCGATCTCTATGGATTTTAATCATCTTTCCTTTCATCAGTTTCTTAAATGACAATGATGATTTATTTATTTTATGTGGTTATTTGTTTGTAAAACAATAATATCTTGTCCTTATTCTAAAAAAATTACAAGAGGTTGTACTTAATTGTTAGTTTGGTCGCACGTGTTGGTTTTGCAGAGGGTAGTCCACCGACAGAAAAAAATTGGGGTAGTTTCTAGTTGATGCTACGGCTTGTGTCGAACCGGATAGGGACCGTCGTAGGCAACTAGGCTTTGATCTTTTGTCAAGCTCAGGTTAGGTTAGGTTAGGTTAGGGCTAGAGGAAGGGGATTTGACTTTTGCTTCTGTTAATAACAATCGAGTGCAATAACAATTAACAGTCAAAGTTGAGAATTTCATAGATGTGCCTAGTAAATGCATGGTTAGTCACCAAATAATAAAGATAACAGAATTTGCGGGACTTCAAGTATTTTTTCACTATGAAATGATGTTTTGAGAAACTTATTCATGAAGAACTTTTTTACGAAAGAGTAACGATTTTGGCACTTCAATTTAACTTATGACACCTCAAATTGAGTATTTTATAATTTTTATACACTCAAAATGTGTGCATTAGAAACTAAACTGAAAGTGTTAAAATCGCTACCTGTGAAGATTGACATCGGCAAAATTGTGGGCTTCAATGAAAAAAAAACTTAAAATTGAGCCCAAGTTTAGCATTTTAAGAGCCCAAACGCACGGGGATGATATGGGCCTACAATTCAATAACTGAGAACTGCCAGATAACATTGTGCAAACTGTAAAGTGTTTTGATCATTCTCAAATTTTTACAACAATGGTGGCTTGAACCCCAAGTTCTTAGCCAATCCATGTGGGCCCCAAGGAACATCTATCAGTTGATTTGATTTATACGGTAAGATCTGGAGTGGAAGGTACAAGTATAGAAAAGGGGAAGAAAAAAGAAGGCGAACAATTGGACATGCCAAAAGCGATCAAACCACCTAATGTTGCAGTTAAGGGTTATGCCCCCGGCACATGGGAGGAGACATCCACTGCCTGTACAGATCGGCAAAAGGTACACAGCAATAAATCAGCTAAAAAGATGAGGAGAATCCAACCGTGAGTTGTCCGTGATCAACTGACAACCGTTGATTAGTTTGGGCCTCCCAGGGAGACTCGATTTAATCAATGGATTTCAATCACTCAACCAATGCGTGGGACGACTGTGTTTAGCAAAGTTCTTATAGATGTGACAGTGTCAGTGTACCTTCAGTTAATAATTATAGTGTTGCTGCATTTTCTCTTTCGCCTTCTTGCCCTCCTCAAGATCCTTTCGGTCTCTTCCATTACCTCCTCGGCCATATCTACGCCTTTCCAGAGGAAACAAATACGATTACACATACATTTTGAGCAAAACGATTATATACATACATACACATATGACATATGCATACAAATACAGCATACAAGAGGTGCAGTTTTTACTCACACGCGGTCACACCCTTTTCTTCCCCAACAAGAATAATAACCGATAGTAAAATTGAATAGATACTGCAAATGCACTTTCACAAAAGTACCTGTTTCCTTCTCACCAAGCAAGCAGGAAAAAGCGCCATCAATCTCCTCGTCCGATTCAATGATAACTCTGCATTCTCTTTCCTGCATCATGCATTGTCATCTCTTACGGGCCACGAAACTAGATATGGAAACTAAACTGTAACTTATACCCCAAATGAGCAATAAAATACGTTTTTAAGCGGCACATAAGATCAATGGGACACTTTTGCTTCAAGTGCATTAAGAGAAATAACTCAAACTCACACCTATGATTAAGCCAATCGCCTTAACACCAGAAACGTATCTGAATGTCTCTCTATTCACCGCGAAAAATAGGAAAAACGAGAAATGAAGACTAAGGGCTACCTGTTGAATGGAAGTAAATCTGGTAGGCTTTTGTACTTTCCGGAACCCATTATCACTCAAGGTAGATTTTTCCACCTTTACAGACTTCCAGCCTCCTGTTTCGATCTTTGGAACTACAACTGCTTGCACGCCAACCTTCGGAGGCACGGCTGAACTGGAATCAAGAGAAGGGTTTTTAAGTATGGTGCTAACGGTGATCAATGCACCTCTATCTCAAATAAATAATTTAAGAACATTAAATTCCTATCAAATAATCAAAAGAAAGACACTATCTCTCATACCTTTTAATAGGCTGTGGCTTTCCTTGTAGAAGGGCAGGATAAGCAGAACCCTGCATTTTCCAGATATAAAAAGTTTCCCGGTAACAAACATAGCCCACAAATGCTTGAGTAAGTAAATGAGACGTAAATGGAAATACAAGTCACCTTTAGTGAAAGTATAGTGGGTACTTCACACTTTTGGGTGGAGGTACTCTGATTCTGGGTGCAAAGCAATTTCTGCCAGCAAACAAAGACGAGAAAAACGGATTGAATCATTGAATTGCCTCCTACGCTACGCATTGAAAGTTTTAATAACCGAAAGTTAAATGGCTCAACAGTAAATGTCTGGAAATAGGAAGGTTCAATCTTTTGTTGTGTCAGGAAAGAAGGAAAAAGTTTCAATTTATTAAACACTTGCTATATCTCATCTCAGTGAAAACTAAGGATTTCAAAATTGATGATCTCAGTGTCATAAATGCTTGCATGTGTCACAGAACTCTCCATTATATATATCATACAGACCTGCATTTCCTTGACGAAGGAGTCGTGCAGCTTGTTTTGTGATTTCAGTAAAGCTGCTTCAGTGACTCCTATCTTTTCTGGTACGGCTGAAAGCGCCAAAAAAATCTCCTGTAATTTGTCTTGATAGGTATTTTTGCTCACTTCTTCAGAGACAGACTTGATGCCGCCGTCAAGGCAAGCTTTGAAATCTTCTTGCCCCTTAATCTGCTTCACCGCATATCAGTTTAGTTAGAAAGTCCAGAATCATGGAGGCGTGAAGCAACTAAGCGGAGACTTTATGTGGGTGCTATTACCATTAACTGCAATGAGTTATCCTGAGCCATCAACTTCTGCCGCATTGCTTCCACTGAATTAAAATTGAAAAAGGAAAATAAATATTCAAATTAATTATGATCTGAAACTTTTGACAATGTGTGCAGTCGAGATCAGTTTTTCCCAAATATATTTTCCCCTTAACAAGTAATGCATAAGTCCTATCGGTCAGAACAAAGTTCTTTATTTAAAAAATGTTAGTAAGTTAGAACAATTTAACACTGAGAATATTGGCCTTTAATCTCTAAGAATAATGAGTAATTCAACTTCAAAGCCTTAGATTATATATTTTCTCTTCAGCTCCTATATATTCAGTATGTAGAGGAATAGATTACTCACTCTCCATAGAAACTTCCTTCATCCCTTTGTTTACTTGCATGACATCACTCTGGACAGAATCCAAGATCATTCCAAACTTATTTAATGAAGTTTCCATCACTCCAATCCGGTGTTCAAATTCCTCACTATTCTGACCTGCTCAGGCATGTAAAACATGCGGTTTCCCATTAAAAAGAGCAAGAATTTAATTGACCTTCTATGCTTACCCAGTAACAAATTAAACTTAACAACCTTTCTGGACACTATTCATGTCCAACTTTGAATGAAACTTACATCGATGATCTGAAACAGAAGAAGCGGAACTCCACTTGCGCATGAGGTTGGAGGAAGATCTTGAGATCTGCACTTGACTCTCGTCACGTGCATGACTAATTGGGGGTAAGTAAGCAACTTTCTTCACAGAATTCTCTCGTTCTTGAGAGCCAAACCTCTGCAGAGATAGTATGAACAGAAACAAAACCTTCGAATGAGAACAAATTCCAATAATCAATCCAACTAAGTTCTGAGTAAAAGAAATGACAATGAATGCTATCTACTTCTTTGAATTGTCTGTTCATCAAAATAAAATCAAAGACACAACTTAATCTTTCTTTTTCTCCACTTCGACAACATGCATGTAAGAGCTTAACACTTGGCTCGAAGCTGAAACGAGATTTAACCTGATCGTTTGCGAGAACATCACACTGAGAGTTCTGAGAGAGTTGAGAAAACATGTTATGCTGAGATGAGAGTCCCTGAGAAAATGACTGCTCTGACGGTTGAGATCGGATCTGCGATGCTTGTGGTCCATTTGGTCTCCTACATAACAATTTAAAAGAAAATCCACAGTGTTAGCCTAATCACAATCCAATTCCTATCAGAAAGTGAAATGTTAGATTTTCTTTTCCTATCAGAAAGTGAAATCGATACCTACATCGAAAGGCTTAGTGAAACAAAATTTGTGAATCCAATCATCTTAACCTCTTTCAATTTTCTATATATTCTCAGAAATCAAACAGAGAACAACTGGAAGCGACTGAAATCCATATGGTTCACAGGTCAAAATTTATTTACTAAGCATATTGCCATACAAATCAAACGAAAGATATTGTTAATTACAAATCGAAACTGGAATGCATAAGAAAAACACAAATCGAGCTCAGAGTGGACTCAAATAAGTGAAAATTGCTAATGGTAAAACGCTTAACATCCAAAACTCGATTTTCTCAACAATTTTCCTGCATTTTCTCGCCAGCCAAACAGAAAGCTCGTGCAGAATAGGAAGAAGAATTGAGATCAAACCTACAGAGATTATCAACTAATTACACGAAGTAGAAGAAAAATCAAATCTGACAAGCTAGATTAAGTGAAAATTAAAGATTTCAAAAACTTCGACATTTTTGCTAAGCATTTTCCTGCGTTTTCTCGGGAACCAAACAGCACACTGCGATTGAAATTTCAGAGAGAAATTACCGAACCTTGTGTGAGGAGGAAGGACCGAGATGGAGCTGAGATCGCAGGCCTTGTTGATCTTCAACTTCATTTGCTCGAATCAGTACGACTTTGAGGTCCGTTTGGATGTACGGAGAATGCAGATTGAAACGCTACGAGATTAGAAGAGAGATCGACCTTTGATTGGAAAAAGGACTGTCGATCTGACGGTTTGAAATTTTTGAATTTGAAGAAAAAGACTCCCGGTGGGGGGGGGGGGAAGAGGATAGAGTGCGTTGCGATTCGCGAGGGGTCCTTTATATACGGAGCCTGGCGGGAAAGGGGTTTGAGAATTTGCTTGATTGGTTTAATGGGCCGAGCTATGGTCACAATTTTGATCCAATATTTTGGGCTTATGGGGTTGGAAGGCTTTTAAGTCTAAGCACAATTTGGCTGCCGTAAGATGCTTATATTGCAAGTTTGCGAATCAAAACCATTGACTATGTTGGTTCTTACTTGAATATGCAACTCAAATTTACAAGTGAATTTTTACGGCATCGAGTAGCACTTTATCCCTTTTGAGGCTCCTTAGTAAATGCTTGAGCACCCCATAAGATTCACAGGTGAATTTTGAAATATGAGCACTTGAGACCCACCTCGAGTAGAACTTGAGCCCTCTCGAGATCCCTTGATCAGTGCTTGAGCACCCGAGCCCCCTCTCTCGAGTGGTTAATCTAAAGAAATGGGCAAAAAGTCTTTAATGTGTCCAAATGCGGTTGATTTTTAGAACTTTTCGATTTGTAGTTTAGTAAGGTAAATGTTTGTCACACAATAGAACATTTGACGAATTTGACAATTTATTGTAGGTGTGGGTTTTTCATTTTGTTTGGGGCCTCAAATTTCATTACAGCCTTTGGATTGAATCATAAG
Organism: Gillenia trifoliata; assembly: GCA_018257905.1. NCBI lineage: Eukaryota > Viridiplantae > Streptophyta > Magnoliopsida > Rosales > Rosaceae > Gillenia > Gillenia trifoliata. The sequence continues at coordinate 17,008,347 of CM031086.1, forward strand.
CAAGGGATGATGAGACAATGTCAAAATCCGTTGTAGTACATTCCCCAATCCTTTATATCCCAAGAAAATTTTCAGTTGTTTATTTGAATAATATTTGTCTTAATTCATTGACATACGGCAAACAGTTTGGTAGGTTGCCGAAGACTTTACATAAAAAGGTTGGTAAAGAAAGAACAGACATATCAATATCTCAAATTCTCAGTATATACACGATGCATAAGTCCATGATTCCATCATTTGATTATCCTCAATTCTTAATGCTCTAATTAGTATATTAATTTCATACTTAATCCATTTTCCATGCATTTTAGTGCCTTGCTGTATAATGAATGAAATATAGTTTTTTAATTATTCGAATCGAATTAACGCTTAAAACGACATAGTTTTGGACATACTCATTGTATCATCAACGCAGAAAATCTGGACTCGATTGATACCTGGGCTGGGCAGCATCAAGCATGCTAGAATTTTCATAGGCATATATATATGCAATTATAACCTGCTAATTAAAAATGTTTAAGTAAAAAAAAAAGATAATCAATACTAAATTCATCTAAACTAAGGGGAATGAGATTCAATCTTAATGCGAAGGTAGAAGTTCACTGCTCTAGCCAACTTGACTAAGTCCATGTTTGCAAATATCACAATATGTTGGTATTACTATTTGGTATAAGAAAATCGTTTTCATATATCATTGATGACTTTAGTGATTTTTTTGGTGGTCTAACTATATATTTACACTAAGGGGTGAGGGAAAGAAATTGGTACCGAACTCGTGTTCGCGAGATTTAAACCTAAGATCTCTAATTTTCAAGTGAATAATAGTACTACTAAACTATAGTACAAAATATCAGATGACTGTAGTTAACTTGATATAATAAGCCTATAATAAACATATATATACTATATATGGACATGGTGATGGACCCAACCTTTACTCTAAGCTTAATGATAATGACAAATTAAGGTCATTAATTAATTAAGTTACATCCCCAAACGAATTGATCAACAAATGGAAATGTCTTTTTTTTTCGCTATTTATCTCTTTATTTATTTCTTTCTTTTTACCTTGTATCTCTTTACTTTTTGCTTTCGTGAGTCAGTTTATCACCAATTAGTCAACCAGTACAGGGATGAAACCCCTACTAGAGGAGAATCTAGTTGATTAATTCTGATCAAGAGTAATTATATATCTAATCAGATTCCCCTTAATAGAGATTTAAGTACATTATCAGGTTGGAGCAAAGGTAGGGCAAGACGTATCAGATTGTCTTTCCGTGTATTATTTTTTCTTAGATTGTGTTGATTTGTGTGGATTACGTTAGTGAATATGGTCTTCTTCTTCAACCCACTACGTTCCGAGTTTGAACCTTCTCTCTCCTCTTAGTGTAACTTAGAGTAGTAGTATCATTTGTAATAAGTAAAAAAAATTGTGTTGCATTTTAATTATATTTTTTTAGATTGTTATCTTTTTTCGGTTTTAAATAAAATGTAACAGGTTAGTAAGTTTGTAGCTTATAGTAGTTAAAAATATTTACTTATACGACTGATTTTGTCGATATTACAAACACTGAGTGCAGCTTGGGTCAAGGTCATACGTTTTTTGTTCTTGCAATTATTATACATTTTTTCTCTCTTTTTGTGTTGGTTCGATGTAGGGCTGGGTGCGGTTTGATTTGGTTTCAGTTTTGAGTTCAAACCGCAAACCAAACCACACATTGCGGTTTTTCTAAATCCCAAACCACAACCACAATGACTTAAAACCGATATAATCGGTTTACCAATATTGCTATTTGGTTCGGTTCGGTTTGCAGTTTTGAACTTGTCGATGAAAAAACAATTATCATCAAATTATATTTGACAACCCCAACCAATTAAGTTGTTTGTATACAGCTGTATGAGGTGGATCATAATATTTTAATGACATATATATGTAATTTGATCACAACTGGAGTAAAAAAGTAACTTATACAACCTCATATAAATATGTTACTAAGTTCTTAATCAATCTCACAACTTTTCTATTATTTGTCAAATTCTTATTGATTTTTTTACTGAATTAACACAAGAAGTACAAGCAAAAATTGAAATCGATCAACCCAAAGCACTTTGAGATTTGAATTGTATTGTGAATCAGGCATAAATATTAATCTAGAGATGTCATTACTCATGTTAAATATATAATAATATTATTTATATATTTTATTAGATACGGTTTAGTTTGGTTAATCCACGGTTTGTAAAAATTGAAATTGCATACTAAACCAATTATTGCGGTTTGGTTCGGTTTTATAAACCGATTGGACAAAATAACAAAATAGAATCAAACCAAACCAACCCATACGATTTGGTTCAAGTGGTTTTTTGGTTTGGTTGCCCAGCCTAGTTCGATGAACTCATAATTATTTCCATTGACTAAAAACGATTTTTTTTTCTATTTGTTCCAAATTATTATTTTTTCTTATTAAATAGGACCAATTTCCTGTAAAACAAAACCTAAAAAGTAATAACTTGCGAAACATAAAAAGAAATAACTCATCAAGAAGGGGAGACAAACATGTAGGTTGGAAATTGGATGCCTAAAAAATCCGAATGTAGAAAGGAGTCTCTAAAGATGGAACCACATGCCAAATAAGTGAAGACAAGAGCAGTCATAAATTGGCTACTATGTCGGCGACCGACGTATCAATTGATATATATCATAACAAGGTTTCGCCTCAAAGACTAAAATGATCGGTAGTAAGAGGGTGAATCCAACTTAAATGTTAAAACTTTAAGCGCAGAGATAAATATTCATAATCACTTGTACTTAGTTCATTGCATTTGATCTTCACTTGTATTTAGTTCATTGCATTTGATCTTTTAATACAGGTAGGGTGATTGATACATAATAATATCCACAAACCGATTGGTAAACGACGTGTGTTTATAATTTTGAAATAGGAAGTACGTAACTTGTGAAAACAATAATCCAATTTGGCCGCGAGTGAGTTTTTTTTTTTTCTTTCTTTTTTTCTTCTCATTATACGTACGGACTCTGTCAAAGACTTTTTGACATAGTTAACATGATCACTATTCAAGAAAGTTCCTGGTTATTTCACCAAATTAATTTATTCATTTGACTTGATCATATGGGTTTTGACATCTGACTTTCAAATCAATAAAACTATTTCCATCACATTTTAAACAACAATGCACCCTCGTACTTGAAGTTCCTAATTCAATTTTTCCTTTTTAAAAAGTTCAACTTTCTTTAAGGATAAGGAAGAATTCCGCCTGAAAACACTTCGTGGTTGATTCACATAATTTTCTAGGAAAATTGGGCTTATTAGCCTTTTTACAAACTCACCAACCAAAAATAGCCATGCTCTCAAAATACAATCTCTTCTAGCCGTCCTTGACGAAAATACTTTCAAGTTAATATGTTATCAACACAATATTGAAGGTATTTTCGTCAAAGAGAGGTAGTAGAGATTGCATGTTGAGAGCATGGCTATTTGTTGTTGGTGTATTTGTAAAAGGGCTAGTAAGCTCAATTTTCCAACCTTTTATTTATGATCGTAAACGTTTATATTATAAATTAGATAAAAAGATAATAGCATAAATATATAGTACAACGTGCTCTCATTTGCGCCAAAGTGTCGAATTTCTCATCATGTAATTTAGATTAGGTTAGAATATCGATTGAGTACAAAAGATATAATAGCTAGCATAGATTGATATATAGTAAAAAATGTGGTTATGAAAGCTCATTTTTCAATAACTCGAATACGTAATATGTAGTGTCAGGTATCAAATATTGTCAGATATCAACAAGTAACGCGCAAACTAGTTAACATGTGCTTTTTTGTTCCTGATTCTTTGCATTTGTTTTTGTAGTCAAGTAACGCGCAAACTAGCTGAACATGTACTTTCTTGTTTTGAGTTTTTGGCAGGGGAGGAAGAAGAACCTGATAGGGCTCTCATGAGTCTTGACCAATGATGGATTATTATCTTCTTGTTAACAAAAAAGAAGATAATGAAGATGTTAACGCAGTAAAACAACTGCATGAAGACAATCCATGATAATTTTTTTTTAATTTTTAGCGTCGAATAATTGTTTATTTATTAATTTTTATTATTATTTCAATATATTAAGATGGGTGACGTAGGTCCTAAAGGAAGGAGCTGAATACAGTTACTGCAGTCGAGGGGGCGGACAGTAGAGGCAAAATGGGAATGGCGGTGAAACCGAAGGCGTGGCTCCAAATGGCGCGGATAAAGGCCTTACGCGACGGTTTCGAGGGGAAGGGATCACAAATATGCCACAGGATATTCCACATTTATTCCTCTGCAATATGGCCCACGGTTCCTCCGTACATGTTGACTTTGGATATTTTATTTGAGCAACGGGCTGTTAATATTTTAAAACGGAAATTGATAAAGACATATTATTTTTATTTTATCATACATCTCTGTTTAATTACGTTTATTGTTTTTGTTTAACTTTTTTTTATTCGAATCATAAATAAAGAATAATGTGTGAAAAACTAAAAAAATATGTGAAAATCACCTACTCTTTCAAAACTTCTCATAATTATTAAAACATTAATAGTGTGTTTATGGACATGAATTCAAAATTCAAAATCGAGGTAGGCTAAATTTTAAAGTCAAATTATATTTTAAAATTTTTTAGCGAGGTCTTATTTGTTTCAAAATTTTGAAGTACCAGTTAATGACTTTAATCTCTAATTTTCTCAAATAGATTGATCAAAATCAGATATTCATGGTATATTATCTTCAATGTACGTATAAAGAGAAAGAAGAAGAATCACATAAGTCAAACCATAGAAGTTTGTAGCAGATGAAGAAAAAAAACAGAAGGAAATAAAACGAAGAAGTTTTTAAATTCATGAATTTTTTATTTTCAATAACATGTTAAAATATGTATAGAATATGTGAATTTTATGTGTGTTATTAAAAAATATATCTAAATAATGTGTATTAAACGTGAAAATTACATATGTAGGGTTAATTATACTAACACGCTCTGGGATTTTTCGTGTTTTAACAAAATCATCTCACGTTTGAGAAATTACGCTAACACCCCCTCCTGAGGTTTTAATTCACTTTCACATCACCCCTTAAAGACAAATTTGCCGTTGTAGATACTTATTCAAAAATTAAAAAGATTTTATAAATAAATAGAAAAAGATCAAATAATTTACATCAACACTAAAAACAAAAACTAAAAAAAAAAAAAACGTATGCATCTTCTTATCATTGCATCGTCTTCTTCTCCGGCAACTTTTTTTTTTCTCATTCTGACTATCACCAACCCAATCTCAAGCCATTAGCCATCCCTATCCATTTAATCTCTCTTCTTCTCTTTGCATCCGTTAGTCCGCTTTCAAAGTTTAGCAAAGGTGGAGTAGAAACTCATCCTATATATCCTCTCGTTCAAGCAATTTCTTATTTTTAAGGGTTAGGGTTTCCCCTACTCCCACCAATTCCTAATCCCAAATTCCATTGATCCTTGATCACATCCCTTATCATCTTCATCTTTCCCTTAGTTTCTGTTTGTCCTCCTTCTCACAAAGTATGATCGCGAGTTTTAACATGGTTTTCAGTTTCTTTGTTTTCAAATCAAGTTTGCTCTCGACCCTTTGTTCCCCGCACTGTTGCATAAATAATAGTTGTATCTCATGATTCTTTTGGGTTTTACCCACCGAAACAATTTTTTTTGTTTTTTGTTTTTCAAAAAGATGAATTTGGATTTTCTTTACTTTGGCATCTTTTTATGTTTAATGTAATTTTTAAAATTTATTTATAGAAGCTTTTGTTGTGACCTATTTTATTGAAGGGTGCGGCAAAGAGAAAAGTAGAGAGAAAGAGAGAAGGGCTTGAGGAATTGTAATACATATTCCTCATGTCAAGTGTCTTTATTTATAGTGAAACAAGTACAATCATAATAGGAATGTAATTTTAGGAGATCCAAAATATCCTAATCCATATCTACCTAGAATTTACACAATCACATTTATCACATGTTAATATAATCCACAACACTCCCCCTTGAGTGTGCAAATACTCAAGTAGATATCGCATCAGATCTTCAAGATGATGTAGAGATAGTTGATGAAGTCGTCTCGTAGGCACGATAGAGAACACTCGAGTTTTATATAGGAAACTTGCATATAAAAAAAAGTAAAAAATTCTCACAAAACCTTGCTATGGTAAAACCCAAGGCGGGACAAAATCCATAGTCTAAGGAGAAAAGTGAGTTAATGCAATGTCGATACTTAACATCTTCAAGACGTAAGTAGTAAGACAACACACAAGGGAATGACCAGCCCAGAATGGGTGCCTCGTTAAAACCTAGTCAGGCAACAAAAACCCAATGGGAAAAATGATCATGATCGTAGGGAAAAAGAGTACATTAAGTTCAAGTGAATATACTTTGGGATACTTCCCCTGAGTTCGACGAAACTCCCCTTGAGAACTACAAGCGTTGCAAATGAGAAAATGCGCATACCAAATCCTTGAACAAGCTTTTTCGGCAGTGACTTCGTGAAGAGGTCGGCAAGGTTATCTTCAGATCGGATCTGCTTGACTTCAATCTTCTAATGCTCATGCTGATGTGATGTAGACGCAATATGCTTGGTGTTGACTTCTTGGATGTATCATGTTATGGTCTGGTTGATACATGCGGCGTTGTCTTCATAGATCATCATTGGGACTTAACGAAGGATGAAAAGTTACAGGTACTTCGTGTATGGCGATGAGCTCGAAGACGTCGCAACTAAGGTCTATTTGGTTGACCTCCAAGATATTGCAGTGTTCCTAACGCTCCAAGATATTGTGGTGTCCTTAACGGTAAAGACATAATCCATTTGGAAACGTGCCTTGTGTGGAACAGACAGATAGTCTGTGTCAGCGTATCCCACAAGGTAGGCATCATTCCGATAACCAAGGGGTTGTGGTTAATTCTGAGATGCGTAGGGGTAGAATAAGCCCAAATCCGTAGTAACGAAAAAACATCTTTAACACCTATTTGGTGGTAGCGTGTAGGCGCAATGTTGTATCTTACCAAAAGATCAACAACGAATGAGATGTCATGCCGAATGCAATGAGCTAAGTACAATAAAGCGCTAATTGAACTTAGATATAGAACTTCAGTTTCCATAACCATTTCAAGAATCTCATTTGCATCTAGCGTATGAATGGTCATGGGTGTACTTAAAGGCAACACCTTCTGGGTGTATTTCGACCGGTGGACTAGAATACCATCTGAACTTTGCTCGAAACTTTGGGTCGAGACGAAAACGAGTTTTCCCAAGATCTGTCATCTCAAATTCCGACTTCAGGTGCGAGGCAGTTTTCTCAAGCTCTTCCAAAGTCTAAGTGAGATTTATGTCATTGACATAGACTGCAACTCTAGCAAATTCGGTTTTGTACACGCAAGGGCATAGTTTATTCACATATCCCTAACTGATCAAATATTCACTTAGACGGGCATACCACATCCGCACGGATTGTTCCAATCCGTAAAGTGAACGCCTCAATTCAATAGAGAGGGTGTTATGTGGTCTAGAACTATTTGAATCAGTCTATGAAAGTCCTTCAGAAACTTCCATGTAGATTTCCGTATCATGATCCCTATAGATACGTTACAACCACGTTCATAAGCTGCATATTCAGTTTTTCAGAAATTACCAAACTGATAAGGTAGCGGAACGTTATGACGTCCATTATAGGGGAAATAAGTATCCCCGTAATCAATCTGAAGGCGTTGAGAGAAACATTGCTCCACAAGGCGTGCCTCATATCGCACTATTTCATTATTCTCATTACGCTTCCTTACGAAAACCCACTTGTAGCCAACGGGCTTCACATGTGGAAGTGTAGGAACTACAGGCCCAAACACTTTACGTTTCGCAAGTGAATCAAGTTAGACCTAGATTGCTTGTTTCCAGTTTGACCAATCGATTCTACGTCGACATTTATCAATAGAACGCAGTTCGATGTTGTCGCTTTTCACTATTTTGGGTAGCTACCATATACGTGAATATCATCGATGATAATCTCATTCCAATTCCATAACTCATCCATGCATGCATAATGGACCAAGACTACAGGTCTCGGGATAATCCGGATTAATTTCATGAGGTGGAATGGTTGAGATAGCGAACAAGGAAGGGATTCATTTTGTGCCATGTTTCTCCACTTCTAGTAAAGTGAATCCTTTAAACCGAGTGATCTGTCGCGCTTCAGACCGAGAACAGATTGATTGGCTAGTCGCCGGCTTACCGGATCGTCCAACAGGGGCGGTCAACTGTCTTTCAGGGGCGGCACACCTTTCAGAGATGTTGACTCGACGTCTGTTACATACGTCTATTCTTGCAAGCATGTTTGCAGCTGGTATATGTGATCTCGTCACTTTAGCTAGATCAGAGAAAGCGTTTTGAGCAACACTCTGGAATCTAGAATACGGGGATCGAGATGAGACATAGTGAGGACGTCCACGATAATTTGTGTCGTTCTTCAGGAACATTGACGTTCTTATCTCCCCCTAACGGTGGGAAGACTGTATCATCAAAGTGACAATCTGCAAACTGGCGGAAAAGAGATCACGTGCAAGGGCTCTAAAGAGCTAATTCGAAGGAGAATCACAATCTGCAAAGATTCACATCCTTCTTTGATGGCCCGTATTGGTACATTGCGGCGGCGCAATATGGCATAAGGTGCATACCCAAAACGCGCAAATACGAAACATCAAGTTCGTACCCAGTAACCAATTGTAACACTAAAAAGTATCGAGTAGCAATGGGCCTCAGGCGGACCAACATGGCTGCATACAAGATTGCATAGCCCTAGGCAGAAACTGAAAGCTTGGTGCATTCACCAAGGTCCAGCTGATCAATTGGTAATGCCCTTTATGATCGTTTCTACGAGGTTGTTTGGGGGTTGAACATGAGAAATTCAATGTTCAATTTCAAACCCAAAAGACATGCAATACTTATCAAAAAACTCTTCGATATAAACTCTCCGGCATTATCCAGTCTTCTAGACTTTATGAGATAACTAGGGTGGTGAACCCTTAAGTAAGAAACGGCCAGAAGTTTAGCAGCAATGTGTATGGACAAACATGTGACCATTGTGTCGATATATCAATCAAAAACCATATTTACATGGTCCGCATTTTTGGTTAGATGAGTCCACATTATTCCCTTTGATCTACTGTGAAAAGAGGGTTATGTAGTAGCTTTGCTAAGGATGATATAAAAATCCAATTTCCCAACGAGCAGGTTTGGCAAAGTGTGCTTATAGGCACAAAATTCTTACTCCAGGTAAGGTGATGCAATGTGTAACACATTGCATCGTATTTCGACCTGAATGTCTCAAACGGTCGTGTGCGTCTGCCGAAGCAGAGCCTTATGTTCAGTACACCTATGCCGAGGCAGGGCATGACCTTCGATACATCCCTGCCGAAACAGGGCATGCCATTCTGTAGACTCTTGCCGAAGCTGGGTCTATACCATTCGGTAGGCTCCAGCCAGAGATGGGTCTATACCATTCGGTAAGCTCCAGCCAGAGATGGGTCTAAACTGTTCAGTACCTTCCAACCGAATCACTGGGGTGCTGCTTTCACTATTGTGCTCTTTAGTGAGCAATGTGGTAGTAATCAGATCCGAGAACTTATTGAACCTCCGCTCTTTATAGTGCTTATTCAGGAGCATTTTAGAGGCATGGAAGGACGAGAAAATCTTCTCCAGTCAAAATTCAATCGGATTCTATAAACTTCAGAATTGTACCTATTCACGGATGGGGTTCAATCATGTTTTGCTTCGGGCAAGGTATGTCTTGCTTCGGGCAAAATCATCTTTTCATGATTGGAATGGTCCGTAGAGCGAGTCAAAGAGCCATGGAATCCTCGTCATAGAGGTACTTCCATTTACAATGCTTCAGGCATACGTCTTCGAATGAAGATCATGACGGAGGCTTCTTTAGCTCTATCCACGTTATTGTTGGCTTCAATGTTTCTCAGCTTTTCGATAGTCAAGTGGAGCTTCACAACTTGTGCCCATATAGAGTAGTTTCTGCGAAAAACTTCCATGTTAGTGAAGTCGAACTTGTTACGGTTCGAAAATCCATTGGATGAAGGGAACAAAATTGTGTTCAGTACTATGAAAAACGATTCATAGACTTGGAGTATAACATTCAGGTTCTATTAGACATGTATTGGTTTAAATTTTCATGAAAACTACGGGTTTCATGGGTATTTAACTTTTAAGGAAACTTCGGGTTTCATGACACTTATTCGAAACTTTGGGTTCGAATTTAAGAACTTCAAGTTCATGAGTACCTGCAAGCAAACGCAATATACAGAACAAACAAAATAAAAATTAACATATATATCATGAACAGGTAGATGAACGTAGGTCTACAGAGCCACGACCCAAATAATTTGGGTGGATTAAGTTTTGAGCTGCAGGCCCAAACAAGGAGAATACTGGGCTATAGGCTAGTTGGCAGTGGGCTAAAACCCACATGGGCTGAAAAAGGGTGAAGGAAAGGCATGCCCATGTAGGGCCCTGTTTGGAATGGGCCGAGGGGAAGAGAGAGGCCCAAATAAGCCTTGGGTAGAAGTCGGCTCAACTGGAGCTGGGTACGTGTCGGCTCCACGGCGGCTTGGCTCGAGGGCAGCTTTATTAGGCTTCAGGCCGGCTCCTACTAGGCTTGGCTTAAGGTTTTTTTTTTTTGTTTTTTTTCTTCAAAAAAAGCGAAAAAAGAACCAGAAAAAACCCTAATTTTTCCTTCGTTCACACAATCATCAATTCACTTAATATATGGCAGATATATTAAATTTAATGCGAACACAATATTTGCAGAAGATCAATAATTCGTTAAATGCAGAAAATTGGGTTCATGCATCATGGTGAAGGTTCATGCAATAAAGGCTGAAAAAAATATCGACATTGAGACCGTGTTTTAGAAGTACTTGGATTGTTGATGATTATGGTGGAACAATTTGTTTGCAGAATTGCCTTCAACTTCGGATTTCCATCTTCAATGCGTTGAGTGTCGTTCAATATAAAATAACAGGGAGAGAATTGAATCAATAGCAAATATATTAATTCAATAAAATAAAAAGTAAATCAAAGTAAGAATTATTGAAATTAATACTCCCCATGATTGAAGATGGCCAAAACTCCTGTATAATTCTCTTTAGCACAGCGAAAAGAGCGTGTTGATAACGTGTTGTGGCCTATTTTATTGAAGGGTGCGGCAAAGAGAAAAGTTGAGAGAAAGAGAGAGGGGCTTGAGGAATTGTAGTACATATTCCTCGTGCTAAGTGCCTTTATTTATAGTGAAACAAGTACAATCATAATAGAAATGTAACTTTAGGAGATTTTGTGAAAACACGAAAAACTTCATGGGGTGTTAATGTAATTAACCCTACGTATGTACATGTATCATATATTAGAGTTTAAAAAAAATACAATTTAACAAATCATTAATACATGTATGAAAAACAAAAATATTTAAAAAATATATATATACATACGTGTATAATTATTAACTATGAAAAAAAATTAAAATTTCATCGTAAAATTAATTGACATTATAAAGAATAACTCAATTATTTATAAACACATTCAATATCAATTGCGTTGGTGAATAGACATTTATTTTTAACTCATACCATCCTGTGTTAATGAAGCTTACAGTACTAATATCGCTCATCGGTGTTTCGATGCAAATATACTGAAAAATTAGTCGGTAAGGTGGCCGAAGATTTACCTTACCGGGAATGACACCTCATTTTTGGGTCCCACTCCCAAAATTTTTTATTTTCAATTCGATTGAGACGAGAAATTCAAACAGTGGACCCCACGACGCTTCACCTTCAAGGAAGCTATGCGAACAGGGTCAGCAGACTCGGGCAACAGAGAGAGAGAGAGAGAGACGAGGTAGTGAGTGGACTCGAGCAAAACTGGAGCCCGCCATGGCATTGTTAAAGTAACGTCCCTGAATTCCATCTATAATATACTGTTTTATAAGTGTGAGTCTGTTTCATCTGGACAATCATTCAAGCTTAAGACAAGCTCTCTCTTTTAGACGATCTAATCATATCGATAGAGACCCTCAAGAACCATCACCCCCTTTGTGTTTTTCCCTTCATCCTTATCTTTCTGGGTCCTTCTGGTTCACTTTAGGGAGTGGAAGTTGTGGAAAGTTGAATTCCGCTTTCTGGGTGTGGGAGTTTTATGCTATAGAGCTTTCTGAATTGGGGAAGAAGTTCGAATTATCAGATTGGGTGGTGATTTCTTGGTTGTATTGGTTAAATTTGGGGTCTAGAGGGAAAAATCTGATCTGGGTTGTGTGAGATTTTGGTAAATTTCTTGATTTGGAGAAGTGGGTTTTCATTTTTTTTCTGGGTTGAATTTGCTTTCCCCTTTATGTATTGATTTCTGGAGAGATAAAGGTGAACCGGGTAGAGTGTGATTTTGATGAATAGTTTTTCCAATTGAAGAGGAGCAATTGTAGAGAGAGAGTTTTGTGGGTAGAGTGAGAATTTGATGATCAAGTTATAAAAGTTGAGGAAAGGGAGAGGTTTTAGAGGAAGAATGTAAAGTTTAGGAGAAAGATAGAGTGGGAAATTCATAGATCGGTATGAGGTTTTGATGCTTGGGGTTTTGCAATAGCTTTTGGCCATGGCTATAGTGAGTTCTGTGCCTGCAATTGCTCAGCCGGCAGAACGGATAAGGTACCCTGATATTTCAGAATACATGGCTCGCGGCGGAGAGATTGTGGAGGAGCCGGTGGCGGTGGCGCGGATGATCGAAGATATGATCTATGTTGCGGTGGGAAAAGATGTGAAAGATAGCAAATCAACTCTGGTGTGGGCGGTCCATAATTCTGGAGGGAAGAAAATCTGCATAGTTCATGTTCACCAGCCTGCTCAGATGATTCCTTTGAGTAAGTCTGCAGTCTCACACCTGTTTTGTTTGGTGAATGGTGTAATAAGAATCTTGTAACTTGTTGGAATTAAACTGTTGATAAATTTGTTCAACTCACAATTAGTAGCTTGATAATGCTTTGTCTGTTGAGGACCATGGTTTTCTGTTTGATGGGCAGCACGAGCAATTCGATAATTTAGCCAAAAATTGAAGAAAAGTAGAGAAGTTTATATGTAAACTCAGGACAATTAAGCACAATCAATTGTTTCATTAGTTGGCCGGGGGTTTGAAACAGATAGTTTGTATACCAATGTTTCTATTCTGCCTCTCTGCCTTAGGGTTTCCGACTGGATTTAATTTTCTGATGTTTTCTTGATTTGCAGTGGGGACGAGGTTCCCAGCGAGCTCACTCAAGGACCAGGAAGTCAGAGCATACCGAGAAATTGAAAGGCAACACATGAATAAGATCCTGGACGATTACCTTCGTATTTGTCGCCAAATGGGGGTATTTCCTCCTGTCTCTACCTTTGTTTTCCTTTTCCTTTTTCTTTACAAACTAGAGTAATTTTTCTATACAAAAATTTAATACAAAGATAACAAGATACGAAGTTAAATGATAGTTCTTACGAAGTTGGTAAATCTTAGGCTTAAAGAATGCATTCTTGTATTATCTTATAGTGAAAAACTTGGAATTTTTGTTAGTTCAGGAGTTCCCTTTCAGATGCTTTGTAAAACTGCCAAATTTTCTGACATATTTCGCTGTCGACTGTCCAATGTAGGTTCGGGCAGAAAAACTACATACTGAAATGGATTGTATTGAGAAGGGAATTGTGGAACTCATCTCTCAGCATGGGATCAGGAAGCTTGTTATGGGAGCAGCAGCAGACAAACACCATTCAAGGTATTACATAACAACTCTTCTCATATGCCTGTTTGTCATTTTTAGTCCGATGAACATCCGTTATCCATGTCCAAATATTTAATTACCCCGGATGTGCTTTAATGGTGCATTTTGTATACATCTGGGTTCTGACTGTACATGCTATAGGATGAATTATTAGTTCAATTAAGCCATTAATCAGCCATGAATGAGACTGAAAACATTATAACAGTGAAGCACCGAAAATTAATTGACTGTAAATGAATAATTAACAAAAGGCATGATAAAAATTGTGACGATAAACCAGCAACTAGACATGCCTGTTTGTCATTGTAATATCTTTCACTGCTGCCTTCACATCAAATGATTGTTTGGTTAATTAATTCCAGTTGCCTTCTCAATAGACGAGATTTTCCCCCCTTCCAAGGGGGTTCCCAATTGAAGACTTTATTTTATACTGATGCAGTTTGTGTGTATGTAAAACACATTATTTGATTTTTTGTTCCAAGTTGGTTATATTCACTTAGGAGGTTCATTTATTAGTATTTTATATGCATCTTTATGCTGAGATTGCTTCCTAAAAATTTAACATTGCAGGAAAATGATGGACCTCAAGTCCAAGAAAGCCATATATATCCGCGAACAAGCACCTGTTTCCTGTCGCATACAATTTATTTGCAAGGGGCACCTTATACACACCAGGTTTACTTGAAACTTCTTAGAAAATAAAACTGAAATATTAAAGAAAAAGGTTTTCTCGAAACTTCTGTTATTTATCTTTATGTACAAAAATCCAAGCTTCAAAACAACCATATGGTTTTTAATTGTTTGCATAATGGTGATTATAATTAGAACTATACAAATAAATTTCTTCTCAACGTCTTATTTTCTTTTAAATCATGAACTGTTACTTGATTTTGATGATCATGACTACTAATGCATATACCGTGATAAAATAGGGAAGGGAATTCAGATGGAGTTGATACAGAGGTTCCATATCTGCGACCAAGTCCAAGCACTGATACGGCACAGTCACAGCACCACTTTAGATCACGATCTGTTACATTTGAGCAGAATAATCGAGCGAAACTCACCAATCCAGCTCAAGATTTGTTCCGCAGGGTAAGATCGGTAAATATGGAGAAATATGGAGGCAGCACAACAGATGTTACTTCCACAGATGGTACTGAAGGGCTTTCAACTCCAAGAAGTAGGTACGAACCAGGAGAAAGTCTTGAGGAATGGGATCAGGTATCAAGGAGGAGTGTTTCAGGATATTCAACAGGCTCTTCTGCTGGATTGGGCGATTTAGCTTTGATTCAGTATGAGAAAGCTGAGGGAAGTGAAAACGGGTCAAGTGACTCACGCTCACTTTCTCATTTTAAAGATCTTAATCATTCATCCCCTCCCAGTGTTTTGGTAAGTGCAAAACTACCCCTTTTGGGTGAACCATCTAAATATTTCACGTGCTGAATTTGAATTTTGAAATTATCGATTAGTACTTCAACTGCCACCTTACAAGGAATCAACTGAGTTAATTTAAAACCCTTGATGGTCTAGCAGGATGGAAATGTAGATGATACTCTGTATGATCATCTTGAACAAGCGATGACAGAGGCTGAAAATGCAAAGAGAAACGCATTTCAGGAGGGAATCAGGCGTGGGAAAGCTGAAAAAGATGCCATTGACGCTATACGGAGGGTAAATATTTTCTTCTCTAGTTGGCACTTCTTTTTACCTTTTCCATTTCCCCCCAAACATGAATTACAAAAGTTATCTTTTCATCTCTTCTTTTCTCCACTTACAGTACCTCACGTAGATAGTAAAGTGTTCATCAAAGAAGGTTATATCTAGAATTGGCTACATACAATTGACTATCATAGAAGTTGATTATCTAAGATGTGAATATGAACGTGATCCTTTGCATGAAATTATTCCTAGTGGCTTGGCATCGCATTAAACTGCATAACATTATTGGTAACATGTAATTTGGAAAAGAAAGCATAATAAATTCCATGATCCCTGTTCTTTTTTCATAGCCGAAAACTCCATAAACAGAAAATTGTGAATTGTTCCATTCACAGGCTAAAGCATCAGAGGTCTTATACAATCAGGAGTTGAGACAAAGGAAAGAAATGGAAGAAGCACTGGCAAAAGAGAGACAAGAACTTGAAAAGATGAAGAAGTTACGAGATGAAGTCATGCAAGAGTTAAGGGCTGCCCTAGATCAGAAATCACTACTTGAGAGCCAAATTGCCGAGTCTGATCAGATGGTCATGAGCTTGGAGCAGAAGATTATCTCGGCTGTGGAACTTTTACAAAATTACAAAAGAGAACGGGATGAGTTGCATGTAGAGCGTGACAATGCACTTAGAGAAGCTGAGGAGCTGAGGAAACAACAAGGAGAAGCCTCAAGCACACACATGCCTCAGTTCTTCTCCGAGTTCTCATTTGCAGAGATTGAAGAAGCAACTCAAAGCTTTAACCCATCACTGAAGATCGGAGAAGGGGGATATGGGAGCATTTTTAAAGGCTCCCTACGTCACACCGAGGTGGCTATAAAAATGCTAAATGCTCATAGTACGCAAGGCCCCTCTGAGTTCCAGCAAGAGGTACGATAACCTGAAAATTGTCTACTCCCCCTTACTGCAGCAATTTACTATTAAGGTTTGAAATTTAATAATCAGGATTTTCATTGTTGCTTACTATATATTCACATACTAAGAACATATTGGGGTAGTTTCTGCGTTGATGCATTCAATAGGTTACCTTACCAATTTCTTGATTATCCAGTGAACTAGCCAAGAAACTAAACCTTAATCAGGATTGTGTTTCTTTGATGCAATAATTTAGAGCGCGTTGGATTATGGCTTATATATTTTTATTTTTAAAGGGCAAGGAATGTGGATGAATGAGGGAGAGATGACGAAGTTGAGAAAGAAACGAGTGAAATACAAAGAACTGAAAACTACACTAATTATTAATGGTTTTTATTAAGTTTTCAGTCTTTACTTTATAACCCATTATATATATTTTCTTTCCTCTCCTATACCATCACCTGTCCCCTCCATTCCTCTCTTTTTCGCTTTTCTATCTTTACCATATAACTTTAGAGTCACCAGCATGTGATGGCATTGAGAAGTTAAAAATTGAGCATGTGAAATCTTTTACATTTTCCTGCTTTGCAGAGGCCGGAACTTTCAATGTTTTGCAGTTTTTTCCTTTTATGTCTTGTTTACAAATATATATTTTAAACTTAAAATTGGAAGAAGAAAGCTGCTTGGAAAGAACTTTAATTCACATGTTTGCCAATTTATTAAATTTAGTTGATGTTCTCAGGTGGATGTATTGAGTAAGTTAAGACACTCCAATCTTGTCACACTCATTGGTACCTGCCCAGAAGCTTGGACTTTGATCTACGAGTATCTCCCGAATGGAAGTCTTGAAGATCGACTCAGCTGCAAGGACAATACTTCCCCTTTGTCATGGCAAACTCGAATACGAATTGCCACAGAGTTGTGCTCTGTCCTAATCTTTCTTCACTCCAGTAAACCTCACAGCATAGTGCATGGTGATTTAAAACCTGCCAATATTCTCCTCGATGCTAACTTTGTTAGCAAACTCAGTGACTTCGGAATCTGTCGGCTGATGTCTCATGGGGAGGGTTCAAGCAACAACACAACACTTTGTTGCAGAACTGACCCAAAGGGCACTTTCGCATACATGGATCCTGAGTTCCTCTCATCAGGAGAGCTTACACCAAAGTCAGATGTTTACTCATTTGGAATTATACTACTACGGTTGCTGACTGGGAAACAAGCTTTGGGGATAACAAAGGAAGTACAGTGTGCATTAAATTCCGGAAAGTTGGAAACGCTCTTGGATCCTTTGGCTGGGGACTGGCCATTTGTACAGGCTGAACAGTTGGCTCGCTTGGCATTGAGATGTTGTGAGATGAGCCGGAAATGCAGGGCAGACCTTGTATCGGATGTCTGGAGGGTACTTGAACCCATGAGGGCTTCATGTGGATGCTCATCATCATTCCGGTTGGGTACTGAAGAGCATTTCCAACCTCCTCCATATTTTATTTGTCCCATTTTCCAGGTAAGTTCTGTTCATTATTTAATTAAATATTGGATTAACATTTTCATAGTCACTATATTATTGATTGAGAACTACGTGACGTATACTGGTTTTTGAGCATCACGCGCCCACATGGGTTCATCGATCTACAAGGAATATAGTTTCCGGGCAATTTTCTTATTCGTTTTAAGAATTTCGTGCATTAACTGAAAATGTGGTGAAATAAAGTGCGCTCCTCTTATATGCAAAACTGCAGGAAGTGATGCAAGATCCGCATGTTGCAGCAGACGGTTTCACTTATGAAGCAGAAGCTTTGAAGGGATGGCTGGACAGTGGTCACGACACTTCACCGATGACAAATCTTAAGCTTGAACACAAGAATCTCGTCCCTAACCACGCTCTTCGTTCTGCAATTCAGGAGTGGCTGCAACAGCATTGATCTCTTGATCCACTTGTTTGGATATTTTTGTTCAACATAGATTTTTGATAACAACATACATATATATTCACGTGTAAAGAAATTATGTGGCTGCCTTAATGTACAGAAGACTGCACGTATTTGCTCCAACGTTTTTTCATACTTCTTTAGAATTATCATATTCTTGCTTGATCATGTATGTTTGACATTGATTATGCAAATTTTCTTCAATAGTCCATACTAGTAGTACGGGAAATGAACAGTTGTAATTGAATCGAGGAAATACTATTTTTGCTTATTTACTAATCTAACTGATATTGAAGATTTGAAGATTTACTCTTGATTATGATCTATATTATAAGATTATGATTATGGAAAAACGCCGTTTATAGCAGAACCATTTTTAATTTTTTTTGCTTAACATTCTATTTATCATTGTAAAAGCACTTGCAAACATGCTTTTTGTCACGTACTGCTTTATGTAAAAGCGATTACAAACTTTTTAACTTTTTTTGCTAAATGTTTCAGTTAACGTTTTAAAAGCACTCGCAAACATGCTCTTAGTATCTTGATAAACAAATGGGCCGCTCAGAGGAAAGGCCCGGTGGGCTTAGGGTCCCATGTCATCTCATGCACAGCAAAAATCAGAGTTGGGCCCACAGCATGTGACTAAAAACACTCCATGCGCACGTGTGATCCCACCATTAAGTACGGCGGCATGTGTGGAGACACTGGAGAGCTGACCACAGAAAAGTGCAACCGTGTGCGGGCCCTACTTTAAGCCTTTAGTGCCGTATGTTTAACGAAACATCAGTGCTTCAATGAGCTGAAGCCCACGTAGTGTTACACGTGTTCAATTGCCACTGGGTGGTACGACCAAAGGACAGAAGGAATAACATTATTTAGCGCTGACTATGATCACATGCCCCCTTACGTTCTGACACGTTGCTATGTTTACGGTGCGGTTGCAGGTAGGGAATCTCGTGTGTAATAATTTATGCAGCCGTCTTATCTGTACGGTTCATACGGAGGCTTCAGACCTGTTCGGGCAGTAACCGGTAACCTGTGAAGAAAAGTTCATATACTGTCTCACGCGCTTTAGCATTCTTTCAAGTTTCATGCTTCTCTAATGTCAATTCAATATTCAGGGCCGGAATTCTAGGAGTGTAGGTGGTGCGCCCGCACAAAGTCTTTAATTTTGAAAGGCTCTATAATTTTTAATGTGTATGTACTATATGTAGGTTATGTTATATATAATTTTGTGTAATAAATTAATTGAATTTACGCTTAGCATATGTGGTTTTTGCAATGCAACTTTCATGCGAGGTTGTGGGTTTAAACCCCGTGGTTTGCATTTTTTTTTTTTGCAAAATTTTAAGAAAGAAAAAAAAATCCAAAATAGCCCCAAAGCTATTTGAACCCGGACCTTTTTAGAGAATTCAAAATTCATTTCCAACTCAACTACTTATATTTGATATATTTATTTCCGCATAAATTAAATTTATATAAATTTGTAAATCAATTTGAAAGTTTAATTTATGATGATTTTTTTCTTAGTAAAAGTCTCGATTAAATTTTCACACAGGGCCCCAAAATCTCAAGGCTGGCCCTGCCAATATTAATAAGAATAATAATACTAATAATAATTTATAAATAATAATGATGGTAATCACTTCTCTTATATCGGTATGAGAGTGTGATTTAGATTTAATTTGGACGTCATAATATATTTATTTTTCTTTAGAGCATCTCCATCCGTTCGTGGAGGGCAAGGGCAAGGGTAAGGGCAGTGATTGCCCTCCGAAAACAGTGCTTGCCTTTGTGCAACTCCACCCGTTCGTGGAAGGCAAGGGCAAGGAAAAATTTATTTATTTATTTTTTTGTTGGACTTATCCGGGGCTTGTGATTATCCCCAGATATTTCCCACCGACATTTTCAACCACTCTCGTCACGACACGTGTCACTATCTTTAAAAAAATAATTGAACAGATTTTTTATGAGATTTTCAACCAATAATTGATGTAGGAAAAAAAATATTGAGTTGTAGTGAGGAATGAAGAAGAGAATTGAGGGTATTTATAAAAATAAAAAAAAAAAAATTTTAAAAAAAATAATTAATTTTTGAACTCGGATTAATCCTGGTCGTACGTTTAAAAAAAAATTTGATCCAACACACCCCATTGTGCCACGTGGCCAACGGTAAGAATTTTTTTTATTTTACCGTTGGAAATCCAACGGTCCAGATTAAATAGTCGTTGGAGATCCAAAGGCCAGCATCGCGCCACGTCACAGAGCCGTTGGCTCTGGCTGGCGTCAGCGACTGCAGGTGGGGCCCACCGATTGTATTCTGTCGGCCACTCTCCCCCACGCGCGCGTGCAGTGCACGCGCCTGATAAAAAAAATTAAAACAGTTTGCTGACGTCAGCATGACATCACCATGCTGGAGGCGCCTGCTCGGGCGAAAATCGCTCGGGCTTGAGGTTGGGCTTGGTTGGGCCCACCTCTTTCCCTTGCAAATTAAGTCCGCTGGAGGGTGGTTTTGTGCATGGTAGGGCAATTGGCCCCAATTGCCCTTGCAATTGGCCCCAATTGCCCTTGCAATTGGATAACCGGTGGACATGCTCTTAGCTTTTACATGGGTAAAATCATACTTAAGATCAATAACAGTTTTCATTCAAAATTAGTAACTGTTCATGTATTATGTAGGAGTTAAGCAGTTGATGAGAATCTTCTCATTTAATAGAATAGAGATAAAATTGATAAATCAAAGACACAATTGATAATAGTATAAAGATAAGATAGAATAGAGAACAAAAAAAAGGTTGACAAACCTCTTCTTTAATAATAGTGTAGACAATGCAGATAAGCAATGACAATAATTTTTTTTTTTAAAGGTAATCATCTTGTACGGTATTACTAATGTTAATTTGGATTAAATGTATTTTGACAAGTATCATTATCAATCAATGATTTAAATTCACCGTTTGATAACATAAGATCGTTGTTAGAAACAGTGTCAAAACCATACCTGGTAAGTTTGAATTATATTTTGATCATTCAAGTACTGCTACCCAGCCAATCCCTTTTTGTTTGGCAAATAAAAAAGATTATGTTTCAAATTACACTATCTTCACAATAATCGCCTGTAAAACTAGAAAAATAACTTGAAAACATGTTGATACAACTAACTAAGTTTCTGTGACATCCCACATACCAACGGAGAGGGGGTGATGCATTATATGTACATGCCCACCTCCATTTAGCACGAGGCCTTTAAGATCAGTTTCGATTCCATCGGAACTCCGGGTTATGCGAGTTTGGGCTAGAGCAACTCTGTATGATGGGTGACCCACTTGGAAGTTGCCTCGTGAGTCTCTTAAACAAACCGTGAGGGCGTGGCCCAAAGGCATTAACATCATGCTACTGTTAAAGTCGGTCCGGGATGTGACAAAAATGGTATCAGAGCTAATTATGCCGTTCCATACTGGAGCAAGCCATGAGGATACTGCTCCCTAAGTGGGGTGGATTGTGATATCCCACATCGACCAACGGAGAGGGGGTGATGTGCCTTATATGTACATGCCCACCTCCAATTAGCACGAGGCCTTTTGGGAGCTCACTAGCTTCGGATTTCATCATAACTCCGAAGTTAAGCGAGTTTGGGCTAGGTCAATCCCAAGATGGGTGATCCACTGGGAAGTTGCTCGTGAGTTCCTAAAAACAAAACTGCGAGAACATGGCCCAAAGTGGATAATATCGTACTACAGCGGAGCCGGTCCAGAATGTGACAGTTTCCCTTAACACTAAGATGCGTACAATTTATTATATTAATCACTTGCCAAAACACTTTTTTTTTTTGTCAAACTTGCCAAAACACTTTGAAAAACAAGTTGGGCATATATATAAGTTTTTGCTTAAAATAGAGAATGGCATTTATGACATTGATTAGTCACCAAAACACACTTTGATATGACTAAAGCTGGTCGCTAAACCAAATCAAAAACATAAAATCAAATCCCAGTCAAAGCACAAAACCCAGACAAAAAAAACTCTCGTACTTTTCAACTTTTTTTCCTACAATCTCCACAGTCCACCGCTACACTTTACCCAGTCCTCAGATGGCGCGTGCAGCACACGCCTTCAAAGTGCCGGTAAGCAAGTCCACCTTCAACACCGCAATGCACAAAAGAGAACCAGTTCAACGGTTTCACACCCACACTGCCAAACCCCCGAAACGACAACGCGGGAAACACAAAACGCAGACACCCTCCGCGATATTTCTCTCCCTCCCTTTTTCCCCATTCATTCCCTCACATTTTCCATCATCATCTTCTTCCTTGTCCCTCTTCCTCTCCATCTCTGAAACCCTAAACCCCCTTCTGGATTTTTCTGTGGTAAAATTAAAATTTTATTTTAATACATATAATTTTTTACTGTTTGGTTGGTGTGAATAAATATGGATTTGCAGAGAGGTGTGTGGGTGGTGGTGGGAGTGCTGGTGGTTAGTCTGAGTCTGAGCTCAGCTGGGGACATTGTTCACCACGATAATATTGCTCCCAAGAGGCCTGGATGCGACAACAACTTCGTTCTGGTAATTTCACCGACCTTTATGGAATTTGATTTTTTGAGTTTGGTTTGATTTTCTGTTTGGTTGCTGAGAAAACTGGGGAAGGAAAAGATGGGACTTTCGTTTGGGAATGATGCTTTGGGAGGACTAAGATGCTCAATCTTGCTGTTTGGTTGCTGAGAAAATGGAGCAGGATTAGTGAATAGGAAAATTAATTGTGAATTTTGAATTTTCAACTGTTTTGGAGTTGGAAATGATAATTTAGTTTCGATTTGAGTGGCGTGGGAATCGAGTAGTTTGTAGTATAAATATTGATTAGGGGATTTAAGTAATGAAAGAGAAGGAAAAAACTAGAATCGTTGTTTCTAAGTGTCAAGATTTTGTGATGCTTTTGGGACCAAGAAGTTCGAGCTTTCTGTTTGGTTGCTGAGAAAATGGAGCAGGATTAGTGAATTTCCAACTGTTTTTGGAGTTGGAAATGAGAATTTAGCTTCAATTTCGTTGGCTTGGTGATCCGGTAGATTAAGTAATGGAAGATTAGGCTGACAAATTTCATACTTTTGTGCTCTGAAATTTGTTACACATTTAAGCAGTGCAGCCTATGAATCGGCAGTTTTTTTTTTGTTCATCACATATGAAATCCCTAGTTCAGGAACAAAGTGAACAACAATTATAGAACCTTAGTGTCTGTATGACTTTATTTTTACTTTGATAGCATTTTTTATCTTTTGTCTTCTGTTTCCTTAAGAGAGGAGAGACATTGAGGAGAGCCGAGTGACGATAGACAGCAGATAGAATTAGAATTAAAAGCTATTTAGAGTTGTTCTTAGTTTAGTGTTTTGGTTTTTGTTTTAAAGTCAGTTAAGCTGTCTTTCTCATTTCTTCAGGACATTTCTCAGTCTCTTCCCTTTCCCATCTCCCTTTTTCATCTCTCCGACTATCCTTAATTTGAAAAAGTAAACAAAACATAAAGAAACAGGGTGGTTAGATTTTAGGCAATACCTCTGAGTTATTAAATTTTACCATATCTTTTCAAGTTTTCATCTGATTCTTTATCTGGTTTATAAGAAAATAATCATCTAGGTTTCTTGAAAATTATAATTGTTATTCCAGTCAATCGTTGGAAATTTTTACCAGACTCAGCCGATCATAAAATAGAAATTTTAATTAAGTATTTGCGAAAGCTTTTAAAGTTTTTATTTAATGAAAATTTTTTTTCGATGCAATTACTATTATTTTATTTAAAATGCGTCCTGGACATATCTTTACCTTCAATCAATCAAGGAAGCATTTGAAATAATTTTGTACTTCTTTTTCCAAATAAATATTAAGCAATCTCCAAAGCATTTAATGGTAAGAACTAATCTTCTATTCTTTGGTTTCCACAAGTTCAGTGGAAAATTCAATTCACCTGAGCATCTAAGATAGTATGTTGGAATAGTTGAATTTGTTTTATTTTTTGTTACCCTAGCTCTGTTACAGGCAGTCAAATGTAGCCTAAGATTGTAAGGGAGGCATTGCACTTTGTTTTCTTCACTCATTTATATTGTGAATACAGCTTTGCCATTACATTTAAATCCTGTTTTGGTCTATAGGTAAAGGTCCCAACTTGGATCAATGGCGTAGAAGACGCTGAGTATGTTGGTGTTGGTGCTCGATTTGGACCTACCTTGGAATCAAAGGAAAAACATGCCACCAACACTAGAGTGGTTCTTGCGGACCCCCCTGATTGTTGTGGCCCACCCAAGAATAAGGTAATACTTGATCAAAAGTTTCAGTTCTATTCTTCAACTTACACTAGAGTTTCACAGCCACGGAAATTAAGCATCTTCCTAATTAAAGTTGTAAGATATGCTCATTCATTTTGTGGGTTCATATTGTGGATTGTATGAATTTTTTGTAGCTCGCAAAAGAGGTCATTTTGGTGCACCGAGGAAATTGCAGTTTCACAACCAAGGCAAATATGGCTGAAGCTGCTAATGCTTCAGCCATCCTCATTATAAACAACCGCACAGGTATTTTTCTTTTCTTGATATAAAAACCTTTTCATCCTAGAGTAATTTTCTTCCTGAGTAAGAATGTTCAGTACAACTGTATGAGTTATAAGGGGAAAAATTATAGCAAGCGCAGAAAAAGATCTTACCATTATAATGGTTGCCCATATAGAAAAAACGGCGGTCAAAATTGATTCAAGTGAAATTAAGTTTCTGTTACAAAAGTACTGCTCTCTGTCCTACAGAACTTTTCAAAATGGTTTGTGAAAACGATGAACCTGATGTCGAGATAGGCATACCTGCTGTTATGCTTCCCCAAGATGTTGGTGCAATCTTCGAAACTGATTTAAAGAACAACTCCATGGGTATGTTTTTTCTTTCTCTGCTATAATATACACATAACTGTTTATATTTAGCCAAGCCTAATTCTTGTTTAGAAAACAAAAATCTTGCTTTTTTACGTTTATCAGATATTATTTCTAAGTGGGTTTTATTTTGTCTCTATCATTGCCTCTGAAATCCCTCTCTTCAGTTTCTGTGCAGCTGTACTCTCCATTGCGTCCACTGGTTGATATTGCAGAAGTTTTTTTGTGGCTTATGGCTGTTGGTACCATCTTATTTGCTTCTTATTGGTCTGCACGGAGTGCAAGAGAAGCAGCTATTGAGCATGAGAAGCTATTGAAGGTTATATTGTGATTCCAGCAGCAACTTTGTCATTTTAGCAGTTATTTTACACGGGGCTTCAATTCTTCTATCAAATCATATATGGTTTGGTGCTCTTTGCGCAGGATGCTTCCGATGATTCTTTACATATGGAAGTTGATCGTTCCAATGCTTTAGTGGAGATTAGCACCACAGCAGCAATCCTCTTTGTTGTGATTGCTTCATGCTTCTTGATTCTGTTTTACAAACTTATGTCATTCTGGTTTGTGGAGATTCTGGTGGTTTTGTTTTGCATTGGTGGGATAGAGGTACATTCTCTTTTGCACAATACAGACTTTGTCACTATGATTACAACTTTTATTTAAGTGTCGATGAAATGTTTTAATTATTATGCACGCCTCTTCTGAGGTTAATGCTGAACCTTGCAGTTCCTTCTGTTTACAGGGCCTGCAGACTTGCTTGGTGACTTTGCTATCATGGTATACTTCTTCTTCTTTTGTTAGATTTTTTAAGGGAATGCATCCTATTATCTGTTGGTCAAACTACTTTTGTTTGAACTTTTTGTTCCTTATAGGGCTGCCTAAGTCTTTGCCCTCCGAGCCTTATTTACTCCAGAATGTGATCTATTCTGTATATGAAGAAAATGACTTGTTAGAAGCATAGTTTTGACTTTGGAACTGTTCCATATATATATATATATATGTAAATGATTTTTGATAGTATGAAGCTGACAATTAACCAAATATAGTTTCAGACGGTTTAAACGTGCTGGAGAATCATATGTTAGGCTGCCAATCTTTGGAGCTGTTTCATATCTGACACTAGCTGTTGCTCCCTTCTGCATAGCATTTGCTGTTTTGTGGGCAGTGTATCGCCGCATTTCATTTGCTTGGATCGGTCAAGATATCCTTGTAAGAAATAAATTATCTTTTCTCGGTTTTAATGTTGATGTGATCATATATTTCCCTTGGAACATCCAAACCTTATCAAGTGCAATTTTGCTTCTGTATCTCCCTGTGTCAACTTCAGCTCTTTTTTCCTCTTTGTTTTGTCTTTGGAGTGCCAGAGTCAAGCTGGTAATACTCTAATTAAAAATAGTATGCAAGAATTATGTGTTATTAATATAGACAAGGTCTAAAATCATACTTAAAAGTTAAAAATGGTCAGGGTATCGTAACAGAACTTTAGGAAGAATAACGTCGTGTGGGAGTTTGCAATTAAACACATGAATAATATTGTTGTATATTCTTATGGTACTTTACCGACACATATGGAGGTTTTAAGGAGGCAAAAGTATGTTAATAGTTCTCAAAACTGGGAAGTCTTTGTATCAGAATAAGGGAAAAAATTTCATCACATAATTGATGTAGCATTAACAACGATCAGGACAAATCTCAGTGTCTGTTTTGTCCGAATCGAACTAACCTGTCCATTTGTTGCGGGATTACTGTATTTTAGTATGTAAGGTTCTTCAATTCCATAACCCATAAGTAGGCAAGTTCAGCTGATGACCCATAAATGATTGATGGATTCTGTGCATGTTTCTTAAATTAATAATTTTGTTGCAGTTTTTCTGTGCCACGTATGTAGGCAGATATGGAATTCTTATTTCTGTACATGGCTTGTTCGTTTTACCGTTTTCCATCTTGCCTTCTTATTTATTACTTAGTTTGCTCTTAGCAATTTCGGATGTATCTTCTCACTCAAAAAACATTAATATTCAGATTTATCTAAATATGATACGCTCTGATTTGTTTGGCTCCTTTTTCCACAAATATACTACATGTTGATTACTATTTGGTACCTGAAGAATGATGACGTTCTTGAGCATATCACATCTTCATTTTTAACGTGTTGGAAGTGCTTATCAAATCCTAAATCATCTGTCTTGTTGCTTTATACAGAACAAAAATAAAAAGTAAACCATCATACTAGAATTTATAAGTTGTGAAAGACATCCTATATTTGGACTGCCCATTTTATCATACTATTATCTTTTCCGTATTTTGTACCATGAATCCTGGAATTTATCTAAAATTTTGGTAGACGCTAACTTGTGCTCGTACAAACTCAGGGTATTGCACTGATAATCACAGTTCTTCAGATTGTTCGCATACCGAATCTCAAGGTAATAATTCAAAAACATTTCCTGTTGGGCAGAATGTGAATTTTTAGCTTTTCATCAGTTATTTTGTTGCCTTGTTTGAGGATTTTATGTAAGAAATGCAAGGAGGTACTAAGCTAACCTATACTGATGTCTTTTTCTGGGTTACATAAAATACTTCGCCTTAAATCCTTATCGTATACTTATTTTGTTGGAAAAATATTCAATAACCCATCTCTTGCTCTTTTTTCTAATTAATCAGGTCGGAACAGTTCTTCTCAGTTGTGCCTTTTTGTATGACATCTTCTGGGTATTTGTTTCTAAATGGTGGTTCCATGAGAGTGTAATGATAGTGGTGAGTAGAGCATAGAACTCTCTCTTCCTTTCTGCCACCTTAATAGAGGTTGCTTTCTGACCATGTAGACCTGCCCTGCGGCTGCAAGTGATAGATATTGAATATTAATCTTTCCTATTCTTTACAGGTGGCTCGTGGTGATAAAAGTGGAGAGGACGGTATACCAATGCTACTGAAAATCCCGCGAATGTTTGATCCTTGGGGTGGCTACAGCATCATCGGTTTTGGTGATATTATCTTACCAGGATTGGTTGTAGCGTTTTCGCTAAGGTCTGAAAAGAGATTGCAAATATATCTTTTAACAACCCTTTTGAATGTCACTGTTTCAGATACTGTGTTTCGATTCTGTTATGTCCTTTTTAAATTGCGTAAGCGGAAAGTGATAACATGCTGAGATTGATTAGGCATTTCAGGAATTCTCGTGTTAATCACAAAGTCTGGATCAATTAATGATGAAAACCATGGGACTCATAATTAACAACATGAGAGCAGCATCTGAGATACTTTCAGCTATTACTACAAATGAGGGTTTATAATGTTGCACATTGTCTCAAAAGTTCGTTAATCTGATTATTGTGTGGGTAACTTTGCAGGTACGATTGGTTAGCAAATAAGAAGCTTCGAGCTGGTTACTTTGTGTGGGCAATGACCGCTTATGGTTTAGGTACGAAATGTGCTAAAATTTGGGGCATTTTGCACCACTTCTCTTTTGCCAAGCAAGACATTGAGAAAATGCATCTGATTGAGATTGAGCTAGATTCAGAATTTTATCTGTACGGTGTTTTCTGTTTGGATATGGAAAGTAAAGGTCAATGGATTCAATGATGTTTAGCGTAACTGACAATTGCCTACTTATGAATGGTTGCTTTGGCGATTTGGAATTGCAGGTCTCCTCATCACATATGTGGCTTTGAACTTAATGGACGGCCATGGCCAACCGGCTTTGTTGTATATAGTTCCGTTCACACTTGGTAAGACGCAAGCTTGGCTAATCTGCACTAAAATGGAATTAGGTTTTGCGCTGAACGTTCATTGCGAAACAGAATCCACGAGCATCCATTGACATAAGCTAGTTGCATTCTGCAGGTACCTTTTTGACTTTGGGACACATGAGAGGGGATCTCAAAGTTCTGTGGACAAGAGGAGAACCGGAGAGGCCATGCCCGCACGTCCATCTGCAACCGCAATCCTCCTCGCAATAAAACAAACTAGGAAACAAAGTGATAGTGTGACAAATTAGTACAGTAGTAACTCAGAAAAACCTCTTGTCATAGCTGTAGAGGATAGCAAATATTTACGAAGTTGTAACTAAGAAGATTTTTCAAGGATCAACTGATATAACAGGAGACGTTTATAACATCCCGACTCATTGTTATGCTTTAGCAGTTAGAATTTAATTCCGAAAACAGAGTCCGTTATCCTAGACCCTATAGTCCAAAGTTGCTGGACTATACACTAGTACAAAAAAGGTCATGAAAGACGGTTTTTAACTGTCGTCTGGTATGAAAAAAAAACTGTCTGCATAAGTTGGTGTCATCTTATTGCACAGGAGACGATGGTTATTATCTGTCATCTGATACCAATTACTAATCTTTGATGATAAATGTCATATGCACCACTGAGACTCAGATTAATTAGCATGAGACCCCAAAATATGTGCAATTAGTGAAAGTAAAAGTACTTATTGATCAAGAAAAACAAACAACACTGTCTTGATTAGATAGCGGTGTCGATTCTTCACTAACAATAATCTTTTCACTTAATAGTACGGTCTAGTAATTTTTTTTTTTTTACTTATAAGTAAGATGTGTTAAGTTCAATTTTTGTGATTGATTAGTTTCATGAAAATTCTTCCCAAAAAGAGAAGTCAATCTCGTGGAAAAGAGAGCAATATTAACCAAATTTTTGAAAGTGTTCCGTGAGTGAGATTTCCCCTCTCTTCTTTAATCTCTTCTTTCTTTTTTTTCCGTTATGCCGCTCTGCTCGCGGAGCGAATGACCTTGGCAACAAGCCTTAGCCGACAGGGGCTGATTCCTGCTCTGCCAAGTCTTTTGAGGGTTCATCCGGTTCTGCTGATTCCTGCTCTGCCAAGTCTTCTGAGGCTTGAATTCATAACCTGCATAAGGAAGACTAAAAAGCAAGACCAAAGGGAGAGGAAGAGATGGTTCAAAGTCTTCTTAAGTCTTTGTCGGCCAAATCCACATGTCTTTGTCGGTCAAATTTCCACAAATCTTTGTTGGCCAAATCCACAAGTCTTTGTCGGCCAAATTTCCACAAATTTCCACAAGTCTTTGTCAATATTTTGAAGAGACGAGTTGGCTCGCTACTCCCACAACAACCTTATAAAACACTTGCAACCGCGGAGCTTCCGGTCAATCTCGGCGTGCAACGCGAGCGAAACGGCGTCGTACGAGTCGATAGCCGCCGACCTGGACGGGACGCTGCTCATCTCCCGGAGCTCGTTCCTCTTACTTCATGCTGGTGGCCATCGAAGCCGGCAGCCTCTCCCTCCGCGTCTCGTCCTCTCCCCTCTCCCGCCCTCATCATCGTCTCCTACTTCTTCGCATCCAGATCCTCATCTTCATCTCCTTCTCCGGCCTCAAATCCGCGACATCCAGCTCTCGGCCTCCCGGGCCGTCCTCCCCGGTACAGTAAAATTATATATATATATATATTCGTATATCTATCTCTCTCATTACTTTAATATTTTAATTTAAAATGTTAATTTTGAATTTATGAAATAATTGTTAGGTTTTATGCGGCGGATGTGAGGGCGGAGAGCTTCGAGGTGTTCGACAAGTGCAAGAGGAAGGTGGTGACGGCGAATCCGACGGTGATGGTGGAGCCGTTCGTGAAGGACTTTTGGCGGGGACAAGGTGTCAGACGGAGATCGAAGTGAATCCGAAGACGAAGAAGGCGTGACCGGGTTTGTGAAGAAGCCCGGGGTTTTGGTGGGGAAGTTGAAGCGTTTGGCGGTTCTGAAGGAGTTCGGTGATGAAGTGCCGGATCTCGGGATCGGCGACCGAGCTCCGATCATGACTACATGTCACTTTGCAAGGTTTATACTACAATTTTATCTAATTATTGTTATTTTTTTGTTAACTTGTTGTGTAGTAAAATCATGGGACCCATAATCTTAACCATCTCAACTACCTACTAGCCAAAATATTGATGCCTGTGTGGATAATTCAAGAAATTATGGCGCCCTTGCAAAACTAATTAAGGCAGTTATTGTTCAAACATGATTTGGGATGCAAAAATTGAAGTATTATGTGAAAGAAGTTGTTCCAATTAAATTGGAGAAAATGATCATAACCTACTATGTACAATTGTTACTTTTCTAGTACACCACCATGTAGCCTTTTTTTAACAAAAAAATTACGTAAAATATATATTGGTATGCTTCCTTTATTTTGTGTTTTTTGTTTTGTTTCTTTGGTTTGATCTGTTGCTTGGTATGCTTCCTTCTTTTATTTTGGTGTTTTTTGTTTTTGTTTTTATTTTTATTTTCTGGTATTTTTTGTAAGAATATTTGGGTTTTGAGTTGTTTCTTAATCCTAAGTTGATGTTTTGTTATTATTCCTTCCTATACCAAATTTTCACAAGTCTTGTCACCATTATTTCTACAAGTCACCAACTATTGTGTTTTCTTAGTCTAATAATTTCAAGATCGAAAAACATTATTGTCTCCCGCTTGTAATTTACGTGGGTAGTTTACATTTCTTTTTGTAGCGTGATTTAGACGGCGGAAAAGTTTAGTCAATATTTTTGAGAGACGAAGCCATTGACTCACTTCTAATCACCGCATTGGCACACCATACTGGATTATTATACCAAGACTATTAAGAGTATGAATATTACATCGGAAAAGAAGAAATTATATGCTTATCAATAATTGGGCTACTCCTCCGCGGTCCTCTAGTGTGAACTCGTGTTTACCAACAACCGATTGTATGCATTTATGTGGGTGTCTATATATATATGATGCTTGTGATTTGTGAACTAACGCTGCATCAATACTCCCACAACTTTAGAGCAAGTCCAATTGTTGCCCACTCTCCCCCCTGTGCAATCACTATTCAATCCACCCCAATGAACAGCACTGCCCTAATGAACAGCAGTATTCCCTCACACTGCTTTTACATCTCCACTCCCTACAATTAAATTGCTCCGCACTGACAATAAAATATTAGTATTTTTTATATTTATAAAATAATACATAATAATTTTATTTGTAATTTCGATAAGATTTTTAATCGCTCTCGTTGTACCACGTGTCATTATCCTGAAAAAACCAATAACAATAAAATATTTGTATTTTTTATTTATTTATAAAATAATTCAAAATAATTTTATTTGCTATATCTGATAATTTTTAATCGCTTCTGCGCCACGTGTCATAATCAATTGTAGTAAGGTAGATGATATTGCTGTTTTTATATAAAAGTTAAAAATATGTGCCAAATTTTTTTAAAAATTTGTACATATTTTACAGCATTTTTTACAATTTTTTAAATTTTTTATTCACCCACCACTCCCGCTGCTGGATTTTTAAAAAATTTGAATTTAAACGCCTGCATTGTGCCACGTCACAACGTGACTTTTCTCAATTTTAAAACTATTTTTTAAATTTATAAAGGATTAATATCAACCGCTGATCCGAGATCCAACTGGAGATTAAATCCTTTTTTAATTTTTTTATTACTGGCTGCATCCAACTACCAAATTAAAGTTGTTCGCTGAGATCGCATGTCCAGGGAAGCCACGTGGCTTCCCCAACGGTTGTGGAATTATTGTAGATGCTCGATAGGCGGCCCCCACCCGCAATGGGCCGTCGGGACGCTGGCCGACGCAAATTTTTTAATCGGGCCAGAGCCGACACCACCTCGCAGGTTTTACCGCCGACATTTGATCGGCCGCTCTTGTGCCCACGCCCGATGGATTTCCCTTCTCCAGCCCCAAACAAACCCCCAAAGAATTGATCCACGCCCAAGCAATCCACCCCACCGGACTCGCTTCCAAAACACTTGCAACCTTCTTTGTGCTCCTAAATCAATCCGGGCCGTACGCTTTTTCTTCATTGTTCAATCACTCTTTAAGTGTCAATTTTGTTGAATTAAGATGGAGGGCGATGGAAAAAGTGCTTGAAACTCTTTCATGCTTTGATTCTCGTGATAATTTTCATACATCAAGCTTTCAAGTATTCTTATCTCAATTCAATAATATTTCTTCTCGTATAGTAACTGCCACAGTGATGAGGTGCATAGCGTGGGGGGAAAGGAAGCACTCTTTCTTTCAAACAAGGCTCGTCGATCACTACAATCTCCTCTCTTCATGGGGAAGAGTAGGCCCACAACAAGATTGTTGCAAAATGGTTTGGTGTCCACCGCTGACAACCAAACCGGCCGATTACTCAACTTGATCTGGATGGAAACGTTTGTATCCGCCTTTACTTATCTCAACGGAAAGGAGACTGGGGATATCGAAGATTATTTGGTAAGGTAAGACCATAAGTCCTAAATCGTATCGAGTTGCACCATTTGAAATATTTGGACCTTTCGTGATTAACTTCACTAGAAGCCCACTTCCGTATTTCATTGGTTCTCTTCCAATTTAAGACATCTCAATCTAGAGGTGTTTCTTTGGTGGTCGATTTCCAAGTCAGTCGGAAAACCTTTACCCACTTGCAATATCTCGATCTCAAATTTAATGAATTTACCAATGCTTAAAATTTCAATTCATACTTCGCTTTCTTTTCTTAACATATTTGACTTGAGTGAGAACAATCTCGTGAATGTTTATGACCTGTCGAAATAGTTAATAAGCTCCCTAAACTTACAAACTTGGATATTGATTGACCGCAATTTCCTATTCTCTCTAATTCATTCCAAGATTTCTTTTAACATAAATTCTTCCAACTCTCTTGCTCATGTTGATCTCCTCGTAATAACTCTCTCTCTTATGCTTCTTCAATATTTCTTGGTTGTTCAAATACAATGCCACTCTTGAATATGTGAACCTCTCTCACAACCATTTAATCAGCTTATTTCCCGATGTCATTGAAACATGAGCCTCTCTTGCCCTACATCTCTCTTTTTGACCACCTGGAGGTGGGTGGTTTTGAAAACCACATTCTCCAATCTCTCCGCATTAACCTGCTTTGGTTTGTCGTGATAACTCACTAACTTTAAATTTCCATTCGATTGATCCTCCTTTCTAATTGGACATCGTATATTTGGGGTCTTGCAAGATGGGTCCACATTCTAAATAGCTTTCAAACTCGAGGAATTATTACTCCTTGATATTTCTAATGTAGGAATTTTTGATATCCTACCAAGTTGGTTATGGGAAAGGTCATTCTGATCCCGAAATTGCTCATGTAGATCTCTCCAACAACAAAATTAGAGAAACAATTCCAAACTCGAGAATCGATCTTGTGATACGTCCCTAATAAATTGAATTTGGAGTTGGAACCAATTGAAGGTCCAAATTCTCTCCATTCCTCCTATTAAAAGCGTGGTCATCTCTCGATTTGTTCCATAATAAACTGTCAGTGGTCAGCTTCTCTCATGTTTTCAATCAAGGCAAGTAATTTAGTATTCTTGATCTCAAGCAACCATTTAGATGGAGAACTTCCCCGATTGGCCGGACTCATTTCAAAAATCTAGTCGCTTCTTGACTCGGTGTGACGATACAATTGGTTCCTTTACCAAATTCAAAGCCTATCAGTGGACGTATACAAGATCGATTCTTGAGTTTGAATTGTTCCTCTAATTTGGTTGTTGGAGAGATCTACATGAGCAATTTCGGGATCATGAGACGGCCTTTCCCATAACCAACTTGGTAGGATATCAAAAATTCCTACATTAGAAATATCAAGGAAGTAATAATTCCTCTGAGTTTGAAGCCATTTCGGAAAATGTGGACCCATCTTGCAAGACCCCAAATATACGATGTCCAATTAGAAAGGAGGGATCCAATCAGAATGGAAGTTTAAAGTTAGTGAGTTATCTGACAAACCCAAAACAGTTAATCTGGAGAGATTGGAGAAGTGGTTTTCCAAAACCACCCCCTCAAATTGGTCAAAAAAGAGATGTAGAAGGGCAAGAGAGCTCATGTTTCCAATGACATCGGGAAATAAGCCAGTTAAATGGTTGTGAGAGAGGTTCACATATTCAAGGCTGGCATTGTATTTGAACAACCAAAGAAATATTGAAGAAGCATAAGAGAGAGAGTTGTTACGGAGATCAACATGAGCAAGAGAGTTGGAAGAATTTATGTTAAAAAGAGTACTGGAATGAATTAGAGGAGAATGAAGACTGCAGTCAATCAATGTCAAGTTTGTAAGTTTAGGGAGCTTATTAACTATTTCCAGCCAGTTATAAACATTACTGAGATTGTTCTCACTCAAGTCCAAATATGTTAAAGAAGAAAGGCGAGGGAGCCATGAATTGAGATTTTCTGCATTGGTAAATTCATTCCGGCTGAGATCGAGATATTGCAAGTGGGTAAGGTTTCCGACCTGACTTGGAAATCGACCACCAAAAGAAGCACCTCCTAGATTGAGATGTCTTAAATTGGAAAGAGAACCAATGAAATCTGGAAGTGGGCTTCTAGTGAAGTTAATCCACGAAAGGTCCAAATATTTCAAATGGTGCAACTCAATCAGTTTAGGACTTATGGTCTTACCTTGCAAATAATCTTCGATATCCTCCCGAGTCTCCTTTCCGTTGAGATAAGTAAGCTGGATACAAACGTCTCCATCCAAGATCAAGTTGAGTAATACGGCCGGTTTGGTTGTGGCAGTGGACACCAAACCATTTGCAACAATCTTGGTTGTGGGCCTCTCTTCCCCATGAAGAGAGGAGATTGTAGTGATCGACGAGGCCTTGTTTGAAAGAAAGGAGTGCTTCCCTTTCCCCCGCTATGCACCTCATCACTTTGTGGCCAGTTATTACTTCTGAAGAAATATTATTGAATTCAGAGGATAGGGAAGGCTTGAAACAGTGTAGCAAAATTATCACCAGAATAAAGCATGAAAGAGTTTCAAGCACTTTCCGTCGCCCTCCATCTTAATTCAACAAAATCGACGTAAAGAGTGATTGAATAGTGAAGAAGAAAAACTGTACATTCAGGATTGATTTAGGAGCACAAGGAAGGTTGCAAGTGTTTTATAAGGTTGTGGGAGTAGTGAGTACGCAGTAGTTAACAAGCATCACATATATATAGGCACCCACATATATGCATGTACAATCAGTTGGTAAACACTAGAGGACACGGAGGAGTAGCCCAATTATTGATAAGCATATAATTTGTTCTTTTTCCGATGTAATATTCATACTCTTAATAGTCAGATATGGTACTTGTCTGCAGGTGATCAGAAGTGAGTTGATGACTCGTCTCTCAAAAATATTGACTAAACTTTTCCACTTCATCTAAATCACGCTACAAAGAAATGTAAACTACCACGTAAATTACAAGCGGAGACAATAATGATTTTTTTAGTCTTGAAATTATTAGACTAGAAAACACAATAGTTGACTGACTTGTAGAAATAATGGCTGACAAGACTTGTGGAAATTTGGTATAGGAAGGAATAATCAATGCGTGGGAGTGCATTAGGGTTAATATTGCTCTCATTTCCACGAGACTGAGTCCTAAACCAATTGAATTTGACGTATACATTGGGGAGAATTCCTACCACAATGGGCTCGTTATTTTCCATTCAAACATTGAAGCTAAACAATAATAGTTTTGTGGGAGAATTGCCTTCATCCTTGCAGAATTGTAGGAGCCTCGTAGTCTTTGATGTTGGCGAAAATAAGTTATCTGGAGTGATACCTGAATGGTTAAGGCTTGGATTTCCAAATTTGAGTATCCTTATCCTCCGTTCTAATCGCTTTTATGGAAGCATGCTACAACTATGCCATCTATCACACGTTCAAATTCTGGATTTCTCCATCAACATTATCTATGGAAATATACCCAAATGTCTCAATAATTTCACTCTTTTGGCTCGACAAGGAAGTTTAAGTAATAACGTCCAAGTGTCTGTGATTATGAAATCTATGCGATATTATTATGATTATACTGACGAAGCATCCTTGATATGGAATGGAAAATTGTCCAAATGCAAAAGTACTTTGGGGCTTGTCAAAAGCATTCATCTGTCGAGCAATCAATTGACGGGAGAGATTCCAAATGAGATCACTGATCTTGTCGGGTTGGTTTCTTTAAACTTGTCAAGAAACAACTTAACAGGTCAAATAACTCCAAAGATCGGGAAGTTGCAGTCTTTAGATTTGCTTGATTTGTCAAACAACCAAATACATGGCACAATTCCGACAAGTCTCTTTGGAATATCTGGACTTGTCCAACAACAACCTGTCTGGTCAAATTCCCATGGGGTCTCTGCTCCAAAACTACGATTCCTCTGTTTTTGCCGGAAATCCTCTGCTTTGTGGAATTCCACTTCAACGGTTGTGCTCTCCTGAGGAAACAAGTCCGGAGGGGCAACCAGTGTTCAGGGAGCAAGTTGAAGAGAAGGATGGGCTTATAACATCAGGATTTTACGTGAGTTTAGCGCTTGGATTTGTTGTTGGATTTTGGGGAGTTTGTGGGAGTCTGATATTCATTAGGTCATGGAGATACACGTACTTGAAGTTCTTGAATGGTTTAAACAATTGGCTCTATGTCAGGGCGACGTTGTTCAGGCGACGAAGAATGCTCGATGAATAAACTGTAAGTACTCTGTCACATAACATGCATGTTCTCTTCTCTTTTGATACTCCTGGCTAACGGCTAACAACATGCATGTTCTCTTCTCTTTTGATACTCCTGGCTAACGGCTAACGGCTAAACGCTATCGGCTGTGGTTTACTTGAATCTTTGTAGCTCGTTGATCGTCTTGTTTGGTACGATGTGCTAACCCTTTCGATTGGAGAAGGAGATTGAAGAAGAAGAGTGCACTCGGCGTAGGAATTTCTCCGATTCATGAGAGGGTGATGTGTTTGTCTCATTTTCGAATTGTAATTTTGATGAAGTATTTATGGTTTCGAACTCATAAATCAAGGATTAATTTTCAAGATTCGATCATTTGCACAGTTCCAAACTCTGTGAAAGTATCATGAAGAAATTTAGCAATGAAACCTTTACACGTTGTAACTAAGATGATTTTTCATGGATCGCATTGAGAACAATCATAAATCATTTGTTTCATTGTCTGTTATTTCCGTTTGATTTATCAAAAAGTGCTGTATGGGAACATTTGTGAAAATATATAAGATAAGAATAATTATTCCATGAAGGGAGAGAGTGATAAAAGAGCAAAATTGGCTCATGAAAAGAGAGGCAAAATTATTATTTTTTGATTTATTTGTTCCCCTAAGATACAAACAGTTGCCCCAAAAATCCAACTCCAGCTAATTACCCCAACAGAAGAAGAAGAAAAAAAATAATTACGTTTGGGTCCAAATAAATGAGAATAGGAACTCTTGGTAGCCTGTTAGCATCTGGTCAAAATTGTTCCAGCCTTTGGCCGATAGAGTTTTGTCCGAGCCGTTTCCACTCTGGATTTACTCCTGCATGCACAAGAGGTAAGATGAGTATAACAGGGAATGTAATGCTGAACAGAGCTTATTGTTTGTGGCTTGCTCTGATCCTTCAGTGAACAACATTCGATTCGGAAGCGGATAAAACAGATATGCTCTTGGGAGATCCAAAAAAGGAGATGTTATATGACGTAGTGAAATATTGATCAAACACTCAGGATTGGTACGATACTATTACTTGCGGAATAAATCTTGTCCGAGTGAGGGAATATCGCTAATCAAATGCTAATGCACGGCTAATTTGAGTGAAAAGGGAAGAGAGGCGATATCAATATCAATTCCTCTCACTCGGTAAACTAATAAAATGACACAAACACAAATCTCAATTATGAATAACCAGGAATACGAAAAGAAATTCTGATGCATAATATAATATTTACTTTCGCTCCACAAATAATTACTTTTATGGATATCATATAATAATTCTGTTTCTTCCGCATGTCAAAAACAATTTTCTTTTCTTTTTCGGGTTGCCTAGGTAAGTTTCACAGACCTACCGGCAGTAGCACTCGCCCTCCACCCTTGTTCATAAGGAACATGGCATGTCATTAGGTTCAAAAGCTATTTGAAAGGAGAAACATGTAAAACTCATACATATACACAAATAAAGCATCTGTAACCTTACACTTACCAAAAGAAAGTAATGAAAATATCTTAGCACAGATTTACTTATATGACAAGAGTATTATGTATCGGGAAAAAAACAACGGTACATGCAAGCTTTGGAAAGGGAACAAAAAAGTAAGAAGAAAGAGAACATACAAGCATATCTTCTGAAAGAACCGTTTCCATTAATGGAAAATGGTACAGGCCTCCTTTCCTGACCCAAAGATAGGATCTCTTGCATCCTTTCAGGCCAGTCTGAATTCAACCTCCGAGCAAAATCTTCAACCTCCCTGAACAACGATTTAAGAAAATATGTAACAGCAGCAAGAACAAGGTTTGTCTCTATAAATTGCGTATTTACATGCAGAACCATGGTGGAGCACGCAACTTGAAATTTCCAGTTACATCTTTATAAAAAATAAAATAATACTGACTAGAGAGAAAAAGACAATTTGAACTTGGGACAGTTTCAAACAGAAGTGGAGAAAAACATATGACAATTTGAAATTCTTTTGCATATCTTCAATTTCAGAACTGTATTCATAAAAAAAGCAACGAAGTTGCACCATAATGAGATCCAGCATTAAGCTTTCCATAACTAAAGTCATCATCGACAAAGATATTACCACTCGGGTCAATTCAGTACACTTTTTCTTCCACATGTTGCTCGATGTAATATTTTTTTTTCATTCTTGAGAATTTGAAAAGATAAGAGTATATTGCAAATATGAAATAACCCAAAATAGTTGAAGACAAACCTATCAATTTTTTCCTTTAATGCCGGATCAATCTCATCATCAATATCACCATCATCAAACCCAATCATATTCTCCAGACTATCGACTTTTAGATTTTGTAGCTTTAATGTCAAACTAGAACTGGGCGTAAATTTGTTGAGTTCATCACTGGGGCAAGCAAAGTTAAGATTGCTCGTCTCCTACAACATTTGGTGGAAAAGGAAAAAGAAGACAAATTAGCTACCTAACAACTCGAGCAAAAATATATAAGTTCAAGACCAAATTAGTGATTCAAACCTCATGGATTTCATTAGCCTCATATAGACACGTGTTTTTCTGCTGATCTTTTCTCCTGCGATTTTTCTTTTTGTTCTTGGAAGTTTTAATCCCTTTGGAATCTGTGAAACATAATTTCCTTACCTCCAATGAGGCCTTCAAAAGGAAATAAAGTAAAAATAGACGACTAAGACACTACACTTCAAATCCCATTTAAAGGAATCTTAAGTACTCCCAAATACAGTATAATGTGGGCTAATGCAATCCTGAAAAGATTAGTATCAAGTATGTGTTGTGCAATTGGGTCGTTGGAACTACAAGCTACTCGATGTTAAATCCAATTTCTCAATTAACAATAACTATGCAGTCAAGGAGTAAGAGGGCAATTACTCAAGTATACCTCCAATTTCTCCATTAATGAAGGACAAGAGATCATCAACTGAACGCTCATCGTTTCGCTCTTCTTCAAGCTCAGCATTCTGAAAAGTATGTAAGGTTCAATCA
This sequence comes from Gillenia trifoliata, assembly GCA_018257905.1. Taxonomy (NCBI): domain Eukaryota; kingdom Viridiplantae; phylum Streptophyta; class Magnoliopsida; order Rosales; family Rosaceae; genus Gillenia; species Gillenia trifoliata. The sequence continues at coordinate 17,049,088 of CM031086.1, forward strand.
TGACTACCATCAAGGATATATTATTTAGCATAGTATAAAAGCCAGAAAACATATTATGTAATGCCTTTTGAATGCAGATTCAACAAACACCAAAGTCACCTTCAGTTTCTCTCTTTCCTGAAGTTCCCTCCTCTTTCTTGCATATAATCGATTCAAAAGCCGGATGCGTGGATCGTCAGTTGAATTTTTCAAAGGCTCCAACTTCTCTTCCTGGATGATTTCTTAATGGTGTTAAAAACAATAAAGAAGCACCAAGTTTTTGCTAAGCATACACAGATATCTCAAGCATCGGAGACCTCTGTAAGATCATCAGGCAGATGAAATATTTCACGTATCTCCTCAGGTGTTTTCCCTTCAATTATTCGTGCAAGAGCACGACTAGTAAGATCCACCAACGGCTTTAATTGGAGGCTGTCAGCAGCTGAAGTCAACTCACAGAGCAACTTTGTGTCCATTCGGATGTATTTTTCATCAAAAGCCTTGCATTCCTACACAAACGAGTGGTGCCAAGTCATATGACCATGCCAACTTTACACCAGCATCAGAGTAAACATTTAATCCACTGTGCAGGTGGAGATTAATGTCCTCAGTAGCTCAAATTTATGCAAAATAGACAGCGGCAACAGCAAGGAAAGAACGTGGACTCAGAAAAAAGAAAAACAGAATGACATTCCAAAAACATGTAGAACCTTGTTCGAGCGACCTGGTACTTGATGAAACCTGCAGTAGTCAAGAATTAAGCTCAACATGGCAGTACTGACTCTTTCCGAAAGAGATATTGCATGGTTCTTGGAAGTTCCCATCCCTTTCTGTATATTTTCTTGGCATATCATTGGGCAATACATGGCAACCTCTTGTTCCACTTGTTGGATTGAACCATCGGTAGTCTGAAGCCAGATATAAGACTTCATCATCTGAGAATGAGTTGGCACCGTTGTTGCTTTAGATTTACAACATTACAAAGAAAACGAACAACATAAAACAGTTAAACAACCCACCCACCCTCACCCCCTCCAAATAAACAAAAACGAAAAGAGAGAACAAATTACCACCCAACAAGTAGAGGAAGCTACACGCATTCAGATGGTAGAAACGAAAAACAAAAAACAATCGATACGACTATGGCTTGAAGAACAAAGAAAAACATAATTCCTTTATCTATTACACACTGGACGGAGAGAACATAACATCAAGGAAAAAAAGGAGGGGCATAAAAATGAAGCAGGAAGAACGCGTACAGGCAAAGCGATAATACCTCAGGTTTAATAACAGTCATGTCACCTTCCGACATTTATTCAATCCCAAGTTCTGAGGCTTAAAAACTGGAGTGCATCAGGCGAAAGAAAACAGCTTTATGCTTCTTATGCAATGGGGATTAATATGTCCACTAGTTTAACTTGCTGATATCCTGTCAAGTCAAACAACATTATAATTACCAGCCCTTCATTGCAAATCCTTACCCAAAATTAAAATCTACACAAATTTAACATAAACCCAAGTTGGCTAGGGCACTAAACCACCCTTTGCACCCAAGTTCGTATCCCCATCTTCGTAGTTTAAATTAGATTAGATTAGAATATCGCTTCTTTCGGGGAAAAAAAACCATAAACCCTGCTCTTACTTGCCATGAAACAACAAGTTCCAATTTTTCTTAACAAAATCTATACTTCATACTTATTTCCTTTAATTCCCAAGTAAAAGAAATGGCATTTTGGTGATTATAATGCGCTAAATCAAGTGATAAAATTTGCAATTCATAGGTACCTGAGCTGAGTTTCTCGATTAAACTAACTGATATTACTAAGAAATGATTGTTTTTGCTAAAGATTTTAGTGCACCGAGCTCCGGATTAAAGGGTAATTAGCAAAAAAAATTTCTTTTTCAATCATTTCCTTTATTTTCCTGCACTTTCTCGGCAACCAAACAAGCATACAGAAGGAAAAAAAACATGGTAAAGAAAAGCAAAAGGACAGACAATTAATTAACACGAAAAGGAGACATACGGAATGTACGGATTCCAGGTAGGGGGAGCTTTGAATTGCAGAGATTTGGCGGTTGTCGGCGAACCCAAAAATGGATAAAATTGCGAATAATTTTATGAATTTTGGAAAAAAAAAATTAAAAAGAAACTCGTGTGTGACTGTAATTGCGTCAAAAATCAAAAGGTCTGTAAATCACACGTCAGCGTTTCGTTACGGTGTCCTGACCTCTGGTATTTATGTTTTGATTTGATTTGATTAATTAGTGTTGTTTGTTTGTGCACTTGCTGTATGGCCCACCTTAATCAACGGATCGTATTGATCATCAATGTGAGTTGGTAGTTAGCAGCCATTGATTGGACCGGTTCCTATCCTGACGCCCATACGTCCATGAGATAGTTGGACACCGGATATTGAGTTATAACTCATCGTAGGACAGATTCTCTTACGAGTATGTCACTAATTCATCACGTGACTATCATTTATTAGATGAATAGTATATTTTTAAAACATATGATAAAAACTTATAAAAATTAGACGTTATTAGGACTAAATTTTAGTTGAATGAGAAAATCTTGTTCATTATTGGATTCATATTCTTGCTAAGTAGGGGTGAATATTTTGATAAGTGGATTGCGTCAAATCGAGTAAGAGAAACGATTTTGATCCGTTATGACCCATAAAAAATTATATGATATTATAAATTGATCAAACTAGTATGGATCAGTTCGGTTCACAATTTTTCAATCCAAGCAGTTCTAGGATTAGAAAATGTGTTTTTTCTTAGTTACAATAGAAGGAAACCAAACCTTTGACCTAATTTAATCCCAACCCCAAACCCAATAGACAAGTGATCTTCAACCATCAATCAATTACGGGTAATGTGAAACTGTGAGTTGTGGTTGTAGGAATCTTATTATGAGTGGTTAGCATGATATCGTATTACGGATCACATTACCCACATTGATTGAGGTGAGTTCTATTTTGTAGCAACTGTTAATAATATATTCTAGCATTCTCATGTATGTGGTCCAATCTAATATTCTAGTAGATAGAGTGTTGGGTTTCTACTCATGCGTTTGAAACTCCCTTCTCCCTTAAATTATTGTAATAGTTTCTAATTTCCCCCCTCTCCTTAATAATAGTAAATTTAAAATGAAAAAATAAATAAAAACAATATCCTAGCATTCTCCTAGAATCATATTGCTCATCACTCGTTGGGCCTCAACCAACTACCTTGCTGGTGTGGGCTTTTGGTCATGAATGAGTTCATACTCATGTTTTATGATTTAAATTTGGCCCATAAGCTTCTATATGCATATTAGGTGTGGTTATTTTTTTTTATTACAAACGATATTCTTACTCTAAGGAGGCAGTGCATTGAAAATAAATGTTATATCCATCAAAGAAATCCATCACTTGTTGTATGTAAGTTTTTTTTTCTTTTAAAAAAAGGGACTAGCTGGTGGCTAAGCCAAGACAATCCACCATTCTAAGAGCCAGAAAGACGCTCAAAGGCATTTCAGCCTCATTCTGGGCACCATCGTTTGATTCACCAGCTCCAGGAATCGATTTCAGGATAAACTGTGTGAAATTCGGGTCTAAAATTCATCCCAACCACTAAGTCATTCCGTGTTGTTTATAAGTTTTTAATTAGCTAAAGGGTGCATACTTTACTTGCACACTGCAACATTTTACTTTATCTGCTAACACAATAACGCTTCTTTGTTTTTAAGACTTGTGATTTATATATATAGTACTATGCCGAGTTAGTATCTAAATTATTACGCGGGTAGAAATTAAGTTTTTAAACTCATTCCTACTATAAGATTAGAAGTTAGTCTATTCATATTTCCGTCACTTTAAGTCATATGACTTACGCGCGAGACACTTTAAGGGATAATACCGTCATTTTCTCATCCATAAAGCCTTTAACATTGCATTTAGGTTGTAAATCTCACTCTCCAAAATTAACTTCATACACTATTTTTTTCAAAAAAAAAAATTAAACTCAATAAAAATTGTCAATCTATCCAAAGTATTTCACATGATAGTCATGTGACTTAAATTGACATAAATTTTAATAGAATAACTTTGAATCTTATAATAGCGATCGAAATTTGACAATTTTTAAAGAGATTAAAAACTTACTTTTAAAAAAAAAAATTTAAGAATTAATTTTCACTCAAATAATAATTTAGAAACCAACTCAGCACGTTACTCTCTCTCTCTACCCGAGTGACTAGCATGTGATAGAGTTTGGTTTCTCTCCTACTGCACTTCTTACATAAAAGAACTCATCGAATGTTCCAGGCTCAAAAATGTATAATCACATAGACCATTTTTTGATTAATGTGTCAAAATTTTAATTGAACTGGACAGTTCACAATATTCCACAGAATAATTCCAACAGGAATAACAATCAAAATAAATTAATTCTTCTAATCATCTTGGTTCATTTATATTTACATGCTCCATTGATAGGCTCTAGAGTATACAAGAATACCATGTATTGGTCGGCTGAGCTTTATTAGGCTAATGTATGACGGTATGAAGAAAACATGCAGCCTGCAAAGCAATTTATGCAACAGATTCATCGTCATTGTGATGTTTTAGACTAAAGATTTATCCTCTTCATCTTGGCATCTTAGACTAATAACGTTATGTACAGATAAATTTATATATCATTTCTTATTAAACAAAGACATCTCAGTGACAATGAATCTGTTTCACGTAAGTTCTCTTCAGCATGACATCCGATAGCTGCCACGTGGATTGTAGGGTTCATGCACGGTCGATGAGAAGTGCGTGGTAGTTGAAAACGTGAAGTGTCAACATGATTGAGATGGGGGCCCACGGTGGCATGTGAGTAGGTCACAGGCACCAGAGGATCACAGCAATGGTGTGAGTTGGATTGAATCAATGACCGGCCAATTCTTTGGGACAAAAAGGATTTTCAGAAGAGTTTGAAACAAAAGTGTTCATGGTGGTGGTGAGGTCATTTGTCAGTGGTATTTTTTAGCAATGATTTGATTCCTACTATCCATTTTTGTACATGAACAAGACTTGGCTGCCGAAAATTCAGCAGCTAAGTTATTTCCTTTGTGCATATTTAGGGCATAGATAATGTTGATATATACATTCAGATAGATAAGAATTCTATTAATCAAATCAAATGGTTTAATCAATTATATTCGTATCAGTACTCTTATGTAAATGTATTCAGATACCAAAATATTTGGTGTAAGTGGTGAGAGAATATACGATATTGAATTAGAATTAGGGTATGTTCAAGTTTCAGTTCTCCTCAATATACACAAAAATCAAATGAACTAGGGATTGAACTATGTTTGGATAGATCTAGAATCATTGCAAAGTGATGTGTTTTCAAACTTCGAGTAATTTGAACAATGTTTGTACATAATTTATGTGTTTTTATAGTGTAGCAACTTTCGCACAATGCATGTGCTTTTTGTATTTCTAGAGTACATAAGTGAAAATTAGTATCCTTTTATTAGTATCTCGCATAAAGAAAAAACAGAAATGAAAATTTGTATCCTTTTTACTTTAATAGTAATATGACGAGACTTTCTACAGTACACACGTGTATTGGTGCACCAACTTCTTTAACAAAATGATATTGAACCTGAATTAGTTAATTGGATCTGAAAACAGAAAAAAATAAAAATGGAACTTTTGAATTTCATGAAAATTAAAGTATGAATGTAGCCGTTGTGTTCTATGTTGTTGCAAAATATTCCACTTTTCTCTAACTAGAAGTAGAAAACCCTTCCTTGTTGACCAAAAATTTTTGGGTGCTCCGGAGTACGGGGTACTCCGGATTTTTTAACCGTTGAATCTTAATTTTTATATTTTAAAACAAAAATCTAACGATTAAAAAATCCGGAGTACCCCGTACCCCGGAGTATGCAAGAAAGACTCCCTTGTTGACAAACTTCCGCAAGTTTGATGCTTTTTAGGCTGCCGTCCCTTTCTCAACGGTCCTTAAAACCCCCCAAAATTAGAACTTAGAAAATTCACAACTTTTCTTTTTCTTTCTGTGGGCTGTGTTCTTGAAATAATTCCACTAAAATTTACCTAATGGGACAGTTTTATACCGTTGGATTCAATTCTCTCATTGCCCAAAGTTGTTTTTTGCTTATAAATAAACGTCTTGGTGAGAGATATTTTGTACAATTAATTCACGTGATGAGAGATGCATATACACGTATAGTTAATACACACACAATTTTAATATATTATAACAACATTTATAAGAATCAGACTTAAAATCTCCTACTAACAAATAAAATTGAATGTAAATAGACAGTATTACTAATGACTAATGAAACTTAGCTTTAAAACATTGGATAAGTGGATTAAAAGCCAAGGAATAAATAAAAGTAAAGCAGAAATAGTGGAGGGAAATAAGATTAAATTGTCCAACGGGTCTGCGGCGGAAAGATAAGGACACCCCACCATCCTTGACATGGATTGGTGACAGCAAAGCTGTCCTCATCTTTTCTGCACCTTCCAGAAATATCTCTTGATTAATCCACTAAATACTTGTATTTACTAGATTAGGTATAAAGGTTAAGATTAAGAATTAAGCATACACAATTTGATAATAGTTCCAAATAATTCACCAACCAAAATGCCAAAAGGATGTCAGTGATATGTTGTTTTCTGCTGGAATGTGTTGATTTTATTAATCAATTAGCAATATAACTGAAAAAAAAAATGCAAATGTGTTCGAGAAAATTTTTTTATGGCACGGACACACTGTTATTTTGACATTCAAATTCAATACATCATTGTGTATGAGGTTTTTTTTGTATCGATTGTTTCATTGGCAAGACGCTATATTTATAGTATATTTGTGTTATAAAAGTTGTTATCGTAATTCATATCAAATGACATGTATATTTACTAAAGTTGAGCAAATAAAGAAAAATAAGGAATAAAATGCCTTTTCATCATTTCATTTCTTTAACACAACTTTAACAGCTCACACACACAAACAGTTTTACTGTATAAATCTCACTCCCATTTCTCACTCAACCATCATAACCTCACTCCAAAAGCCAAACCCTTGCATTCTTTCTAGAGAGAAACCCCAAACCCCTGAACCAGAGTTCTAGAGAGAGAAACCCAAACCCATGGAGGGGAAAGAAGAAGATGTGAAGCTGGGAGCCAACAAATTCTCAGAGAGGCAGCCCATAGGGACCTCAGCTCAGACAGACAAGGACTACAAGGAGCCACCGCCGGCGCCGCTGTTCGAGCCCGGTGAGCTCAAGTCCTGGTCTTTCTGGAGGGCTGGGATTGCTGAGTTCATAGCCACCTTACTGTTCCTTTACATCACTATCCTCACTGTCATGGGGGTTTCCAGAGTACCCAACAAGTGTGCCTCTGTGGGTATTCAGGGCATTGCCTGGGCCTTTGGTGGTACCATCTTTGCCCTTGTTTACTGCACTGCTGGTATCTCAGGTACTCTCTCTCTCTCTCTCTCTCTCTCTCTCTCCTGTTTTTTGTTTTGTTTCTTTGGTTTGATCTGTTGCTTGGTATGCTTCCTTTTATTTTGGTGTTTTTTGTTTTTGTTTTTATTTTCTGGTAAGTGTTTTGGTAAGAATATTTGGGTTTTGAGTTGTTTCTTAACTTAAGTTGATGTTTGGTTCCCAGGAAAATGAGGGAAAGAAAAGTAATAGTGGAGAAAGAAAGTTTCTTTTTCTTTTACTTTAGCTTTCTGAGAGAACCTACTGGAGGATGAGTAGATTTTACTGTTTTACTGGGGTGTGTGAAAATTGATGGAAAATAAAGAAATCACTTACCAAAAAAGAGAAAAAAAAAATTGAACTTGGGTTTAGAACTTTAGATTTTTGGGATTAACGGTAATTTCAGAGGGTTATTCTTCTTAAATTCTTGTATGGTTAGCAATTTTTACTGCTGAAAATCAGAAAAGTAGAGTAAAAAAATTGGATTTGTTAAAGGTACCAACTGTGTTCCTGATCTTCTTGTTGGATTTACTGGCCTTTTATAACTTTACCTTGCAAATTCAAATTTCCGGAAAATGAAATTCTGCATCTTTGTTTTGCAGTAAAAATTTGACAGTGTATAAATTAGCCAAATATGAATTCAAACTCATGTTTCCTCACCAATTTTCATATTTCGTATTAACATTATATTAACCTTTGATATGTTGATAATTTGGACAGGTGGTCACATAAACCCAGCTGTGACATTTGGTCTCTTCCTAGCAAGGAAGCTCTCTCTGACCAGAGCTGTGTTCTACATCGTGATGCAAAGCCTTGGGGCCATTGCTGGTGCTGGGGTGGTCAAGGGGTTCCAAAAGAACCAGTATGAGACACTCGGCGGTGGAGCTAATGTGGTGAACCACGGGTATACCAAGGGCGATGGCCTTGGTGCTGAGATTGTTGGCACTTTCGTTCTTGTGTACACTGTTTTCTCTGCCACTGATGCCAAGAGAAATGCCAGAGACTCTCATGTCCCTGTAAGTATATCTCACCTTTGATTGAGTACTTGTTTACACGCTGCGCTCTTTACGAATTTCTGTAAATGTCATATGTATGCATGTCTACTTGTATCATTGTGATGCCATGGTTACTAATGCATAGATTTCACTGGAGTTTTGAGTATAGTATAATTAACCATTTAGCTAACCGTCAATTGTCGTTGCTAATTGCAATGTCTGGTTGAAAGCTAATGTTTTATGCCTCTGGTACATGATTGCCAACTTTTTCTTTGTGCCAAAATTACCATGCCGATTAGTCTACATTATTCAAGTATCACACGAAAATTCTGCGAGTAGCAAGTAGTATCCTCATTGCAGCTATGTCTATAATCCTCCATTTGCACCGATTAATAAACGAATTTTTATGTATGGATGGGAATGCAGATCTTGGCTCCACTTCCCATTGGGTTTGCTGTGTTTTTGGTTCATTTGGCAACTATCCCCATCACCGGAACGGGCATCAACCCTGCAAGGAGTCTCGGAGCTGCCATCATCTACAACAAGGGCCATGCATGGGATGATCATGTGAGTAAAATTAAATTGTTTACATCATTAAGGTGCATCGTTCTAAATGCGCGGACGAGAATACATGTCTTACACCTTCGATGATTTTGTTGCGTTGTGCAGTGGATCTTCTGGGTCGGACCATTCATCGGAGCTGCACTTGCCGCACTCTACCATCAGATAGTCATCAGAGCCATCCCATTCAAGACCAGGGATTGAGATAGTGATCCCTTTGGGGTCTCCCATCGAACCTGGTTCTGTCTGAAGGCTGCGATTGTGTTTATTTCGTTCATCGTGTTTTAATTTCGAGACTGGAATACTTGGGGTGCTGATGTGCATATAAGTTATTTATCTTGTTACATTAATGGAAAGCTTTATTTAATTCTTGTCATTATGTTTAATCCTCGTTATTGCATTTGAGGGCTTTAGGCATTTGGTACCAAGTAATTTGAGGGCTTTAGGCATTTTGGTACCAAGTAATTTGGAACTTGAAAGCTTTATTTAATTAATGAGTTGGCTAGCAACAAAATCATGCTCGATCCGATCCGAGTTAATAACAAGAGACGATATTATTGATACTCCAAAAAAATCATTACTTAATTTCTTCATTATACGTTTACAACTTACAAGGGTTAGAGAGTTAGACATGAGGGTTTGATGATTCCTTTGGGTCCAAAGAAACCATAATCGACACGATGACAATCACCATTCCAAATTCTAATTGAGAACAAACGAAGAGGGGTGAAGAAGAGAGGAAAAATAATATATAGAACAAATTATAAGTGAATGGGTTGAAAAACTTGTTGGTGACCGTGTTTATACTTGACCTCTATTTTGATCATTATGTGTTTGCGAGCACTGTAGCCTACTCCCATTATGTTTTCTAAAATAAGTTTTCACTTGGTATCTCCCATATTTTTTTTCTTTGTGCCTTTATTGTAGGGCTGGCATTTTCTAAACCAAATTATCGAACCAAAACTGAAATTTAATAAAACCAAAATTACCAAAACCGAAAATTACTGAAACAAAAAATTACCGAACTTTTCAGTTCGGTTTTGGTATTATTAATTTATTATTATTATTAGTATCTCTCTCTCAGAGCCATCATCAGCACTCAGCAATGACTCATCTTAGTCTCACTCTCAATTCATCTCCTATTGTGTAAGTCAAGGTAAAATTTCTGTAATCTCTCTGTAATCCCTTCGTTAGTTGCTTTCTATTTCAAGTTTCAAGTTGAAACTAACTTATTTATTATGCCATTTAAATTTTGAAGTTACATAAAAATTTGGCACTCAAATTAAAACCCTCAAACTCACATAAAAATAACACCAAAATTTGGCATTCAAAGTCACTTAAATATGAGTTATAATTGAGAGAGCCTAACAAACAAAGCGCAATCCAATTTTTCAGTTTACTGAAATTTTCGATTCGATTTTTAGTTTGGTTACCAAACCGAAACCAGCCCTACTTTTATTGTGGCACCTAATTTTTCTATAAGTTCATTCAAAATTGGATGAATTTCATACTTCCTATTATAGTCTTGAATAAAATGATCAAAAAGAACGTAACTAAAGGCATTCGGGACACGACAATAGAATGCAACTCACACTGTTCAGTAGGCAACAATCGAATAGGATATTCGGCCGGGAATGACGGGACAACAGAAAAATGATTCGATAGAAGATATCTGAAAGAACAATTCCAAGCTCGTTCAATTAGGATTGAATGCTATGTGAGCTCAAAGATTACACTAACTTTCAAGCGTTGTCAATTATAAAAATTTTAGGTAATTCAGATGGGTTTGTAAGAGCATCTTCAATGAAAGATGCAAAATGTCTTCAAATTTATATTTTAAGTTGACCGGAAAACACTCCAAAGCCCCACTAATTAAAGAGAGAACAATAAATAAGATACTAAATTTATCTCTCTCCCATTAGAGTATAACTAACATTTAGATCTACCAAAAATATAAAATAGGATGTAAATATAACTTTTACATATCTCCATTTTCAATAATTTTGGAAACATTTTGGGTGTTCCTAGAAGTTTTTATATTTTATTTAAAAATAATTAGAGAAGAAAAATTGGGTAGTAATAGTAATAGAGGCACAGAAAAATAAAAACAAAATCCGCGGGCCTTTCAATTCTTCTCTATTCAAAAGCCCAAACTCCAAACTCCAAACTTCCCTTTCTCTTAATTCTCCCTCAGACATTTCTGCATCATCTCTCCGCCCGTCAGCCTTGACGCCACCACTACCAGGTAACCGCGACTCACCCTCCACTGCACTTGCAGCCTTTTCAACATCTCCATTTTTACTGCTGCAAATAATTAAATTTTGTATTTTTGTGTTGATTTGGTTTCAATCTTCCTGATGCATATCCAATTCTCCCAAGTGAACCTTTCTGCTTTGTTGTGTTAATTGCTCGTGTTGCGATCCCATTCTCTGTTAAGTAAATAGAACCCATATAATATAAAGCTCCAATTTTTATTTTCTTTCCAGTGTTAGAATTGGCTTCTTTTCAATCTGGTAGCTTGATAGAGCAATTTGGTGAAGTGGGTAGTTCCTGTTCCCCTCAAATTTACTCTCAGACTTTAAATTTTAGATTTTGTTAGGATTCTGGATATGGGATTTGGTGGGGTTTGATTAATTTGGCGTAATTTGATGGGTTTTTGAGCAATGATGGATTGAATGGGCCTTTGCTGGTTTTTTTGTTTAGTTTATCTTTGGAATATTATCTGTGAAGTAGATTTTTAGTACCAAAGTGAATTTAGTTGATACCAAGGGAAGTTTAAATAGGGTTTGGTAGACAATGGAACTTGTTTTTCGTGGAATTCTCCTTGTGCTGTAGTATTTGTAAGTCATTCAAGTTCGAAAGATGAATTCTTCTTTTCATGATTCGGTTATTCTTTTAGATCGATTCCCGGTGTTCATCTGAATCATTAGTTTGTATTATTAGTTAATCTTCCTTATGTTATTCTATGGATTACAGATTCTACTCTTTTGGTACACTTTTAAATCTTTAAGTTGTTGTAATACTTGGTTGTTCTCTTGATTCCGAATATTTTTATTCTTGTCAACTTTTGATTTGTTGTCACTAGGAACAGCACATAGTTTCTCTGATAATGGTTTATGATAGATTTTTGTAAATTGCCTTACATAATTTATTAATCCTAGTAAACTTTTTGATTTATAATGTATATATTATAGGAAATTCTCTCCGTTATAATTTTTATTTTCTTATCTTGGTGGTTAATAACATATAATATTGATATGGATACAGCAAAAAAAATCCTAATCTTCTATAGTCAACCAAACAGCGTAATGCACTGATGTGTTAATCTACTGCTTTCTCGTTTCTAGGTAGAAATTAATCATTGCTTGGAGAGCCGAAAGGGGAGGCAACTATGTCGTTCATGAAAGGAGATTTACTTACGAGAACTAGAAAGCTGGTGAAGGGCCTGGCCAAGGCCGAGCCTGTTTGGCTCAAAGCCATGGAAAAGTTTGTTCCTCTCTTTCTCACCATTCTGTAATTCTTGGAATGCCTTTTCTTTTTACTTATTTGTTAAAAACATCATGTATTGTGAACTTTTCAGGGCACCACCTGTAACATTTCCTCGTGCAAATGCAATTCAGAAAATCACTCTCCCAGAGGATGTTTACATAAAGAAGTTTTTCCAGAAGCATCCAGATTCCAAACATGAAGATGCCATAAAGTATGGTTTATCTTTGTTTTTGTTGCAATACTCAGTGTTCATTTTGTGCCCTTCATTTCATGTGCTATCAGCCTTCCAGTGTGTGGGCATATGAGTTGTGGTCTCGTTACAAATAACAATTGGGTCTTTGTCATGAGTTTATCCTTGGCTAATATATGTGGTTAGTAATTCAGGATTGAATATGTTGCGTGAATCCGTAAGACATATTAACTTCTTATCAGAAAACACAAGATGTATTAACTTATCCATTATGTTTGAACAGGATTTCTTCTTTTGATCCTCCTCCAGCCCGTATATTTGGTTTGCGGGTGCTTGAGCTGAAAGAGCAAGGGGTTGCTGAGGAAGAAGCAATGGCAGTAGCCGATGTATGTATTTATATTTCCTGCCCCTGAATGTATGCTCTTTCTAAGTTGTTTTTTAACTGTTGTTCACGTTGTTTTCTAGATGGAGTACCGGATGGAGAGAAAAGAGAAGAAGAAGGCATATTCCCGCTTGAAGAAAATTGCACGCCTTCAAGGGAAGAGGCCTCCTCCCAACCCATATCCCAGCGCTATCAAGGAAATACAAGCTGAGGAGAGGAAGTATGTTCACGACCGTTTTCACAATCCCAAAATTATTCAACTTGTAAGGAAATTGCAAGAGGACAAGGAAGCTGAAGCGCAGGAGAGATTCAGAGGAGGAGGCGGTTCCTGGTAACTTAAAGTGCCATCTTTTGATAATAATTTTGGTCAGTTAGCTTTCTGAGATTTCTGTCTGATTGGCTTTAGCTTTTGATCAAATATTAGACAACAACTGTATTGGAAAGGATTCTTAAATAGTTTTCTTTTGCATCCGTTTATCGAAGGTTGATGAAGTGCCATACGTTTGTGAAAATCACGTTATATGAATGCAGCATTTTTCGTTTTCCGACTTGTGTATTTTTATGAACTGTTTTTCCTTTCCACCCCACTTGTAACTTTCTTTTTGTAATCCCTTGCTCAATAATAGATATTTCCAGCGTTCGAAATGTTTAGCCTCTTGCTTTTAAGGTGCGACTAACAGCTCTTGGTCTAGCGGCACTTCTCTTTCTAACTAATTTGCGGTGTGGCAATTCAAATGTTTGCATCCAAATTGTTGAAGATAGTCGAATTTCTATGCTTGTAAAGAAGGGGACACTGTAGAACATATCAATGGAGAAGAACTTGCATCTAACTGGGATGACTGTTTTCCAACCAAATCATGTGATGCCGCATGAGTAAGTTAAAACATATGGCATTGGGTAATAGGCTTGAGATACCGCCACCTTGATGCCTTGGTTCGACTCTCATGGTGAATGGATAGATATGACAGAAAGAATCTAGCTATTGAATGTATGCATAATGGTCCAACCATTTAATGTGAGAAGATTGTGCATCAGCAAGTCTATCATTTCATAGGCTGATTCACAGACAGAAACTAGTGTTTTGTGTTTTTTACCTGTGATGCAGTGATGATATGAAAATTACTCATGGTCAACAATGTTGGAAGTTGAGCAAACTAAATAGTAACTACGGAACTTGTATCACCTCGAGCTATCTTACGGTCAGTCGCTCATGCGTGCATAAGCGCAAAGTCCGTTTTGTTTAATCTTACACCCATATTAGACGCTCATCGTATGAAATACAATGTACAATTCCTCATTGTAAAGAAAACTAGTATTAGACGCGTTGTTTTGCGTCTAATTTGTGAATAATGATGATTTGTGTATATAGATCAATTGGTCATAAAAGTCATCTCCACCATTGATTTCGATTAAAAAGTTGTTGATGTGTTTAACTGTATTTGATATTAAGGGTGCTAGAAACACAATTGTTTAGAGTCAAAGTGTGGTTCGATTCTGTCATCTACCTTAATCAATTCCCACCAAAGAATAGCAGCTGATAAATTACACATTCAATTACAATCAACTTCTCAGTTCAGATTACCAATCCAACATTTTAGATCATCTGACAAGAAAATATTTCTTCTAAAAAAAGGTAATGTTACCGGCAAAAAGAAAAAAAGGAGAATAATAGTTTGTTTGAGATTGCTTTCGCATGAAGTAATTCTGCTCATAAACGGTTCAGCTAGAAGTTTTTTTTTTATTTTTTTATGACAAACATGTAAAAAATTTATTAAACATTGATTCTAAGATAAAAGCTTTCAAGTTTTTTTCTTTTTCGCTAAACATAGTCCGAATCGTTTTTAATTGTCAGAAAATACTTTTAACAATTTCAAAACTAGTTCCAAACATACCGTAGAATAATTAAAAACTTTTCTTTTTGGTGCCCTTAAGAAAATAAGAAATAAATGACCAAAAACATATAGGAAACCAAAAGAGCTTATCATTTACTACTGCTGAGAATAGTGTGCATTGGCAATTGGTGTTAACCTAATGGGTGGTTTTCCTCATAAACAATGAAATTTAACAACATTCTTACACATTAAATAAGGTAGTAAACATTTTCTAGGCAACCAAACGAGTCCTAAAATTAATTCCTTGCACGTAATCATAGAGGTTGAAACATATTAGATAAGATAGATATGGAGGCAAGTTGTGTAGCTAGACCAAAGGTGAAGGGAAAAGTATGGCCACCAATAAAAAAGCAGAGATGAAATAATCATTTAACTCTTCAAGGCTTCAACTACTCCAACCAACCCCCTATAAGAAAATATTAATATTTGCTCGGATTGATGATCTAACCTCCCAACAGTATTCAGCATCCTCTATGCTTCCTGCATTTAATTTCTTGGGAGACAATTCTCTTCACCACAAGTCAAATAGCAAGTCTAGATGAGCTGCCAAGGCAATGTGGTTACTTACCCTACTCAAGTTCGAATTCCGTAAATCAGTGTAGTTTAAAATATTATTGTGTAAATAGAAAAAAGTAGCATAAATTTTTTTTTTGGGATGAATTAAAGGTATTCACACATTAATTAAACTACTTAGATAACCTAATCTATTAATTAGCAAATCTTGGTTAAGCCAGTTAGCTAGAGTAATCTCCTTGTCCGTTTGCATTCAAAATCAAATCCCCTTATTGTTTTAGATTTAACATTACAAGGGTCCTTAAACTATCTTTTACCTCAAGAAAAATCTTATTTTTAACAAAGAAAAGAAATATTCGTCTCTAAACTTGCACATCATCATACAACAATTGTCAGGGTCAGTCTTAAGATTTCGGGAGCTCTATGTGAACTTTTAACCAAGACCCTTACTAAGATTTTTTTTTCTTTCTTAAATTGAATGAAGCTACACATTAATTTTCAGTTCTTTTTACATTATAAATCTATTTCAGCAGAAAATATGCATTCATTACAGTTGGTTGAATTGATCATGGATTATAAAACCCTCTATGCATGACTTCCTGGGATCAAACCGCTCTGGTGCTGTTTTGATGTGATTTTTTTTTTGCTAAAAAATATGCACAAAAACATTGCACTAGCAGGATTTGAACCCACAACCTCAGGTAAAAGTTGAACAAACAATTACCACTTGCGCTAAGCACATATCTTGTTATTGCACAAAAATATATGTAACCTAACTCAAACTTGTATGAATAATATATATTTACGTTAACCAGTTAAACAATTGGGAATCCTATATAGGTGCATAACTTGAACTCCCTCAAAGTCGGCGTTCACAATTGTTCTCTCCCGATGTGGAAATTCTCTCCACGTGTATTTCTTGAACTGCATTGTGTTACCTAGAGAATGAAATGAATTTGCACAATACAAGATACAACTCTTCTATATCACTCTCATAAAACCTTTCACATAACCATCAGTTGCGAGGAATTGAATTATACATTCTTTTTTTCCTTGTTCAAAAAGCCTAACCTATCAAGCAAGCATGTTTATTTTAAAAGTGTTATATACGAAAAAACTTCACTACTACGTAGTGTTTAACACTACGAGTTCTAGACGGCTGAGATTGTAAGTTGAGACAAATGAAAATCTCAACTTACAATCTCAGCCGCTCAAAACTCGTAGTGTTAATAAACACTACGTACTACTAAAGCAATACCCATATTATATATACAAGTTTTTACTTTCAAACATAAAAATCCAGGCCAACGATGGTCCCAAGTACCATCCAAACGCATCAACATCTCTGGTCTCAACCATTTTTAGGTGTGGCCAGCTATTTAATAATGCTTACTTGATCCTACAGCTAGCTAGCTGCAGGAGAATTATTTTGGTGACAAATCATACTAATTATTTACTGAAAAATCAATATAAATTAATCATATGCAAAAAATATTATCTATAAGTTAATAGTACGAGAAAATTGGAGTATTTATCCTTGAATTTTAGTTGAGTTGAAGCTTTGGTCTCTGAACTAAGAAACTATGAGTATGGTCCCCTATACTTGTCACAATGTAAAACAATGATCAGTTTAGGTAACTATGTTAGAGCTTTCGTCCCTCTTTTAAACTCTTTATTTTGAATGAAAGAAGCAATGGGACAAGTTCAAGGACCAATATGGGACTAAAGTTCTAACAGAGTTATTCAAAAGAATTATTACTCCACATTGTGACAGATTTAGAGACCAATACTCGCAGATTTTTAATTCAGGCAGATTTTTAATTCAAGGACCAAAACTCTAATACGAATAAAATTCAAAAACCAATGCTGAATTAACTATAATTATACTAATAGATTTAGCCGATTACCTACTTGCATCTCATTTTGCGTATCCATTCTTACGTTTCTTTTTTCTACTATAACATCTAACGCATTTGACCCTCATCTTCCCTGTTGATTTTTATAAAGAAACAACCATGAAAATATGGGCATACTATATTTATCCATAATTAACCAAACAGCTAATTAAAATACTAAAATGGCAAAAAAGACAGCAAATAATATGCAATATATATACATTTTCATGCATATATTCAACTCCAAAGTCCAATCCCAACCATATTTCCAGCCATAAACATGAAAAATGCTTTGCAGCGTTAATTAATTTCAGTAGACCCAGCAGGGACATTACAGTAATTTCCACCCCGCCTCCCTCATTTAAAACCCCCGCTTAATTTCTTCTCCCTCTCACTCACACAACTCCTCACTCCAAAAAGTAACCAAACAGAAAAAACCCGTTTCTAGAGAGAGAATCCAGAGGAGAGAGAGAGAGAGAGAGAGAGAGAGCGATTCAGTTACGAACCATGTCGTCGCAGAAGCAACGGCGGAGCTTCCGGTCAATCTCGGCGTGCAACGCGAGCGAAACGGCGTCGTACGAGTCGATAGCCGCCGACCTGGACGGGACGCTGCTCATCTCCCGGAGCTCGTTCCCTTACTTCATGCTGGTGGCCATCGAAGCCGGCAGCCTCCTCCGCGGCCTCGTCCTCCTCCTCTCCCTCCCCCTCATCATCGTCTCCTACTTCTTCGCATCCAGATCCTCATCTTCATCTCCTTCTCCGGCCTCAAAATCCGCGACATCCAGCTCGCCTCCCGGGCCGTCCTCCCCCGGTACAGTAAAATTATATATATATATATATATTCGTATATCTATCTCTCTCATTACTTTAATATTTTAATTTAAAATGTTAATTTTGAATTTATGAAATAATTGTTAGGTTTTATGCGGCGGATGTGAGGGCGGAGAGCTTCGAGGTGTTCGACAAGTGCAAGAGGAAGGTGGTGGTGACGGCGAATCCGACGGTGATGGTGGAGCCATTCGTGAAGGACTTTTTGGGCGGGGACAAGGTGCTGGGTACGGAGATCGAAGTGAATCCGAAGACGAAGAAGGCGACCGGGTTTGTGAAGAAGCCCGGGGTTTTGGTGGGGAAGTTGAAGCGTTTGGCGGTTCTGAAGGAGTTCGGTGATGAAGTGCCGGATCTCGGGATCGGCGACCGGAGCTCCGATCATGACTACATGTCACTTTGCAAGGTTCGGTACTTCACAATTTTATGTAATTATTGTTATTTTTTTGTTAACTTGTTGTGTAGTAAAATCATGGGACCCATAATCTTAACCATCTCAACTACCTACCAGCTAAAATATTGATGCCTGTGTGGTCAATTCAAGAAATTATGGCGCCCTTGCAAAAACTAATTAAGGCAGTTATTGTTCAAGCATGATTTGGGATGCAAAAATTGAAGTATTATGAGAAAGAAGTTGTTCCAATTAAATTGGAGAAAATGATCATAACCTACTATGGACAATTGTTACTTTTCTAGTACACCATGTAGCCTTTTTTTAACAAAAACGTACGTAATTTTTAACCTCTACGTAATATAAGGCAATTGTTAAATATATTTTACGTAATTTTTTGTTAAAAAAATTATTATTTACTCATTCACGAAATATAAGGCAATTGTTATTAACACTGTAGAATTGACATTTTTTGCATGTGGATAACTAAAAAATTATGGTGTTACGGAGTATAAAATATTTTGAACGTTTAAAGGTTGGATCTTGATTTTTGTCTTTTTGACTAAAGATTTAATAGTTAAAAGACTCAGACTATCTGGTACTCCCGTAAAAAAATCCTGTGAATAACAATTTCTAACACATTATACATTCATGAAAATATTCATTTACTGAATATTTCATATCCCGTATATATGAGTATCATTGTTATTTTTTATTTTCTGGTCAAATTTGGTTTCCTATGGAATTATATTTGTACATTTTTGCTCACTCTGTTTGTTCTAATCAATATTGAGCAGGAGGGCTACATGGTGCCGCCTAGCAAATCAGCCCGTCCAATTTCAAAGAATCGTCTCAAAAACCAAATTATTTTCCACGACGGACGCCTCGTGCAGCGCCCGGACCCACTCAACGCAATCATAACCTATCTCTGGCTGCCATTTGGCTTCATCCTAAGCATCATGCGCGTGTACATCAACCTCCCTCTTCCAGAACGCATCGTACCGTACACGTACGCAATGCTAGGTATCAAGCTCAAAATCCGTGGCAACCGTCCCCCGCCGCCGTCCCCCGGCACCCCCGGAAACCTCTACGTCTGCAACCACCGCACGGCGCTCGATCCCATTATCATCGCCATCGCTCTCGGCCGCAAAGTCTCCTGCGTATCGTACAGCGTGTCCCGCCTCTCCCGGTTCCTATCTCCAATCCCGACCGTCGCTTTGACCCGCGATCGCGAGGCCGACGCCGCCCGACTGTCGTCGCTCCTCCAAAAGGGGGACCTCGTGGTGTGTCCGGAGGGCACCACGTGTCGGGAGCCGTTCCTGCTGCGATTCAGTGCTTTGTTCGCAGAGATGAGCGATAGGATCGTCCCCGTGGCGGTCGACTGCAAGCAGAGCATGTTCTACGGGACCACCGTCCGTGGGGTCAAGTTCTGGGACCCGTATTTCTTTTTCATGAACCCGAGGCCGACGTACGAGGCGACGTTTCTGGACCGGTTGCCGGCCGAAATGTCGTGCAAGGCTGGGAAGTCGTCGATTGAGGTGGCGAATTATGTGCAGAAGGTGTTGGGGGATGTGCTGGGGTTCGAGCGCACCGGATTGACGAGGAAGGATAAGTATTTGCTGTTGGGAGGAAATGACGGGAAGGTCGAGTCCATGTATAAGAAGTGAATGCTGTGGGTAAGGGTATTGTAGTCATTTTGTTGATAGCACTCATAGCAGAAGAGATATGTCGGCTAATTGGGGTATTTTGCTAGTCTATTGGTACGATGTTGAGAAGGGTATATTGGTCTAAGTGTAGAAAACTTTTATGTGAACTTGGTTAATGTGATTGATTTAGCCTCATATAGCTGTTTCTTGTAGTTAACTATGTTGATCTATTATAATATTCTCGTCTTCCATCTCTATCTTTAATATTCAGTCCCATCCTTCTCATAGAGAATGCAATCACGCCCCCTATTAGGCAACTGATATCACAAATTTTTTTTGAGTATTCCGAAGAATTTTGTACTCAGAAATTTTTAACTGTTAGACTTTAATTTTTATATTCAAAATACGAAATACTTCATGGCATGCAAGAAAGTTCCCAAATATCAAGCCCATTTCTATGCTACTTTTATTTTGCCTCTTGGACAAGAAAATCTTGGATGTCATTGAGTATATGCATCCATATGAGTTGCACATCACGTGACACAAGTGTGCATATTCATAGTGATAAGTCGTAAACTCTTATTCTAGTCCTAGACTCATCCTACTAGAAGAATTTCTTCCCTTTAACCGTCACATATATGTATTAATGATCTCTCACAATATATATGGCGAATATAATTTTTAGTTCATTGAAACGTAGTTGTAGCAGTTAGATCGTTGAAGTTCACATATAGTTTTTTTTTTAAAAATTATTATTATTAATTTCGAAACTATTATAATAAATTTAGGAGGGGAGAGAATTTTGAACCCAAGATGCATGAGTGGAAACCTAACACTTTATCCACTAGGATATTAGACCACATGCTAAAAAGATATAAATTAATTATAACCAATTGAAACATGTTCATATTTGAGTGCAATTTTGCTCACCCTCAATGTTCAAACCCCATTAATCGCTGTTAGATTAGTTTGATATAATTAATTTAACATAATCTAGCAATAATTAATAGAAATGAGTATCACCCTCATTTTAAGAGATGAGCTAAAATACACTCGTTCGTATTTAATATGATTTACTTGTTTCAAAATAACTTGAGTAATCATGTGACCACTGACCGGCAAGGATATGTGAAAGATCTCATATGCATGCAATGGTTAACCGTTTAACTTTTGATACTTGGAAACTTACTTACAAAACGCTGTCGTTTGTTTGATGCTGTGTTATGGGGCCCAAAAGAGTCTCAAACTCCGTCGTTTTGATCAGAACATTTCCGGAGAAAAAACCAGGAGAAGAAGAAAGAAATTCTCCGGAGTGAGAGTAAACGACTGAGCGATGTACTTGAAGAAGCCGCTATGGAGCGAGGGAATAACACCGAAGCCCTCTTCGGAATCTGAACCAGAACCGCCGTCAACCGCCGTCGGTGATCTGGTCAACTCGTTGACACAGCAGAGAGTGTACCGCGAGGTAACGCTCGCGCTCCGGAGCGGCCTCCGCGACGTTCGCGCCGAGTTCTCGTTCCTCCGCGTCCGCGGCCTCCGCGGTCTCCTTAAGTTCCTCCGATCGGTCGCCGAGTCCGACTCCACCATCAACCTCTTCTCTCAGACCCAATCGCTGCTCGAGCTTCAAGGTAATCGGAAAATTACAAAATTCCTAATTTCTGCTTAATCTTTTCTTTAGTTTTTTGATTATTGAAGTTGATTTAATTATTGTTTTACAGTGGTGCCGGTTCTGTTTCGGCACTCGCTGAAAGACGCAAACGATGAGATCGTGCGGAATTTGGATCACATTTTCGGCGTCGAGCCGCTGAAGATCACGAGCCCTTCAACCGATTCCGAGGTCTCGCTTGCGCTTAGGGTTTTGGAGGGTTGCTGCCTGCTTCATCCGGACAGCGCAGTCTTGGCTCATCAGCACAAGGCCATTCAGGTACGTAGCCAAAAAGCTCAACCAAAATCTATGGAGGTTGGAAGTGTAGTTTTTGTAACTGGGTTTTTTTTGTGTAGGTGCTGATGAATATATTACCGACTCGCGGCGTGATTGAGCAAGGAGCTTGTTTGGATGCTTTGATTGCTATAATGTTGGATTCATCAGCTAATCAAATGGTAAAGCTTCAAACTTCAATTTCGCTTCAAATTTATTGTGATTGGCTTTGGAGCGGTGATGGGGTTTTTATGGTTCGATTGTTTTCTTGTATGTAATGTGTAGGATTTTGAGGCTTTTCATGGTATTGAGGAAGTTGCAGAGCTCGTAAGAGACAAGCAAGTGGATGAGAATCTCAGGTTTTGATTTATTTCTCTTTGCTTGCTTGATTGTTTCTTATGTTAGTTTCCAGCACAATATCTAGAATTATGATGTTGATGATGTTCTCATTGTCCTGAGTTGTGATTTGAAGCTTTATCTGCTTAGTGTAGTTTTTGGAGCGGAAGTCTTTTGAATGAGTAGTCCTCTTTATAAATTCTGGGGTAATTGGCAAAAATAGGTTTGTGGTAGCCAGACGATTGCTGTGTGTGCTAGCTCTTCTTCATAATCCTTGCATCTAAAATCCCGTCTTTCCTTATCTTCTAGGTTTTTAGTTGAGCTGTGTCCTGTTGCTCATTTTCATGTTTGTCAATTGAGTAACGAGGCTATCTGCTAGGAATGAATTAGAATTAAATTCTAATACTGGTGTGCCTAGGTTGGGGTCCTTTCTTTGCTAATATAATGCACGCTGAAGAAAAACACCTGTTGCTTTTGATTAGGTTGAAATGTGGAGAGTTCTTGCTGCTGCTCATTGGTCATGTAAATGGGAGGGATAGGCCTCCCTTGGCAACTGTACACGAGGACATAAGGCGTCTTTTGGGTGAGAAATCTGCTTCCTTGATATGGGCAGCCAGTCAATTTGGTTCGACTCTTGATCCGGAGCAGAGACTAACTGCACTTCACATCCAAGCTCGTCGTGTGATAGAGTCCTTAGACCTGTACTGAATCTGAACATAGATAGCACCCTAGGTGTATTTTTCCTTTGTTTTTCAATGAAATCACCATCTGTACCCATATTTTTGTCCATTTGTTTGTATGCTGTTTGTTTACAGTGGCGCTGTTGTTCAAGAATCTTTAAGAAATTGAGTTGAAGAAGAAACTGTATTTTGTAAACGAAACGAGTGTAGGGCTGTAAATCGGCTCAATACAGTTCGAGGTCAACTCGTTTTTGTCTCGTTCCAGCTGGGTTTGTACATTAGGCTTGCCAGGAAAATGAAATAGAAACTGTATTTCTTGTATTTTCGATAAATGATGAAATGTTTACAACCGAGTTCCGGCTGTCATGCATCTATACTCCAGCTGTGTGTTGATTAGGATCCTTATGTGACTCTTTACACCCCCTCAAGCTGAACGGTCCAAGAGAAAGCTTCGACTGCAAATATCGAAAGCGATGCTTGGATAAGGCTTTGGTATGAATGTCAGCTAATTGGTCCTTGCTGCAGACATACTTAACATGAAGAAGATGTGCAAGAACCAACTCACAAATATAGTGATAATCGATTTCAACAGCTTCCCGAGCATGGAAAACTGGATTGGGAGCAAGAGAAATAGCAAACACATCATCACGCCACAAAGTAGGTAATTGATTCAAGGAGAAGCCATCATCCTTAAATATCTTGCAGATCGAAGTAATTTCAGCAGCTGTGTGGGCAAGAGAACGATATTCAGCCTCGTTTGAAGATCTGGCAACGGTAGATTGTTTCTTAGCACTCCAACTTCTGAGATTGCTACCCAAGAAAACACAATAACCGCTTGTAGAGCGTCTATCAAATACACAACCTGCTCAATTAGCATCTGAGAAACAATGAAGGAATTGACAAACTTGATCAAGAGACCCCTTTAAAAACCTGAGAATTCGTTTGACTGCCTGAAGATGGGAATCTCTTGGACAATGAAGGAATTGACAAACTTGATCTACTGCAAATGATATGTCAGGCCGAGTCCATGTGAGATACTGAAGACAACCCACAATGGACCTTCCATATGAGTTTTAACTAAGAGATCCAATCCAAGGCATAACTGTGTGTTGAATAGAATCCTTCTGTGACTTTTTAAACTGAATCGAGCTTGAGCTTTGTATATTACGCTCATAAATCCGAATACTAAATTCATTTTTCTTAATTCCAAAGTCTTTAAGCCGAGCCAAACTAAAGTTGGAGCTTCTCTACAAAATAAGTTGAATCAAGCCAAACAAAGGTTGAGTTCCGATTAAAAACGAGCGGAACCGAGCTGAGCTTGAAAAATTCAATTGAACCAAGCTTGACAATAGGGCTACGAGCTTATTCGAGCTTCAGCTTGCATCATATTATTCGAGCCGAGCTTGGGCACCTTAGCCCTAGTTTGGGAGTGAGGTGCTTAAAAAAAAAGCTGGGGGTGAAAAAAAGCTAGAAGGATTTTAGGTGTTTGGTAAATTTTCCAAAATAGCTTTTTTTTTAAGCTTAGGGTGAAAAGAAGCTGAAAAACTGAAGCTCTCAAAAACAGCTGCAGCTTCCAAAAACAGCTTTGGAGATGCAGCTCAAGAACCAAGCTCTCAAGCATGTTATCATGAAGATGCAGCTCCAGAACCACTTCAACTCCCTCTCTCCGTCCACCGCCTCACCGTCTCCTCACTCTGAGTCGGACCTCTCCTCTGCCTTCAATTCCCTCACCCTAGACCCGCCCGCACCCGATTCCACCTCCCTCATCTCCAAGGAGCTCCTCCTCTGTATCTTCTCCAAGCTCCCGAGTTCTCAGTACCTCCCCAACTCCCTCGTATGCAAGCGCTGGCTGTACCTCCACGGCCGGCTGGTGAATTTCGTGAAGCTTTTCGATTGGGGGTTTTTGGACTCGGGTCGGGTTTTCGCTCGGTTCCCGAATCTGGACGATGTTGATATTGTCCATGCCTGCATTCGGTCCTCGAGGAATTTGGGGATTCTGGTGACTAGGAAGGCTTTGACTGTTCATATCGACTCGTTTTTCAGCCCCAATGGGTTTATTGAGGAGAGAGATGTGTTGAAGAAGAGCGTGGTGGACCATGGGCTGAGATTGATTGCGCAATCGTACCAGAATTTGCGGCGAATCGCTGTTATCGGCGCCATTGAAAATGGGTTGGTTAGGATTGCTGGGGACTTGGCGTTGAAGGGGATTAGTGGGTGTAGGAACTTGCAGATTGTGAAATTGATTGGTTATGTTGATGGGTTTTACAGGGCAGTGATTTCGGATATTGGGTTGACGATTTAGTAGTATACCTTTTTGGTCATTTCACACAGTCACAGCTGTTTTACATAAAAGTTTACCAAACACTCTGCTGGCTTTATTTCACAGCCGCTTATTCTCACAGCACAACCGCTTATTCTCACAGCAGCTTTTTTTTCAAAGCACAGCAATACCAAACTTAGTACTCTGGCTTGTCAATTTCATTAACTTGAATGGGAGCCGATTTTCAGATTTTATTGGTTTTCTTTTCAATTGAAGACACCTCGATCAATCTCTTTTATACTTGTTTTGGTGGACAATTTCCGAGTCGGGTTGGGAACCTTACACGGTAGCAATATCTTAATCTCATTGAGAACGAGTTTAACTGTTTGACAAATAAATTTCACACAACGTTTTGTTGTAGGCCTGAAATTTATATGAACGCTGCTTTGGAGATTGTGAGCGTACCACTACTAGTTTCCGCTAGTAGACAATGTGTGTGATTGAAATTGCGTTATTTAACTTTTAACCAACAGATTGTGCCGTTAAGTGTGAGAGCCTCAACTTAGATTCTTTCTTTGTGTTGCCTATTAAGGACTTTAATTGTTATGTAGACATATATAACAAGTTCAATATTGTTGGAATATGGATTGAATATAAATTGGTTATATTCAATTGGAATGCTTCAATAGTAAAGACAATAAATAAAGAAAACACAATTTGCACCAAAGTAAATGTGTATAAACTGAATTGAAAGTTTATAAATAAGTTAATACAATAAGTAAATAAAGCTGTAAACATCAACCAAAATATGGTCGGATTGCATATAAGGCCATCGGTTGACTTTTATGCTCATTGAATTGGAGACAAAGCCATCGAATTGGCTTCTCTACAAGTTTTGTCGCTTTGAGAAAAAGAAAGTAGCCAAAAGGGAATTCTTTCTAAGGCTTAAATCAATACCATAAAGAGAAGTGGCAGAGCTAAAAAAAAAGTACAAGTGAGAAGAGATGGGATTTCTATCTCTACTTGATAAGCTTGGAAAGTGTTTGAGTTAAATTCCTAGGTTGCTAAGACTATGAAAATAGTCTGTGATATAAGAAGGCTTTCCTTCTTTGAACTTAGCGTTCTGGTTTTTTGAGAGATTGTCCCTCTCTTCTCCGCCTTAGCCTCCTTATATAGGTAACAAAAACAATTAGTTGCTTAAAGACTTAAATCTGCCCAAAACAAGTTCCACCGCCATTAAACCCACTTGCATAAGAAATGCAATTAAAAGTAGCACAAAGCCACCGCCCATACTTCTACTTGCAATGTAAATGGGATTAACAAGTGAGATTAATATCACTGCTCAAATAGTTGTTGTCACTGCTTAATTTATAAGGGAAAAACCTTGCCAAACAAACCAACTTGATGTAGTCAAAATATCTTAGTGTAAGTTTTGCCTAATTTCACAATAATTCTCACATAATGCCATAATTTTTAATTTAGACTCAAATAATTGAAAACATGACAAATTTAAGTACAAACATAGCCCCCCAAGTTTCATAAATTTGAGCAAAATTTGTGTAACTTATAGCTTCGATAGGTTCTCCAATGAAATTCTTCATACCAAAGCCCTGATTTTGGCTTTTGTGATGCCTCCAAGTACCATCAAGTTGAGTGAAACCTATGGAAAATATAGCATTTGAAAGGCTTTTCAATAAGAATTAGTATTAATATGAAAGCCATGAAGAGGCTCATGCATAATGGGAGGAGGCCATCCATGTTTCACTTCAAGCCTTGTTCTCTTCAAGATTTTGGCATGAGTACCATGCCCTTTTAGGCTATGGAGAGTGTAGAAGAGAGAGTGCAAAATCACTCTTCTTTCTCATGCTCCATGGAAGATAAGAACTTAAGCCCTTCGAGTGTTGTTTGGCTTGTTAAGGACTTAAGCTCTAACTTATTCATGAGTGGCCTTGACAAGTCAACCCAATCACCTACAATCAAATCCATTTTCAAGATGTTTTCATTGGTTGGAGCCAATTTTAGGCATTTTCCAATGTGTAGGAATTTTTCATTTTTGATCTTCACTTCTAAAAAAGTTTCTTGTTGTCTAACTTGGAGATCAATTTTCTCATCCATTTCCTTCTTGGTTGAGGTAGGATGAGATTGTTTTGAAAAAAGAATTTGGTGGAATTTTTCAGTACATCCAACAAACTTTTAATAGTTTCATCAAAACTTTTGAAGTGTACATTCACCTTTTCAAACTTTTGGCCATTTCTTCACCATATTTGGTGTTTTCTTAATGAAGATTAGACAACTCCTATTCAAGATTAGCCATATTCTCATTGTAGTGCTCTCCATCCACATAACCATAAGTTGGTATTTCAAATATTTGCTCTATGTGTTCATTGGAAATATTTTGATAATCTAAGCCATTTTATGACATATCATAATCATAGTTTTCGTGGGTACTATTATTATCAAAATAATAACTTTCATCATAGCCATAGGTAGGTCAATCCTCAAGACTATTATTATCTAGTTGATAATAATTTTGATTATAACCATAAGTAAGCCAACTATCATCCTCTTCATCATACTCCGAGTAAGACTCGAAAGTATGTTGAGAAAAGTCATGAACATTAGATTTGTTCATAATTTCTACATGAGGGTCCCACCGGGCTTGCCAAAGTATCTTTAACAAATAAATTTCACATGATGCTTAGTTGTAGGCTGTATATTTATATGAACACTGCTTTGGAGATTACGAGTGTGCTACTATTAGTTTCCGCTAGTAGACGGTGAGTGTGTGTGATTGAAATTGCGCTATTTAACTTCTATCCAAAAGATTGTGCCTTTAAATGTGAGTGACTTAACTTAGGTTCTTTCTTTGTCTTGCCTATTAAGAACTGTTATATATATATATATATATATATATATATATATATATAACAAGGCCAGTATGATTGAAATATGGATTGAATATAAACTGGTTATATTTAATTGGAATGTTTTAATAGTAAAGACAATAAGCAATAAATAAATAAAACACAACTTGCACCAAAGTAAATATGTATAAACCAAATTGAAAGTTTATAAATATGTAAATACAATAAGTAAATAAAGTTGTAAACATCAACCAAAGTATGATCTAATTGCTTATAAGGCCATCGGATTTGCTTTTATTCTCAATGAATTGGAGACAAAGCCATCAAATTGGCTTATCTACAAGTTTAGCCTAAAGGGGATTCTTTCTAAGGCTTAAATCAATACTACATAGAGAAGTGATAGAGCTAAAACAAAAGTACAAGTGAGAAGAGATGGGATTTCTATCTCTACTTGGTATTTGGTAAGCCTGGAAAATACATGGGTTAAATTCCTTGCTAAGACTATGAAAATAGTCTGATATATGAGAACGCTTTCCTTCTCTGAACTTGGCGTTCTGGTTTTTTAAGAGTTTGTGTGTCCCTCTCTTCTCTGCCTTAGCATCCTTATATATGCAACAAAAGGACTTAGTTGCTCAAAGACTTCAACTTGCTCAAAACAAGTTCCACCGCCATTAACCCCACTTGCATAAGAAATGCTATTAAATGTGGGGAAAACACAAAGCCACCGCCCATACTTTTACTTACAATGTGAATGAGATTAACAAGCGAGACTAATATTACTGTTCAAATGGCTTGTGTCACCGCTTAATTTATAAAGGAAATTTTTTTACTGCCAAACAAACCAATCAAAATATTTTAGTGTAAATTTAACCTAATTTCACAAGAATCTCCATATAATGTTATAATTTGAGTTTAAATTTAAATAAGTGAAATTATGACAAATTTGAGTAGAAAATCTATATCTCAATTCATGGCTTCCCTAAGGACAGTTGATAAACACTAGTGAGGACAGTTTTTCAAGTTGGTTCAGAAGAAGTCACGATCACGCTGTCAATTCCAAATCTTACCACACAAACAATTAATTCTTAGTGCCCACTTCTCACGACTCTTACAATTAAGGCATTTGGATTCCATTTTTTTCCAATCGTATTAAATTCCGTACGTATCTTTCTTTGCACACTAGATGGGTGTGGTGGCTTACTTTCTTAAAAGTAAAGTGGCTCCGTTTTTGTTTTTCTTCCAAATGAATTAAGCTTTTAAAACGTTAATATATGTTGTTTTCAATTGCGTTGATTGTTGCAGGTTTTGTTAGAAAATTGAGATGCAAAATTGTATTTATATTTTATTTTATATTTTTGACATATCTAAATGAAAGTTCTATTTTAATAGGAGAGATGGGTTGGACTTCCAAGTTTGTCTGTCCTAATCCTTCGTTCCAATCACTTTTATGGAAGCATCCCGTTGGAGTTATGTAATATGAAAAGCATTAACATCCTGGATTTCTCGATGAACAATATCTCCGTAAGTATACCAAAATGTCTCAACAATTTGACTAGTTTGGCTCAAAAAGGAAATTCAAGTCTAACTGTCCTCATTGCTATAATGCAAGCTCAGATGGGATTCAGAGCCAATTTTTTGATGTTTATGATGACGAAGCATCCTTGATATGGAAAGGAATACTATCGAAATACAAAAGTACTCTAGGACTTGTAAAGAGCATTCATCTATCGAGCAATCGATTAACAGGGGAGATTCCTAAAGAAATCACTGATCTGGTTGGGTTGGTTTCCTTAAACAACTTCACTGATCAAATAACTCCAGTGATTGGGAAGTTGGAGTTGCTACAGTCCCTTGATCTTTCAAGAAACCAAATTTATGGCAGAATTCCAGCAAGTCTCTTTCGAATATATATCCTCTAACCAAATAGTTTGATATAACAATATATTTACACAAAATGATGGAAATTTGTACTAAGCAACACAATAAGTCAGTCATAAAAAATTAGTAACAAATTTGCTTTTCCAAAATAACTTCAAACTTGTAACTCATACCTCTTTAACTCAATAGTTTTTAACTTCCATTATGATTGAATTCCTCATTTTCAATTGGAATACATAATATTGAGGTCTTGTAAGATGAGCCCCCATTTCCCAAAATGCTTCAAACTCCTAATTTGGATCGTCATCTTTAAACTGAGCTCAGTGGTAGACTAAGAGAACTCAGTGGTTGACTCACCTAATAAATTGGTAATTTTCAAAGTCGTGAATATTGCTAGTTTTTTCCAAGCAATAATGCATATATCACCATTCACTTTGTCTTTTCTTTACTTTATTTATATAATAATAATAATAATAATAATAATAAATTAAAATTAAATATTAGTTCAACCCCGATTAGGCACATATTACAGATTCAAAACCTATATCAAAAGAATAAAAAGACTAAGAAACAGGAATTTTCTTTTCCTTTTTGCTATATACATAAAATCAGCATGCATAGTTTTGTTGCATGGGCAATTCAGCAATCGGGCATATACATCTTTGTGGATTGCAGCATTTGAAAAATTAATTACAATTAAAATCAAAACTCAATCAAATTAAGACAAAATTATATAATTTGCGTCAATAATTCAATTAGTAAAGTCTAGTCAATACCTGGCCACTTGAGCCAAGTCAAGCACATATTGTGGGTTGGCCACTTTAACTTCACTGTTTTAGAGTAGGCTACAATGCTTGCAAGCATTGAATGCTTACACCGATCTCACCATTAAAATGAGGGAGGAGAGAGGAGAGAGGGGGGAAAGGAGGGTGAGATCGGTGTGAGCATTCAATGCTTGCGAGCACTGTAGCCAGTCCCCACTGTTTTAGCTACAACTTGCTTCAACTAATTATATATATAAGAAAAAATCTTTGATGGTATGTATCATTTAATGGTACGGTCTTTGAATGGTCCAGATTAATTTGTAGTAGATCCCAAATAAATTTTAAATCATTAACAGTACGTATCATTGACCATTGAAGTTTGACCGTATATATTCATGCAAGCTTGTATTTGTGAAGTACTCAGACAGTCATTCATATATACTTGCAGCTTTCATTGTGCTCTCATCTTTTTTTTTATATTACATTCCATTAACAAACCCTAAATAGTTGTGATGCGTCTTCATCATTCAATCGTCTCTACGTTGATTTGAATATATTAAGATGCACTTTTATGCTTTGATTGCGGTGCTAATTTCGTTACAACATTTCAACCCTTCCCTATCCCTTGGATTCGATAATAAAATTTATTCAGGAGTAGCACTTGGCCACAGTAATGCTTCCGGTGCGGCGGTGAGGTGCATAGAGAGGGAAAGAGTAGCACTCCTTGCTTTCAAACAAGGCCTTGTGGATGACTACAACCAACTCACTTCTTGGGGATCTCTTGATTGTTGCACACGGGAAGGAGTTTTCTGCAGCAACCAGGCCAAAGGTGATCGTGTTATCAAACTTGATTTTCTACTATATGATTTGCAAGGTAAGACGATAAGTCCTAAATTGATTGAGTTGCAGCATTTGGAGTATTTGTGCCTGTACGGTATTAACTTCAATGGGAGCCAAATTCCAGATTTCATTGGTTCCCTATCCAATTTAAGATACATCGATCTCTCTTCCGCTTCTTTTGGTGGTCGAATTCCAAGTCAGCTCGGAAACCTTTCGCACTTGCAACATCTCAATCTTGCCTACAACCACTTTGCTACTAATGTTGTACAAAATCTCAATTCTTGGCTCCCTCGTCTTTCTTCATTAACACATTTGGATTTGAGTTACAACAATCTCAGCAACGCTTATAACTGGCTCGAAGCGATTAATAAGCTCCCTAAGCTAAGGGACTTTTCATTAAGGGATTGTTCTCTTCATTCTCCTCCCGTGCCTTCCACTCTTTTTACCATAAATTCTTCCAAATATCTTGCTCATGCTGATTTTAGTTTGAACCATCTCACATCTTCTTCGGTATTCGTATGGTTGTCAACCTACAGTACAAGCCTTGTTTATCTTGACCTCATTGGCAACAATTTAACTGGTCCAATTCCTGGAGTTTTTGGAAACATGACCTCGCTTGCCTATCTCGATCTCTCTTTTAACCAAATCGAAGGATGGAATCTGCATTCTTTTGCTAGGTTATGTAGTTTGCGATCGTTGGTCCTCAGGAACAATAGACTGAGTGGACAATTTTCCCAGTTGGTTCAGATATTAATGTCTGCATGCGCTCAAAACTCATTAGAGTCTCTGGATCTCTCTTACAATCATCTTGTCGGGTCATTTCCCAATCTTACAAATTTTTTGTCTTTGAAAAATTTAGATCTCTCTGGAAATCAAGTAAGTGGAATAATACCTGAAACTATTGGGAAAATGTCTAAGCTGGAGAGTATCGCCCTTAGTATGAATGCTTTGGAAGGGGTGATTTCCGAAAGCCATTTCTCACGACTCGCCAGATTGAAATATTTGGATTTGTCCTTTAACCCTCGTTTTAAACTTCCATTCGGATTGGATTTCTCCTTTCCAATTGGATGTCATAATACTGGGGTCTTGCATGATAGGTCCACATTTTCCAAAATGGCTTCGAACTCAGAACATTTATTCAAGGCTTGATATTTCAAATGCTGGAATTTCTGATATCCTTCCGAGTTGGTTTTGGGGCGGGATGTCACCTAATTTGGCCTTCATGAATCTCTCACACAATCAAATTGGAGGAACAATACTTGCAAATTTGACATTGGAGTTTGCATATTCCCCTCAATTACATTTGAGTTCGAACAAATTGGAAGGTCCAATTCCCTCATTTCTATCACAAGCGTCATTTCTCGATCTCTCAAATAATAATTTTTCTGGGTCGATTGCTTGGCTGCATGCACCTGCTGCTACAAGTTTAGCGTTTCTTAATCTCTCTAGTAACAATCTCCATGGACAACTTCCAGATTTCTTGACACATTTGGACAATCTAGCCATGCTTGATTTGAGTTACAACGCTCTTTCTGGGAAAATTCCCGCCACAATAGGCTCCTTATTTCGGATGGAAACCCTGAAACTAAGAAGCAACAGGTTTGTGGGAGAATTGCCTTCAGCCTTGAAGAACTGCACAGGTATAAGAGTTATTGATCTTGGAAATAATACATTATCCGGACCTATACCAAAATGGTTAGGAGTTAGCTTTCAGGATTTGGTTATCCTAATGCTTTCATCTAATCAATTCAATGGAAGCATGCCTTCACAATTATGTCATCTATCACGCATTCAAATTTTGGATTTCTCTATGAACAACATCTCAGGAAGTATACCTAAATGCCTCGATAATTTGACTACTCTAGCTCAGAAAGAAAATCCAAACATGAAGATCACAAATTATTACGAAGCGCCAGAGATTTCAGATCAGTATGATGATAATGCGGCCTTCATATGGAAGGGAAGCATGCAAGTATACAGAAACACTTTGGGGCTTATGAAGAGAATTGATTTCTCAAGCAATAGATTAATCGGGGAGATACCAAAAGAAATCAATCATTTAGTTGGGTTGGTGTCTTTAAACCTATCGAGAAATCGATTAACAGGTCACATAACTTCAGAGATCGGAAAGTTGCAGTCATTGGATGCCCTTGATTTGTCAAGAAACCATATAGATGGAAGAATTCCGACAAGCCTTGCTCGAATAGATCGTCTTGGTTTCTTGGACTTGTCATACAACAACTTCTTTGGCGAAATTCCCACTGGAACTCAGCTCCAAAGCTTTGATCCTTCTAGTTACGCTGGAAACCCTCTACTGTGTGGACCTCCACTTCAAAAGCCGTGTGATCCGAAGATAACAGGCCATCCAAATCAGAACATTGGGATGAGTAATGAAGAAGAGAAGGATGAGCTTATAAGCAAGGGATTTTACATATGTACGGGGCTTGGATTTGCTGCTGGATTTTGGGGAGTTTGCGGCAGTTTGATATTCATCAGGTCATGGAGATACGCATACTTCAACTTCTTAAATGTTTTAGATGATTGGTTTTATGTGAGGATTGCGTTGATCAGGCAACGGTGGATGCTCAAACCATGTCAAACGACAAGCGCGCGGTAATTTTACTACGAGGTACGTACTCTTTATCTCACACATGCATGTACACACACATATACATAAGTAGTAATTTTGTTATCAAACTTAATTACCGGCGCTTGTTTACTTTTATCTCTTAGGTAGCTCCTGATATCTTCTGATCGAGAAAAGTACCAGCTGCTTCCCGTCATCAGTCAAAGTTGCCATGCATGCACTAATATTTTATGTCGGAGTGCGTTTGGAGTATGGAGCTAGGTCTTTATTAACTGCATAATAACGAGGTCCATTGTATTGTTGTATTAGAAATAAAAAATAAAAGAGAGAAACTATTGTACTGAGAAAAAAAAGAAAAGGGATTTGTACTATAATTGTATTTTAACTTATTTCAAAATTGAACCCCATGACTTTTTTTTACATGAAAATTTAAAAACTTATACATTTCAATAGTGTCCAATACACCTTTTACAGTAGGATCGCTTGTAATAAAAAACGTTACGTGACTTGCCTTTGAGAAAAAAATTATTTATATCCTTATTGTAATTTTAAACTAAACTCTATTTTCATGTGCATAATATCAAATTATTAAAAGTTGCATAAATCTCTTATCCCCTCCTTGAGTTTTTCACGAGCGTGAAAGACTCATTTCTTCTCAACTAGCTTTTTTATCTCGGGGTATTTCATTTTCCAGTATTAGGTTATGCACAATTATCATCATCTTAGTAAAAGGTGAGACGATTTTATGACATGGGAGTGAAATTAATAAGACCCAGACTGACGTTACATTACCATCGCCACTTTCCACGTATTACCTAACTACGTACACGAATATTCCACGTTGGCTACAATTATGCGCCGAGAAAATTTAAAAAACGAAAATATAAATTTTGCAAATGTGAGGGGCTGCTTGCTTCGTTCAGCAGGACCCAGATTTTTGGTTCGAGTTCTCGAAAATACCCATACTCCTTCATTCTAACTATCATTTCACCCATCTAAATCCACCGGATATCCAACTTGCATGGAGGGGTATTTGGATAACTTTGTCCTCTTCCCTTCCCTTCACGAGGATGATACGCCACGTGTCAGCCTGTCGACCCATCTTCCTTCGAGTACAACGCCCACCCAATTTTTCCCGCTTGTTTAAATAATAAAAAAATAAAATAAAAATCAGAAAAAATCTTGCAAAAAATGTTTGTATGAGAAAAAAGCCTCTGGTTATCCTCTCAAGCGTCGGGAGAGAGTGAAAACGACCGAGAAGCAACGAGGCACGCAGAGAGAGCTCCAACACGGCGTCGCATCGATTCGTCCCTCACAGTCGCTGCCTCTGGGCTTTCTGGTTGTTGGACTCTCTGAATTCTGAAATGGAGTAAGACTTTCGTTGAACAGAAACTGTTGATTCACTGAGATTATAGCTTGCTTTTGGTTGGAGATACATTCAATGGCGATCGGCGGTTTGATATCGAACCGAAATTTCGGTTCTTTTATCGGTTCAGGTATAGTAGCTTCACCTTGTTCTAAATTTTTTATTTTTTAATTATTCAGTATTTTTATTTTTGGTTGCATTTTGTGAATTCTTGCTTGTTTGCAGTGGAATTATTGCATGCATGTGGTTGAATTTGATTGCGGTATTTTTTGAATCTTCCAATTTTGTGAGGTGAACAATTTAATCTAGTTGCATGTTGCTTTTTCTGCTTTACATTTTCTGTGGATAATTTGGATATGTTGATAGATTTTCAGTAGAAAATGGTTGAATTTACTGCTTAATTTTCCTGGGAATGTAGTAATTTAATTGAACTCTGCTATTAAATTCAACAATTCAGTACAATCCACGGGAATTTCCGGTGCATGTAAATTTTTTCCTAATAAATTTAGATGGGTTTCTTGTTTTCAAACAGACATGTATGTGTAATGTATGCATGTATGTATGTATGTATAAATATATGTACTGAGAAAATTTGGGAATACTTTTTATCTTTCTGAGTTCATCAAGGACTTACTTAATTTGGCTCAACAAAATTTAGACAGTTTATATACCGGACTAGAAATAGATAATGGGACAATTTCGGATTGCTGATACTGTCAACATTTTGATGCTTAAGAGGAGGCGATTACATTGTTAATTTATGACTCTTTGATATTGGCAGGGAAGGTATGTCAAACGAACCACGCCATTGTGCATCACAAGGAACAGCGTCTGCATTATCAGGGGAAAACAATTTACCCAACTTTATGTACTCCCAGGGCTAGTGGTTCTATATCTGGATACTCGTACAGCCCTTATCCGCGTGCAATTGGTTCTTCAGATACAAACGTTCTGAAGGCAACAGGTAGGGTGCATGATGAAGGCAATAACCCTTGTCTAATGTCTCTGCAATCTGGTATAAGGTCTCAGAGCACCATTACTAAACAAATACTTAGAGGAAGATGTAAAAGCTATCTTTCTTCGAATCACTCTTTTAGAAGTTGTATACAACCAAGAAAGCTGGATAAGCTTGATTACGGGAAATATCATAAGTATGAACATGCTAAGGTTAACAGGACCTGTGCTTATTACAAGTCGGAGGATAATGACATAACAGAATCAGAGGTGGACTCACTCACATCAATAGAGGGGTCAAGTGAAGCTGTTTTGGCAGCTGGAAGTGTGCGTAAAGTATCTTCTTGGTGGGAGATTCCCAAGCGCTGGGTGATTGTACTCCTTTGTTTTACAGCATTTCTATTGTGCAACATGGACCGTGTGAGTATTTTTCCGTTTTCCATCATCGTGCATATATGTTGTTTGAAAGGTTCAAGATATATATACACAAGTATTTACATACATATATATATATATAGCCTCTTTCCTCACAACAGATACTCTTGTATAATTAGTTACAAGGTGTCTTAAGCTGCCAGGCCAATTCATTTCAAGATAAAAGTATTTTCCTATATGGTAGTAACCTTGATGTTACATCATCGGTAAACATATGCATTGCAAAACTCAAAAATATGTTTTTAATGTATTGGTTTTTTAATGTGATACATCTCAATCAGCTAACAATGTAAAAATTTTATATTGTAGGTAAACATGAGCATTGCAATACTTCCCATGTCACGGGAATTCAACTGGAATAGTGCAACAGTCGGCTTGATTCAGTCCTCTTTTTTCTGGGGTTACCTACTTACTCAGGTTTGACTAAGTATACTTACGTATGTGCATTGTTCAAAAATAAACTACACCTTCATTCTCAATCTCCTAAGCACACATCAATGGGCATCTAATCATGGTTGTGTCCTTTTA
This sequence comes from Gillenia trifoliata, assembly GCA_018257905.1. Taxonomy (NCBI): domain Eukaryota; kingdom Viridiplantae; phylum Streptophyta; class Magnoliopsida; order Rosales; family Rosaceae; genus Gillenia; species Gillenia trifoliata. The sequence continues at coordinate 17,086,748 of CM031086.1, forward strand.
TGGTCTAGAGGATACTGTTTTATTAGGAATAGTTGGCTCTGCATATATTTGTTGTTCAAGATACATATATAATATATGCATATATCTCTTTTTCCCATACAGATGTGCTTAGAAGTTAGAATTTCTACTCTCAGCTCCTGTATGATCATATTAATTCTATGATTGCTCTTGTATATAGATTCTTGGAGGCATTTTGGCAGATAAAATTGGTGGAAAGCGTGTATTGGGTTTTGGAGTGATCTGGTGGTCAGTAGCGACAATTTTGACGCCTATTGCAGCAAAAATCAGCCTTCCTTTTTTGCTTATCATGCGTGCTTTCATGGGGATTGGTGAGGTTCGTCTTTTCTAGCGCTTTGCTTCGAATCTCTAGTCCTTTTCGACCTCGAATCTGCATTGTAATATTAGTTGAAATTCTTACCTTTTCGTTTAGGAATTGGCTTGGAACGTATTATTCAGCTTAAGAAACAAGACAGGAGTAAAATAAATAACCTAAAATGATTACCCCTTAAAACTTGTAAAACAATGAGGTACTTGTATTTATGTGACAGGTTAATTTCAATGCCAATTGTCTCATTTCATTTTTGTAGTTTAGCACGCATTCCTTCAGCTTTTTTGTATAATTATTTAAAAAATTTCTCGTTTGAGTTATTTGTATCTCTGCTTCCTTCTTGAAACAGGAATTTTCTCTTGGTAATTCAAGGGTTCTCATTGCTGAACAAATTTTCCTTTTTCCTTGTTTGTTTCACAGGGTGTCGCTATGCCTGCTATGAATAATATACTCTCTAAGTGGATTCCAGTGTCTGAGAGAAGCAGAGCACTTTCACTAGTATATACTGGCATGTACCTTGGTTCTGTCACTGGGTTGGCTGTTTCTCCGATTCTAATCCAGAAGTTCAAATGGCCGTCTGTGTTTTACTCGTTTGGCTCTCTTGGTAGTATCTGGTTAGCATTATGGCTGAATAAAGTATGTTCTTGCTTCCTTCAACATTTGAAATACTTGAATTACCTTGTCTACTCTTGATTTGGATAGACTATTTTAAAAGAAGATAAATAAATATTATCATATCTCCAGACCTTTAATATGTTCTTGTTTGAGCTGTGCAATCCAGTAATGCTTTCATTTAGAAAAAAAGTTTGATATGTGATTGTAGTGTTCAATGTATTCTTTGACTCACAATTGTATTTGATGAAAGTTTGTTGGATAGACTTGTTTTGATTGCTCGGGGGGCCACATCTTTTTTCCCTTTCATTTCCGGGATTGTGTGAATGAACTGCTACTGAGTACTGAATCTTCATTTTAAAAGTAAAATGTACAGAATTATTGTTATTAAGGTCACATGTCGTTTGAAATATAAAATGAACTGCTACTGAGTACTGAATCTACTCCTGACACCATGAAAATATACTCAGAACTAGACATGACATGCATGAAATATATGAATGAATTGATTTGAGCGGCACTTCGGATGTTGTTCCATTAAAGTTAACTATAGAACATCTTCTTTAATGTTGTATCACTAGGCATATAGCACACCAAAAGAAGATCCGGAGCTTAGCGCAGAGGAAAAAGAACTTATCCTGGGTGGAAGCACATCTAAGGAACCTGTTAAGGTCATTCCTTGGAAGCTAATATTATCAAAACCACCTGTTTGGGCTCTTATAGTCTGCCACTTTTGCCACAATTGGGGAACCTTTATCCTATTGACATGGATGCCTACATACTACAATCAGGTACGGAATTGATTCCTTCAAAATTGAGCATACAGGGCACTCACGTGTATAGGAGAAGATATGCAATCTTCGGATGTAGAAACTAAAAGTAATGTCTCACTCGAAACCTAACCCCATGCAAAATCAACAATTTTGACCCAGAAGCAGATTTTATTTTAATCCTATCAATAAATTGCTGAGTCACTAAATTCTTTTTACATTGTCTTGCATCTTCAGGTTTTGAAATTCAACCTCACAGAATCCGGGCTCCTCTGTGTCTTGCCATGGTTGACAATGGCTGTTTTTGCAAATATAGGAGGCTGGATTGCAGATACACTTGTCAGCAAAGGTTTTTCTGTTACGACAGTTCGTAAGGTAAGGACTAATACTTCTTGAATTATTAAATGTGTGGTACAGGTGCCGACTTTCCTGTTTTATGCTTCTTAAGATTTCTACAAATCCGTTTTCTGTTGCAGATCATGCAATCAATTGGGTTTCTGGGACCAGCCTTTTTCCTTACTCTGCTGAGCCGTGTCAAGACACCCGCAATGGCAGTACTATGCATGGCATGCAGTCAGGTAAAAACTGGTTGTTATCAATTCGACTGAGCTTGAATATGTGTTGTTTGGCGAGTATTACTCCTAGGATTATCTGTTCACACGTTCTTTCTTATTGACAGGGATCTGATGCATTCTCACAATCGGGTCTCTACTCCAACCACCAAGACATTGGACCTCGCTATGCTGTGAGTTGCTATCTTATAAAGTTATAAACCTATGGCTACTTGACGCATTTTTTCCACTTCGGAGTTTTGTGGGGAACAATTTTTCGTTATCAATTTTTAGTCTATTAATATAACGAGGTTATTTGTGCTTTCAATCCTTTACCAAAGAACTAAACAAGTAATCAAATTGTGTGCATCCTGTGCAATCAAACTTATAAATACAATTACAGGGAGTATTGCTGGGACTCTCAAACACAGCAGGAGTTCTTGCTGGTGTCTTCGGTACAGCTGCAACCGGCTACATACTCCAACGAGGTACAATCAAATGCTTCACTTAATTCAACCTCTTCTGAATTCGCTTTTTCCGCTCAAGTTCCAGTTTCCAGTTTTGTATTGACTTCTTGAGCTTCAATTCTGCAGGTTCTTGGGATGATGTATTCAAGGTCTCTGTTGTATTGTACATCATAGGCACATTAATCTGGAACTTGTTTTCAACTGGAGAGAAAATTATCGACTAGAGAAACGCAAGAACAGAAGGAACGGAACTATGACAAGATGGAAGAAACGCGAACACATGAAAGGGAAAATCAGGCTAAGCGAACTAGGTTTTAAATACCGCCATCGATGTTTTTGTAACAACTTATGAGGCCTTTTCTGGGTGGGCTCAAGACCCTGCTTTTTACAGGTTAACGCCTTCGTTCGTTTCAGTACATGGCTCGTAATGTAGAGAACTTATGGGTAATTTGCACCCATGAACCTTTTGCTTTTGCCCATACAATGCTAATAGTATGTCAATGTCATCCACCTGAGTTCTTTCGTACTGAAATTCTCCGCAGTTCGATTCACATGCCTCGCATTCTACCGATCAAATCACTGATTTGTGATCGGAATTTTCGTTTAGCCGTTAATTTCTTTCCTAATTATAGTTCACAGATTAATGAGAAGAAGAAAGAAAAACAAACATATGTAGGCCTTTTTTCTGGAGTTAATAGACATTCTGTCATGCAATGTGTATGTAAATGTAAGTAGGGCCAGCCATTTCCATCCATCAGCAACATTCAAGTTGATGGAATATAAGAAGAACCAGCTCCATCTGTCTTTCTGACAACTCACCGGTCTACAACTCTACCTGTGCTTTTAGCTACATTGAATTGGATTATAGATAAGAATAGCCCCCACCCCTTAAAACTTGCAGAGAAATTTTTATCACCTTATCTCCCTTTTTAATTGCCATAAGATCAAGATCTGGTAGCTCAAATGGTTAGAATCATTAGTTTTTAACTGAACCGTTGATTATATATAATAATGCATGTATAAAAAAGATGCCATAAAAATAAAATAATTTTTCTTAACAAAGCGATATACTCTAAGCTACTCTAATCTAGTGGATGTGAAGTGCACACTTAGGCGCAAGAGAGCGAATACACTGCACTAACTAATTAGTCTTACTCACATCTTCATAGACCATAAATAATTCAAGAAGCAAAAAATCAATTTGAGCAAAATGCCACGATACAAGAGAAATTGTTATTGGCACTCTGAAAATCTCATTGTGCACTCCTTACAAGTACATTTTTCTTTCTATATATAGAAAATTTAGAGTGCAAAATGAAAATTTTGGAGTGCCAATAACAATTCTCCGATACAAAATGTCTTGCAAACGAACAGTAATAATATTGATAAAAGTTCAAACTTAGGCAAACGTGGGCACAAGAGAACAAACACACTGTACTGACTAATTAGTCTTTCTCACATCTTCGTTTTGCATATGTAATTCAAGAAATTAACAAAAGCCACATATTGTCTTGCAAATGAATAGTAATAATATCTGATAAAAGTAATTTATGAAATCTGAACAAACAAGAACATAAAGAATATTAAATGTAAATAAAAATTTGCAAAGCTTTTTGCTTACAGGGGAAAGCCAGCTGCTCTCTTTCAGGATTGGACTCGTGAGAAAAAAAAAACTCTACCCCTTCTTGTGTTGTTGTTGTGGCCCAAAAATATACTTGCATGCATTTAATTGAACCACATGAGCTTTGCTTCCCAAATTCCCCATTATACCCCTCTGAGTCCACTCTCATTTCTCATGGGTTCCACCACTCCATAAATACACCACCCAAAAAATTAAGCCACCCCAACTACCGCTCCACCACCACCGCCGCCGACGCCGTTACATTCAACGGCAACACACTCTTGCTCTTCCCCTTGCAGTTGTCCCTCCATCGTCATCTCCTTTTTTATGCTTGACACAATTGCCCCTAACTCCCTATGATGCACATTCACCATGAGTCCATACTTCATGAACAACGTTAACGACATCTTCTGCTCCACCTTGTGGCCCGGCACCACTGTGAGGCGGTGGCGGAGCAAAACCGACGCGGTTACCGACTTCATTTGCAAGTAAGCCAAGTCCTTTCCTAGACATATTCTCGGACCGGCGTTGAATGCTACAAATTTATTTGAGTCATGCATTATGAACTTCTTACCATCGGGAGATAGCCACCTTTCCGGACGAAACTCTAGGCAATCGTCTCCCCATGTGGATCTCATCCGCCCTGTCGCGTATATGGAGTATGTCACCGACGACCCGGCGGGGACGAATGTGCCGTCGGGCAAAACGTCGTCGTACACCACATGCTTTGAGTCCTGGGGTACGGAAGGGTACAACCTAAGGCTCTCGGACAACGCTGCCTTAAGGTATATCAATCGGTCAATTTCCTCAAATTCCAATGGCTCGTCCAACCAACTCGCCATGTCATTGCCACGTGTGTCAATCAGAACGGTGCAAATTTCACGCAAGATTTTCTCTTCAATTATTGGGTTAAGAGTGATCAACCAAAAGAACCAGCTCAACGCAACTGATGACGTGTCACGTCCAGCTAGGATGAAATTGAGAGCCACGTGTTGGAGAAAAGTGTCTGAGTAGTTCTCTTTTTTCTTCATGAACCTTGACAACAAATCATCGTGTGGGTTCCCATGTTTTTGCTGACCCAGCAACTCGAGCTTACGGGATGCAATCACATCGGATAAATACTCCTCAATATGCACAAGGCTTCGGCTCAGTGTGACTTCCATTCCAAGCCCAAGCCATTTTTTCACCTTCCACAACACCTCGGGCAGAATAAACCGCTGCAGTGAGGCTTCGGTGGCTCGGTCGAAGGCCGTGGCAAAGCCGTTGTCGGGAAAACCCTGGGCGCAAGTCTGCGGGTCCTTCCCGAAAGCCAAGCCGCATATGTTATCGAAAGTGAGCCGAAGTAACAAGTCTTGGAGATCAACCGGCTCGGCTTGAAGCTCAGCCGACTTGAGAATCGGACAGAACCTGAGCTTGATGGCTCGGCTGACCCACCGAGCCATGGCTTGCCGCAGTGTCCGGGTCGTGAATTCCAGTGCGGCCGTCTTCCTCTGAAACAGCCACGTGTCGCCATCCGAGTTGAAGATGCCCTCGCCCAGCAGCTCGTGAAACACGGATTGCCAGGTGGGGCCCTTGGGATAGTTGTCGAACCGGGTCTTGAGTATGTGCTCCAGATTCCTCGGGTCGCACGTGACGGTCACGAGGCCTTGCTTTTTGGCGAGGAAGGGGATGGCGCAGATGCAGGTTTGGTACGTGCCGCCGCAGGCGCGTAGGTTGTCACAGATCCAGTCGTGCAACCGGTCCGAGTTTTCAATGAGCCCCGGAAGACTGCCCAGTAACGGCCAGACACGTGGACCCTTCAGAGACCGTGAGATGAAGGTGAACCAAAGGAGGTAAGCCGTGATCGCCGTTAAAACCAGCAACGCCGTCCCAATCTCCATATTTTACTTGTTTGCCACGTAAACCAAACCCAAAAACTCAAAAAAAGGAAATGCAAAAACCGCACTCAACCACTGAACCAGCTAGTCAGCTACGAGCAAGCAAACCCAACACTTGTTTTCCTCCAAGATATTTTGCCGAGAAAATGTTGCTTTCTTGGTGTGAATTATTGTGAAGAAGTGGAAGAAGCTACTGCAAAACGTACCTTACAGAAAAACCCAGGTAGGGATTTTCATGGATATATATGAAATGTTTGAGGGATTTGATTGAGAAAAGGAGGGGACTTTGAGGTTTGATGGATCTAAACAAAAAATGGGTAGAGAGGAATAATAATATTGATTGATGAAGATTATAAGGTGGTGATTTGGTGTGGAAGTAGAGAAGAAGCAGAGAAGATATGGAGGTGGAGGTGTGTGGTAGTACAAAATGGAGTATTATAGAGAGAGATTTATAGGTGAGCAATTTATTAAGGCCAGACTGGTCCTTGACAGTGCTCTCTCTCTCTCTCTCTCTCTCTCTCTCTCTCACTCACTGTATTTTCTCTCACTAAAAATTAAGCGACACTACACAGCACAGCACAGCACAGGCGCCATAAATGTCTTCAGAGGTCGTTGAACTTTTTAAAGCTAGCTAGCTCAAAACCTCTCTTTCACTCTCTAGAAAACCAGTGGCTCTAGCAAATTAAGATGCAATTCTTTCTCTCTCTCTCTCTCATGCACACACAAGGAAGCACACACACACTTACACACCTAATTTTACTGGAAATGGAAGAGGAGATTTAATTCAAGAGCATTGAATGAAGAGGAAAATTTAATGGGATTAGTTGAGGAACTATATATAAGAGGAGAGAGAGAGAGAGAGACAGAGACAAAGAACAAAAACATACAATGATATAATTATGTTGCAAAGAAAAATAGGTCACCCACACAGTCCGTTGTAAAGTGTAATTGGATCAATAGTGGGTTGAAAACGGGTCACCCTAGCTTGGCCTTTTCTTTCTTCTAAGTTATATTCTTTCATTCTAGCTTTATTCTAATCTAATCTAAATTAAAAATACGAGAATTCATACTTAAGTGCAGAAAGACGAGCACCTTGATTTGCCAATTTGACTACACTCGTGTCTAATACATAGGTCACCTAACATGGCGTTTTAAATTTTTGACAAATGATAGATAATCTACACTAATTTTATCTAAACTATAAGAAGAAAAAGAGTTTAAACCCGAAACACAATACGTAACAGGAACATATCCTGACAGAAGTATCTTTATCCTCACATGACAAATACTAATCTATGTACGCTGGATTGCAGCTTAGAATTTCTCCTAACTTAGGCTTTTCTTTCTTATAATTAAGTTATATATATATATAAAGTCTTGAACTTAAATGAGAAAAATGGGGTTATTCATGGGTCTTTTTGGTTAGGGTTGGGTGAGCAACTCACCCACAATTTAAATACCCCAACTCTTCTTTGTTTTTTGCTTGTCTAGTTTTATCATTATCCTCTCATATTCTGCAGAGTCCCCTCCTAGAGAAGTAAAAACAATGTCGTGGGATTCTTCACTCACAGGTTTGACCATCTCACTTTTAATGCTGTATAATCAATGAAACGATAAAAAAAAATGCGCGCATCTCTCTGTATGTATAACATGAAGGAAAAAAAGTCAAAACCCCTTATACAATATATTTAGGTCACCTGAATGCAGACCTCAATTTTTGCACATTTTGGCAGACTCTGGCAGTCCATCATATATCAGGATGCATATGAAACCTGGCAAGCCTTGTGTTGTGCTCTTGTGCAGCAGTAAGGGTTCACATTCCCTATCCTAAATTGCATTGAATTGAAGATGGTTTTACAAATTTAAGAAAATGTTCTCTTATCGGACTATCTAATAACGGACATATATATAAGATGTGTACAAAAAGAATATTGTATATGAGATGCATATGTTGTCTGCCTATAGATCGAACGAATTGTTGATCAGGTTGAATCTTACTTGAATGCGTTCTAGATTTACAATTGCAATGTAAGCATCAGTCTTGTTCTCCTAGACTCTGTGATCCAAGAAAATTATGATCACCTACAAGTCAATCTGATCTCATGGTGGAGGAGAATAAATGTTGTTCATGTAACTTTTGTTTGTTTTACTTTTTCTTCCATTGTTGGATTAAGATCGAATGGTAGGTGACCATAATTTATTTAAACTCTAGGGTCTAGGAGAACGAGACTAATTCTTATATTACCAAACTGTGAATCTAAAATGCATTCAAGTAAGATTTACCTCATCAAAACTATCCGTTGAATTCATAATCAAACAGTAGGAGACCACAATTTCCGTAGATCCTAGAATTTAGGAGACGGGATTGATATGAACATATATATGTCAATCAACACAAGTCTGGCAAAAAAACTTTACTCTGTAAACTTAATGTATATAACAAGCCTTCTTCTTTAGAAACGCAAGTCTGATAAGAAAACATTACCCCTACGAACTAATCCGGTCGTAAATGTGAATGTGATTAAGCAAGGCTTACGTGAGACCACCATGCATGTGATCATGAAATGGGTTTGTGAGAGTACCCAACCATATTTTTGAACCATTCCACCATTTAGGTGTGCTTGGCTAAGCACCATATCGATCAATGTCATCAAATTTAATCCCATCATGTGCAATTCTGACAAAGCTTCACTTATTAGCTAGCTAGGTTGCACATTGTATTTTTGACAAAGCTTTACTACAGTGGATTAGAATTATATATAAAACCTCCATTGATCATCTCACTTTCCCAGAACTGCCAATTTGTTATAGCTTTCCTCATCCGAGATTTTATTAATCGCATTCGCATGCAAGCTAGCTAGTTTGACTTGTAAACCATAAATTGAAGGCTATGCCTCATTTGTTCGAGAAGATTGATTTGGATATGACTATTCATTATATTGAATGAAGAAATGGATGACAATTTCGTCATTTTGTCCAAGTTTTTGTCCAAGTTGAAGGTTACGTACTAATAAAAAAAATATAATAACTCATTTCTTTATAAGTAACTTTCAACTTAGACAAAATAACTAAGGAAGTTGTCATCTATTTCTTCTTTCAAAATACCTTCAATATAGTGAATAGTTCTACACAATCCAATCCTCTCGAACAAACAAGGCCTATAAGTGTTATTTTTTGTTTTTTAATTGTCATATAAGTGTTCCTACATATCACAGTAAATCAATTAAACACAAAATTGTTTAAGAAAGAAAAGAAAGAATTTTGTAATGTTAGAATCAAATCAAATCATTTGTATTTGATACTGCATGATTCAGTAATTATTCGTGTTAACTAGCAAGCCATGGGATTTTCAAGCTCAATGTATATGACCAATTTGACCTTATTAAACTTGTTTATTTCATGTCGAATCATTTCGTGTAAAACTTATCACATTGACCATGCACTGGTTAGATATTCTGCTTTCTTAATTTGCAAGACTTCTTTTTTTTATAATTTTTTAATGGATGATATAGTTAACACTCAAACGAGTAAAATAAGTGAAAGTGGATGGCCTTTTTATCATTGACACCCTTTTGCAATAAGGCCAAAGAAAAAGACAAAGAGAATGAATTTATAGTGAGAAATTATACTTTTTTTTTCTTTTCAAATATTTATATATATATATATATATATATAATTCGAAAGTTTATAGACACCGACAGTTTGTGCACAAATTACATACTGCGGTTTTCCCCGTCACCTCATGGTGCGCATTGCATGAGAAATATCATGGGGATATTGTTTTTTCTCACCGACAGCTTGGACACAAATTACACAACACGGTGCATGCATGCGCACTATCAACATTAACACATCCCTTCACATTCTTTACATGTATAGCATTAACCCATTGACTCGTTATGCAGTGAAGAGCTTACACTATAGTTTGGAGTGGGGTGGGTAAGTATATATATGTTGAACAACTTCGGACTAGTTTGGAGTAATGGTGGGTAAAAAGCAAGTAAATTAATTTGTTCAAATTAGCCAAATCAAACCAATAATTCACCAATTTGTAGGAAGGTTAAATCCTGCATGTAAACCAATGACTCCTTAGGTAGTGAACAACTGAAGACTAGTTTGGACTAAGGATAGGGAAAAAGTCGTTGGAACTGTTCAAACCAGCCATCGGTTTGGACTAAGGATATAGTACCACATAACATTCAACATGCTACTTAAGGAAAGCAGAGAACTTTGGTACTGAAACTTATAAGGGAAAACCAGCCTTCCTTTAGGCATTCCTCAAGAGAACAAAGCATTACAATTAGGTTTGAGTTGCTATCCAAATAATCCTAGTTTATTTATCAAAATATAAAACGATTTAAAGACTGATCATTTTTTTTATAGAAATCCAAACGGTTTACACGATAACAGAAATTTTCGAGTGAATGGTTTGGATCGAGACATTCCACTAGAAAAACATATAGTTCCCCCATTTGTAAAGCTATGAGCTCTGGTCGAGTAGTTTAGGGTAGGAACTAGGAACACCATATATAATGTTTTTCAAGCATGTCATCCTCTTTTTTTTCTATTAACCGTCGTTCATGAAATTTGAGCTCAGTATCTCCTTTAATAAAATAAAATCCATGTGTTGATAATGAACATGTGTTGTCAACTTCAAACGAATATCTCTACCAAGCCCTAGTAGTTAAGATCTTAAGCAAAATGTTCAAAACCCACTTGAATTAAAATTTAAGTTTTTCCGAGCTCGTCGATTAGTCTGGCGGTACTTCTCTTCTCAACATTCAAAAATATCACTAGTTCAAATCTCCGCTTGACATCCAACTGTGCATTGATGACCAACAAAAATTATACATTGATCCACCTCCCATGCTGGAGCAATCAAGAAATAGGGCCTTGGGGACCCCATAAAACTAGAGTCAACGTTCTGAATCTCACTAATTCCTCCTACCGTTTCAACCACTCACGGACTCAGATATCATACAGCAACATACATTAGCATCAACTTGTCACATTGCTCTAAATTGCATTTAAGATGGAATTTTGAGTGAGGCCTACTGAGCAAGCTGGCAAAATCCTCCCACATTTTTCTGTCATATAATTCATGAAATATAAATTTTAAACATAAAATAAATCTCAGGTATTTTATTTAACAGCTTAGACTTCAGTTTGATTCGGATTCTCTCTGCATTGACATAAATCTCATTGTTCTTCCTCTTTTAATTCGGATTCGGATTCGGAGCTTGTAAACGATAGGTTTAGAATGATGTATCACACTGAGGGTAAAGCTTAGCACCAGCCGAGAACGTCGCTGCCCTTCTCTGCAAACAGCACTTACATCCGACAACCAAACCTTAACGAAAGAATCAACTAAGTTGAAATTTAGCAGAAGGAAGCTAAACTCGAAACACAATTCCAGAATTGTGATCGACATTGTATAGGAAACGACATTTACAACAAGTTCCGTGCCCTGCAACTTATATGTTCAATGGTGCTATCCCAGCTATCAAAAAGACCGCGACAATCGGTATATCCACTCAATACCAGTCATTTCATGTTGCTCAACAAAGATGAGGATTAGAGAATTTGGAGAGTTCAATGATTCAACACACTAGAAGGGTAACTTAGTTGAAAACCAGGTAATTTTCTTCATCCTCAAGAATGAATTGGCAACCGTATCACAGATACCTCACCCGAAAAGCAGATCATCTGTATATATACTTTGAGAGAGGAAACTTAATGCTCCTCGCAACCTGTAATCCAAATATAAACAAGATGTTATGTAATTCAAAAGAATTTATTAACCTTACAACACAAAATTTTGGTGTAATTTCAATTTGGGAAGTACGTTAGGTTACCTTAAGAGCCATATCTTCACTCACTGTAGATCGATATCGAGTTGAGCCCTCCAGTGGGCAGCTTCCACCAGTGACAATAAAATTAGCACTGCAGAGACTGGACAGTTGTAATAGAACATCGGACATGAGCCCGCCGTTCCCATCTTGAATGCCTAACCCACCATATTCTTGTTCCTCCTCATCAAGAGGACCTTCCCCTACTGATGTAATGCACTGAAATATGGCTAATAACCTCTCCATTGGGAATGATCCTGGATTCAAAAGTAATTCCTGTTCTGCAGTTTCCTTCTGTTCCATTGACTTGTCCGAAAGCCTAATCATCAATCAAGAAGCATTATTCAGAAGTATTCAGTGTTTACAAGTGCTGCATTGCAAAATGCCAAAACGAAAGGTGCAAAGATAGTCAATCTGCAAGTTGCAGAAATTTTTGTTTCCTCCACAGAATAAGTGCAGTAAAAAGATGTCGGAAATTTTATCTAGAGGTTGTTCTGCACAACATAACGAAAAAAACTCAAAGTATCTGCTGTTACTATAGTGAGGCTAAAGTAAAATGGAAGCAGGTGGTTGTTATCTACATGCTTGAGAAAACACTTATACTTTAGCTTAGTTTTCTGCAGGATTCGGGAATGTCAGACCTTATATTGAAAATATTACAGCGGTATTAACTTTTATGATAGCATAAAAAAGTACACTAAAATTTGCTGATGTTAATCAACTAAACCTATAGAGTATAGACTACAGTAAATGCAAGAATTATTCTTGAAATAAACTTACTTCCTCTTTCGTTTTCGACTATTAGAACCTCCTGTAGAATCGAACAGTGATGAATCAAGGGTAGCTGGGTTTCTTGAAGCAAGGAATGCTGAAATAAGAAGATACTTGGCAGAAGTAGGCATATGGAAATCTAATTGTTCAACGTCACAATCTCCGGATTTCCTTGTGCCGCCCTTTCCTTTTCTCTCCTTAACTTCAACTTCAGGGGATTGCTGCGATGAAACCTTAAATGTCTCATTCAGCGCAGGAGCAATATGGGGGCGAAAAAAATTATACAGCCTTTGGTTCGTCTCTTTATTGGGAACAACACTCAGATCAGTGATAGGTTCACAATATTTTGTGAATAATGGTGAAAAGGCAGGAGATAATTCATCCACCCGTCTGGTTATTCTACAGAAAGGCCTTAGCACGACACTAACCAAAAAAGAAAAAGTGTTGATCAGTAGAAACACAGAAGACAAAAGATGAGGGCAGAGAAGAAAAACAACTATTTTCGTACCTGAGAAAAGAGGCGTAAAGCTTTTTGTTTGCCTGGTTTCTCGTGAAGATTTTCTGCAGATCATCTTGCGTATAATCAGGAAGATATAGAGGGATAGGCTCCACATAGCCCATATTTGAGTAATATGTATCCGGCGAGGCACTGCTGATAAAGATAAGACCAACCTCAGGCATTTTCAAAATGTCATAGAGATTAAACAGTAAAGGTAATATAGTGGAACCTTTATCCCATCCTCTAAGACGCTCCAAATTGTCAAATACCAAGTAGATCATATTTCCATTAGCCTTCCCTGACCTTTTGGAGTTTACTTTCCCCAAGTTTCCCTTAGTATTACCCAGAATGCTGACCAAGGCTTCACGAAGAAAATTAACAAAATCAGATGGGCTTTCACAGCGCTTTGCACTTGAATAACCATTTGCTGCATTCTTTCGGTGAAGAAAGAGTTGGTTCAGAACGGATTCGAACAAGATTCGAGGATTATAACAGGTAAGGCAGCTTGAATAAACTAAAGGGCGCTTAAGATGCCTAAATGTCTCTACAACAATACTGGTTTTCCCGGTAGAAGTGCCTCCATATACAAAGATAGGAAGCATGGGAGAGTTCTGCGGACCCAAAAGGCGCAGAAGCTCAAAGATCTGATTACGTCTCCCAGGAAAACTAGACAAAAGATCATCGGCACTAAAGAATTCTCCTTCTTCACCCAACACAAGGTCACTGAGAGTTGATGGGTGCGAACTACTTGCTTTAGTTTCTTCAACTACATTCTTTGAAGGGGTAGCCAAAGCGGAGGATCTGGTTGTTCTCCTTGTGGTTTTTGGGCTTTCCTCTTTCCCCATGACCGAATTCTAGCCAAAAGAAACATCAAGATTAAAGACGAGAATTTTAGTAGACAACATTGATAACAAACAACTTAGTATTCACACCGCAAGCCAACACAAAAAAAGTTCATACAAAATGAAAAAGTATCGAACTTCGAAGGAAACCAGCTTTTGAAACACTAATTTGCAACGAAAATGCACACAGAAACTTGCAACAAAACAAAACAAATCAAGGAAATTAACATTGAAAAGGAAATTTAAAAACAACATAGCCCCCTCCAGGAACAGTCTAACTCAATCTCCAAATTTTCGCCTAAACCTATAAATTCTTAATGGAGCTAAATCCTCTAATCTGTGATCAGATAGAAGTGAAACAACAGGAAAAGTCAATCATTTGGGAAAATTAATCAATGTATTACTATACCCAACATCTCAAAATCATCATTTAATATCCAAACACTCCCCTAACCAACTTTTAAAGCAAAACCCCCAAATATAATTACCTAAAAAATAAATTACCCTGTCGAATTTGACTTTTTTGGGTTCGAAAGGGGAAAAGAATGATGGCAACGATGTTCATAAGACGCTGCAAATTAGAAATTAAAGAGTAGATCGGGGGTTGAGGATTACCTGATCGGACAACCCACCGGAGATTCCGCCGGAACAATGGGAGAAACGCAGAGGAGTGGCAGTAGTGTTTTCGCCAGAGTTCTATCTCATTTGAATCGAAACCCTAATAAGGTTAGTTGAGATAAAAGAGAGAATAAAAGCGCGGGAAACTTAATTCCCGCCAATTATCTGGAGTTTGAGTGCAGGAGGTCCACCGTAAGATCAACTGATCAAGTGTGGTAGAGGTTGTGATGGGCCTAAAGATGTTTAGAGGTGTTCCTCGTTTTTTTTTGGGTCAAACCTCGGTTCGAAGTGGATTATGCACTCTGTTTATTTTTTATTTTAGATTGAATCAATAAACAACTAGTAAAATACGGAACAGATATAGTACGTATTTTCACGTACATATATTATTTGACAACTTTATTTAAAAATAATTTGAAAATTTCGGTTTTTTTTAGAGACCGTTTGATAATTATTTCGCTTTCAGTTTTCACAGTGAAAACTAAAAACTTTAAAAAATGATAAACTCATGAAAGTAGTTTCAATTTTTTGTTTTCAGTTCTTATTTTTTTTTAAACTAAAAGTAATTATCATACAAATTTTCAATTTTTAAAAAAATGAAAACAAAAACTTTAAACAAAAAACGAAATAGTTATCAAACGGCTTTTTAATTTTAATCTTTTATTTATTTAAAATATTTATTTGTTTTTACATCTTAGATAATATGTTTAAAAAATACATATAGAAAACAAAATTTTATATTAAAAAAGTCTCAAAATAACGTGTATTAAACTTAAAAAATACATAAATACATGTATAATACTTTTTTTATAGTTATAAAAAGCGTACAATTTAACAAACCATTAAAATATGTACAGAAAACGAAAGCATTTTTAAAAAGTATATAATTATGTGTATAATTATACACAAATTTACTAACTATGACAAACAAAAATAAATAAGAGTATGCAGACAGAGAAAAAAAGAACATTTCCCTAAACAAAATAAAGCATGAACCCAACTTGATTGGATTGTTGGGCCCCAAGCAAATCCATCATCCATCCGACCCAATCATATAAATTTTGGAAGTTAAGAATCCAAATCAATCCGTCAAACCATCAAAACCTATCAAAACGTATAGGCGTCGATCGGATCGGTCGTTTTTACAAATTGTACTGAATCTTCACAACAAGCATAACTACCTCCAGCCAAAACACAATCATAGAAATAGTAACAAGTAACATGGCTTGCTTAAATGCCAAGCGCTCTGTACAACGGCAAATTCATGGTGATCGGAAAAGATCATACGACGGCAATATCACACTTTTAGCATGTAGACAAGTAACACTATCCATAAAAGGAATATATATGAACCACAGTTGGAAACAAACTAATATGTAACCCTCATCTGTATTTCCCCCCACATCGCTTCTCTCTTCCCCCCTCCTGTGGTGGTATTTTTCGTCATCATCTTAACCCTCCCTTGAGGAGCTGCTCCTGATAAAGGATCCTCGGCGGTGGCTGCTCACTATAGCGTCTTTAAGACGGGATATGGGACCAATCATCCTTCCTGTTTTCTGTCAACAGGATAACATAATGTCAGTGTCATTGAACTAGACTTTCCTCTAGAGAGAAGTAAACTCAATCATATAAGCACATGTTCAAATCTTAAGAGTGCACATGTGTCCTGCGTGCTAGTGCACGCTTTAGGTTAACAAGAAGCAAGTTACTTATAATCCCTACCATGACGTGCAGGCCACAAGTTCATGGTAAGGTCATCAGATGAATGCATCGAATAGTGTGGTGTTTCCGATGTAATTAATCTTTGGATAAAGAATTGGTATCAAATTTTAAAATATAATTAAAGCCATAACCTGATTCTTTACTCAAAATCACTAAGAGACAAATCGCAACCCTGTGCATATTACATCAAGAACTAACGAACTAACTGAATAATGTATAGACATCACGGTGAATCTTGCACAAAGAAAAAGAGAAAGGGCAAAATATCAACAGAATCAACTATTCAACACTCTTCAAAGCATGCATCTAAATTGCATAATATGCTTACATCATGAAATTTATGACATAATGTAAGATCAGGCCAAAAAGAAAAACCAACAAACATGAGATATCAATTCCTTGACCAGGGACAGAAAAAGTTAATAATTAAACGGAAACATACTCATACGAGAAAACAATGGAAATCAACAGACCTGATCGTTGACGCTCAACAGCCACTTCTGTTGTAGAGCCAGCCACCTTTCATTTTGCCACCGCTGCCCAAGTAACACAAGCCCCATCACAGCTGCTGCTATGAAAATAGACCAAACAGCATTAGCTTCTTTTGCATGAGAATACAAGGAAGCAGCTCTTCTTTTCCACCAAGCTCCACAGGGCAGGCGAGAAACATCAAATTTATCATCTTTAAGAGACCTTGGGGAATGCGAGATATCCTCAGAGAAACCTAAAACTTGCTCTGAAGGTTCATCAAGTCCAGGAATAGCGAGGCTCTCACCATAATGAGTTAAGCCACTAAGATCTGTTTCACCGTCAAAATGATATGTAGCAGCATCAATTATAGTCTGGTCTTTGTCAGCCGAAGTTAACCCTTCTTCAAACTCTGTATCGCCAATCAATTGCATGTTATCCTTATCATTTACAGACTGTTTTCCAACAAACTCATCTGGATCATTCAACCCTTTCAAAGTTAAAGTTTCTTCCTCCTTTCCACTGGACCTACCTTCTTCTTCAATACCTATCTCAGCTAAGACATCCTTTTCCACATGTTCGCTTCTATCAGACTCCAAAGGCAAATTCTCATGCTGACTGGGTGGAAAAGCAAAGTGACCAGACATAAAAAGAGCATGAGAAGTTTCCGCATGCTCACCATAGGTATCACTCTTCTCCTCATTGCTCAACTCAATTCCTCCTGGACCAGGAGCAGCGGCATACGTTGATGCTGTAAGTTGGACAACTTCCCATCCATTACCACGAGCAGTACTTTCCTCCCCCTCCTTGTTATCTGCCATCTTACCGCGCACAGTACTTTCCTCTCCCTCCTCATTATCTGCCATCTTAAACGACTTAAAGCTTCCTAATTCATATGTACAGGGCACAAGTAGACACAAAATAACCAACCAACAAAAAAAAACAATTAGAATTCAGTAAGAAGAGATACAAATTAAATCCAATTCTCATTTGTACGACATGAAAATGTCCGGATCACAACACACTTTTGCAACAAAAAGCAACTTTCGTTTGAATCACTGACGATTAACCAAAATGAATTAAACCGACAATTGAATAAAAAAAAAACTTCGTACATAATCTCTGTTTGCCTCTAAACATTATGTTTTTCATTTCTACCGATACAATTCAAACGAACATCATAATTCACAAAACAAAGTTCTGATGCGCCTTCGAAAAACCCGAATCGAGGATATCAAATGACAAATATATATTTGCATCCATAACAATATCAAAGTGACATATGCTTTTTTACCCCCAACAATTCCTAACAAACATACAACAATTAACACCAACAGAAAATTGATTGAGAACTAACACTTAACCACAAATCCTCAAGAACTTATCAAAATCTTCACTCAATAAAACAAGCAAAGAGAACAATTTGCGTGTGAATAATTGAATACACAAATTAACAACGAAAACCCTCCAAAACAATCAAATTAAAGCAAAACATGATTCAATTTAATCAAAACTAGCAAGAAGAACCCTAATCAAACACGTAGTGATCAAGAAACGAGCAAACAAACAGCAATCAACTGACGAGATAATTCCCCGAAACAAATAAATATTGGATTAATATCGATACGAAGAACTCACAGAAAAGCGTAAAGCGATTCGATCTAGAAGGCTCGATCGGCGATTGAAACGACGACGTTCGGATGGGGTCGAAGGTTGAAGATTGAAAACTGTCTCGGGAAGTGGGGTTGGGTTTTTATATGCAGAAATTTCTCGAGCAATGAAAGAGAGGGAGATGAAGAAGGAAACCGGCGGTAGCGGTAAAGATGAAACTGGACGTGTCCGTTGACCGGCTGTATCAGGTGGGATTGAGCTTTGGCGGCGAGTGGGTTTGTGGGTGAGAGAAGTGGGCGACCGGTGATAGGAGGTGGGGGGGATTGCGTTTGCGTATGTGCAGAGCAACGAACTTTACTGCGTCACGCCAGTTTTTCTTGTTTTTAATGAGTGACGTTATTGTCATTTTCCTTCCTAAAGTTTATCCATTTCCCGTGTCTTGCTATTTACATCTGAAATTTACTTACCATATCCATTTTTTCAATGTAAATTTTAGTATCCAATTTAATGTTGGATATGTTCCTATCAAATTAAATCTTGAGTTGAAAGCTAATTTAGGACATGCAATTAAAGATTTACAATATTTACTAATATTTTCGAAAAACTAAGAACGTTATTTGACAAATTTCAAAAATAAAAAATACAAAATAATACTTCTAGATCGTAAAAGTACTTAAATTTTATCGCAAATTTTTTTAGGTGTATCATAATCCTCCAAATGTAAACATGTTTACATGTGACCGTTGCAAAATTGTGCATGTTGATTGATCGGCGACAATATTTTAGTAGTGTTTCAATTAATTATTAATCTCAAAAACATTATCATTTTCTTTATTCTCAAGTCACATAAATTTTATTCACGCAAGAAGAAAAATTGAACGAGAGAATAGGAGAAATTTAAATTTGAGACTTTAAAATATTAAAAAAAGATATACCACCAATCGCAACTTTGTAGGCTAAGATGCAAATGAATGATAGCTTTCCTGAATCGTTTATTTTGTCATTTCTTGGTGAAACCTTAGCCAAATCACTTCAAACAAATCGCCATTGTGTTCCTGGAAGTCCCAGGAACCTTGCTCAAGCCTTGGGTGGCGGCGTTTGGCCGAGAATCAGCGAAACCGAGATCGGCATTTTTCACCCGTGGCTTCTTCCTCATTTTCAGGCCACCTCTGGCCAGTTTTTGGCCCCCAAAATGGTAAATTAATATTCTCCTCACTCCTAGCTTCATCTTGGTACTTGAATCGTGCAATTTGGCCTTGAAATGAAGAAGTTATGAAGCTTTGAAAATTACCCAGAAAATTCCGGCCAAAATTCCCAAATTCCGGCGACGGCGCCGGCGACCGGAGTTTTGACAGGGATGACCGGCGCTGACGTCAGCGATGACCGGAGTTTTGGCAAGGATGACCGGCGCTGAGCCGCGCGTGGAGCCTCGCGTGTGACAGCGTTTGGAGCCGCGGCTTGCTGCGTTTGAGCCGCGCGTGGGGACTCCTTTTTCGATTCCGTCTTCGCGAGGCGACTCGTGACGACGCGTACTACCTAGGGGCAGTACGTATGATATTTTTCGAGATGTTTTGGACCTCCGTGTTGAGAAAACAAAGGATAGGTTTAATTAATTAATTAATTAGTAACCTTTATGAGTTTAATCATTATTACAGTGATATTTCATATAGGTGAGACTTATCCAGAGGATTACCGGGGCTACCCAGGACCGGGAGGCTACGACCCAGCTACCTACAGGTGAGTGAGTGGGTCTTTGTTTGTTAAATGTATATGTACGTATGGTTTTTCAATGCTTTCTGCAAACTGTTAGCATAATTCATATCATATACGTTTGTTGGAGGTAGAACATTCGTATTATATTGCCATACATGTTTTATACTGTTGCTCATCAGTAGATGTATAACACCCCAGGTATTAGTACTCAGTCTTGTGGCCAGGACTAGCCTTGACGTTTGGAGTACTCACTACCAGTACCGTTACGCAGCTTTGGATCCATTGTAGGTACTAGCCTGTTCTAGGTTGCACTAGGCAACTCGAACTTGTGTGACTGCACTTTGTGCACCAGCGCTTAGCGTTAGACTCGCGTCATTGTAGTACTCAGCGTATTACTTTTATACCTAGCATGTTCCTTGTGGTTTAGCCACTTGGGCTTGTGTGTTTACATATGGGTAAGCATGTCAGTAAATCATTATCGGGGAGTACCCGTGTATTTTCTTATAGTATTTTGAGGTTCATGCCCGACGGTATGACATATTTTTCTCAAACTATACTTGTTTTCAGCGAGGGGTTAGTAGACTTTTGAAAACAACAGTTTTATCAAACTTTGCTTTTTGACCCACTCACCGTTTTATGTTTTGCGCCCCTCCAGGATTAGTTGGCTTGGAGCTTGTGACGTCGAGACGCGGTGGTATGACAACGTAGGGGTTCTCTACTCTTGTAATTATTTTGTATCCTCTACTCTGTTCACAACTCATTATTTTATTACCCTTTTTAATATAATCTAATGGGTTGTATGATGAGTCTATCCCCCCATTCCCCACCATACTTAAACATTGCGAGGTCAGCCACTGCCCTTTTGACCTCCACCCTTCTCTTTCGTCCCGTTTGGTATTGTTTTTTTTTCACTAAAAGTTGTTTTACTTTAAAGTTAAGAAGATAAAAAGTGTTTGATAAAAATGAAATATACTGCTTATTTTAAAATCTATAACATTAAAACAGCAACTTTTAAAAACAGCATAAAGGTTAATTTTGAAAGCTGTTTTTATAAATATTTTTTTTAAAAACATAGCAATCTCAAACTGGTCATTTGTCGTTTCATTGTGTGATACATTCCCGTGCAAACAGCATGTCGTTCGGAGTTGGGTACTCAAGGGCTAGCCACGCTTCAATCTAATGGGACCTATATTGGCAGGCCTAACGGCCCAGCCCAGTAAAAGCATCCAAAAGATGCGGAAAAGAATAATCACCCGCTACCTAAAGTCCTCCGTCGAGAAAAGAACAAAAGAAACCACTCAGACCAGAGGCTGTGAGAGGAGAGAGAGGAAATGGGAGATTTATACGCTCTGGATTTTGATGGAGTTTTGTGTGACAGCTGCGGAGAGAGCTCCCAATCTGCTGTGAAGGTAATGTTTGTATTTATTTTTTTTACAAGCTTGAAAATGTTTAGTTAATTAATTTGATTAATTTGTTTGAATGGTGGTTATGAAATGTGTAGGCTGCAAAAGTGAGATGGCCAACTCTATTCAACGGCGTGGATTCAGCTTTGGAGGATTGGGTTCTTGAGCAGATGTACATAGTAAGTCCTCCATAATCCTATATTCTAATTTGACAGAATCATTTATGTACTGGTCAAAATTCACGGTATGATGCTAGATTGTGCGACGGCGGAACATTGTTCATGTTGATTAGATAGAATTATGTTCGTGTAGTCGTTATTGACTGTCTGATGACGTAACATGCTTGACTGTCGAACAAGAGAACATTAACCCGCGTTTTAGTAATAATGAAACATCACATGCTAGATTGTGGGACAGCAAACATTGTTCATGTTAATTAGATAGAATTATGTTCGTATATTTGTTATTGACCATCTGATAACATAACATGCTAGACTGTCGGACAAGAGAACGTTAACATGTGTTTGATTGAAGGAGGAGTTAATGCATTATGGTGTGGCAGGTGAGACCTGTGGTGGAAACTGGGTATGAGAACCTGCTACTAGTGAGGTTGCTGCTAGAAATGAGGATACCTTCTATAAGGAAGTCCTCGGTTGCGGAAGGGCTCACGGTGGAGGGGATACTGGAGAAGTGGTCGGAACTGAAGCCGGTGATTATGGCAGAATGGGGTGAAGAAAGGGATGCTCTTATTCATCTTTTCGGGAAGGTCAGGGATGAATGGATGGATGAGGACTTGACAACTTGGATTGGTGCAAATAGGTACCCGAATTTCGGACTTTTCTCGTTGTGATCAATTTTTGTTTAGCATAAATTCAAGTCTCGTCGCGCACTTGTTGGGACTGGGAGAGCTCAATGCATAACTGAGTCGGAGATAATTCGATTGCAGATTATATCCAGGTGTTCCTGATGCTCTAAGATTTGCAAGCTCAACGATATACATAGTCACCACAAAACAGGTGTGGCTCTTACACAGGCATCAATTCTAGCATTAGAGTTTTCCTGGTTTTGTTTCTCCCTGAAAATTTTTCCGTCGGTCGTAATAATAAACGAGCGGTTTACAGACTTTCTTCTTGAGAGTACACTTCTGCGTTTCGCCCTTGTCGTTCTCTCACCTCCAAATTTCCCAATTCTTCTTTTGCGCAGGCCCGATTTGCTGATGCTTTGCTGCGAGAACTTGCAGGAGTTACAATACCACCTGAAAAGATATTCGGTCTTGGAAGTGGGTTAGTGTATATTAAGTCAATGTTAGTCCGTGTTTCGTATTTGGAACCAATGCCTGAGGTTTGATTTCCGTAATGTGAAACTTTAAGTACGTATGTGCATGTATGAATTACTCTTATACGAAATATTGAATTCGTCTTCCAGTCCCAAGGTAGAAGTATTGAAGCAACTTCAAAAGAAACCAGAACATCAGGGGCTGAAACTGCAGTAAGATACTTTTCTGCTTAATATTTAGCATAATCTAACATGTTCTAGCCTAGTTTATATGAACGAGATCAATAACGCTTGACGTTGACCAGCTTCGTTGAAGATCGACTGGCAACCCTAAAGAATGTCATCAAAGAACCTGAACTGGATGGTTGGAATTTGTATCTAGGTAAACTTTCTCTGTTTCTACTCTTCTCCCCTGAGCCTTATCAAACATTGACACTTAAACTCGTCCGAGCTTCGGTTGCTAATTTGGGATTAATTGGATCAGGGAATTGGGGGTACAATACACAGAAAGAGAGGGAGGAAGCAGCTACAATTCCCAGGATTCAGATCGTCGAGCTTTCTGACTTCAGTAAGAAGTTGAAGTAGCTTCTGTTCATGCCAATCTTGCTCCCTATTCAGTTGTGAATGCTGCAAATGGCAATATCATCCTTGTTGGAGACTTAGAATGTTAAGGTCAGAAATTTTTATGTATTTTCTCTTTTTAAACTTTTCGAACATAGCAATTCGTCTCCTTGCAACAACAAATTCATAAATAAAAACAGAATTCCGACAAATAAGGCTCGTCTACAATTACCAGTTCCAACATCGTTAGGAGTGGAGGTTGCTATGGTGTTACAACAGGGGTTATTATATTTCAATTTCATGTCAGAAAACTTACTGGTACAACTACAATTCCTCTTTCGAATGTATATTGCTCTCTGTTGGATTATCACTCTCCTTTCTCTTTTTCTCATTCTGGAGCTTCTCAATGAGTTCCTCTAAAGGAGGATCTCCGGGTCTCCGAAAAACTTGATCACCAATCTTTATCTCGTAGGCCTCTGGTTGGTTCAACGCAAACTCCTTCAACTGGAGAATTGAGAAAAGAATAAATGATTGAACATTAGTAAGGACAAACGAACACAGAAGCTCATGACATGCAATAATCAGCTCGATAGCTCAAACAAAAGAATTCATGAGCATAATTGGCAACACTGGAACAACTAAGCTATCCTTGAGACATCAAATGTTTTCTTTGTTGTGAAAAGTATTTTTATGAACTAAAAGACATCTTAAGAGCAATTTCTTCAGCCGGACACGAGGGAAATTAAGACTTCTTTATCTGGAGGATAAAAGAGCCAGGGTGGGAGGAAAGCGTACCTCTGTCGTGTCTTGGCCTCTTTCCATGGTGAACATGATCGTGTTTAGATCAACACCCATGAACCTTGCCCCAATCGCTCCAGTCCTCAGAACTTGAGTCCATTTCATAGCAAGCTCAGCCACCGTTTCCTGGGAGGGGGAAAAGAAGCACTTATCAAATTTACCATTTGTTCAAGCCATATGAGGAGAAACCTCCTTCAATCACATAGAAAACCATCACCAGTTGAAAGAAACCATTACAACTCTGTTTACGCTATATCGCAGTTGCACTGTATAGATACGAAAAAGAGACTGAAACAAGAACTAGAAGCATAGAATATAACAAGTGTCCAATTCATGGTTTCCAATCCACACGAAAATTTCAGTACTGAATTCTGAGCAACCGGGCGTGTTCAGCACTATCAGTACTTTTCACACATTCGTCCCAAGAGTTTAAAAATAGTGTGCTTGTGCAAATGGGGGTTATTACGCCAATTGGTCAAGGTCCCAAGTTCGAATCTCCATCCCATAGATTAGAGTAGTTTATAATATTGCCTTAACATACACCTGTTCTAACTCAGAGTCCAAGTCCAAATCAAAGCTTTCAATTAAATTCTCAGTGCCCTTGAATTCAACAATCCCAATCTGATCCACATTCATGCTCAAAAATTCATCTTACTTATTTCACTAAAATTATCATATTCAAGTTCCAAGTATGAATTATTAGATCAGAGACAACACCCAGAAAAACCCAATAACAAACAACAAAAAATCCACATACCCTGTTCAAATTCAGCTAAAAAACCAATAAAAAAGCAAAAACGAAGAGCAAATTCGAATTACCCGAGTCCGTTTCTCGCCCAGCCGGAGCTTCACGAACCCGAAAGCCGGCCCGGTCTGCCGCTTCATCATCTCCGCCTGGATCTGCGACATGTCCATCTTCGACAGATCGGGAGGCGGATCGAAATCGGAAGAGGGTTTCGATTTTTTGCCCCATTCTTTCCAGGTGTCGTCCTCCTCGTCGTCGACGACGTCGTCCAAGTCGTCAGTGATGTGGACTCTCCGCTTTCCTGCCTGGGCGAATTGGACGAATTCGCCATTTGGGGAAAAGATGAGGGGTAGAATGAGGAGGAGGAGAACGGCGAGGATAAAGGGGAATGGAGGTGTTGGGTTTGCCATGCTTTTTGTGAAGTGAAGCAGATTTTGGACACGGGATTTATGTATAAATTTTTTCTTTTATTTTTAACTTTTCGCATATTTTTTGGTGGGAAATGTAGCAAAGAGCATGTACTGATGAACATCTTAAAATTTGACCAAAAAAAAAGATGAACATCATCTCAAAAGTTTTTTTTTTTAATAAACTAGTAGAAGGCCGCTAAACCACGTCTCTAAAATCTTTACACGACCCGTTATGAAATTGATTTTACGTAGTTCACTAAAAGAGTGCGCAAGGGCCATGTTGAAGAATGTTAAAATCCTTCTCTATGATGAAACATTCAAAATATTAACAAATGCTCTTCATTAATTAGAATTCCCAAATAGGGAGGTTTTATTTGTCGATGAGTTTTTTTTATTTAAACACCGCATTCAATCTATCTTCACTCTATTATTTAATTGTAATTTTTTATTACTTTTTAATTATATAAAAAGACAAAAGAGGACATATCACTTACATCGAAGAACAATTTTGTTATCTACACTCCACAAACCCTGGCGCGTTCTCGACTCAAGCGTCTCCTCACCCATGCTTGCTCGTGCTCCTGCCAAAAAATTGAAAAATCACCACTATTGATAAATGGATTCAGAACATATTACAGTTAGGCAAGATGCCAAATCAAGGATTTTTTTTTGTTCCCTTAATCAACTTTTACTGTTGGAAATCTGGAAAGCCAGGTACGGTTTTGTGTTCGATGGGATTCTCCCAGTTCCAGTGGCAGTAATCAGGAAAGCTGATGTTGCAGGTATGGTTTTTTCTTCCCCTTATATGCTTGATGTTGATGGTGCCTTGGGCACTAAATGAGGTAGTTGTGGGAGGGGTGGTGGCGCGAGATTGGCGAGAAAATCTAATGGGGACGTTTCCTAAGAGCGCACCTAGCTTGCCTTCAATTTTTAGTTACAGGGCTTCATGCTATGAAGGTGAGGACCAAATTTGGGGATTGGCTAGGGTACATTGAAGTACTTCTTAATACAATTACTCGCTGATTGTCACATATGATTGTTGAATGTCATTACATTATATCTGAATCTGGCTGTTAATGGATAATTGTACTAAGTACATAGATGTAGCCTAGCCAGGTTCTCAAATTTTATGTGGATGCGGGTTTTCTACTCTTCTTCTCATCGTTTTGAGGTTTGACTCATCCGTAGTCATTCAATTAGCAACGCAAGAGGAGGAATACTTCACGCACGAATTGTACATTGATCTTAGCTCGTTTGATAACTATTTAATTTTTGTGTCAAAGAGGTGGAGTCATAGAGGGGGGAGGCACATGCAATCAAAACTAAAAACTAAAGTTGGTTTGCACTGTCAAGATTTTTTTTTCTTTTCATTTATGGCTCGTTTACGTAACCGTAATCAAAATTGGAGGAATTGGATTGAGGAGGAATATTGAATTGAGGAGAATCAAAATCCAGATTTCCATAAAAGCTGTTTACTAAAATGTTCTGGAATCGGAATAGAAATGATACTGATTCCATAAAACTGTTTACTAATTCAGCAGAATCGGAATAGAAACTATTATGATTACTAAAATGCCCTTGTCCTAAATCAAATATTTTATATACTTGTTTTTTAATACAATTTGATACAATTTCATAAATTTAAGTATTTATTACTTCAATATTTAAATTTTCTCACTCAAGTTATAGTTTTTTCTTTTTGGCATATGCATGTGGAGTTGTGCTCAATGTGAATGAACTAGAGGTTTTGATGCACAATGCAAATAACTTGATTTGCCTTGAACTAAAGAGATCTTCACTAGGTAGATTTTGTATATAAGTAAATAAATGAAGAAAAAAAATTAGGAACAAGCAAAGAGTAGGAAACTCCAAATAAGTGAGGGTGTTTGGGAAAAAAAATTTAGGGTATAAGTGCGGGGCAGTTTTGGAATTATAGAAATAAGTGAGGTTATAATGGAGATGAAAAATCCATTCCGGATTCCCCCACCCATCTGGAATTCAAATACCATGGTGGTGTAGAGAGTCCAATTCCTCCAAATTTTGGAGTTGGAATCCAAAATTTTGGTGGGTCCCACCAACTTTTTAATTCCCCAATATTTGGTAAACACCGGAATATCCCGTAATCGAAATTCAATTCCACTTTTTTATTCCAATTACCCTTACGTAAACGTGCCCTTACTCTTCTTTGTTTCTTCTCTCGTCCCCTCCACCCGTTTTTACCCATTTCTCTCATATACTTCCCCGTATCTCAAGTAGGGTGAGCATTTTATAAATTTCCAAACAAAATGATTAGGTACTCAGAATTTTTTAATAAATTTGATAACTGGGCACGTCTTGATTTATGAATGCATGGCCTATTGGTTATGGATTAAATTTTTCAATAAAACTCGTTATCGTGCCTTTCGGAGTCTCGTTTAGTACGTCCACTAGCAAGTATTCAAAACTATATACATTTTAATAATTTGAATGTTTAAAACCAATTGGAATCGCGTACTTCACTGTAATGTGTAATCCACTTTAGCTAAATGTAATATGGGCCTAAATATTATATTGCTCAACTTGCACATATTCAAAACTTGAGGTATTTGTCGATTTTCTCTTTAAACTTATAAGGCGCTGTCAATTTTCTCTCTAACTTTTTATTTTAACCAATTGCCACCATGTACTTGTATTATTAGCCAAATTCCCCCTTAAACTTTTATTTTAGCCAATTAATCTTGTACTTGTATTATTATTCAAACAATCCACTTCATCCCCAGTCATGATTTTTTTATTAAAAAAAAAAAAGTAAAAATCTAACTGTAGGGGGAATTTGGCTAATAATACAAGTTCTGGAGGATAATTGGCTAAAATAAAAGTTTAGAGGGAATTTGACTAATAATACAAGTATATGAAGTATTTGGCTAAAATAAAAGTTTAGGAGAAAATTGGCAACAATGACAAACTATAAGAATAATAAGGCATAGAAAATATAACATCTCTTTCAAAATATAAATGTGAAAATCACTCTTATATATACGTAAATCTCATTGTATGACACGCATAATAATATCTTTAAACTCTTTCTACATCATGTATTTTCTTATTTATCAGCATGAATGTACTTTTTATAAATACTAACACATAAGTAAAATTTGATACATAATCATTAAGTGCATGAGTGAATGCTATTAAGTTTTAATCGCTTAAGTTATAAGTCTCTTATCATAATGTTTAGGCTTGAAATCCTGGTCTGGACCGAATGGCTAAAGGACGGCCTAGACTAGATAGGTTGTTATGGATCCCGTCCCAATAGTAATTGAAATCCTAATGTAGGCCGAGAAGTGGCAACAGCCGGCCCATAGAGGAGAGCATTGTGGATCTCGGCCCAATAATGGGTTAACGGATAGAATGACCGAGTACTAGTCGAATAAGGGTTACTTGAGTGATGCCAGGATATTCGAGTTCTGGTCGGATTAGGATTTGTCCAATCGATTAGGATTGGGATCAGAATGGTGAGACTTGATGTGGACGTCTAAGACTCTGAGAAGATCAGAGTTGTTTTGAGATGAGATTTGAACATAATACAAAATCAGTCTAGGTTCAGAATCTTAGTTCAAGCTGAAGTCTGTCAAGATTAGGCACTGAGAGTGTTTTGGCTAGATTATGATTTGTGATGTGAGCACTATATATAAACAGATGCATTAACAACGTGAAAAAGACCTTCAACTCAACACACAATCAACGCTCTACGTGAAACCTTTCTCACACCATTTGTGAAATAGTTGACTTTCTAACCGTCGACACAAATTTCAACGAGATAAATGGGTTTGGGTTGGTAGCCGACGGATGACAACCGACTGGATAGACGAGATTTTCCATAAGCACCAATGAAGGCCATTGATGGGATAGATGGGGTTGTAGCTATAGAGTCAGCTTACCGAATGAGTCTCGACCAACTGGATATATGAGGATTCTTCCTCATGTGACTGGCTATTTATCATAAGTCTCTGTCGGCGAGAAGTCTTTGATTTTCTTGCTGAACGAGGTCATCTCATCAGCCTTTTCTGCGAAGTGAGGTGTTTTATGATCGGTTACTCACAAGTTACTTTCAGAGTTCGGCATTTAAACGGTCGAAGCACATTTACGATAAAGACACGCATCTCCCTCGAGTATCTTTGTCTTTATAGTTTGATACCAGTTTGTTGCACCTATATTCTCACTAATATAGTTGAGGTTGCTGAGCCCGGTGCAGAAGATCTAGAAATTCACAACGATTGGCATAATCTTGTCTTCAGGTTTTAGAACCAGACCGAGAGTGTTCCTTCCTTGGCTAAGATTGCTTAGTTCAGAAGTTAGTAGCAGCGCATTCCACACCACCATCACATCAAGTTATTCACTCGGCTGAGCTTGACGGCGAATTGGCGCGCCTGCATCAGCAATCACACCATTGAAAGATGTAGTTAACTCTTTTTATTTCGGCCTGCGCGCCACGTAGGCTATGTAATTTTTAGAATCAATACATAAACTTGACGCATTGGCTTATGAGTCAAAAGAAATCTGATTGGCTTTATCTTGTCAGCTATATCAACATTTAGTCTTGGAGATTGATTAAGTACATTAGTTACTAATACGTTATAAATACGAATCTGACCGAATCTTGGAGATTGATTCTACAAATTACAGAAACAACAAAATCATGATATAAAATAATAGATCCAAGTTAGGGTACTAATAAACTCATAAAAAAATGACTAATTTCTTTGGATCTTGCAACAAAGAGTCATATGTCATCAGCATTATATTTGTTAGCAGTTTACAATATCATAAAATAAGGCAGAGATACAAGTGGTGGATTATTCTGGTAGTTATAAATTTTTTTTTCAATCTACCACGTTCCGAATTCAAACTCTTCCTCTCTTTTTAGTGTACATTGGTATAAAATATTGTTTATACTTAAAAAAATAAATAATAATAAGACTGAGATTGTCTTAAATTAAGGAGAATAGGACATGTGAAAAAAAGGAGGTTAGCCTTGGGGGTTTATTTGTTTGTCTTGTTTTATTTGGCAAGAACAATGTGATGCTTTGACTTTGTACACTTGGATCCCCCTCCCCCCCGCGCTGTTTATATTCAATTATCAAAACAAAAGATTAGAGAACAGGAGGAGTGCAAGCGTACAAATACAGGAGTGTGAAATTCAATGCAATTAATTAATCATTTTGCTTAAATCATGCTCTCTCATGTGTGACAAACGGAAGACAAACAAGAAGCAAACCAACGTTTGATGGAGCCACTTTTTCAATATCTTTTATAATCCCTTACCACGTGCTGATCATTTTCTACCTTAACACACGAACACACATATTGTAGTGACACGAAATACAAGTGACCAAACTTCACATGTGAGCTACTAACATGCTATGATACTATAAAGGAAATTAAGTTTCCACTCTAAAACTAATTGACTACAAAAAGAGTTGCCAACTCGTAGTTCCCCAAGGTTTCTTAAATTTTCATACCTGGCAACTTCTCACATCCTCACATCCAACTCAAAACTAATTAATAATGCATGAATGTGATCAAAGATACTAAGCTATTAGGTGAGGGTTTGCCCCCATTTGGGAATCACAATTCAACATGATTCCTCGTGTGTGGGGTTATCTAAGTTTAACATGTGAAAACACATATTAAGTGTGAGAGGCGTGGATAACATCAATCGATAACGTATTGTAATGTGAAACATTTAACCCAATAAGAATTGACAATAAATTTCAAGATTTTAGTCTCCAATATGAAAATTCATACCCTCAGCAAAACCTGTCCCTTTCTCTTTACCTCAACCACCAAAAACAAAACAAACCCTTCTTTTTTTGCAATTGGATAAGCATAAGCTAATTATTCCTTAGCTCTTATGTTTTTTTTTTTTTTCCTTTTTTAATGAGGAATTAATAATTTATGAAAAACGATAAGAACTAATTAAAAAGAGAGCAAAATACTGGTAAATACCTAAAAATCATTTTTTAAGTTGAGGTAAGTTTATAAGTTACAACATGTAATTGCTTGTTCAATGAAATTCTTACCGCATGCAAAATAGCATATTTAGGCAAGCAATGACTTATTGGCACTTAATCTCATGACCCACAGAAGAGAAAAAGACAAACGCAGTTTGCCACATACTTCTTCCAATGTCGGAAGAGCCATTTCTTTGCCTTCTCAAATCTCCCAAGAGTGCTTTTAGTTTTACGTGATTTATTTGTGGTGCATTGCATTTTGTAGTAGGTCCAGCAATTTTGTTCTCCTCAAGTACGTTTGCTTTAAGACAAAAAGCAGTTTTCCTATCAACCTCTCAATGATTGGCATAACCTTGTCTTCAGGTTTTAGAAGCAGACGAGAGTGTTCCTTTCTGGGCTGGAGATCGCTAGTTCGAAGTTAGTAGTAGCGCATTCCACACCACCACCACATCAAGTTATTCTACACGGGGCCGAGCTTGGTGGCAAATTGGCACGCCGCATCAACAATCACACCATTAAAAAAACGTAGTTAACTCTTTTTATTTCAGCCTATCCGCCACGTAGGCTATGTAATTTTTAGAATCAATACATAAACTTGATGCGTTGGCTTATGAGTCAAAATAAATCTGATTGGCTTAGTATCTGTCAGCTATATCAACATTTAGTCTTCATCAAATGAGCAAAATTATATTTCATGTTTAAAAATTGGGAACCGATCGTGGGATACCTAAAGAAAGTTCGGCTACAACTTTGTTATATAATACTAAGTTTGATTAAGTACATTAGTTACTAATACGTTATAAATAAGAATCTGAATGAACCTTGGAGATTGATTCTACAAATTACGTAAACAAGAAAATCATGATATAAACAATAGATCCAAGTTAGGGTACTAATAAACTCATAAAAAGACTAATTTCTTTGGATCTTGGCAACAAAGAGTCATAAGTCATCAGCATTATATGTGTTAGCAGTTTACGATATCATAAAACAAGGCAGATATGCAAATGGTGGATTGTTCTAGTGGTTATGATTTTTTTTTCAATCTATCACGTTCGAGTTCAAACTCTTCTCTTTTTAGTGTACATTAGTATAAAATATCGCTTATACTAAAAAAAAAAATAAATAATAATAAGAAGAAGACTGAGATTGTCTTAAATTAAGGAGAATAGTTCATGTGAAAAAAAGGAGGTTAGCCTTGGGGTTTATTTGGTTGTCTTGTTTTATTTGGCAAGAACGATGTGATGCTTTGACTCGTATATTTTGTACACTTGATCCCTCCCCGCTTGTTTATATTCAATTATCAAAACAAAAGATTAGAGAGAAGAGGAGGAGTGCAAGCGTATGAAATTCAATATACTAATTAATCATTTTGCTTTAAATCACGTCCTTCATGTGCGGCAAAACCTGAAGGCAAACAAGAAGCAACTCAACTCGATGGAGCACAATTTTTCACATCTTTGGCTATTCTACTATGTGACTATT
Organism: Gillenia trifoliata; assembly: GCA_018257905.1. Taxonomy (NCBI): domain Eukaryota; kingdom Viridiplantae; phylum Streptophyta; class Magnoliopsida; order Rosales; family Rosaceae; genus Gillenia; species Gillenia trifoliata. The sequence goes on from CM031086.1 coordinate 17,119,737, forward strand.
TTCAGCTTAACACATGAACAATACATATTGGGTGACATGGAATACGTGACCAAACTTCGATGAGCTAATTAACATGCTATGATACTATGAAGAAAATTAAGTTTCCACTCTAAAACTAATTGACAACAAAAGAAGTTGCCAATTGCCAGAAGCCCCCACAATATTTCTTAAATTTTTCATAGGCATATGGGCAACTTTCTACATCCTCACATCCAACCTAAAACCTATTAATAATGCATGAATAGATCAAAGATATTAGGCTATTAGGTAAGGGTTTAGTTCCCCTATTTGGGACTCACAATTCAACATGATTCCTCGTGGTAATGGTTATCTAAGTTTAACATGTGAAAAGCACATATTAAGTGTGATAGTACGTGAATAGCATCAATTGATAACATATTAGAATGCAAGCATTCATGTTACAGCCCGTACCGGAGAATAATATTATTTTATCTCCCAGGTGCAAAATGACGATTTTGCCTGCTGACCTTTCGGTTGACTTTTTGCGTCGTAACCGTACGACGCTTCCACTTGTGTTTTCGTGACGTGCTCGTTGCTACGAACGCGTAGGCGCGAGCTTAACATCATTCTGAAGTTCCGAATGAGTGTTCTATGCACGTTAATCTAATTGTGTTTGGGTGACTCGGGGCTCGGGGTCTGGCAAGATTTGCAGTGTTAGGCCCAGCCCCATCCGGTCCCTAACCTTCCGACTTCTCCTCTTCCGTGCCTTGTCCCCTCGTTCTCTCGATTCCATCCCCTGCAAACACAAACACGTCACTACTTTGGCCACCAAAACCTCCCGAGCCGACTCTGGTGCCACCATCTTCACACCAAATTTACATCGCCATCGGGGCTTTCTTCACCCTCAAATCGAACCCACCTCTGGGTCGGAATTCCCGCAGCCCGCAAACCCGCAAAACTCTGATAACCCGTAAATGTTAAGTGCACCCCGACCCACTTTGGCCGATTTCAACCTCGAAGCGGTAATCTTGATTCGTGCACCAATCGACTCCCTGCGTCCCGTGGACCCGATCGAGCCTTGCATGGCCAAATCGCAGATCCGGAGACCTACTTATTTGGACCCGAGGCCTGCTCTTCAAATTCCATACCTAACTCAAAGCCTATTTTTTGGGCCTCAAACTCGTAAATTTGAACTCCCCTTCTCTCCGGCTCAATTTCATGTAAATTTCGTGAAAAATGGGCGAGCTTAATTCGTTATGCAATTTTCCCGCCCACGACTTGGCGATGGGCCGGGCCGCGGCGGCGCCGGTGACCGGAAATTGTTGAAGACGACCGGCGCCGACGCCAAGAACCGGGTCGGCTCTATTTGCCGATGCCGCAAACCGGTTCAACCTTGCTGGATCGAATATTCCAAGAATATTCGTCCGTTAACCTAACGCGCGTTAACGGGAATATTCTAACGCTAGAATATTCCGTTAACTTTAACTGGTCAGCAACGGCGATGGGGCCACCGCGCGTGAGGCGCGGTGACTGGCGCGTGGCCGCGCGTGGTGACTTCCACCACGCGTGGCGGCGTGGGCAGGCGAGGCTGGCAACCACACCGCGGTGGCGCCGCAGGCCAAATGGCGCCGTGTGGCGGCGCGTGGTGGAGGCGCACCTGGCGCGCGGTTTTCAGTTTTCCACCCTGAAACTCCGCTAGTATCCGAACGCCGTTTTTCTTGTAATTTCGTATACTTCATTAATTTGTGGGTTTCAAAATAGGTTTTGCTTAATTCGTAGTCAGTTTCCGAGGATTACACTTTAGACTTCCCGACTTCGGTATTGGTGGGAGGGGCCTTCTCCTTCTTACCTAAACTAAATGTTTTACTTGTTTTAAATATTATTTTGGGCTTTACCTATGCTATAATTGATTATTGTTATACTTATTAGCAAAACCTTATTTATGCCTTACACTAGTTAGTGACTTTAGATTGATACTTATTTCGCATTGTTAGTAGACCTTTGTATTTCATGGCAAATACTTGGTTTACTATATCGTATTGGTATTTTGTTAGACCATGGGAATTAGCTGGGCCTTGGCCCATATTTCCATTTGGGATTTCATACCCATTGTTGGTGTTTCCCGTACTTATTTTGTATGTGTATTACGCTTTATCGAACCAAATTCGTTTAGGGGGTTTTAGGAATTGTATGATATTGTGCTTGTTTGTGATTATGGGTTTTGAGGATTTAGCTCTCTAATTTTACTTCCTTTGGGCCGTATTTGGGTGAACTTTGGAACGATAATTTCCTATCATATTGGGTTCACCCAATCTACCATTAAGTTGGTATTTATACCTGGGTACCAGCATTTGTGTATTCTCGTATTTTACTTATTGTGGTTAATTATTTGGTATTTCTAGTACTGCATCCGAAAATACTCTTTATTTAGTGGTAGTTTTAAAAGGTTATCCCAAAAAGGGAAATTACCTTATAATCGTTTTAAGAATACTCCGTGCATGTTTTATACGCTCAACTGGGAGTGCTTACACGGTGTTTATTGTACCTGGCCCGAGGCCAGACCACCCTTCACGTTGGGATTGTTCACAAGCACCGATACGCTCACTATGGATCCATAGTAAGGTGCCAACTGCTCGAGGACGACGGGCGCCGAACTCGGGCTGCGGATGCGACAGCGCCAAATCCTTCACGTGATCGTAGTGGCTAGCTTTGAAGGCACTTTATTTATACACCCAAATTGCCTCCATGACAATATATATGTATGAACTCGTGTGTCCGCCTTGCCTAACCGAGAAAGCATTTATCTTGTAGTCTGACAGGATGTTATCTCGATTTTTACTCATGCCACTGATACTACTATTGGATTTACACTTTCTCGTATAATCCTTTATCTTACGAACTTTTTGACAATTGTTTTTATGCCGAACTAAGTGGCTTCTCGCCCGTTTCTGGATGGTAAGTATATCGCATTTACCTTGATTTCCTCACCTACCATTCTAGTATGTTTTCAAGAAAGAGTCACGAAACTTAATACCCGTTTACTACAGGGGTTAGTATTTTCTAAAGGAAAGGTTTTTACAAACCAACTTTGCCCACTCACCCTTCGCTTTGCGCCCTCCAAGCTACGGCTTGAAGTTGTCGACAACGAGACCCGTGGTATGAAGATCGTTAGAATCTCCCTTGCAATTGTAAATTTCCGCATTCCTCGTACTTAAAATTAATCAAGTTGAATTTAATTGTTCAATTTATTCCTTATTTTATTCAATTTGGCTTTCGTCACCCTACGTGGTGTCGGCCACACATCCGACTTCCGTGTCCACGCGTACATCCTAAGCTGCGATGCGTCAATTCAACCTCCAATAAGAATTGACAATAAATTGCAAGATTTTAGTCTCTGAATATAAAAATTCCATACCCCTCAAGAAACCTGTCCCTTTCTCTTTTACTCAACCTCCAAAAACAAAAACAAAACCCTTCTTTTTTGCAATTGGGCTTATGAATGGCCACCCCTCAGCCTTAAGTGTTTTTGTTTTGTTTTGTTTTTTTTCCCTTTTTAATGATGAAATTAATAATTTATGAAAAAATGATAAGAACTAATTAAAAAGAGAGAAAATAATTAGTAAATACCTAAAAATCAATTCTTAAGTTGAGGTAACTATATAAGTTAAAACATGTGATTGCTTGTTCAATGAATTTCTTACCATATGCAAAATAGCATCTTTAGGCAAACAATTACTTATTGGCACTTAACCTCATGAGCCACACAAGAGAGAAAAAGACAAAACGCAGTTTGCCACATACTTCTTCCAATGTCGGAAGAGCCTTCATTTCCTTTTCGCTTCTCAAATCTCCCAAGAGTGCAGTTTTGCGTGATTTATTTGTGGTGCATTTGCATTTGTAGTAGGTCCCGCAATTTTGTTCTTCTTCGAAGTACGTTTGCTTTAAGACAAAAGCAGCTTATACATACGTATGTCGATTGGGAATGAAATAAAGCATTTTTTGGGTTGAAAAAAATGAAAAGAAAGATGAAAGAAAAGGAAAGTCTCAACCTGAATTTTGACCATTAGGCTGAATTATTAACATGCAATGGATTTAGATAAAGAGTCATTTTTCTAATCTGCAGAAACGTTGTCACTTGATTTCGACACCAAATATTACAATTGAAAAAAACGACACAAAATAGTTGTCCAACCGATTATGAATAAAATTATAAATTTGGGTTGGCTCAAGTTCAAACCAAGCTAAAAATCGTGAGGTTTAAGTTAAGATAATTAGGTCAATAATTCTAAAGAAACTACATTTTTGTATTGCGTTAGGGTATCATCTGATGTGACAAATGATGTGTATATTTCATGTTAATTAATGAGTTAATCTCATTAGATGTGAGTTGTACGCATCACTTGCAACATCATATGACACAACAATGTAGTATAAATATGTAATTTTTCTAGCATTACTCTAATTAAGTTGAGTATCGTGATACACTACTTGATTCGACTCATTAATTTACATCTTATGATATATTTTCAAAGAACTGACTACAATACTTTTCAAAATATTAAAAGTAAATTTGTGGAAAAAAGTTTTTAACTTTAGACCATAGCTAGTTTGATTAATCACCATGAACAAAAGTCAATATAGAGGATTTACATGACACAAAGGAGTATTTAGTGATTCTTTGTAGGATTATAGGTCCAACTTTCATACTACGTAGTATCAAATACTATGAGCATTGGATGGTTTTGATTAACGAGACCCACGTGACCCATATCATTCAAAACAATCCACGTCATCCAATATTCGTAGTATTTCATACCACATAATATGAAAGAATTTTCGCTAAATTCTAAAAGTTAACGAGCATATATAATATGAATACTTAATTAGCCGGGAAGGGAGCCTGCCAAAAGAAACTTGCTACTTGAGAGCATACTGAGATTCCCAACAGCCGACCTTGCTGTGGCCCCATTTTTTACATGATTTTCCTGAAACTCATGATAATTTAGAAATGTTCGATTCAACTCAAATTATAAAATTTCAAGCCAAAAAAGAAATGATTTCTGTACAATAATTTTCTTTTCTGCACACTGTTTTTTAAATTTAATTTATTTATTCTTAATAAAAAATGTTTTATCTATTAAAGTAATTCACCACTTAGTTGTCAAATTTTTTTATATAAATGTTGCCTTCATACATTTATATTTGGAAGAAATAAAATAATTTTTTAAAAATTCAACGAATCGTAAAACCATACACATAAACAAATTAATGTAAAAACAACTGAATTAGAAAAGTAATTAAATTTCCTGAAAAAAAACTTATTAAATTACATTAATAATATACCTTTTTTTCAAGAAAAATATGTTAAATCATATACAAATCTACAGGTGCGACATGAAAATTGCGTTTTTCATGAGGTAAGTAACGAAGCCAACACCGCACATGTGCGCGCGCCTGCTCTACTCTCCCTACTCTCCCACTCCACTCCTCGAGATTCGTGTGCAATGTTCAATCCAGAGTCAATGTCACTGTCGTCGTCCAAGTATCCAACCATCTTCTTCTTCCTCCCAAAAACTTCATAAAAACGCCCTCTCCTCTCCTCTTTACCAATCAAACCCCTCATAACTCAATTTCTACTTTACTTTGGTGTTTATATCTATATATCCAGCTATATCAACACATCTATATATATATATATATATATATCCATCAGTACTTGCAGCACAGTGGTACTAGCTAGCATCCATTAATGGCGGCCTTAAGGAACTTTCTGAAGAAAAGATCCTCTGTGCTCTGCAATGGAGGAGCCATGAGACAGAGGCTGTTCTCCACCCAGGTGTCCCAACCCATCACTGATTCTCCATCTTTTGCTCAGAGAATCAGAAATCTCCCCAAGGATCTTCCTGGCACCCAAATCAAAACCCAAGTTTCCCAAGTACCTCTCTCTCTCTCTCTCTCTCTCTCTCTCTCTCTCTCTCTCAAGAAATTTCATTTTCTTGGTAGACTGGAAATGTTTAATTGCATGATATGTTAATATTTTCAGACTTTGTTTTTGGTAATAATCAATCCAGTTCACCATCTATAAGTTTATACAGAAATATTCTTTTAGTCACCGCGCCGGGCGATTGAAGAATGTATCGTTACTCACCCTCGATAATAATTAAGAATAGAGGGTAAATAGATGTGTTTTTACCCTTTTTATCTTAAAGCTTGATATGAAGCTCAAGGTGAGTAACCATGAATATTTGGAAGAAGATTACGGTACTCGCAAGCATTGAATGTTCATATCGATTTACTTGCTCATACCGATTTAAAAGAAGGAGGAGGGAGGAGAGACGGGAGAAAGGAGAGTGAGATCGGTCTGAGCTTGCGAGCACTATAGCTAGTCCCAAATATTTGATCATAAGTGAACAAAAAACGAGACTCCGAGTTTATAATCTTAAGTAGTTTTATATGTTGAAATTTTAATTTTTTTTTTTCCTTTGCATGATTTAGCCATTTGAGATCTCCTTATCCTTTTTTTTCTGTTTTATGGGTTTATGTTTGTTTGCAGAAAGTTTACTGTAACGTTTTATTTTGTGCCACTCATTTGTGCCGCTCTTTTGTCGTTTTGGCTTTTTGAAAGCATAATTTGTATAGGAGGGCCCCATACCCAGGGTATGATACCCTGCCGCCCAGAAAAAAAACAGACAAATAATCCTTCTTTTTTTTTTTTATTGTTATTTTGTCATGGTTGATAAACCACTTTTTTAATAAAAATGTTTTGATTTTATTAAAAATTTCAATGTTCTTTTAATAAAAATGTTTCTCGTAAAAGTGCTTATGAATAAAAAGTACTTTCCACATAAGCAGTCCGAACATGCATTTGTTTTGGTTCTTTTTGACCGTTTTATGCGGGTTTAGAGAGAGACTATTTTAGTAGACCAATGATTAAGCCTTATGTGTAACTTGACTCACGTAATTCATTATTATCTTTTTATTTATAAAAAAAAAAGGCGTTTGATGTTTCATGAGATGCACCAACTTTAAATAAATTTATAGACGTGACAGTTGTTTTTTGGGCAAAACTTTTTACTGTATTTTTAAATAAAAGATCGAAACATGACTATTGTTTCTTTTTCTAATAAAAAGAGATTTGACTGTATATATCTGTGTAACTGATTTGGATTTAATTTAAAGGTAAATGCATATTAGATACCAAGTTGGGTATAGGTTTTAAGGAAAAATACCATATTTAAGGAAAAATACCAAGTCTAATTAAATATTTTATGATAAGCCACAAACTTTATTGCAAATGATCATATGACTAAATAAAAGATATGAGAGATTACCATATTGTCCTCAAGTTTATTTCTTTCAGAATTTTGTAAGGCCTTTAGAGCTCAGGGTTAACTTTGAAGGTTTAGGATTTTAAAAGGTTGGTCAAGGTTTAGGGTTGATCATTTTGGGTTCAGGGTTTTAGAATGTCCTTGGGAGGAGCTTAGGGCTGAGGGTGTAGGTCTCGGGTTTTGGACGAAGCCCAAAATCCGGGAACTAGACCCTACGCCCTAAGCGATTAACGTAATAAAAAAAAATTTCTTCTAAAAAAATTCATACTCATGCTTGTTAATTACAATTCATTGGGAAGGTTAATGACTATAACTTTGTAATGGTAGAGTTGGACATTATTGTTATATTACCTAGCAAATTAGTTTGACTTTTCAACTAGTACCTAAACTAAAACTATGGTTTTTTAACTTAAATTTATTTTGAATTTGGTATTTAAACTATAAACTCTCTTAATTTAATTTAACTTTGTGATGGTAGGGTTGAATATTATTGTCATGTTACCTAGCAAATTAGTTTGACTTTTCAACTAGTACCTAAACTAAAACTATGGTTTATTAACTTAAAGTTATTTTGAATTTGGTATTTAAACTATAAACTCTCTTAATTTAATTGATTTGGGGTGTGGAAGTTACTAGCTGAGGTAAAAAGATCGTGTACTTTATACATCAATGTGTAGATATCCTAGAACATTCGTCAACTCCCATTAATTTGTTTTACGAAATTGTCACGTGCGTGACACATTGGACTGTGAAAGGTAAATTTGATGGATTAAGTACAGGAAGGTTCTTGGATTGGATAAATTTGCAAACTACATGGACCAAATTCGATGCAATTGAAAATATAGCGACGGAAGTGGAACTTTGAAAACTATAGGGACTAAAAACGTGTCTTAGCCTTTGTTCGTTCTTCTCCTTGCCTTTTCACTGATAGTCTTTTTGCCATATTTCAGCTCATTGGTAGAACTCCCATTGTTTATCTTAGCAAAGTCACCGAAGGATGCGGAGCTTATATTGCTGTCAAGCAAGAGATGTTCCAACCCACCTCTAGCATCAAGGACAGGTACATTGTTACTTCACCAGCATGAAGGAAACAAATTCTTACTGCTTAGTGTTGTTTTAGTTTATACACATTAACCGCTGAGTACAGATCAAATGAGAATTTGTTTGCTTAATTTTGGTGCAGACCGGCACTTTCTATGATCAACGATGCAGAAGAGAAGGGCTTGATTACTCCCGGGGAGGTTAGCTGAAGATTTCTTTTTGATATCTTTCTCTGGTTCATTAGATATGTTTATCTTGCATTACAGCTTCGGATTTCCCTAATTACTATTGTGTATATTTTGCATCAGACAACACTGATCGAGCCAACATCAGGAAATATGGGAATCAGCATGGCGTTTATGGCGGCCATGAGAGGGTATAAGATGGTTCTAACTATGCCGTCTTACACAAGTTTGGAGAGAAGGGTGTGTATGAGATGCTTTGGAGCTGATTTAGTTCTCACTGATCCAACCAAGGGGATGGGAGGAACGGTTAAGAAGGCGTATGATCTTTTGGAATCCACACCGAATGGTTTTATGCTCCAACAATTCTCAAATCCCGCCAATACTAAGGTGCGGAATATTTTTTTAGTCCTGGATTTATTTGTTTCGAGTTTGTCTTGCATTTGCTTATGCTGTTTGCTTTGACTTAACTTGATCAAATGTTGCACCAGTCTATCATTATGCTATGTATGATCATAAAATTGATGGTGGATATACGACTAACCTCAAAAAAAAACAGGTGCATTTTGAAACTACAGGCCCTGAGATATGGGAGGATACCAACGGACAAGTTGACATCTTCGTAATGGGAATTGGTAGCGGAGGCACTGTCACCGGGGTCGGGCAGTATCTCAAATCTAAAAATCCTAATGTTCAGGTAATGACATTTAAGCTATTATCTGACCAATATGTTCATGCATTTTGTGACGCGCCATTATATTCTGTGTTTATTTCCTTAGTAATGTTGAATCTCTTGCAATCATGGTAGATATATGGAGTGGAGCCTGCTGAAAGTAATGTGCTGAATGGCGGTAAACCAGGTAGAGTATTGTTTAACATCTGGTTTCGAAGTTAACCTTGATGATTACCTGCCTAGATATATCGTGAAGACAAATCACGTATGTCATTGTATTTTGGAAGTTTATATCTTTTGCAAGATTGATTTTCCATTCGTTTATAAAACTGTCCGTGGTAATAGGTCCTCATTCAATCATGGGCAACGGGGTTGGATTCAAACCAGATATATTGGACTTGGATATGTTGGAAAGAGTTATCGAGGCGAGTACCAAATATGATGAATTTTTGTTATCAGAAGCCAAACTTGCTAAACAAAGACTGAACGTTTTCGTGTTTATATTTGGAGTTGTGGCTTTTACCGAGTTTCATTTCTTATTTTCCAGGTTAGTAGTGAAGATGCAGTAAACATGGCAAGACAATTGGCATTGAAAGAAGGGCTTATGGTAATTATTCAATGACTAAAAACCACATCGTACCAACAGATTGAAACATATTCACTTATGTCATCCTTCCGATTCATGCAGGTGGGAATATCGTCTGGAGCCAACACGGTGGCAGCAATGGAGCTTGCTAAAAAGCCGGAAAACAAAGGCAAACTCATTGTGGTAAGAGCGACTTCTCCTTCGGTTTTCTCTGCAGTAGTATCAAGTTAATACGATGTCCTGCTAACATTTTAAGAAACGGGTTGATCACGAAAATAAATTGCAACGATTAGCCTTTATATGTTGATATGAATTGCGAAACATCTTGGCTCTTCCTGATCATTTGCTTCTTTGTTTGATTTCCAGACTGTTCACCCGAGCTTTGGGGAGCGATACTTGTCATCTGTTCTATTTCAAGAGCTGAGGACGGAAGCTGAAAACATGCAACCAGTTGCAGTCGACTATCCTTAACTACTCCAAGGCTCTGCGTACGACGTGTAAAATCGCTTGTATCAATGTACGCCTTGACGTCTGCTGCAGCGCTACAAGGCCTTATGCCTTGAAATTCGATTCCGTGCTTCGAACATTGTCTGCATTTCATTTGTCTCATGGGAATTGAGGGAATTTACCTTTCTTGTGAAACTTGTGTTGTGACTCTGTAATAGTGCAATGTAATGCAATTCGTCTTTGATTCTGCAGAGCACAGATAACATTTGGAATTTCTATGAGGTAATGTGTTCAAGGAAATCAAACCCTTGAAGGGTAAAAAGGATATCCACACCCTAAGGCTTTGTTTGGTGACTTGGATTGGAATGGATATGATAATTCACTAGATTAAATGTATGTTGTAGGAGGAAATGCAACATCCAAATTTTGCTCAAGTTGAAGTAGAAGATGAATTAGTTGTGACGGAAACTTATTCCCTATCCAACTTTTTTTGTGGGGATTAAAAGGGATAAGTTTCCTTCATGACTAATCTATATATCTTCTACCTTCAACTTAGACAATTTGAAAGTTGACATTCATTTTCAACATATATTGCATCTAGTGAATTATCCATTACAATCCATTCCTAGACACCGAGTAAGGCCTAAGTGTGCAATTGTTCAAGGAGGGAATGGAAAAGAAAAATGGAACGAGCTTGTTATTTGCCTCTTCATGATTGATCCTAAGAGTCCTACTAATTAAGGGTGGGCACGGTTCAATTTTGTTTGGTTTACCCTTAAAATCGCGAGCCGAACCGAGAACACATACACTTCGGTTCGAGTTTGACTAGTTTTTGGTCAGTGTTTAGGTTCATCAGTTCATCGGTTATTATGCCCACCCCTACTTTGCGCAGTCAAGACACAAATTAGTATACAAACTAGTTGTTAGTCTAATGGTATCTCTTTCTCTTAACTAGTTATGAGTCTAATAGTATATATTCTCTTGACGTTAAAAGATATTTCAAGTTTAAATCTCAATTTTCCGTTGAGAAAATAAGAAAAACACAAATTTTGACAAATCCATGCAACTGTAATGCATAGAGGATGAACAACATTGCAGATACAATTAACAACATTTCTCTACCATGGTAAATGTGGATTGAGGAAGAACGAACTTTGTTAGATTCCATTAAAAAATTCACATTTTTTTTTCTGACATTAATAAGTAAGATCTTTAATCGAACAAGCATTTTGCTACGTGTTTTATGTTATATTTGTTAATTGTTATGGTTTTAAGTTTACCAACATAGGAATAAATTTTTTTCTTGGAAAATTGGCTCAAACGCGAATTGAACTATTAGGAAAGTGCACAAATATCATTCGAATTAAAACTAGCTAATTAACCACACATATATCACTTTAAAATTCATCAAAAAACATTATGTGTTGCGCACACAAACACTTTTTCATGTGTATTTTCATTACTCCACTCATAAAAGACTTGGAATAAAAATTTTGTTGCGTACAACTTGTCTTCAACAAAGTGAAAAATATGTCTCACGAGTTTTAATCAACTAAATCATCTACAAGGTATTTAAGTGAAAAAAATGCTCATGAAGTTTTTGTTTGAGTGGTATTTACGCAAAATTCTAATATTCCAGATAAAAATGAGTTAATCACGTATTAGACTACAATTTTAGCAAACTTAAATATTCAGCTGCTATTTGGGAAAAAGACACAACCTAGGAAATGTGAAAAGCAAAGTGAAAATGATTACATTTCTGATAGAGATATGATTATAAATAACTAAAAATTGGCCACATAACAACATCCGACCTTAGCTCAGTTGGTAGAGCGGAGGACTGTAGTTGCAAATAGCAGATAATCCTTAGGTCGCTGGTTCGAATCCGGCAGGTCGGATTCTTTTTATATTTTTGGGAATTTTGGGTTCTACTACGGCACCGTATCGCGATCTGTACCTTTTATAATCTTCAAACGGTTGATTCTTTTTCTTTTGATAGTTATTGCATTCACATTTCAAAGTCAAACGTAACAGTAGCTGGGAATGTTTAGTGATACTTTTATAGCGGACAAATCATTTACAAATTCACAACAAAATTACGTTATTATAATTGAGTTAACTATGATTAGATATTAAAGTTTACTATTAATATCTTTATTTCACAATTTACTGTCATGAATTTAGTATAATCACCAACAAACTATATATATGAGATAGATTTTTAGGCATGAAATTGAAGGGTATAGCCGTATAGGGTGCAAAGATTTTGTTTCTTAGTATTCTTACTTAGAAATTAAGTGAATAAATTGAAAAGAAAAGCTCATACAAAAATAAAGCATATAAAATAAAATCTCAAATTTTGTTAAAGCATGAAGATTAATGTTTTTGTCCACGCTAAGGTAGTTTATTTCAACTTTTGTCTTCGCGAAAGGTTCAACAGATTGTTGAATGAAATTCTCATCGGAAGCAAAGGTCTCAACACAAATCTCCTTACTTTATGTTATTTGAATCTCAAGTATCCTCATTCTTAAAAGACAATACGAAGATTAATGTTTACATCATCGACTAAAATATTAAAAAATCATTCGGGCTCAATATGATTCCACTGTTATTAGTACCCCCATGTCTATGAGCACAAGAGGCAATAATGTGTTGTTTGTTTGTTTAGTCACGTCAATATACCGTTCGATTACAACGATACAACGAAAGAAAAACACCAAAATTCTCAAAACTGCAACTATAGTCTGTACATCTTGGAGAATCCACTGTTTTTGCTTAAAGTGAATACGGAGGTAGGAAATATGCAACATTTAATAATTAATTTTAACATAATAAAACTTTGTTATCTAAAATATTTGGTCATAAATCCACAACCTCCGCTACGTGATTGTGAATTAGTGAAGGTTCTTCTTCCTTTTCCGGCAGAGTGTTAATGAAGGCGTTACAATCTGGGCTACGTGGCAGATCGTGAGAGGTTGATAGGAATATAGATAGTTTAATTCGTTTACCCATTTTTTATAATAATTGTTTATTCCTTAAAGACTAAAAATATCATAAATTCGAATCTCTCATAAAACAAAAGTTTATATAAACAGCCAAAACATATGAACTCGTAGAGTCGAGTGTGTTAAAGCCCGTTTCGAAAATTAGAATTATTTTATTCCCGGAAGTGGGAAATGACGAAAATGCCCTTGGTTGACCATTCGGTTGACTTTTGCGTCGTAACTCGTACGACCCTTCCCTTTTAATTTTCTTGTCGTGCTCGTCGTTACGAACGCGTAGACGCGAGCGGGACGTCGTTCGGACTCCGAACGAATATTTTACGGGCGTTGATTTTCGACGTTTCCCTTAATTCAATTTTGGGACAGATTGGTTGTTGGGCTGGGCCCCAAATGTCAGTTGGCCCATGTGGCCTTATCCCACAAAATCTGGAACCTTGTCCCTGTCTTGTCCCGTACTCTCTCTCTCTCTGCAACTCACTCACCCTCACTTTCTTCTTTTTCTCTACACACCCGTGGCTCCTCCACGAGCCAAACCTTGGCCAACCAAGTTTCCAGGCTTTCATCAACACATTTGAGCCAGTTGAGCTCGATCCTAGACCCTGCAAACCCAGAAACCAGAGAACCTAGATTTCCCAAATTTTTCGGCGAGGTTCGAATTTCTCGGTGAAACCTTGGTTGAATCCCCTCAAACTCATCACCATTGGACTCCTGGAAGTCCATTGAACCTTGCTCAAGCCTTGGATGGAGACGTTTGGCCGAGAAACAACGAAACCCGATAGGCCTCCTTGCACCCGTGGCTTCCCCTTGAAATTCCGGCCACTTCTGGCCAGTTTTGGCCCCCAAAATGGTAAATTATTATTCTCCTCACTTCTAGCTTCATTTTGGTACTTGAATCGTGCAATTTGGCCTTGAAATGAAGAAGTTATGAAGCTTTGAAAATTACCCAGAATTCCGGCCAAAATTCCCAGATTCTGGTGACGGTGACGGCGGCGCCGGCAACCGGAGTTTTGCAGGGATGACCGGCGCTGACGTCACCAAACCGGGTCAGACTGCCCTTGCTGACGTCAGCGAACCGGTTCAGACCGGCGCTGACCGGCTCGGCTGAGCCGCGCGTGTGACAGCGCTTGGAGCCGCGGCTTGCCACGTTTGAGCCGCGTGTGGGGGCGCGTGGGGACTCCTTTTTCGATTTCGTCTTCGCGAGGCGACTCGTGACGACGCGTACTGCCTAGGGGCAGTACGTATGATATTTTTCGAGGTGTTTTGGACCTCCGTGTTGAGAAAACAAGGGATATGTTTAATTAATTAATTAATTAGTAACCTTATGAGTTTAATCATTTTACCGGTGATATCTCATATAGGTGGGGCCTATCCAGAGGACTACCGGGGCTACCCAGGACGGGGTACTTCGACCCGGCTACCTACAGGTGAGTGAGTGGGTCTTTGTTTGATAAATGTATATATACGTATGGTTTTTCAATGCTTTCTTCAAACTGTTAGCATACTTCATATCATATACGTTTGTTGGAGGTAGAACATTCGTATTATATTGCCATACATGTTTTATACTGTTGCTCATCAGTAGATGTATAACACCCCAGGTATTAGTACTCAGTCTTGTGGCCAGGACTAGCCTTGACGTTTGAAGTAGTCAGTACCAGTACCGTTACGCAGCTTTGGATCCATTGTAGGTACTAGCTGTTCTAGGTTGCATTAGGCAACTCGAACTTGTGTGACTGCACTTTGTGCACCAGCGCTTAGTGTTAGACTCGCGTCATTGTAGTACTCAGCGTATTACTTTTATACCTAGCCTGTTCCTCGTAGTTTAGCTACTTGGACTTGTGTGTTTAAATATGGGTGAGCATGTCAGTAAATCATTATCGGGGAGTACCCGTGTATTTTTCTTATAGTATTTTGAGGTTCATGCCTGATGGTATGACGTATTTTCTCAAACTATACTTGTTTTCAGTGAGGGGTTAGTAGACTTTTGAAAACAACGGTTTTATCAAACTTTGCTTTTTGACCCACTCACCGTTTTATGTTTTGTGCCCCTCCAGGATTAGTTGGCTTGGAGCTTTCGACGTCGAGACGCGGGGGTATGACAATGTAGGGGTTCTCTACTCTTGTAAATTAATTTGTATCCTCTACTCTGTTCACAACTCATTATTTTATTACTATTCTTCCGCCCGCACACTTCGTGCACTCTGACCTTTATTTAATTCAATTTTCCTTAATTATTCTTGAATTCTTCCAAATGGCTTTCGTCACTTAACGCGTGTCGGCCAGCACTTTCCGACACCTGGCGTGTCCGGGATCGGGATGTGTCAGATTGGCTTAAACTATTTTACCTTTTTCTTTAGTGATTGTAGCATTGTCTTTTTGCTACGATTGATTGGAAGATGGTGTATTTTTGATTTTATACAAATTAGAATACCTTCCTTACCCTTGAATATAGCAATGTTTTGCTTTAAAATTATAATCATATTATTTTTTGCACAATGATGTCACCATAGTTAGTAAATATGATTGCACGTTCTTTTCTCAAACAATGAAAATGCTCACATTTTTGGTACATTGGTAGAAAAATATATATAAATTTAAGGATAAATGCAAGCTAATTTTGTTGCAAACGCTATTGCTAACCAAGGAGATTCTTCCCAACGAATACACTATTAGGACCACACAATCTTGCTGTTTGAAATCTTATTTTACTTGAATGTATAAGCTTTTGTTGCAAGGGGTTTCTCTTTGTAGTTGTTGTACTACTTTATTTTCATAAAAAATAAATTGAGTTTGCAGTTTTGGGGCAAAAGTTACATTATTTTTTGTCTTCACAATTTGCTATACTTTTCACTTTGATCCTTGTCACTTTAGTTTTTCATATTAGTCTTGTAATTTTGTTTAGTTAGAGATCAAGTCCAACAAGTTTAACATTGTTAAGAAAGATAGACGGAGTTATGTGTTGGGTTGATTGAAAATAATTTAGAGAGACGAAAATGCCCTAACACATGGCTATGACGGAGTTTACAATGCGAACTATATTAAAACCAGACAAACTGTAAGATTGAAATTGTCGAAAGTGCCCTTCATAGTTGTCATACTGCAATAAAAAAACAGATTGTAATTCTCATAATAATTACTGTGACCAATCAGAATTTATAAAAATTCTCAAACAATTAAAACGCTCAACGTTCACGTTTTCGGTACACTGGTGCATGTCTCGGAATTATAAATTTGTCGGCTTTCGTAACAGATGACTTTGTACTTATTATCTTTTAATGAATTTAAAAAATGCACATAAAATTTTTATTCATATACAACTAGGGACATAATAAACACACATTTTTTTTACTCTTACACACTCATGTTTAATCATGTCCTTCGTTTCCGTTTGATTTATTCAATTCGATGACAAAATTAAATATATATATATATATTTTTTTGGGGGGGGAGGTATAACAAATAGCTCCCATAGACTACGGTGCCATAACAAAGTTATGTCACCATTACAATTAAGTATCTAACTCAATACGAGTCAAACTTAAGACTTCATCTAACTAAGTGAAGACAAATATCAATAGACCAAAAAAGTATTTTTCATCCTCTATAATCTGGACTATCAAGGTAAAGGATATTGTTTTAGTTTGTAAGAAAGAAAAAAAGATAGTTTTAGTAGAATTATTATTTTATTAGCATACTAGGAATAAAATCACAAAGTAATAAATTCATGCACCAAGTGTGGCACTTCCGTAATTAAAATCCAACCCCGGGTCAAACTCCAGCTCTACCCCTCTCCGGAAATATCTAACGGCAGTCAACCGGACCAAACCCCACAGTTAGAAGAACAGACCCATATAAAGCAGAGAAGTACCAAAACTCTGAGCAGAAAAAAAAGAGAGAGGAGAAAAATAGTAAAGAATTAAATCCGAAAAAGAAAGAAAAATGATTTTTTAATAAAATATTCGAAAAAAAAGAAAATAAAATCGCTAGGGTTTGACGCCAAAAATTGGAAGAGGAGTGAGGTGAGTCGCCGATTCGCCCCCGTCAACTTCGCTTCTCTAGGATCCGTCGGTCTGTAGCCCCCACTGAGAAATTCCCGCGTTAATTTTTTGGGTTTTTGTAGAGAGAGAGAGTTTTCTAGAGAGAGAGAGAGAGCTGTGAGCTCGGGGGGGTTTTTTGAACGTTGGGATCCGAGGGCCCTGATAGGGTTTCAGTTGGAATTTTTTTTGGAAGGATTTGATTTTTCTTGGGTTTTGAGCCTTTTTGGGTTTTTCATTTTTTTCCAATTTTTGATTTTTGGTGATTTGGGTTTTGTTGGATGCGTGTGAATTTGGGTTGAGCTGCATGCAATCTGGTGGCGGAGGAGGAGGCGGGCCAGGCCGGGGAGTGGGCCCGACTGGCCGTGCCGGATCGACGTCATCGGCTGCTTCGCCGTCTTCATCGTCCTCGGCCGTGTCGACGCCGCACCTGGGTTTCGATTCGGTGCAGCATCAACAACATCAGCAGCAACAACAGCTGCAGCAGCAGCAGCAATTGGGGTCTAGACAGGTAATGATTGATATGTGTGGCTTGAAATTTAGGTTTTTTTTTGTGAGAATTTAGTTGAATTGGAATGTGGGTTTTGGAATTTGGAGTATTTCTGCAGATGGGTCAGTGTGAATTTTGTCATTTTTGGCTTGGTTAATGATTGTTGCATTATTTGGGTTTCTAATTGGGAGTGTTGTTCCAAATGGGAGGGACTGAAATGTTGTTTTTGATACATCTGTGTGTTGTGGGTATGGTAAGTTAGCGGGTTTGCTTGCTTGATTTTTTGAATTAGAGCTGTTTAGGGTTTCGGCTAGTCAAACTAGGCAGGTCTTAATGGGAACTGATCGCGGCATTGCACTTTTAGATGCTTAATTGTAACTTGGAATGTACTTTTGCTTCCATTAAATTCAGGAGAGCTTAATGACGACGAGGTGGCGTCTGCTTGTGGTTTTGTTTTACTGTCTTCCATTCCTTATATATGATGTTCAATTATGGATGACCCTGTCCAGCTTGTATTTGTTTGTTCTGCTTTACTGCTCTTAAAGTTTATGATTAGTTTGATTTGGTATGTTTAACAGAGGAACCATGTGGTTTAATTTGCTTAGTCCACCTGATCAACTAAACTAAGAGAAGCCTTTTTTCCTGTAACTCTCTTTTAGGATGAGCCTTGGGTTCTTACGATCATGTTATGTTGTTATGGTGGACATTTTCTTTTATTTTAATTATTAGTTTTACATGACTAGCTCCAAGTACAAATGGCATGACTTCCAGAACTATGAATCTGATAGTTACGATAATTGTTCTGGCGCATTGGTAGGATCACATTTGTAATGGAAATATTTTCAGGTTCTGGGAATTTGTTCAAGTCTTTGTTTTAACTTCAAAGATATCAATCATCTGCTAGACTTGCATAGTTTTGTATAATTGAATTGAAGTTATGTGAATGGTATTGGGGGGGATATTTGTTATTTGGATTTTGTCCATGTCATTACTGTAAGCAGGTTCTCATATGAACTAATAATGTGACTAAGGTTTTTAAATAATTTATTGCTCATGCAGCCATTACACCAACAACAATTTTTAAGAAAACCTGAAGGGAATGAAGCTCTTCTAGCATATCAAGCTGCTGGTCTGCAAGGAGTTTTGGGAGGGGGCAATTTTGTTTCATCTTCCGGCTCCAGTCAAATGCCTCAACAATCTAGGAAGTTCATTGATTTGGCTCAACAACATGGCTCCCAGGATGGACAGAGTCGGAGTCAAGGTGTTGACCAGCAAGCGTTAAATCCAGTTCATCAAGCTTATCTTCAGTATGCTTTTCAGGCAGCCCAGCAGAAGTCAGGTTTGACAATGCAACCTCAGCAGCAAGCTAAAATGGGATCGTTGGGGCCGCCATCTGGAAAGGATCAGGACATACGATTGGGAAATATGAAAATGCAGGAACTCATGTCTAATCAGGCATCTAGTCAGGCACAAGCATCATCGTCTAAGAATTTGACAGAACATTTTAGTCGTGGAGAAAAGCAGATGGACCAAGGACAGCCACCAGTCTCTGACCAAAGGAGTGACCCGAAGCCTTCAGCCCAGCCATCAGGCATGGGTCAATTCATGCCCGGAAACATGTTAAGGCCAATGCTGGCACCACAGTCTCAGCCAAGTGCCCAAACCATGCCGAATAACCAGATTGCATTGGCTGCTCAGTTGCAAGCTTTTGCACTTGAGCATAACATTGATCTTTCACAGCCTGGAAATGCCAACTTAATGTCACAGCTCATTCCACTGTTGCAGTCAAGGATTGCTGCTCAACAAAAAGCTAATGAAAGCAACATGGGTGCACAATCCTCACCTGTTTCAGTGTCAAAGCAGCAGGTTACTTCTCCTCCAGTAGCGAGTGAGAGTTCTTCTCATGCTAATACATCAAGTGATGTATCTGGGCAGTCTAGCTCTGCAAAAGCAAAGCAGACAGTTGCGGCTAACCCTTTTGGTTCAGGTTCAAATAGTAGCATCTTTAACAATAGTAACACCATTGCTATGCAGCAGTTTTCTGTTCATGGCAGAGAAAACCAGATGCCACCTAGGCAGTCAAATCCTATTGGAAATGGAATGACTTCTACCCATCCCACACAGTCATCTGCAAACACAAGCCAGGGTGTGGATCACTCTTTCCATGTAAAAAGTTCACAAAACAATCCAGAAACATTGCAGATGCAATACCATCGACAGTTGAGTGGATCTTCTCCACAAGCTGTAGTTCCTAATGATGGGGGTTCTGGCAACAAGAACCAGTCTCAAGGTGGACTGGCTACTCAGATGGGACAGCAACGCCATGGGTTCACTAAACAGCAGCTGCATGTTCTTAAAGCACAAATACTAGCATTTAGGCGACTCAAGGTGCATTATTCTTTTTTGTTTTCCTTTCCTCTTTGCATTTCAATTGTATTTTTAGTTTATATATTTATGAAACTGCAGATGCTTTAGAGTTGATTAATGAACGTGTTCCATTTCCCATTGATTGATAGAAAGGTGAAGGCACACTTCCTCAAGAACTTCTACGGGCTATTGCTCCACCACCTCTTGAGCTGCATCTACAACAGCCATTGCTTCCTGGAGGAGGAAACATTCAGGATAAGTCTTCTGGGAAAACTTTAGAAGATCATGTGCGGCATATGGAGTCCAATGAGAAAGATTCACAGGCTGTGGCATCAATGAATACACAGAATGTTACAAAAGAGGAAGCTTTTACCGGGGAAGAGAAAGCAACTGTATCAACAGTTCATGTGCAAGGAACACCCGCTGTGGTGAAGGAACCTACTCCCTTGGTGTCTTCTGGAAAAGAAGAGCAGCATTCTACTTTATCTTCTGTAAAGTCGGACCATGAAGTTGAACGTGGTATTCAAAAAGCTTCTGTTAGAAGTGAGATTCCAGTTGATAGGGGAAAGTCTGTTGCATCACAGGTTGCTGTATCTGATGCCATGCAAGTTAAAAAGGCTGCACAAGCAAGCACTGTACCGCAGCCAAAAGATGTTAGCTCTGCAAGAAAGTATCATGGACCTCTGTTTGATTTCCCCTTTTTCACTAGGAAACATGACTCTTTTGGTTCAGGGGTGATGGTAAACAATAATAACAACAACAATAATAATCTAGCATTGGCATATGATGTCAAAGATCTTCTTTTTGAGGAAGGTGTGGAAGTTCTTAACAAGAAGAGGACAGAAAATATCAAGAAGATTGGTGGTCTTTTGGCAGTAAATTTGGAAAGGAAACGGATTAGGCCTGACCTTGTCTTGCGGTTGCAAATCGAAGAAAAAAAGCTTCGACTTATAGATTTACAGGCACGCTTAAGAGATGAAATTGATCAACATCAGCAGGAGATAATGGCAATGCCTGACAGGCCTTATCGGAAGTTTGTTCGGCTTTGCGAACGTCAGCGGATGGAGCTGTCTAGGCAAGTGCAGGCCTCGCAGAAAGCCATGAGAGAGAAGCAACTGAAATCTATCTTCCAGTGGCGTAAGAAGCTTCTAGAAGCTCACTGGGCCATTCGCGATGCACGGACTGCACGCAACAGGGGAGTTGCCAAATATCATGAGAGAATGCTGAGGGAGTTTTCGAAAAGAAAGGATGATGATAGGAATAAAAGGATGGAAGCACTGAAGAATAATGATGTTGAAAGGTACAGGGAAATGTTGCTGGAACAGCAGACTAGTATCCCAGGGGATGCAGCAGAGAGATATGCTGTTTTATCATCTTTCTTGAGTCAGACTGAGGAATATCTTCATAAGCTTGGAAGTAAAATAACAGCAGCTAAGAATCAGCAAGAAGTGGAAGAGGCAGCAAATGCTGCTGCAGCTGCTGCACGTTTACAGGTTTGGTCTCCCTTGTTCTCCCCACTGGCCCTTTTAATTTTATCAATCTTGAATTTTTATGTTCACATGATCTTATAATAGAACCCTGTGACTATATGGGTACAAAGTTTGAGAAATGATACCAACCTTTGTACTAACCTCTGCATTTGGACCTTCTCACTTTAAACAAATGCCAGGTGTCTTTTTTTTTACGCAAAAAACAAGACATTTAATGTCTTTGAAATTGTATTTTCTGTTTTCCGTTTTTAATACCTAGCCAAAAGCACTAAAAGTCTTTTTTTTTGTAAAAAAATTGACACGTGACATTTGTTAAAGTGAAAAGGTTCAAATGCAAAGGTTGCTAGCATTCCTCACAAAGTTTTTGTTTTCTTGTGGTAAACCATGCTGATCCTGTTCTCTGTTACTTATCCATGTTGGAATCTGTGTGTCTACAAATAGGGTCTCTCAGAGGAAGAAGTTAGGGCGGCAGCGGCTTGTGCTGGAGAGGAAGTAATGATTAGAAATCGATTTATTGAAATGAATGCACCTAGAGATAGTTCATCTGTTAACAAGTAAGTTTATTGTTGGCTTCAATTGATAACAGAAAATTTGAATTGCAGTTGGTTTCTTGAGATGTATGTTTTTTGCTTGTGCTTGCCTTTAAAGTGGCCTAGTAACTACCATATCTATCCCTCATATTTCTTAATTTTGTACTTCTCAAATTGCACTATCCATTTGTTTCTAAAACTTTTATTTTAAAGAAGCCTCTTATGTGTTGCGAATGTACTTTCATATGAATAATAATCAATATCTACTATTCATTTCTCATTCTTCATGGTTGTTTTCAGGTATTATAGTCTTGCACATGCTGTGAATGAAAGGGTCATAAGGCAACCCTCGATGTTACGGACTGGAAACTTAAGAGACTATCAACTTGTAGGTTTCTGCAATTAAGAATTGTTACTATTTGCCTTTTGCTTTATGTCACTATTACTTTTGTAGCAAGCTAGACCTTTTTTTGATTGTCTGTTTGATTCCATAGGTTGGGTTGCAATGGATGCTTTCTCTGTATAACAACAAATTAAATGGAATATTAGCAGATGAAATGGGTCTTGGGAAAACAGTACAGGTAACTTTCTCTTCTGTTCAGTGGCTCACTTCAGACATGAAAAGCCATATCTTATTATAGCGAACAACTTTGGTGGTTGATATACCATATAATATGTGGGGCAGTGAGTCTCATGTTTCCATTTGCAGTCTCTGAGTTCACCTGAATGATCTCTAATTCTCCTCATGCAGGTAATGGCATTGATTGCATATTTAATGGAGTTCAAAGGCAACTATGGGCCGCATCTCATAATTGTTCCAAATGCTGTCTTGGTAAATTGGAAGGTTAGTTTATTTTGTGTTCTACTAATACAAAGATATCGACATTGCTTAGCATTTGTTATGATGCTAACTGAGTTCCCTTTACAGAGTGAGTTGCATACTTGGCTTCCATCCGTGTCATGCATTTATTATGTTGGTGGGAAAGAGCAACGGGCAAAATTGTTTTCTCAAGTACGATTCACCAATTTTTTTTATCTACTTAAATGTTTGAATTCTAGAACAGTGTTAACCTTCCTTTTGATATTTGGTACATAGGAGGTTTGTGCCTTGAAGTTTAATGTCCTCGTGACAACTTATGAGTTCATCATGTATGATCGGTCCAAACTCTCAAAAATTGATTGGAAGTATATAATAATTGATGAAGCACAGAGGATGAAAGACAGGGAATCAGTTCTAGCACGTGATCTTGATAGGTATCGTTGCCAAAGGCGCTTGCTTTTGACAGGAACACCATTACAGGTTTGTTAAGAGAGATCGCAACACTTGTATATGTACTTTGTTTAACACTCTTTTTAAGAAAGCAAGAAATACTTGATCAGGATGCAATTTTCTGTAGATACAAACATACTATTTTCCTTATTTTGATAGACCTAACTAAGTTATGGCTGAAAATAGTTAGCTGCTGATTTGATTTGATAGCTCCACCAGAACTTTTTGATTAATGTGTATTCATAAATGGAGGCATGCGATTTATTCTTATTTTATGTAAAAATACAAGGCATGAAAAACCAATATACTATGAAGTTAAAAAAGAGAACCTAATTCATTGAACTTAGAAATGTTATTCTGTTCAAAAGAAATTAGAAGTGTCAGTTATGAATAAAATTAATGATCTGTTTGATCATTTGGTTGCTTCCTCACTAATATGTGTAGGTATATCCTTATTTTATTGTTATTATTATTTTGAATTGAGCTGATGTGGGAGTAACTTATCAATTACAGAATGATTTAAAGGAACTCTGGTCACTTTTAAATCTGCTTCTTCCAGAAGTATTTGATAATCGGAAAGCATTTCATGACTGGTTTTCGAAACCCTTTCAAAAGGAAGCCCCTACACCAAATGCAGAAGATGACTGGCTTGAAACTGAAAAGAAAGTTATCATCATTCACCGACTTCATCAAATTTTAGAGCCTTTTATGCTTAGGCGGCGTGTTGAAGACGTGGAAGGTGCACTCCCACCTAAGGTATGCTTTATTGATTATCCTTAGTAATCATTTCTTACTGTGATTGATTTCTAACAATGATGCTTGTTTGCAGATCTCCATTGTTTTAAGGTGTAGAATGTCGGCCATTCAAAGTGCTGTATATGACTGGATCAAATCAACAGGCACCATTCGAGTAGATCCTGAAGAAGAGAAGCTAAGGGTTCAAAAAAATCCACAATACCAACCCAAAGTGTACAAAACACTGAATAATAGATGTATGGAACTGCGAAAAACTTGCAATCATCCGTTGCTCAATTACCCATTCTTCAATGATTTTTCCAAGGATTTCCTTGTAAGATCCTGTGGGAAATTATGGATCCTGGACAGGATCCTTGTTAAACTTCAGAGAACAGGGCATCGAGTACTTCTTTTCAGTACCATGACAAAACTCCTTGATATTTTGGAAGAATACTTGCAGTGGCGTCATCTTGTCTACAGAAGAATTGATGGAACAACCAGTTTAGAAGACCGTGAGTCAGCTATAGTGGATTTTAACAGACCTGGTTCAGACTGCTTTATCTTCCTACTTAGTATTCGTGCTGCCGGTAGGGGTCTTAATCTCCAGTCTGCTGATACGGTTGTCATATATGATCCTGATCCAAACCCTAAAAATGAAGAGCAGGCAGTTGCTAGAGCCCATCGCATTGGACAGAAGAGAGAAGTCAAGGTCATCTATTTGGAAGCAGTTGTTGACAAAATGGCTAGCCATCAGAAAGAGGATGAACTACGAAGTGGAGGTACAGTTGATTCAGAGGATGACCTTGCTGGTAAGGATCGGTATATCGGATCAATTGAGAGCCTCATAAGAAACAACATTCAACAATACAAGATTGACATGGCTGATGAGGTTATCAATGCTGGGCGTTTTGACCAGAGAACAACTCATGAAGAGAGACGTATGACTCTGGAAACCTTACTGCATGATGAAGAGAGATACCAAGAAACTCTTCATGATGTTCCCTCATTGCAGGAGGTAAATCGCATGATTGCTAGAAGTGAAGAAGAAGTTGAATTGTTTGATCAGATGGACGAAGAACTGGACTGGATTGAAGAAATGACAAGGTACAACCAGCTCCCCAAATGGCTTCGAACCAGTACAAAAGAAGTAAATGCTGTGATTGCTAGTTTGTCAAAAAGACCATCTAAGACCACTTTGTTGGGTGGTAATATTGGTTTGGAGTCGAAGGAAATGGGCTCTGATTCATCTCCGAAAACTGAAAGAAAGAGGGGGCGGCCCAGGAAAAATCATCCTAGCTACAAGGAGTTAGATGATGACAATGGCGAATACTTTGAAGCAAGTTCTGACGAGAGAAACGGATATTCTTTGCATGAAGAAGAGGGAGAAGTTGAAGAGTTAGAGGATGATGAATATAGTGGTGCTGTTGAGGCAACACCAATTATTAAGGAACAAGTGGAAGAGGATGTCCCTGAATGTGATGGTGGATACGAATATCCCCAGGATTCAGAAAGAGTTAGAAATAACCACATACTAGAAGAAGCTGGTTCCTCAGGATCATCCTCAGATAGTCGGAGATTGATGCAGACAGTGTCTCCTGTTTCTTCTCAGAAATTTGGTTCCCTGTCTGCCTTAGATGGTAGGCCGGGATCCTCTTCAAAGAGGATGGTATGTCTTATCTCTCTGTATTGATGATTCATAATTGGATTGTTTGCGTGTGCTATTTCACTAAAGTCTCTTGGTGTTTTTCCAGCAAGATGATGTAGAGGAAGGTGAGATTGTCGTATCTGGTGATTCTCACATGGACCAATTGGACCACCAACAATCTGGAAGTTCGAATCATGACCGTGATGAAGGTGAAGACGAACAGGTTTTGCAACCCAAGATCAAGAAGAAGCGTAGTCTTAGGGTTCGTCCTCGTCATACCATAGAGAGGCCAGAGGAGAAGTCTGGTAGTGAGACGCCATCTCTTCAGCGGGGAGATTCATCTCTGT
This sequence comes from Gillenia trifoliata, assembly GCA_018257905.1. Classification (NCBI taxonomy): domain Eukaryota; kingdom Viridiplantae; phylum Streptophyta; class Magnoliopsida; order Rosales; family Rosaceae; genus Gillenia; species Gillenia trifoliata. The sequence goes on from CM031086.1 coordinate 17,145,865, forward strand.
TGCCGTTTCATGTGGACCATAAATCTCAAACACAGTCAAGGGCTGATTCTGAAATCAAAACATATGGAGAGCCCCATGCTGTAAAGCACGACCAAAGTGATTCATCCTCAAAAACTAAGCGAATTTTGCCTAGGAGAGGCTCTAATATGTCCAAAGTGCATGTTTCACCTAAATCTGGCAGATCAAATGGTATGCCTGATCCTGCAGAAGATGCTGCTGAACCCCACAGAGAAAATTGGGATGGAAAAGTTGGGAATTCAAGTGGAACTTCAGTTTATGGCACAAAAATGTCTGAGATCGTCCAGAGAAAGGTATGCACTTGTCTGCTATATTCTGGTTGAATTGTCCTATTACTGCTATGTTCTGATTTTTGAGGTGATAAATGCTGCCCTTATCTGCTGCTAATCACTGCTTACACTTGCACATATATATAATATGTCATAAGGTGCCTGCTTCCTGTTTATGCAATATTTTTGAAACATCACTTTTTAAAATTATTCTGGTAGACGTGGTGTGGCGTGTAAATGTAAGCTTGTGTTGGCCTTTATTATTTGTATTTTTTGTTTTAGGGTATGAATTTCTTTTGCAATTCTTTTGTGAAGTCTAACTAATATCTCTACGCATGCAGTGCAAGAATGTAATTAGCAAGTTCCAAAGGAGAATAGACAAGGAAGGTCCTCAGATAGTACCTTTACTAACAGATTTGTGGAAGCGCATTGAAAATTCTAGTTACGCAAGTGGATCTGGAAATAATCTCTTGGATTTACGAAAGATTGATCAGCGGATAGAGAGATTGGAGTATAATGGAGTGATGGAGCTTGTGTCTGATGTGCAGTCTATGTTGAAAAATGGAATGCAAGTTTATGGGTTTAACTATGAGGTAAGTCGCTCAAGTTTTGATGTTCTGCCTGTCTCATCGGTTAACTGATTCACTGCATTTCCATTCTGCCATCTTAATTACTTTTATTACTAACTACTGTCTCTCGTCTCTGTATGCAAAAACACACCTTTTTTGTACTAAATCCAGAAAATCGGATTTGGTTAAAACATGGTTACTTTTGGGATTTGGTTAAAACATGGCTACAGAAAAGTAACTTGTATGATAGTGTCGTGGCCAAAGGGTATAAATGTTGAGGGCCACAAAAACCAGTAACTTTTGATAATTTATGAATGCCTGTATTTTTCAAGTGTATTTGCAAATAAATGTCTGAGATTTCCTTACTTTTCTGTTAGTAGATGCATTTATGTACTTATGGTGTGCGGTCTTCCAATAAATTGAACTGACAGCCTTGGGTTTAACTATGATGCACAGGTAAGAACTGAAGCCAGGAAAGTACATGATCTTTTCTTTGATATCTTGAAAATAGCTTTTGCGGAGACTGATTTTCGAGAAGCCCGAAGTGCACTCTCGTTTACTAGCCCAGTTTTGACCAGCAATGCTCCATCCCCTAGAGCGGTGACTGTTGGCCCAAGCAAGAGACACAAACTGATAAATGAGGTGGAATCTGACTCAACCCCCCAACAGAAGCCACAACAACGTGCACCAATTTTCAATAGCGAAGACACAAGGGTGCGAAGCCATATGCCCCAGAAGGAATCAAGACTTGGGAGTGGAAGTGGTAACAGTCGGGACCACTATCAGCAGGATGATTCTCCACCGCTTGCTCATCCAGGGGATCTGGTTATCTGCAAGAAGAAGAGAAAAGACAGGGAGAAGTCAGTGGTGAAGACTAGGACTGGATCTGCTGGCCCTGTTTCACCCCCAAGCATGGGTCGCGGTATTAGAAGTCCAGGTCCAAATTCAGTTCCAAAACAAACCCCCCATCCGCAAGGGTGGGCCAACCAGCCTGGTCAGCCGACGAACAAGGGTGGAGGGTCCGTTGGTTGGGCAAATCCCGTGAAGAGGTTAAGGACAGATTCTGGAAAGAGACGCCCGAGCCATTTATGACTTGGCACAAGGATTGACTGATGATGTGCTGGAAGACGACGTTGCCCTTTTTTTCTTCTCCATCTTGTTCATAATTTTAGTTCATACAGTGTAGGTCTTGGTTTACCAGCAGCTTTTTTCCTATGAAATTCTCAGTAGTTGCTTCGTATAATATCTGTGGCTCGCAGGTCTTATCCTCCCTCTGACGGAGGAGAGGAGAGCAGACCTTTGTAAGTAAAAACAATCCCTTCATACCAATCTTGAAGATTTCAGTCTTACAAATGTCTCGTTTCCAATAATTTGTTTTGATTGAATTCACTTTATCGAATGGATGGATTTCGTAAGCGTGAGCAACTTCTATAGCACGGGTACACTGCCACCGCAGCGTCCTGTGTATCCTTGCTACAGGATGCCATGGTGACCGCATACCTGTGCCATGGAACTGGAAGTCCCTCTGAGTTTTGCTAGTCTGTATGCAGTTACATGCTCAGAGTCAGAAAGTTTGGCAGCAGCTGAATTAAGAGAGCACGAAATTGTACATGAACACGCGTGCATAATATACGCACTGACCCGTTTAAGAACGTTGATGCCATACACCAGATAAATGAAGCAAACGAACAATTGATGCATGAAAACAAATAGTACATTTATTTACAAGGGCAAAGGAAACTGATACAAGCTGGGAAATTTTCTTTCCCTTCCCAATATCCAGTCTTGTTTGGAGTTGGGGATGAATTAAGAAAAGGCTACAACATCATGTACAGAGATACAAACAGTTATAAAAGAAGGGACCCGAAATCCCTATGGATCGGCTTGACCCGCAACTTGATCATCACAAGAATCAGATTCAGCATCACTCAATTCCTCGTCACTTGATTCTTCTTCCGGGGCAGCTCCTATATCCTCAGGCTTAGCATACTTCAGACAGAATTCTGTATGATTGAGCAATAGTATCGTCACGTCCAAAGTTACGAGGAATGCAAAGCAAATGCTGTATAAATCAACAGGTTCCAATCTATGAAGGATCGATACTTGCACAATTCGTGGTAGCATCGGTCTTTCATAGACTTACACTAAACTCACGTCATTGACATAGCCGAATCCAATAGTAGCTAGCCTGTTTGTGTTTAAATTAAGAATTTGATTTGCGCTGGACTTGGCAGTGCATATCAAACCAAATCAAATAACACAGGAAGTAATTCTTCTTGCATTGACAAAGAATAATCAATCAAGAAAATGCAACAAAGTCATGTTTAGTGATGCATTGGAATTCTCTCGAGGAAACAATTAAAGAAAATACACAACTTAGTTTTCGGTAATGCACATTATAACTCATTTATGCAGAATTTAGGGCCCGCTTGATAACCATTTTGTTTTTGTCAACTTAAGTTTACTTCTCAAACATAACAGAATGCAAGGTTCTCAAAACACACTTAAGTCGACATCTGCAGGAGTAAGAGTAGCACTATAAGGCTTAACACTACTCAAAAGATTGCATTTGAAGAACAAATACATTGAACACTACTCAAAAGATTGCATTTGCAGAAATTTAGCACACCTAATCAGATACAATTGTACAACAACAAATACATTGAATAAAATAAATACAACATTGACTAGCATTGGAATCATCTATCATCAAAAGATTGCATTTCAAGAATCCACGTTCTAATTAGCACTAATCCTGACACGAATACACTAAAGTCAAAACTTAAGTAAAGGAATACGGAAAACAGATACATGATGACAGGGAGACAAGAACCTAAAAACAATCAATACCTTTAACTCTTTGTTCATAAGCAGGTCGGTCACGCATCATCAAAGCTGCAGCCTCTCCGTTTAAAGGGTCAGATGGATTAGGATACAGCAGAAGCTGTGGCAAGAACACTTCAAATACGTTTACCAGATCTGGAAGCACAGGCAGATGTAAGACCAAAAATTTCAACACTAAATCTTGGAAAGAAAAAAAACCTGGATTTCAGGATAAAAAATAAGGCTAGTCAAATGTGTTTACCAAACATGGGGCTCCAAGTCTGATTGATAACATCTAAACAGACCGAACCTGACCTGAAATTAGATTCCATCGATATAATTAGAATTGAATACTATTCCTCTTTTCGGCTAATTAACGATGCAATGCTACACAATTTAGAAATGGAGGAATTCTCGACAGTTAGTACTCACATCTCATCAACATTTGGGTGGTAGATCTTATTGACAAAGCCTATTGAGGGAGATTTATAGGGATAAGCATCTGGTAGCTCAACTCTTATCCTCCACACACCTCCCTGATAAATACCTGCCACAATCCATGATATGGACGAAACGGGATTACGCGATGAAAAACAAAAAAATTACGGCCAATTCAAGTAGCTATTTCGCAAACCTAAAGTTATCAAACCCAATTAGAGCAAATGATCAAATAACAAATTCCATCAAGCTGCTATCAAACACAGTTATAACAACAAACCAAGAACAAGTTTATTTCTTTGTGAGAATCCAGGGACTAAATAGAAAAGAACAAAAAAGCAATTCCAAAGCATACAGTTGAAAAAAAATGTAATAGTGTTTTAATGGCAAAAGAAATCTACAACTGATAACATCTATAAATTGAAAAAAGTAGCTAAATCAACAAATAATCCAAAATTAGCAAAAACCCATAACAGAAACCAAATTAAATAGCAAAAAAAAAAAAGCAAAAATCATGGAGAAGCTCTGAAAATTAGAAAAAAGATGGGGGTTTTGAAGGTTTACTCTCAGTGGGTCCATGGAAATCCACAAAGAACTCATGCATTCCATCGTTGATCATTTCCACCTTGTAATCACTCATCATCCTGATACAACACGAGGGAAAAATAGAAAATTAAGAAAAAACAATATTAATCAGAAAAAAAAAAACACAAAATATCTTTAAAAAAATAATTATGGATGAGAATATTAATCAGAGAATTCACAGTTTCATCAAGTCCATCTCTCTGCGTTTGCTTGGGGAAGACATGGTTTTGGTGGCAAGTCAATTTCTCTGTTCTTCCTTCTGTGCTATGAGTTATGAGAGAGAGAGGAGAGAGAGGAGAGAGAGAGATGAGTTTCTTGCAAAACCGAGAGAACTAAAAACGGTTCAGACAAACAATAAGTGAAAAACTAGAAGATAATCAAATAACAATGATGGCTGAAATTTTCTTGCAGGACCCACATTTTTTATTTCCATACTGATTTTTTTACATGGGTTGCACCTATCTTGAAAGATTCCTCCTTTGTCAAAAGATCATTTACGATTCTGTTCAACCCAACAAAATTACTCTTCCAACCAGACCTAATTCAACAGATCAATTCAACATTACTCCACACCTCCTTGCAAATTCCCATAACATCATTAATTCTTATCCTTTCCAAGGTTAGAAATTTAAAAATAAAGGCTAATCAATGATAAGGCTATCCATGGATGACCTTTGTTTCATGATTAGTCGCTAACGTTGGCTAATCCGCTATGATATCATCATGAACAAAATTGATATTTTATCAAAAAAATCAATTAGCAATGAAGAAGTAGCTAAACTATTATAAACTTGTAGAATATTACTTAAGTCTTTGATAATGACAACTCTTATATCCCCACACGAACGAAAACCTAATTGTTTGGATGAGCCATTTGTTTTTTGTAAAAACATTGTGATGACTTTAGAAAATCCTTCTATATTACGTACAATACTACGAGTACTAATGATGCATTGGTTTAGATAATGTCATTCCGTAAATTCAAACCATCCAACGCTCGTAGTATTTCATAAATCTCTAATTAGGTTTTTGTTTTCTATTACATGTATATTATATTACCAAAATTGTTACTATAAAACCTGTTAATTCTAATTTTGGCTAGGTCACATGAACACTTTAACTGTAAAACATACATATCAAACTGTCAGAAATGAAATTTACCATTTTACCTAGACACAGAATACAGCACCCATTTTCTTAGATATGATCTTCAAGGCAAGGGAAGAAGATCATGTGGGGTCAAATATGTTTAAACTTTAAAGGCTACCTAAAGTATATCTTGGCAAGTGGGTGAAGCACAATTTTAGAGTTCACGGGGCTTCCTTTACATTAAAGGATGGATTTTGACATAAAGCACCTAATCCACCCTTTCCTCTCTGCCCAACCACAGCCCTAGGGGCCTCTAGGGCAAGTTTTGGCTTTATTTTTTGGGACATTTTGCATCGAACCATGCTTAAATTTTTGAAACCACTAATAGGTTAACAAGCTCTATCATTATGTTCTCGGATTTTGCGAGGAACGGTTTTTGCATGAACGATTTATGGTTGTTGATTATTTGAAAATCTTACAAATTAAGAGTCAGAATCCGCACACACTATGTGCACAATTGAGTATAATTGCGTGAACAACTGATCGTAACAAAGCTTTTGTGTTCGATTCTAATCACATAACATTGACACATCAAGGTCCTAAACCTACAAACTAACTCAAAATCTAAAGATTCTAAACATGAAAAATCAAGTGGAACAAGTTATTGTCACATGGGCCAAACTTAAACACATGTCCCCTTGGCCCCAAACCAATGCTCAACAAGTGGAATCTGACGTATAGAAATGGTTAAACAAGTTTATAGAATGATTAAATTTAAATTTAATCCACATAATAAGGGCAGCTTTGAAGTTGCTTGCTTCCACATTTGAAGGTGCTCTATAAAGCTGATGTGAAAATTATGCTAACACACAAATTAAACCCTCTTTTGACAATTGTAGTAAAGTATGTAAGTAGGGATCGTTCTGGACCGGAGATTATGAGGGATTGCTAAAACACCTAAAACTGACTTAAAAACACAAAACTAAGTTTAGAACACTAATCTAGACTCAAAATACTTAAAAACACAAATTAAGACCGATTCTAACTTATTTGACACACTAAAGTAAATGGGGGATTGATTTTGACGAATTTGAAAATTAAACTAATTGAAAACAGATTGTAAATAAGGACACAATTATGATTTAATGGATGGATGGATGGATGGCTAGCTAGAGGGTTCTTCTCCACACATGACATACTTGCATACAAATTAATCTCCGCTGTTCTTTCAATGACTCAAGGAACCTCTCAACACCCCAAGTTAATCGGGTACGCTTAAATTAACCATCGATTTTTCTAAGTTGCATACTTCATCCTTAGAACTTGAAATTGTAATAGAAAATAACTTAAAACATTATAATAAACAGAACTAGCTCAATAAATGCAAGGAAAAGCTAACAAAGCCGCATAAACATGCCTCCTATCAAAAGCGTATAGAGCATCTCAATCATTAAGGTGGAAAATAATTTTGAGAATTTGTACACAACTTTAATTGGATTCATCCTTTTTATTTATGGGCTTTAGATATTTATGTAAACCTAAATAAAACTTCAAATCAATATTAATTAGCTGTTAGTATAGTGGGTGGTATCGTAAAAAATAGTCTCCCGCTTGCATGAAATAACTGAGAGTGTGAAGATTATTATCCTTACTCGACTCTTTTATTCCGATATATATTCCATGTGTAGAGTCCGCAAACAGTGTCTAACCTTGATTCATTGAATCTTTAAGATACTAATTATCTATATTAATATACGAAATCAAGATATTAATACCCACTAAAATTGCATCATGGATGCTTTTGTTCGTGGATTATGTGAGGTTTGAGTTGGTTTGGAAAGGAAAAAGAATTTCACGCTCTTCCCGGGAAGGGAGGATTAGGAAAACTTATTGATTGCGGCTTTCTCCCTGCACTCTGAAAAGCATGAAAAAAGGCTCGAATGGTACGGTCCCTCCGCACCCCGTAATGAAAGGGGCGATCTCGTAGTTCTTGGTCTCAGAAGATACGTTGTTAGGTGCTCCGTTTATTTTCTCATTGAGGCCGAACTCTGTAATCTCGTGCTCTAGAGATAGCCGTCCATATACCGATAAGGACGATGGATTCCGAGAAGAGAGGAGCCGTGGTGGTCCCTCCTGACCGCCCGGATCCCACGAGTGAATAGAAAGTTGGATCTACATCGGATTCACCCGAATTGAAAATTAAACTAATTGAAAACAGATTGTAAATAAGGACACAATTACAACTATCAATCAATAGCAATAGCATGCATTGCTGAATTTAACGACTAGACCGACGATGAAGATTTTAGAGAATTTTACGAGTGAATACAAACCGCGTAAACAAGATATTGATCTATAGTAGTAGGCCTCCATCGAGAAGCATCATAGTCAATAAACAAGACATGGGCGGTGCCAAGGTCAGTCACTCACGCCCCACAATTCATGACCTTTGAGTTGATGCATGTATAAAACACAATGTATCAGGTCAGAATTCGCCAGTTCACGTGGTTGACTAACCGTAACATTCCTCAACAAGACATATCCCTACATGTACCAAGCAGTATACCAATAAGCTACAAAATGATAATGTAATATATGCTATGTATGTAAAATGTAACCAAGTTAGCAATTGAAAGCATTGATCAGCCTATCCAACAAAAGAAGACAATGACAATCATATATATATATATATATATATATATATATATATATATATATATATATCCAAAAGATCAATCAACAGACAAATGCATAAACCAAAACAAAAATGCCTGAGACTGAAAGCAAATTCCATTCAATTAACCAATTTCATAAACCACCGCAATTGCAATTACAAGTTCTGTGATTGAGACCACTGTTTAGGATCTACATCTAACCGCTTTCGCTGTTCCCTGTATTCGTTCCCAAAGGCTTCTGTTTCAATCAGCTTTTGCTGTTGAAAAGTGCACTTCAAATAGCTATCTATGTTTTGCATGAGGCTTGTGTGGAGATTTTAAGATCGATTTTGATGACTTGTGTTCATCATTCCCAAAACCATTAGTCACTGATTCCGACTCTAATTCTTCATCATCACTATCAATGTTGTTTGGAGTAAACCTGTTCTGGTATCCTCTACGCTGCAAGAGAAAGACATTGAAGTAGTAGCTAACCAATTCTCTCCTTCTCTTCTTAGCAAAAGTCTTGTATATCTCATCCCAAAAACGCAACCCAAGAGACGGAGGATTTGACTTTACTATGGCCTCGAACTTCTTTCCTTCTTCTGCTGTCCAAGGGAGTCCAACTTCCTCGCCCATCTGATTGAATTCCCAGTGGTAGAAAGCTGCCCCCAGTTCTCGCTTAACTCTCAACCTTTTCTCAGAAATGTGAAATCTGACGCATTCTATAGAACCTGGCACTTGGCATCCGCAAAATTCTTGTCTTCCCTTTCCAATAGGATCCCTCTCAATGAGATATCTGTGCTCAGGTTTTTCCAATGGCCAAATCCTGGACCCCAACCACTTCGATTCACTTTCAGAAGCCTCACCAGTCCATTCTGGCAACTGAGCTTGATAATTTAACCCCAGAGGAATGTGGCTTGGAGAATAATCACTGGTTCCTCGCAACTGATCCTCCATCCCTGCCATGCCAGGACTATTTTTGTCCAAGTCACTGGCTGAGGATGACTCTGAACAGGCTCCTGATTGTGACGTTCTCCCGCCTGAAAGAAGCTTCTTCTCCAACCTTAGCCTCTCTCTAAGATTGTAAGCGGAGCCAAAATTATCATCGTACATGCTTGGATGCATCCTCTGATTCTTCTACAAGTGGGAAGATGATTTAATGTCAAAAGGAAAAAAATATGAAGATAATTATGTTGTTTAGCGGTTTAACCAAAATCTGAATATAGCAACCACAGCACCAGATAGAAAGAATATCAAACATAAATGGAGATACACCACCTCTTTGCAGGTACATCAATATATCTATTTTTATCTGAAGGTAAACATTGTCTTACAATTTGTGAATACAAAAGAAGCCACTGACTTACCCCTAAAAGTGTTGCAGATCTATTGTGTTACAAACAATTCACTATTAACTAGCTGAATAAAACTAAGCAGACCGGTTTAAATAATATACTAGGAAGCGTTTTCCAGTAAAGATGTTCATATTTAAGCAAAAATAAGGACTTCCTTTTTCTAGGTTGTAATCCAATGATGGGAACAGTTCAGTTTTTAGCTTCTCATGCAAGGATTATCCATGCAAAAAACGACTAAATCAGAAACTGCTTAGCCATTTAATTATCTTCATTATCCTTTCAATTTTACCTAATTGTAACTTTTTTTTGCACATTTTAGATGACCAAACAGTTTAGGATCTCAATGATTTTTTGAGGGATGATCCATGAAGAAGGAGCTAAAATATAGACAGTTCTGATTGTAGAACTACATTGCGGAGAAGGACGTGCACATATTTTTTAAAAATAAAAAAATATAAGGACGACCTGGAAATAGAATACACTAGCACACCCATCAGGTATTAACAGCATCTTCCAGAAAACAAAATGAATACTATTTTTTGTATAATTGTCTTTCAAGGAGAATAGAGCAATATCCTTCTTTAAAGATTTAAACAAATCTTTAAGTTCTATCATATTCATCAGCATACCATATATAAAATTGATAGGAATCCATGTTATAGAGAAAGGCACAATATTACCAAAAGGACAAAAAAGCCAATAGAGGATTCAGTCCCAGCAATGCAATCAAATTAAAAACATGACTGAATTAAAACAATGCATGCGTGCTTGCACACACATACGCGTATACAACTTTAACCTGATAGATATTATCAAATGTACACATGCAAGAACAGAATATTTCCAATTATCTAAAAAGTTATAGCACATAGCATATGTTGATATACCTGCCAGTTACACTGTTCAGGACCTGAATCAGCATGCCTCTTCAGAAAGATAGCTTCTCGAGCCTGCAAAACCTGCATCCACTTCTCCTCCTTCCCAAAGGACTTCCACTTTGACCTCTCTGGTAATGAACCAACTGAAGGATCACAAGGATCCTTTGCAATCATTCTAACCCAATTCAGCAATCTACACAATGATTCTTGTTTTTTTTTGCAAAAAGGACTCGCTTCTTCAACTGTTGAGGCATCCAAAATCATTACATGTTCATCGCTGCTGTCATTTTTCTTCCCACTACACAATTCCCCGGCCTCACTTCCACCCAATGACTCTCGCTTCCTTTTACGGAAAGAGTTCACTTCTTCAACAGCAGAGGGATCCAAAATAATGACATCTTCATCACCGTCATCATTTTTCTTCCCCCTACCCGATTCCCCCATCTCACTTTTTGCCTCATCATTGTCACGCAACTTGTCAACATCCTCCATGCTATTCGTCAAATCCACAACCGAATATTTCATGCCACCACCTGACAAAGGCACATTACCATTGCCAAATTTTCCAGCATTCAAAACATTTGCCACACTCCCTGTATCCAAATCTAGAAATTCTTCACTAACACCACTTTTCTTGAGCCTATCCGAATCTGCTACTGCACTTTCCACCTCATTACTATCCTTAAAACTCTTAGATGACAATTCAACATGCGGGTAACCCCCATCTTTCAACTTTCGATCAGACATATCTGAGAAGAACTCTGTAAACTCATCCTGCAAAGCCATCAAATGCTCACCCAAATCAATATCCCTACTAGCCAAACTCCATTCCAAGTCCTTCTTTTCTATAACCCTTTCTAGCAAATACAAGTACTTAACATAAACCAATTTCACAGCCCAGCCAAGACTCAAACCCAAGCCACACTCTTCTGCCACTGAATCCCAAACCCCGATTTCTGAAAGAACTTCAAACCCACCTCGCCTTCTCACAACCCAAAATAGCTTGAGCAAATCCACCCGCTGCCCATTACCGATCATCGGAGGCAAAGGCCGGAGCAAGTCTTGGGCACAGATCTCTTTCAGAAAAACCCCAAGAAACTGATCGAACCAGCATCGTAGCTTATCCGGCACGTCTAAATCGAACCGTTTTGGAGCTTTCGGACGCGGTTCAAGATCGGCCGAGGAGCCGTCCGTCCGGTCCTCTTTCGGGGTTTCGGCGCAATCTAAAACGGACTCATCAGCTACCCACGACCACCCTGCCATGGATTCCGAATTCAAACCCTAAAAAGCAATTCGCTGGTTGGTTTTTTTTCCAAAAAACAAAACCCAAAACCACAAAAAGACAGGGGGCAATAGAAAATCACTTCAAAATTCAAATACAAGAAACGATCTTGACGACATAAACATGAAATTGGTACAGATTAAGCATCCGGGTCGGTGACGGAATATGGAATTTTGGCGGGAAAATAGATCTATGTCTAGGGCATGAAAATGTTACCGAGTTTGGATTGGACCCCCTATGAAAATCTGAAATTTGTTTTTTCAGTAAACCCGCGCCCTTCTTTTATTGCAGGCATTGATGATTGGGTGCGCGACTGTGTGCGTGTGGGAGAGAAAGAGACGGCATAAAAATTTCCATGTTTTTGAACAGAAAAACAGACCCACAATCCAAAATTTAGGTCAATCTAATAATTTAGGTATCACACACACACACAAAATAGAGAGAGAGAGAGAGAGAGTAAACGAGAAACCATACCAGTACTGGTGTTGTATTTTTTTGAGGGGTTTTTTGCATTTGATTTTTGGTGACTGAGCCTTTGCTTTCCGTCTTCTTTGTCTTTGATGATGCTTGACCCCTTGGGCTTTTGGCCTCTCTCTCTAGAGTCTCTCTCTTTTCTTTTCTTTCTTTGATATGTTACCACTTCCCACCCCAAACCCAACTCTTTTAATTTTTTTGTTGAGGTGTGAGAGAAAGAGAGAGACTTTTTGATGGAAAATAATAGGATTTTGAAAAGGTCATAGGGTTTTGAGGGAGGGCCACTATTCCCCTATATTTATAGCTCACATCATACCACTAACCTTGGTTAATCATTTACTAGGTGGTTGAGTTAAGATGGGCTTGGGTTTAAGTGATTGTAGTGGAGAAACTCGTTTTTTTAATTATATTAAAATTATCTCTACTTTTTTTTTAATAATTCAACCCAAAAAGTCATTGCAAACTAGACCTAAAAATATTATAATAATCACGTCTAATTGCAAAGCAATAAGCAGACTTCAAGCACTTTGTTGAAAGCTGAGTTTGCTGGGAACCGCAATATTACCACGAAGATCATGTGAGAACAAAAAACTCTCAAATTGTATTGGGATTTGGAATAGAGATTATGATGCTCATAAGTTTAACCGCATCACCTAATCACCTCTATGATCCCATAACCCCAGGTGAAGTAGATTCAATAAATCAAACAACTCCACCCATTTTCACACATAGATCTCAACACCAAGACGAAAACTAAAAGAAAACACTCTCCTAAATAGAGCAATCAAAACCAACACTCCTGGTGAGTTTCTGGAAATTATTAGATATAATCACAATTAAAAGGACAAAATAGTGACATCACTCCACATCCTCCGGTATCTTGAAGAGAACCATAGCACCGTACCTGCTAAACCCATAGTGTCATATTGGAAAACCCTTACCCGACACAAACTCGATAGATTTTACACCTTGTAGCATAGTGTTGTATTGGCTGGACCTTTATCTCTATTTTGATTTATAGCAAATGTAACTTCTTCTTTTTTCAACAAGGCAAGTGATGTACCTAACCCAAGTTTAAACTCTTGAGAATTTATTTATTGGGGCCACCGGCTCTGCTTTAGCATACTATTTGACTTAGAGGCTAAAAGTACGTTACTGCCTCATGTGGTACCAGAGCTGCATGGAAAGGGGGATTAGTCTGTCATCAATATGTGGTACCGAGGCTACCGGGGTTGCGAGTGTTGTACCACTTGAGGTGTAAAATCTTAGAAATTTAATTAATCTCTCACAAATTTGTTACACGGCAAAAAATGGCATCTTTGATCTTATTAACTAAGTTATTTGTCAGTAACTGCTTCAGTTTAATTAATAAGCGTAGAACACAAACGGTTGTAGTTCAAGTAGTCAAAAGGTTTCACCATTACACTCAATGTCTCGAGTTTGGTACCCACACTCCCTTACATCACTTTGTAGTTTGTATATAAAAAGTATTAATAAGCTCAAAACAAAATAATTATTTTTAATTAGAATGAGTGCGTAAAATCGCCTTGTATCGAAGACAACTCAACAATAATTCCATTCCATATCTAATATGGAAATTTATCCTCTTAAATAAGGGTATACCACCATATGTAGCAAGTAATCCTCCTATATAAACTGACATTATAAGGATTCTCATTCTATTTCAAAATTTTACCTAAATAGGAGATTTCGACAACTATAATCCATCATGATGAACAAATACAATGTACGGAGCATGGACCCAATTTTTGTACCTTCGACATTAATGATTTTATGTTTGTCGGATGAAGAATAAAATGTCATGACATCTTATGATCTCCTCCAACAAACAAGAGAGACACTAGAGGCTCGTTTGGAAGTGTTTTAAACTGGCTGAAAACGCTTTTGGTGAAAAAATTTGTGAAACCAATTATTAGTAAAAATGCAAGTGAATCCTGAAAAAAGCACTAACCCAAAAATATTTTTTCTAGCTTTCAGTCATTTTAAAAACACTTCCAAATGAGCTATAGATTAGTGGTTGATCATCAAATAAAAAAAATATCACAAAAAAGCCTCAATCGACAATCCAAGACAAAAATAACCATAATGATTATCTTAAGGATGATATGATTTGATTTAGTTTGATTTTTTATAATGTTATTGAAGCTTGAACATCAGATTTATTGTGAAATCTTGGGACAAGATTTACTATTTTTTATCTTATTTTGAATTTTGAGGTTTATTTGAATTTTATTTTATTTATTGTTTTATATTTTGGAGAAAATAAAGTAAAAGGGTAATTTTGTATTTTTAAATTCAAATTAATTTTTGGGATCAAACTTTGGACTACGTAGATAGAGCTCAAGTCCAGGAGCCCATAGATGCAAACAACAAATGAAATGAAAAAGTTATGAACGTTTTAAATCTATGGGCATTTTGGTAATTTAAATATTTTATGTATATCAAATTATCAACTGTGTGGTACTAACCTATGATGCTTGTCAATTTTATTCAAAGCACTAATTCACATTTTATTCATATCCATAATATCGAATATCACTAAACTCGATTTCACCGCTTTGAAGGTATTTGGAAGAAATTACCTCAAGGAACATGGCATATGTTTGCCCTCCATGAGGGAGCGTAGCACTTGTCTGCCCCGTGGGTACTAGGCCTTTGGGTCACTAACATATCAAAGGTGCTTCGGGCCCATGATATGTCCTACCATCGGCCATACCCGGCTCAATGGTGGCAGGAAGCCAACTCTTCAAAATCTTCCTCTTTTAATGTTTGGCACGCCTACGCTTCTACCAACAGGGACCTATAGGACTACTAGTAGACAAGAGTGCGGAGACTGGTATGCACCATCACTAGCATAATGGAAAGATATCAAGATCCTCAGATCAGATCGTAGAGGTGAATACTTGAGTGCTGAATTCAAAACTTACTTGAAAGACTATGAAATACTGTCGCAATGGACTCTTTTTGGAACTCCACAATTAAATGGAGTTTTAGAAAGGCGAAATGGAACACTTATGGATATGGTTCGATCCATGATGAGCTATACTGATATGCATATAAACTTCTAAGGTTACACGTTTGAGACAACTGCGTATTTTCTCAACCTTGTCTTTTCCTCAAGCGTTCCTTAAATTCCTTACAAATTGTTCAAAGGAAGGAAGCCAAGCCTCAAACACATGAAAGTGTGGGGCCGTCCAGCGTATGTTAAGACAATGGAACGAGGATACTAGACAACAGGTCTAAGATATGCCATTTCGAATATCTTAAAGAAAGTTATGGATACCAATTCTACCATGTTGAAGATCAAAAGGTGATCATCAGCAAGCATACTCACTTCTTTGAAGAAAGCTTCATTATGAATGGAAGAGTGGGCAACAAGGTAGACCTTGAGAAAGAAGCTAGAGAGACTCAAGGGGAGGCTACAGAGCCTGCACAACAAGTAGAGGAAAATGCGTCTCAATCTGTTGAATAATAGTCAACACTTCATGAGCCTTGCGCCATCTGACAGACCTAAGCGTAAAATAGCCCTGTTGATGGCACCAACTCGTAAGTCGACTAGGAAAATAATTATGCCACATCGTCTAGTAATCTTAGATGAACATAATAATCAAACAGTTAAGGATCCAAGAACTTATGAAGTGGTGATGTCTGACATTGATTCGAGTAAATGGAAAGTCGCCAGGAAATCCAAAATTAACTCAATATTTTCTAACCAAGTTTAGACCTTGGTTGATCCTCCTGAGGATGTCATTCCCATAAAAAACCAATGGACTCTATAAAAAAAACAAAATTCAAAAGGCAAAGTAGCTAAAGGGGATAGACATATAAAATGTATTGATTTTGATGAGACCTTATCACCAGTTGCCATGATGAAATCTATTCGGATTTTGCTTGAAATAGTCGCTCATTACGACAATGAGATATGACAGATGGACGTGAAAACTACCTTCCTATATGGAACAACCTAAAGGATTTATTTCTAAAGGTGAAGAGCATAAAGTATGTAAACTTCAACGCTCCATTTATGGTCTTAAGCAAGCATCTCGAAGTTGGAACATCAGATTTGATGAAGTCATACAAGGATATGATTTTGAACATAATTAAGACGAATCATGCGTTTACAAGAAAATGTGAAAAAACTTTCGTGGGATTTTCTTTAGGATCCTTTCCTTCTCGCAGAGACACGTCGTGCTGATAACGTATTGTGAAACTAATTATAAAAGTGGGTGAGAGAGAGGGATAACAGAGAGAGATAGAAAGGCTTTGGTATATGAGAACTATATGTTCACCTTCTGGCCTTGTACCTTTATTTATACTAATCATGATTAGCTTTCTTGCCATACAAGTAATACAAAGCCTATGAGAATTTGATCTCCAAATCTTGTTGGGATTCTACTTTAAATTTACACAACTCCTAATTAATAATTCTATTCACAAAATAAAATATATTATTCCAAAGGGATATGTCAATAAGTTGTAGCTTGACTTGTTCACAAGTCAATTCATGCTCAACCTAACACAAGAATGCCAATGATATGCCAATAAGAATATATTATCACGAAAATAATTTCTAGTGGTCATTAAGGGCAAGGAATTAATAGCTCTCACTAAGGGTATAATTTGGAATGGAATTTTCGATTCCACGTCTAAATTTCCAAAAGAATGGAATGGAAATTGGGAATTCATTTGGATCCGTCTGGTAACATTTTACAAAACGATTTTTGAAGATTTGTTTTGTAAAACGAAAAAGACAAATAGAATTTTACATTTTTTTTATTTGAAAACGCGTCTGGTAGCTTAATTTGAGAGTCATTTTTTAGAATGAAAATGCATCTAATACCAAATGTAATGAGGGTTGGATGGTGGTTCAGACAATATATATATAATATATATATATATATATGTATATAAACTTGTGTTAATGGTGGTGGTGGTGGTGGTAGGGATGGTGGTTCAGACGATAGTAGTATTGGTAGCAAGAATGGTTAGAGTAGTGGTGACAATAGAGGTGTTAGCAGTGGCGGGATATAAGTGGTGGCAATAGAGGGGAAACGGGCAATGATGGAGAGAGTGGTTACAGTGGTGGCGGCAACATCGGCTTGGATTGTGGCAGAGGATGGTTGTGTTAACAATAAATGTTAAAATGGTGGTTGAGAGGTGTAGATGATGGTGGCAGAGATGTTGGAGGTTGTGGTGGCTGCATCGGTGAGACAGTGGAGGTGGTGATGGCCATGGTGGCAGGGGTGATGGTGGTGGATAATATGGTGGTTATGGTTGTGGCGATGGTGGTGGCCGAGGTGCAAGTGGTGGTGGTGGTAATGGTGAGACAGTGGACGTGGTGGTGGCCATGGTTGCGAGGGTGATGGCGGTGGTGATGATGATGGTGAGACAATGGTGGCGGTGGTGGCAATGGTGGTGGCAATGGTGATGGTAATGGTGGCATACATGATTTTTTTTTCCCTTAAAACTCTAACTTTGTTTTATAATGTATCTTTTTTATTTTCTATTATTTTGAAAACTATTATTGAAAAACAGAGGAAATCATTTGATGTTCTACAGAACTTAGGCTAAATATTGTTTTCTGTGTTTTTTTCTGAGTTTGTTTTCACAAAATAGTATGCCAAACACATTTTTCACCTATTTTTGTATATGCAAAACAACCCTTAGAGATTATGAGAATTTTGAATCCTCAAATCAGTGATCCAAACACGAAAAATTCCACTAAATATGATTCTATTTCGAGTTGTATATGTATCATGATCTTTTTAACAAATTTAAATTCCATATAAAGGATTTAGCTACAATACTTACATGTATTTAATACAATCAATACAATCACTATTTCAATGGTCAGATGATAATTGTATTAAATACATATATTCATATGAATATTTCTTAGCATTAGACGATGATTGTATTAAATACATGTAAGTATTATAGTCAAATTCAACTACACAATTAATATGTTTTGAGAAAAATATGCGCAACCATCATCACCCAACACCCTTACGAAATGGAACCACCATTACAAGCATCATTAAATTATCATCGCAACCGTCATCAGCCATCATCACCAACACCCAAACCTCATCACAACCCTCGATCATCCTCTCACCACCTTGCCACCACCACAATAACTACTCATTTTATAGATTTATACCACCGTCAAGGTAAACTATATATAAATCCACAATTAATTCTCATTATGTCTAATAGATTACACAAATGAGAAATTTATAATTTCTGTGATTTTTTTTTACAAGATGATATTTTAAAGCGCCATTTGATAATCATTTCGTTTTTCGTTTGACTTTTTTAACAAAATGGAAAACTAAAAACCAAAAATTGAAAGCTACTTATTTGAGTTTAGGCTTTAGGTTTCAGTTTTCAAAAAATGATAAATGAAAACGAAATAGTTATCAAACGGCCCACTATTCTAATTTATCGAAATGAAAATTCGAACACATGTCCAAGGGAGGGCGAACACACTGTCCTGGTCAACTAGCCTAATCCACATCTATTATAAATTCCATAATTTTGTAACTCGTTAGTACTCTTCAACTTCCTTATCTAAACACAAAGTGTAGAACATCTTGGCTAATAAGACTGGAATTCTCCTAAGACGTTTTAGTTTCAAATCATACTTGAGTCCCTCCATTAACATCGTACTTTGTTATTTATAAGCAGAAGAAAGCAAAAATGGAATTCTGGGTAAACTTTTCTGTGAATGTGTAATGAATTAAAGATCCTGCAATAACAGACTTTTACAGTGTACGAACCTTTTTCTTTTTTCGGTTCTTTCCTTCTCATTTACAATGACATTCCTTTTCTTTTTCTTGTAAACACATTTTTTTAACAGCATTCTTTAGTGTACAAATTGTGTAGAAAACATTTACATTCAAAGAAAAAAAAATGATTCTATATAGTTTGAGTTTGTAATCCATTTTCTTGTCCACTCCATTTTTTCGGATCACCTAGTTCTTCTCCAGTCCATTGCCGCATTCTTTCTGAGGCTTGTTCTACCTGCAATTTCATTTAAAATAAATGTTTTAATTTACCACAAAATATGGATTATAAATTTATAACCAAATTAATTTACGAGATATTTAATTAAGTTTGATGGTAGAAAAAACATTAGAATACTTTACCTCTTTGTTCCAGTTGGTTTTATAAACGATGTACAAGAGGATCAGTGTCTGCAATAATGTTCCAAATATCATACCAATCCAAATTCCCTACAAAAACAACGCTCGTTAATTTCAAGGAAAGAAATCTGTGTTTTAGCATGTTAATTAATCATAGTTTTTTTTGTTACATTATGTTAAATGTTAATCATTAGTTGAAAAGTTTGAATTATAAATTACTTAAACTTGGTTAGTGATATAACTAAGGAAAAATGATGATTTACCTCAACTCTCAAACTTGTACGGTAACCCAGAAGAAACCCTAGAGGCAGCCCAACAATATAATAACAAAACAAATTTATGTAAGCCACCAAAGCTTGCCAACCTCCTCCAACAGCAACACCTGTGAAAAATGTATTGTTATAACCTCAAGTTTTTCGATCATATCGTAGTATCACACTATCTAATAAGGGAACATTTTTACCTGATATTACGGGCTGAATGCTATTGAGGAACATTGTAACACTGAGCAGGAAGGCTAAACGAGAGACTGCTTGTTGCATCTCTTTGCTTTCAGTAAAGATGATGGCAAAATGATCCTTGGCTGCCAAGATAACCACTGCGAAAATCATCCCAATGAGGAGAGACTCGAGGATGGTGATAATGACTGAGTATTTTGCAGCTCTAGGATGTGCTGATCCAAGCTCATTGGAGACTCGAACGCTGCAAGGAAGTAAAATTAGAGGAGGTGTACTCCAAGGAGCTAATAAGAAAGAGTAATCATCGAACAATGACAATATACTGATCACATAATATGACAGTTGATGTATTTTTATAATTTGGCGACATATGTATAATTAACTATCACATCACGTGGTCAACTAATGGAGTACTTTTACGGTTTTTAATAAGAAAATAAGAATTGGCAGCAAAAATGAAAGTTCCTTACCTTATTGCTGCATTGATCCCAATGAACAACATGCCTTCCCATCCATTCACATTCATGCTGAAACAGAAAATCAAACACAAATCAGAATAAAATGATTCGGGATCAATACCGAAACCTTATATACATATAATTATAGAGGGAGGAACATTGAAGTCAGTTTTTACGGAAAAAGAACAAAGGGTTACGTTACCAGATTGAAAGGGAGCCAACTGCAATAACAGGATTGTCAAGGTGTCCAGTGAGAACAATTATGGTCATGAAATACCAAATCTCCAAGCAAAGCATGACAGCTGAAGCAATGGAGAGTTTTGCAAAAGACCACAATTCCTTGAAGGCCAGCCATGACAAGCCCTTCCAGCCGTCAGTACACCAACCGACTATATAAGCCACCTGAGCCAATGCCATCCCCCAGGCCGAGATATCGTACGCTGCAGCTGCACCACCGGTTCCCCACCCAAAGACTTTGATGAAGAGAAAGAGGATTCCCACGTGTACTACCAGAGAGATGAAACCAATCCATGCAAGAACTCCAACCTTGCTCTGTGCCTGCAAGAACTTCTGAGTTGGGAAGTTGATGGCAAGGGAAAACATTTGAGGGATGGTTTGGATGGAGAATTGCCCGGCAAGGTCTGCAATGTCGTCCTCTTGACCTAGAAGTTTTAGGATTGGCGCGGAGTAGATGTAAAGTGGTAGTATAGCAAAGCAGGCAGCGAAAAGAATTATCCACGAGCGCTGCATGTAAACTCCTAGCATCTCTACTTGCCCAGCACCAAATGCCTGCCCACATAATGTTTCAAGTGCACTTGCCATACCAAGCTGCAATTTCACACCACATTGATTGCTTAGTTTTAACCAATGAAATCTAGTAATTTTTTTGCTTATTCAAGTGATATTCTAATCTAGTCTAAACTACAGGGAGTGCAGAGGGGTGACACACTGCCCTATCCAACATGGCTATGCTCGGGTCTGAAAAATCTAGTATATTTGATTCACTTGTAGATATCAATACAAGCTCCTAATGTATAGGGTTTAAACTGGACTATCAGACTAACAGTTTTGTTAAACGTGCAGATCTGCTCCTTAATCTGCACATTCGGAATGCTTAACCTTGTGTTGCAAGTAAACCTTGTTTTGTTAACACATTTGAAACGTTTAACCTTGTGTTGCAAGTAAATCAAGCTGTTTGTATGCATAATTAAATACCTAATCATCACTAACGAATACGAATCTACTGCAAGAAAAGAACAATGAGTATGAAGGAAACTTTGTGAAAATGTAATGTAAAGGAGAAGCTAACCAGGAAGCCGAACGAGAAATTGGAAATGACGGAGAGAGAAATTGCAACAGCAGAGAGCTCCACATCGCCAATATGCCCAACAAAGATATTTGTGAAGGAGTTGACACCATAGTTGCACAATATATTAAAGGCAATAGGTCCTGCAATTGACCAAAGCTTTGTGGTCTCCACAAAACATATGCTCTTGGCATCGTGGAAGCTGCGAATTACCGGATAATCTCCATCACTGGACCCGATGAAAGCGGGAGGAGCATGGTGGAGGTCTGCAGGTTCAAGGGATGAGACTGCATCATCCACTCCATCAATCATCAATGTTGGACTTTGTAGCACTGTTGACGATGATCCAGCAGAGGCCTCTGCCTTAACTGGTACATTTTCTTCCGGGGTACCTATTTTCGCAGACTTTTAAATCAACCCTTTGAATCTTTTTTTTTCGCTTCACCTTCGGAAGCTTGGGATTGAAGAAAACTCAGGAGATTCTGATCTCTTTGTGTTTCTTCTTGTTTTATTTTAATGTTAATATTTTTTTTTTGTTTTCTGGGGAGGTAATCTTAAGAATGCTGCTAATATAGCTATAATTTAGGAACACCATACGAAGATATCAGCCTGACAGAAAAAGATGACCAAGTCTTAGTTTGTAGTTCAGTTTTCAGTTATTATTTCTTTTGCAGGATTTTAGTTGTTATTGCCTTGAACCGTTTGGTTACAACTCTAAGTCACCTACCATATAAACTTAGTACCAATATACAAAATATTAAATCAAGGACAAAGATACTGAAAAAAGAAAACAAATATAAAATATAAAACATCGGGAGCGCTCAAGCGCTAACAACTCGTCTATGCTCTCTCTACAAATAATTTTATGACCCAACCCGTTTAGTTTTTAGGTCATCATATTTATAGATCATCCTTATAAAAATTCACTTAAATTGGAAATCATTTAACCATTTAATTATTATTGTGAACATTTCATTGTTTATTGCAACACTATGTTCGTCTCATTGTTAGATTATAAACGGATTCTGAATTGAGCGAATGTTTGTGGGAATGATCTTTCAGTAATGACTTCAAAACTATTCGGTTTAAATTACAAAAAATATTGTGGAATGTACCATACCAGTGGTTAGCGCCATATATGCAAAACATTGTAACATGTTTGGAAACTTGAGATTTTTTTTTTGTTTTGTTTTCATGACAGTTAGGACAATTCCAGAACGTTGCCATAGCAATCTAGTTAGCAAGATCTTTCTCTTGTTTTTCTGTTTTTTTATTCTTTTTCAAGAAAATCTTTGTTCCCTATATGGTTATTAGAGGACAGATTAGTAATTAAGAAATTAGCAAAAATGGGTAGGATGAGCACAATAGAAGGTGATAACAGCACTCATTATTATTATTATTAACTACGTATTAAATCAAACCTCGATTGAACTACTCAAAATCAATATTAATTAAATCAATTAATTAAATGGAGATGACATTAAATACTAGTGAGTACCCAAGTATTATCCATTCATCAAATATTGACAATATATTGAAAGTTGATCATTAAATCCTATTCACCAAAGCAAAACTTCATTTTAATTCTTGGAAAAGATGACTTTTTGTGCAAGATTAAAATATAATTTTAGTCCCTTGATACATTTAATTACTTCATTTATTAGTTATATAATGTATTAATTACATTTAATCTTAATTTTCATTTCATTCATTATAATATATTTTGGGACAATACTTGGGTACTCACTAGTGAGTACCCTATATACTCACTTTTTGATTTGGCTCAATCAAAAGATGACATGTGTTCTTTATGTTTAAAAGCCCAAGAAAAATTAAATAGCATATATTTTATTTTTTAAAACAATAAAATATGTGTTAAAATATTATTGGGCCAAATTATTAAAGTGAGTATATGAGGTACTCACTAGTGAGTACCTAAGTATTATCCTATATTTTGTTGTAGACATTTAGGTAAACTAATTTTTTTTGGAACTGTTATTAACACTCCAAAAATCTCATTTGGCACTCCTCACAAGTGTATTTTTTTTTTCTAAATATAAAAAGTTTGGAGTGCTAATAACAATTTTTTTTTATATAATATATTCCGATACACTTTGTGTTCTTCATTTAGGTACATTATTTCATTTAATATATTTTAGTATATCCATTTTCGGTAGTGATATTTAGGTACATTAATTTAATATAATACATTTCGGTATATACATTTTGGTACAAACATTTAGGTACATTAATTCATTATAATATATTTTAGTACAAACATTTAGGTACATCAATTCATTTTAATATATTTTCGATACACTTATGTATTTCCATATTTTTCTTATATGTCACTATTTTTTGTTAATGTTTGCTGATTTAGGTATATTTATAACAATATAATTGGAGGAAATCAAATTCAAATATTGAATGGGAGACAT
Organism: Gillenia trifoliata; assembly: GCA_018257905.1. NCBI lineage: Eukaryota > Viridiplantae > Streptophyta > Magnoliopsida > Rosales > Rosaceae > Gillenia > Gillenia trifoliata. Next base: position 17,170,128 of record CM031086.1, read on the forward strand.
TGAATAAAATACATATTAAATATTAAAACAAAAACAGAATATGAACTTCAATTAAAATACACATCAAAGGACTAGAATCAATATATAATCTAACACCAAATTTTAATTTGAACTTTATTTATTTATTTTTTAAATTAAAGTTCAAAAAACTCTAAAAAAATATTGCTTAGCAAGCAGAGACAGAGTTGGGCACAAAAAAGAATAGTCAGTCATAACAATTTTTTATTTATTTATGTTTTCTTTCATAAAATATTCGCAAAAGAATCCCATGACCTTTATGGAAAGGCATCATCATTTGCAAAAGCCTAAGGTACAAGAAAAGTGACAGGGAATATCTCCCTGCATCATATCCACCCACCTACCTAGCCAGCGGGAATGTCACTGAAATGTGAGGACCTTCAAATATACTTGTCTTTCATGTCGGTAATGTCCCGCAAAGCATCCAATAACATTTCTCCTCCTCTGCCCCCAAATTCCGATACTGCCCAAGTGCCTATCAGCCTATGTATACAGAAAGATATTCACAAAACATCTCCCAAAACATTCACCGAGAAAAGTAGACGGGGAAGGATTTGGGGAAAATTTCGTCGAACGGAAAATTGCGCTTTGTCTGGTGGAATTAAAGTGCCTTAAAAGACTAGTTTGGTATTGCTGTGTTTTTTGAAAAAACTGCTTCTGTTGTGTCGTAAAAATAAGCAACTGTAAAATAAAGTTGTTGAATGTTTGGTAAATTGTTGTTATAAAAGTGTTTTTAACAATAAAAACAGTTTGTAAGTGTTTGGTAAATTTTTATATAAAACTGTTGTGACTGTTAAATGACTAAAAAGGGTATGAGGTCGGATGATAATTTATTTATTTTTTTTAATAATCTTATCTTCTCCATTTTTTATTTCCAAAGTTTAGCTTCTCTTGTCTTCACTTAACAAAAATAAATGACCATCAAATAGTTTAATAGAAAATTTTCATAAATTAATTAATCAAAATACCAAACACAAAAAAAGTAAAAGAAAAACATAAATTGTGAGTTGTTTTATGTTCTTCGGGATCTTTTGACCCCTCTATTTACCAAAAAAAAGAAAGAATAAACGTAAGATAAACAATAAAGATGGAGATATAAAAGGTCTGGGTTTTGCAGACGCCCTTCCGCCGCCGCTACCTCCCTGCCCATGGCACAATCATTCCTAACCACCTAATCTCTCTCTCATCCTGTTTCACCACATCCATTTCAATATATTTTCAATCTCTCATCAAATCTACAGCTCCAAATTCACGCTAGATAGGAGCTCCAATGTCCGATCTCCGTAACCCAGATGGACCAGACCACAGCGGCGCCATTTGAAGTCAGAAACTTGATGGATTTGTCGCATGCAGTCTCACTCACCTTCTCTCTCCCACACAAAGCTCAAATTTCATTTTCCTTATTCTTCCTTTCTATAAAACCTTCCAATCTCTCTCTCTCTATGTTCCCATGTGAGCGCTGTAAGCTCAAAATTTAAATAATACTCAGCATAAAACGAGCAGAGCATCATCTAATTGAAGGAGTAATAGCATATTGTTGATTTCTCCAGGTAATTGAAGGTCGCCAACCTTCGTTTTGAAGGACGACAAGACAAGCAGAAAGGGGGAAGGGGAAGCGAGGACACTAGCTGTAATTTTTATTAAAAAGCCAGGGCATTATTGCCATTTTAAAATTTTCATTAAACTCTACTGTTCACCCGTGTGTTTGAGAAAAAGCCGGTTCTGAGAAGCACCTCCTACCCTGCTTCTGCTTTTTGCTTGATTTCTACTGTGAGTGACCGGCGATTTTGAAAAAAAGCATGATTTCATTCATTTACCAAACACATCTAATACACCAGATTTTTTAATAAGCTGCTTTTTAAATAATTTCAGCAATCCCAAACTGGTACTTAACCTCGACCTTTCTCCGCTCGCTCGGCGCTCGGGGCCGCCGTCTACCGGCCGCAGCCGGGCTGAAACCGGAATTTTGGCCGGAATTCTTCAATTTGACCTAACTTCTTCAAAACACACACACCCAATTTGCACGATTCAAAAGCCAAATTAAAGCTTCTGGAGTGAGAGATTACTCAATTTACCTATGCCTCGAGGCCCACTCGACTCGAGTTGGCCTAATTGGCCTAGAGAGGACTCGCCGCATTTGAACTTCGATGAATCCCCAGGTTCCCGCCACATGTGTGACTCCGGGCTCGATTCCCGTGCCTCAAGTGAGTCCCAAGGGTGTCATTTTCGTGTCGGGACGGGGGCTCTGACGCTTCCGTGGCCGGCCGAGAAAGAAATACGGAATTTTTCTCGAAGCTCGGATTTCGACTGACTTGGAAATTGGGTTCAAAGGTAGCCCAGTAGCCTAAGAGATGTTAATGGTGAACCTCGTGGACCTAGTTAGGTCGAATGATGGCCAAAGATTCACTGCTAGTAATGTGGGTGCCTAGAGAGATTTTTCGGGTTTTTTTTTTTTTTTTTTTTTTTTTTACAGCTTTGGTTCTAACCGGTTTGAAGGCACCGGACTTGTTTCGGGAGTCAGTGGTGGTGACTTCCACCAACACGAGGCCGGATGTGTGAGGTTCAAGCGTGGTGGCCGGTTCGAGGGTGTCTGGAGAGGAATTTTCTCGAATTTGTCAGGCAAAGAAGCTTTGCATGCAATGTACCGTGTATGTGAGTGAGGTTCGAGAGAGACAGAGTGAGGAAATGAGAGTGACATAGAGACACAAAGGCCTGGCCCACGTAAATTACTCGCCCCAAGGCCCAAATACGAAACACAACCGATTACGTCCGTAGAACGCTATCTCGAACTCCGAATGGCGTTCCGCCTCACATCTACGTGGCTCGTAGCGACAGAGCACGTGGCCACGAAAACAGCAAGTGGAAAGATCGCACGAAAGTTACGACGCAAAGTCAACCGGAAGGTCAACCAAGGGCAAAATCGGGCCATTTTGCTCCTCCGGGAATAAAATAATATTATTCTCCGGTACGGGCTGTGTCAACTTATGTATTTCCATATTTTTCTTATATGTCACTATTTTTTGTTAATGGTTGCTGATTTAGGTATATTTATAACAATATAATTGGAGGAAATCAAATTCAAATATTTAATGGGAGACATTGAATAAAAATACATATTAAATATTAAAACAAAAACAGAATAATATGAACTTCAATTAAAATACACATCAAAGGACTAGAATCAATATATAATCTAACACCAAATTTTAATTTGAACTTTATTTGTTTATTTTTAAAAATTAAAGTTCAAAAACTCTCTAAAAAAATATTGCTTAGCACGCAGAGACAGAGTTGGGCACAAAAAGAATAGTCAGTCATAACAATTTTTTATTTATTTATGTTTTCTTTCATAAAATATTCACAAAAGAATCCCATGACCTTTATGGAAAAGGCATCATCATTTGCAAAAGCCTAAGGTACAAGAAAAGTGACAGGGAATATCTCCCTGCATCATATCCACCCACCTACCTAGCCAGCGGGAATGTCAATTTTGAAATGTGAGGACCTTCAAATATACTTGTCTTTCATATCGGTAATGTCCCGCAAAGCATCCAATAACATTTCTCCTCCTCTGCCCCCAAATTCCGATACGTCTTCCAAAGTGCCTATCAGCCTATGTATACAGAAAGATATTCACAAAACATCTCCCAAAACATTCACCGAGAAAAGTAGACGGGGAAGGATTTGGGGAAAATTTCGTGGAACGGAAAATTGCGCTTTGTCTGGTGGAATTAAAGTGCCTTAAAAGACTAGCGAGATTGGCTGCTAAAAACTACTTCGTTCGTGCCGTAAAAAATAAACAACCGTAAAATAAAAAAGTAGGGCTGAATGTTGTAAATTGTTGTTATAAAAGTTTTTTTAACAATAAAACAATTTGTAACATTGGTAAATTTTTATATAAAACTGGGTTACGACCGTTAAAACGACTCAAAAAGCGGTATGATGTCGGACGATAATTTATCTTTTTTTTAATAATCTTATCTTCTCCATTTTTTATTTCCAAAGTTTAGCTTCTCTTGTCTTCACTTAACTAAAATAAATGACCATCAAATAGTTTAATAGAAAATTCTCATAAAATTAATTAATCAAAATACCAAACACAAAAAGTAAAAGAAAAACATAAATTGTGAGTTGTTTTATGTTCTTCGGGATCTTGACCCCTATTTACCAAAAAAAAAGAAAGAATAAACGTAAGATAAACAATAAAGATGGAGATATAAAAGGTCTGGGTTTTGCAGACGCCCTTCCGCCGCCGCTACCTCTGCCCCGCCCATGGCACAACCATTCCTAACCACCTAATCTCTCTCTCTCATCCTGTTTCACCACATCCATTTCAATATATTTTCAATCTCTCATCAAATCTACAGCTCCAAATTCACGCTAGATAGGAGCTCCAATGTCCGATCTCCGTAACCCAGATGGACCAGACCACAGCGGCGCCATTTGAAGTCGAAACTTGATGGATTTGTCGCATGCAGTCTCACTCACCTTCTCTCTCCCACACAAAGCTCAAATTTCATTTTCCTTATTCTTCCTTTCTATAAAACCTTCCAATCTCTCTCTATGTTCCCATGTGAGCGAAAGTTGTAAGCCTTAAATTTAAATAATACTCAGCATAAAAACGAGCAGAGCATCATCTAATTGAAGGAATTATAGCATATTGTTGATTTCTCCAGGTAATTGAAGGTCGCCAACCTTCGTTTTGAAGGACGACAAGACAAGCAGAAAGGGGAAGGGGAAGCGAGGACACTAGCTGTAATTTTTATTAAAAAGCCAGGGCATTATTGCCATTTTAAAATTTTCATTAAACTCTACTGTTCACCCGTGTGTTTGAGAAAAAGCCGGTTCTGAGAAGCACCTCCTACCCTGCTTCTGCTTTTTGCTTGATTTCTACTGTGAGTGACTGGCGATTTTGAAAAAAGCATGATTCCTCATTTCCATTTTACCAAACACATCTAATACACCAGATTTTAATAAGTCGCTTTTTTAAATAATTTCTCAGCAATCCCAAACCTGCACTTAGGGCCACAGACATTGCTTAAATTTTTTTAAAAGTTAGCCTTTTAAAAAGCTGGGACTATAAATGTGTTTGGTAAATAAATAAAAAGTGCTTTTTTCAAAATTACTGGGTCCAAAAGAGCAGAAATAAGAAGCAACTTGAAGGTTGCTTCTCAAAAGCGCCTTGTTTTGAGTTTATGCGCTAACAAAGAAGAATTAACGAAACTTTCATAATGGCAATCCTACCCCCCATATTTTTCTCTCCGAAAACCCTACCTCCCGCCTCTCGATTTCACAAACCATTGTCGCCTCTTCACAAACTACGAAGGAGATTATTCCCCCACCCTCCAAAGGTTCGGGTCCTTCGAGGTCGCCTGCGCTCCGCCAGAAAGCGCCTCCAAGCACAATAACCCCGCCCGGGTTCTCCTCCTCCCGAGCCTCCGCCAGAAGCGAGCCTCCAAGTACAACTCCCCGCCCGGGTTCTCCTCCCGACCTCACTATCAAGGTATGCAAAATCGAAATCGACTCGAATTTTTTGTCTCGGTTTCTTTAACGTTGATTTGGAATCGACTAATTGTATCATTTGCATTTGTATGTAGTCGATTGCGAATAATCTTCGGTGTAATCCCGTATCTTAGGAAGTAAAAAGTATCAGTTTTGGTTTGATTGAATTTACATGAATTACTGGGTTTTTAATTCTCTCGTAGGAATGTAGATTTGAATACGCCCATATTACTTTACATGTGGACGATTTTCTATATATTTAGACAAACATGTCTCTGGGCTTTGAGTGTTATATAGCTTGTATGCATTCCCGCAAGTACCGAATTTCAAATCGTACGTTTGCGAAATCGAGCATTTATGTATTACCAAGTGTACATGTGAATGCCTGGCTTTTCCCAATTGCATTCAAATCGTTGCTTTCGCATAGAATGGAGAGCATCATAGGTGGGCTAGGTTAGCGGCCTAGAGTGCTTTATCTGATGCCAACACAAATGTACCAATACCTAAACTCCGTATAAATTTTGAAAGAGAAGATCCTGGGGTCCCATTAAATTTTAATGTATAGAGCAAGCTTTTTAAGATCCATTACTTCCTCGCCATTATTCTCGTCTAAGCCATTCAATCATCTATACCTTGTTTAGCATTCTCATGCTTCGAGGTTCTAATTTCTTAAGTTCGTTTCTCGGTCTCGTGACATCATTCATTCATTTGCCTCTAGGAAAGGATAAATAACTAGACATTCCCTCTTAATCTTTTCCTTTTTCTCTCGAAAGAATTTCAGCGATTTCTTTTATGGAACCGGAGCAGAATTTGTATGAATAATTCTTCATCCATTCAACTTGTTAAAGTTAAGTATCAAGATTGGGCGTGTAGAAGCATCCGCGTAAAATCCGTAGGGAAGAAAATTCGCAATTACTTTATCATCAAGCTCCGTAATTTTCCCGAGAAAGTTTATGCCTTTCATTTTCCCCAGAAAGTTTCACCCGCCGTGGCTTTGGGGATAAAATTCCACCGTGTCACCCCGTCGATTCTCCTTTTAGGGATAAAATTTCGATAATTTGGTTTTGCATAAAAATTTATGTTTTTTTTTTCCTTTCCGGGTTATGTTAATGGTGTGGTAATTGTAGCAATGAGATGATAAATTATGTCTCCGATTTTTCATAGAACCTTGGATTTTTCATATCGTTTTCTCACATAGCTGGTTAAGTGAAAGTAGTTGGAATGTGATGATTGCAGTGAGTTCGTTTCTTTTGGTTGGTTTGCCTAAATACATTGTCAACCGCATAATATTTGGTCCCCTCGCCTTGGTGTTTTGTCGTTGTGATTTTGCAATTTCCATTTCGTAAATGAAATCAAGCATTAGGGATCTACATAATATCTCTCGTATTTACTCATCCTGTCCTTCATTCCGCTCTCATACTTGTTTCTCCGATTACGTATAGACAAGCCCTTGCAGGCATGCACAAAGGTGCCGAGCACAACGAGACTTACCGTGGCTCCCGTTATGGTGCGTAAGCCGGTATGTTTGTTTTCCGGATCCTTATGCTAGATTTGTGTTGAAAAAATAATGTTGAAAGTTGTTTCAGGGTCCTCGCTTAATATAGTACCTTTGGGAAATGCCGACCTAGATAGTGTCACGCCCCACCTCAGATTCAGGTAAAGATGCCGATTATGATATCCCACTGCGATGTTGTAAAATGAAATGAACCTATTTTGAGATCCAATTGGATTGGATGTGTTCAAATTCTCGTAAATCTAAATCTTCTTAACTATGAACTAGAAAGCATTCTCACCCACATGTGTGTGTGCCTTACAATCGAAGTTGTGTGGACGGGCGAACTTCAGGTCACGGATGATAAGGGTGAGGTTTTTTAGAGTAAAACTGAAACCGATTGGAAATTGGGTAGTGTTCAATTATCATGCTATCCTTGTTTCTTAATCTATTATTGAAGTGTTTTAATTATCATGCCAAAATGTTTGTCGAATTTTTTTATTTGATTGAATTTGTTATAGATAAGTAAATAATCGTTGGGTCCTATGGAAACTCATAAAGCTAGGCAAAGGTGTGTGTGTGTGTGTGTGTGTGCAAAGTAAGGTACAAAGCAAGGCGAAGGTAGTGTGTGCAAAGGTGTACAAAGTTTCGAGGCAAAGGCGTGTGTGTGTTGGCATCATTTCCGTGTTCACAGATGGGGTTCTCACAAATAGCTCAAACATTAGCATCTACGCGTTTGTGTGAAATTATACACTCGATTCTTAGGGGTCACCCTTTGCTAATTCTTGGAGTTGTAGAGCCAACTCCGGTGATTATGTACAATATTTATGTTCGCTTTGCCAAAAATAGACCGAGTCTGGGATTAAAGCTCTTTTAGCATGGAGGGATGGTATCATATTTTCTTTGGTGCTAACAAATGGATTGGTGTTGTGTTTTCCGCTTAACATTAATCTCTATCTTGCAATTATTCCTTTCTTTGGGTTATTTTATTGTCCAACTCTTTTGACTCTGGATCCGCTCTTATGACCATTTATATCGATGTGCGTTCCTGACCGCAGCATTGTCAGTTTCGCTCGGCTATAGCCAGGGCTTAATCTGATTATAAACAAATTCACTCATCCGACAGAGAGTTATTTGGCCTTCCCATTGCAATGTCGTTCATGCATGAAGCTATAAAGTAGGGAACATCGTGCCTCGCCCGAGTGTGGTTGGCGCCCGCTCGATGAAGAAGAAGGCCAAATGTTAAAGTTAGTTGGTTAGGTTTGTTTTGATAAGCTTGGTTGATGTTGTTGTTAATAATCCCTATTAATAAGGGATGTGCCGTTTGTTTGACATTTTCTTTAGCCACTTACCATGTTATTAGGAATGGAAGACGTGGGCCGGCAAAGCTTTTTCTCGTTCTCTCTTGTTATCTTGTAAGGCTATTTAATTGGCCAACCAAGTTGTTTAATAATAAATGAAGCATTCTCCAAATTATATTGTACTTACTCTCTAAATATAGCTTATCAATATTTGTTTGTTATACCAAAATCACCGTGACCAAGCGCGATTACAAGAGACGCTAAGGCATTAAGAAATAGCATAGCGGCAAGTTTGATGAATGCACCTAATTAGACTATTTTTATATTGAACAATTTGTAGATATTTTAATTTGTTTGATGCATGTATTAAATAGTTGACAAATATTTTAACTACCTTATATGATTGTATATTATTTTAATATTTTAAAGAATTTTTTTATAATAATTATTTACAATTTGGAAATTTGAGATAATGTAAAGTAAGACAAACAATAGTATAGAAAAAAGTATATGTAATAAATTGGACTACTTTGGAAAATAATTAAATTAATAATACATACAACAACATGCCCTTTTTAGTCATTTTAATACGCCAGCCACAAAGCATAGCTTTTATATACAAGTTTACCAAACACTCAAACTCGCTTTTGCTATAAGCACTTTTACAACTACGCCACCAAACACTTACCTCGTTTTTCACAAATGCTTTCTTCCTAAGACAAAGCAGTAGTTAGCTTAAAAAAGACAAAGAACCCCAAACCTGGGCCTTATTCGGTTCAAGAAACTGCTTCCTGGACGCAATAGGACAAGTCTAGTTCACTTGGCAGCATATGCTCCTCCCCTTTCCCATTGACCTCTTAGAAATGAAATCTTGTCGAGTCGATTCATGGGCTCCGGTTGGGAGTATTTGATTGTCAGTATCCACCGTACTTGCAGTTGCAGTACTTTCTTTTGAGCAAAGGAAGAGGGAAGATGTATATGATGTGCCAAATGCTGTATATGAATACCTGTGCCATATCCGGTAGCTTTCATCGGTCTCGAGTACCCAGCTATAATTGGTTCGGTGGCGGCTAATGCCGTTAAACCTGCAAGTGCAAAACCCCAGCGAATGTTTTAACAGTTGCCTTAATAAGATCCTGGATCCATCTCCTGACAGCATTCCCAAAAGGCAGAGCATATCAACAAAAGAAGCATGAAATCTAAAGTGACCGATATCAGCAGCAAGTGGTAAAAATAATGTAAAAAACTAAGGGATAAAGCACATACCATCTTTGATTGTGTCCTTGTCGATCCGATGAGAGACCCTGGGATTTTCTTTTTCTTTTTTCTGAGGGAAAGATGAAGCTGCCAAATGCTATCATCCAAGAAGAAAGGCAAAGTATCGGCAGCTTGCTTGCGCGCAGCCTCTTTGAGGCAATTTAACCAACACTCTGGTTCATTGTGGAGGGCAACTAGAACTGTCATAGCAGAAAATCCATCAATAATCTTTTCAATCATAATTCAAGTTGAACGCAAGTGACGATAAAATTCGAATGGGCAACTGAAAATCTAAACTAAAAAAAGAAGCATGCAAAAGTCAAACAGATTAATCCGGCACACTCTGACGAATTCATGTTAAGTAATAATTGAGAAACAATGTTGAGTGTGCAAACACTAGAATAACCAGAGACATCTGACCAAAGCGTGCTACTGCTAAGTAATAGTCAAGAAACAATTTTGTCATAGTGAATGAGAGCGCGGAATGTTTGGGATTCTTAAGGCTAAAATTCGATGAAAGCAAAATTAATCACGGCAGACTTGGCAGTCCTGACTCTCCTGAGCTATCTTTCAAGTTAAACTTTTGTGAAATAATTTTGACATGCTTGTTGATAAAAAATGCAATAATACAGGATGGAAAGCACCAGGTAGAGCATATAGGCAAAGAGGTATGCATGTGGATGGAGACTACAAAGTAATATTTGTCTACATACACTTCAGTTAAATCAATTTATCTAAATCTAGGTGACTTATATATACCTGAATCCATTTGAGCAGTGTTGACATCTGGCAGTTGGGGGTTACCACCTCTGAAAAAAATCAATGGCAACATATGCTATAGACATTGAAGAGAACCATGGTGGCATTCCAACTAGAACAAGGCAAAGCACCAAAACCAGTAAGGTATTGCGTAATTAACCATTAGCTATATGATTCTGAATTTAAAATAAAATTGACATTTTAACAAATCACTCATAACACGATAATCGACATAAAAAGAAAACACTGAAATAACCTTACTTGTGACTCAACCAAGCCCAGATCAAGAACCAGAATGATATATTTTACGGACTTAGTTTCAATCATGATCACAGATAAAGGCTAAAGCTAAGAACTTTTCAAAACAAATACTTAATAAAATTCTAACTCTTAAAAAACATTCAAAATTTTGGCCACGATCCATCACCATTAGACCTCATACTCCCTCCCAAACTATATACAAAGCGAATTAGTCAATCAAATGCTTAAAAAGGTTACTAAGAAAAGAATACCTGTTGTGAAGAAGGGCAGAAAATACAACTGGCTTGCAATGCTATTAGCCTTGGTCAATAAAGCCCACTGAACTTCTTTGGCTATCATCCACAATCTCAATCACTAGGGAAGAGGCATTACCAATAGATGATTCTGAACAACCACAAGATAATCTCGTATTGTAACCGGAGAAGTCACTGCCATTAGATATCCCAATTCCAGAATCAGCCTTTACCCCACAAAAAGACTCCCCCGAAACCAGTGCTTGCAACAATTTGGGTGCTGGAGGAACAGTCACTTCCACCATCCCTTCCAACATCTTCACTACCATCCCCATTGTAGGCCTCATTGTCTCGGCATCCTGTATGCACCACACTGCCACCATTGCAACACGCTCTGCCTCCTCAATATTATACGTGCATCCAAGCCTATCGTCAATAACTGCCCTTACATTGCCCTCAATTATCTTCTGTGCCGCCCACGGAGGAAAGAACAACCTATCAGTTGTCTCACTTGCACCCTCTCTGCCACCTACAGATCGGCGCACCTCCACATTTCTACGGCCTGCAAGTAATTCTATTACTGTCATTCCATAGCTGTATACATCGGCTTTCGTAGTGATTGCCACACCAGATATCCACTCTGGCGCCACATAACCCCAGGTGCCCCTCACTGTAGCATATACCCGACTAAAGTCCCGTACAACCAGCTTTGCCAACCCAAAATCTGACACCTTTGCAGTGTAAGAACTATCAAGCAAAATGTTTTCTGGTTTGATGTCACAATGGATAATGCAATCTCTACACTCCTCATGTAAATATGCAATGCCTCTTGCCATATCAACTGCTATCCGAAATCTAACGTCCCAACTCAAATTTGGACCATCTCGACGTAGATACACACTAAGAGCACCATTTGGCATGTAATCATAAACCAAAAGTCTATGAGAATTTTCTGAGCAGAAACCTCTAAGTCTGACAAGATTGACATGTTGAATGTTCCCAATCGTGCAAACTTCCGCTTGGAATTCTTTCTGTCCACCACCTGGCCTGTTTAATTGCTTCACTGCAACAGTAGTAGAATCTGATAACTCCCCGTGGAAAACAGCTCCAAATCCACCATGCCCAAGTTTGTCTGAAAACCCCCGTGTTGCAATGTTAAGTTCTTTATAAGAAAATACCTTCAAATTAGAGGTTGGCATTAGCTGAACCTCTTCTTTTTTTCTCTTCTTCTTCTCTCTTACCTTAATAAAAACCACCGCCGCCGCTGCTACAAAGCCCAAAAACGCAATCGACCCAACAATGCTAGCACTCAAAACAACACCATTCAGCACCTTCTTCTCCATTCTCCTCGCACTTTTTTGCACCCTTAAATAGAAAACATTACCAAATCCACTATCGGAGCTCAAATTCTGCAAATTCGAGAGAGACCCGTAATACATTCTACACACGCCACTAATGTTGTCGTAGTCCACACCGATACAAGTGCAGGAAATCAAGCATGTGTCCTGACAATCATCGAAATCAGTTCTAAAAGGCTTATTATAACTTCCAACATAGCTCCCAACACCAACCTTGTCAAACCTATCATCCCTCTCATCACAAGCCACTCCCTTATTAATCACCCGGCGGCAACCCCCCGAGTAGTCCCCAAAGCTCCAACCAGACTCATCCACCGGCTGAAAACCAGAGTGGCACTCACATGGCCTAGGTGTTTCACCATTGCAAACCCCAAAAGTCCCACACACACCAGGCACGCTGCACTTGTTCTCAGGCTGAGACCAAAACGTGTTCCAGGTCTGGGTTGCCCAAGTGAACTGCCTGAGCTGACCCGAAAGGTCCATCTGGAACCGGGTCAGCGGCGGGTCCAACCCGCCATCCAGCGGCTCCTCGGTGAACCCGAACGACGCCGTTGGCGTGAATGGGTCGATAAAATGGAACTTATAAATGTAAGGCACCAACATTTCAGGCACATTAGCGAACCCATTACCGGTCCAATTCCCACTTGTCCAATAAACTACAGTACCATTAAAAACAAGCTCAAACTCACCGTACTCCGGCGGCCTTAGCCGGAAAGAATACAAACCCGGCGAAGGGTCGATGTAGCTCCGCCAACTCGTCAGCCCTCGCTCGCTCGTCAAATTCATCCCCGGAAGCCACGTGTCAGTCGGGTAATCGAAGCTCTGCCACGCGACGGTGCCTCCCTGGGTGAGCAAAACCAGATTGCCATTCTCCAAAAGCTCGACGCCGACGCCGATCTCCGAGTTCGCGCTCGACCACACGATCGAGTTACCGGATTCTTTGACCACCAACCGACCCGACCCGGTGATTTCCAAGCTCGAGGAGGTGAGATTCTTGACGGGTCGGTCCCGGTTCGCGACCCAGACGCAAGTCGGGACCGGAATCAGAGCGTACCAAATGCCCAAGTACCAGTTGGGGCTGTCGTCGTTGGTGGAGAAGAAGCCGAGCGCGAAGGTCCGGTTGGCGCTCGAGAGCGTCGCGTTCCCAAAGATTACGACTTTGCTTTTCCTGGCTATTGGGTACTTTAAATTCGGGAGCGTCGCCGTCGCGAGTACGGGAGACCGGTTTGTGCTGCGCATGGGGGAGTTGGGAAAGTCGGGGACTTTGGCTCTGGTGTAAAACTGGGGTTTTATTCGGGTTGAGAATTCGTCAATGGGGTTGGCGTTTGTGGGTTTTAGAATTTTCCTCGCCATTGGGTACTGTAAATTCGGGAGCGTCGCCGTCGCCGTCGCGAGTACGGGAGACCCGTTTGTGCTGCTCGTGGGGGAGTTGGGAAATTCGGGTACTTTGGCTCTGGTGTAGAATTGGGGTTTTATTCGGGGTGAGAATTCGTCAATGGGGTTGGCGTTTGTGGGTTTTAGAAGAAGGGTTTGCAGTAGAAGAAGGAAAAGAGAAATGGGCAGCATGAAAGAAGCCATGGCGGGTAGCGGCGGCGGAGGCGGCCGTGGTGAAATTTCATTCATTTTGTTTCAGTATTGGAAGTGTTTGGTTTCCGGGAAACATTTTCCGGGATAAAGGGCAATGGTGCTATTGATGGCTGAAGCCTCAATTCACTGAAAAAGCACCGACTTCTTTTTGGTCCGAGAGAGAGAGAGAGAGAGATATTATGGAAACTTGTAAAAGCTGCCGAGACACAAGCGGAAAAAGGTCAGACAGAAAAATATGTTTTAAAAAATATATTTAAAAGCTTCAAAAAGGGTCTAGAAAATAGAAATGTACATGAAAATTACCCAAATACCTTAGTGTTCTTGCTGATTTTACATTCTTGAGTGTGTTTATTTATGTAAAGAAGTTAAAGGTAATTTTCTTTTTTTTGTTACACAAAAAAAAAGTTAACTATGTTTTGGATCTATCTTAATCCTAATTTAGGATGAGGATATGAGTTGCATATGTGAGACAATGAGAGGAGTAAATTATGGCTGATATAGATTCATTCTTTTATTAATGGGATTGTGATTTAAAAGTTTTCATAAGCACATAATGTTTGTCCAAGAAATAAGGTAAGAGAAATTGTGTATGAAAAAAAAGAGATATTATTGCCTTTTTAATCCTTAGTCGATTAGGGCAGAAAATTTTGAAAATGTGTTATGAGCTCAGTTGAAATTGTATGACATGCTTACTAAATACTTATTTAGAATGACAATTGAAATTGTCTTATTTTTATTTTTTCATGTGTTTGCTAACAGATACAAATTTAAAAAATACATTGCTCCTACACTATAATATGTAATGCAATACTTGGAAAACTTGAAAAATTAAATTGATTATGGAGGACTGATAATTTCATTACAATTTCTTTTCTCTTAGAGTATCTCCAAATGAGATGCCAAATTTTAAACATAAAATTTAAATTTAAAGTTTTGCTCTCCACCCGATATGTCAATTTAAATTATTATTTTATTACATTATTTTATTTTCATAAATGTTTTCAAACAAAAAACAATAATAAAAATAATAAAATACATATAATAATCAATTAAAAAAGATTTGAAGCTGCTGTCAATTTTGGAAGCAAGGGTGAGTGCTGCCAATCCATGTCATACCACATCAGATTTGGCTTTTTCGGTTGAAAAATATTGTTACTGTCTTTTTTGACTGTTGGTGTTGATTTGGACATTTTAACATCTCCTTTAGAGATGCTCTTATATTCTTAACTTGATTCACACCTTTTATCATGTCAAGTAAGTAAAATATCATTAGGAAGGCTCAAAGTTCACCTCATAAGTTATAACTAAAATGTGTTTGGAACGTTTAAATACGATGATACAAAGTGAATTGCTTGCATATAGTTTTGAATGTGTTCTTCATGATGTTTGCGGTACGGCTACACAATTATGGTAATTGCTATTTCATTTTACTCCTAGAAGAGGTAACAAATTACTTCTTTTGCTTCTTGTTTAGTTATTTAGTTATTTAATATTTTAATTGTTGATGTAAACATTGATCGACGCATTTAATTAAATTTCTTGTATCGGTAAAAATCCATAAAATATATAATTCGAACCAACTTACAAAAGGAGGGTATTTTTGTAAAAGACTTGGTCACAATAAGTGATGGTGGCAGATAAATGTTCTCTGAAGTCCACTGACGCGGGAGGTCCTCTGTTTTTCAACAGAAGAATTAGAAATAAATATGGAATAAAAAGAATTTTCAATTGGAAACTAAATATGGACAACAAATATGAAAAAATTTCAATGGTACGTACTATTTAATAATTTGACTATTAATTGGTTCCTAATTAATTTGGAATGAACTTCAAATAAATCTTCAACTATTTAATAGCATGTACTATTCTATTGAAATTTGACCCTAAAAAATATGGAAATTAAAAAAGATGTTACATATGAAAACTAAATATTAGCTTCTTAAAATTGATGAGGAGTTCCTCCTCAATTTATTTAGTGTTAAATTCATAAAACTTGTTGTTTATAATCGGAACATTTATATTATAAATTTATCTCTACAAAAAACAAAAAAAATTAAGATCTTTTAGTCAATCAATGGTAGCAAATAGATATTCGTCTATTTATTTTTGAATAATTTGATGATTAAATGATTTCATATTTTATGAATTTTTTTGTAGAGATGATTTTTATGGAGTGTATTATAATATTTATAGTTTCGATCATAAATTCAAAGTTC
Source organism: Gillenia trifoliata (assembly GCA_018257905.1). Classification (NCBI taxonomy): domain Eukaryota; kingdom Viridiplantae; phylum Streptophyta; class Magnoliopsida; order Rosales; family Rosaceae; genus Gillenia; species Gillenia trifoliata. The sequence goes on from CM031086.1 coordinate 17,186,112, forward strand.
CGTAAATTAGCCACAAAATAAATTGAGGAGCCAAGTTAATTAAAATAAGGAGAGTGGGGGACAAAAGTAGCAAAAATTCTTGGGTGCTCCAGAGTACACGATATTTCAGATGTTTTAACCGTTAGATCTTGATTTTTGTATTTTTAAATAAATATCTAACAGTTAAAATACCTAAAGTAACGAGTACTCCAGAGCACTCAAGAAAGTCTCCAAAAGTAGTGGCAGAAAATGTCTCTCATTGTCATTGACAAATCTTTTCCTCCTGTCTTTCTCCATGTGCTGCGCATGGCCTTGGAAAAATTTTGAATTTTGAATTTTGAGATTCTTTTTTCGCTTTTTAAAATTTGTCTTCTTAATCATCACACTAATGATGATGATTTAATTTTAAAGGTTAAGAATTAAGTAGTCTAGCCATCATTGAGTTTTCTTCAAACAAAACACTTAACCTATGTCGGTGAGTATTAAAATTATAAGTTGAGTGTTTATTTATACAATGATTTAGAATATAATAAGGTTATGTTTCACTCGTGATGGATTCAAATTCGTCACCTATCACTCAGGAGGTTTTAAGGGTTTAAGCACCCGTGAGCGCTTAAATATAATCTAAGCAACTTACTTTAGAGTAGTATCGTGTTTTTTTAAAAGATGTTCGATTATTTGAGTGCACGCTTAGTAAAACACTTGAGTAAGTAGTTTTAGTTAAGGTTTCTAAGAAAAAATATTAGTGCTACACGCATCATCAGATACTATGAAATACTAGATGGTTAAGATTGACTCATGTTTAATTTAACAGTTAATATTAATTAAAAAGTTAATAAAAATAGTTGTATTCAATAATATGAAGTACTTGGACAAGGCTTGGCTGTTGACAATTCAGCAGTCACTCTTGCTTATACCCACTTTCTTGTGAACACGTGTCCACGTTTTAATTTTTTTAATCAAAACTTAGATACGTGTCTACACAAAATCGAGTATTCAGCAGGAGCTCATGCTGAATTGTTATTTTCCTCACTTTGTGCCTCTCTTGTACGCCACGAGCTCATCTCAATCTGCATTATAATATACGCAGTTACGCTTTCCCAATTCTTGGAAGTTGAAGTGGACAGTTAAACAAAAAATGAAGTTGAAAGCAAGGGTTTGGAACCCCGTTCGAATTCATAGGGATGTAGTCAACGTCTTTGATTTAGTGTACCGTTTAATCCGCATATCAAAAATACGTTGTTGCCTTATGTGGTAGCAGAGCTATATAAAAAAGAAAATTAGTCTGTTATCAATGTGTGATGAGAAATTTCTTATATTAAAAAATAAATTTAAAATAAATTACCATGCCCTAAAAGGAAAGCCCCACTAACCAATTGATTGAGATTTATAGTAATATATAGTAGGGGGGACATCAACTTCTCAACATTTAAGGAAAAAAGTGGTTCATGCTCAATCATATTGTATCCTCAGAAATAGGGAAAAAAAAACTAAATATTTTATAATTCGTTATGCTTTTATTATCCAGCATTATTTTGATAACCATAGTTCTAATTTTTATTTTCTGGTGCTGAAAATGGAGGAATAGTACATGGAGAAAAAGTGAGAGGATGAAATGGAGGTTAATGTATGGAACTAATTCTTGAAAATAAAAACTTAATTGTTTGTTTTTAGTTTGCATTTTGTGTACCGTTCAATATCCATTTCTTCCATTTTCTCCGCATCTCTCCCACAATTCTTCCTATTTTCTCCTCTAGGCTCTATCTCGAAAAAAAAAACAAAAACAAAATGATTATCAAAACGGCCCTTAATTTCCCCATGTATCAACTTTGTGTTCAGTACTAAATTTCTTGATCATTGCATGCTTTTATACATGAAACAATTTTTCCAAATAAAATCCACCCAGAAAGTAAAAGAAATGCGATTTACAGAAATTACAAATTTAAGGGCTGCAGTGTATAATCAAATCATGCAGCAGATAACAACAAATGGTAACAGAAGGATTCCTACAACAAACTAAGAGATCTGTACAAAGAGTGGCGAACCAACTATGTGGAAGGCGGAACCGTCGTTACCTTGGTTCCATACAAAGTCCTTGTTTTAACCTCTTGATTGCTCTGCTTAAAATCTAGAGATCGGTCTGAGAATTGGAATCAAGCTATAAACACAGGGAAAGAGACTTTGCCTTCTACTGACCCGCTAAAACACCTAACTAAAGAGATTCGGTGCAACTTCCAATTTGAGCATGACCGAAATTATAAATGAATCTGCAGGCCACACATTCCTGGCAAGTTTCGAAACAAAGAGCTACTGTCGGTCTAGAGTCTACCGAGTTGGCAATCTCTGACTTCAAGCAGCCAATAAACTTTGATTTTACAAAAGAACGAGCTACAAACTAAAGGTATGGTCAACTACCAGTTCCTGAAAAATCAGAGGAGGAGAAAGTTTCAGTTGCAAGCATAAGGGCTTTAAAAACCACATAGACAAACGCAGTCAGAGATTCGATTACTCGATAATTAGCACCTAGGGTTCATCCAGTCAACAACTAACTAGGCTCACCATTAAGATTGTGACCGTTCCATAATCATCATTCCACCAAAAATCAAAAGGTGCTTCGGTAATTTTTACTCTTCTTTTACCTTCTTCATTGGTGAAATGACTTCCTGTGCAAGCATTGTTGACAGATGAATACCAAAGGCACTAGATAAAACAAACTCCTTCCCATGACAATATGATGAAAAATATTTAATAACTGCACATATCACTTCTTTTAAAAGGCAAACCTGATCACATATAGGACAGGCATCACTTCTTTCCATCCACTCAAGGATACACGAGAGGTGATAGTGGTGTTCGCATTTTGTGATGAAATTTGGATTCTCTGTTTCATACTCTGCGAGTGGAGAAACAAGATTAATCATTAGCTACCTGCAGTTAAAAATAGCAAAGCGATGGAAAAAGGCATTTCTCTTTGTTTCCCATAATCAAGACGAAAAGAATCATACAACAAGAAAATTAGTTTCCTGAGCTATTGATGGTAAAGCACCTTCGAGACAAATGGGACAAACATCCTCGTCTTCCTTTTCTAAAACATGAGGTTCATTTGATTTTGAAAGTTCTAACTTCTTCGGTGAGATATCCAAAGAACTTTCTTGAACTTTGCAGTCTGATTCCCCAAGATCTCCGCAAGTAGCTGAAGTATCAAAACTACTGCAACTAATTGTTTCCCTGGCAGAATCAGAATCTGTTGATCGTGAACATCCAAAGACCATATCATATGGCAAAGGTGGGGGAGGGGGTCTGTAAGTGTCTGGTATTGATGCTTCCAGATCCCAATGAAACAGGAGTCCTGCACTGATTGCGGAGGCTGTGACATCATGAGATCTTAAGGACTCTTGCTCTTCCAAAACTGGAGGACACTGAAGAAAAGAGTTTTAAGAAAAGAAAAGATAAAGAATTAAGAATGAAATCTTAATGCATATAGTAAACCAATATGATATTAGGAAAAACAAGCAACTCTCCTAATATCATGTGATAAGATTATTTCCACTATCAGGTCGAAACAGTTAGGTACTCAATGAAAAGCAAACTATAATAACAAAAGGGATGTTGGCGTGAGAAGGGAAATACACGGACATAGATATATACAGGTGCTCCATGAAGTTGCAGACGAGCTTTTCTGGAAGAACAGCAACAACCTCCCATTCTCTGCAGTTATTCTTGTTATGCACCCAACACAAGTGAATATACGGGCATTGCTTCCTGTTATTTGGCATCATAGGTGACTAAGTCAATTGCTATAGGTTCAAAATCATTAATATGTTACTATGAGTTAAGAAGATTATATACTACAACATTAAAAGGATATTATGTTACTAAAACCTAAAAGAAGCCACAACAAAGTGCTTAAAATATTTAGTTAACCCTCGCAAAGAGGCAAGAATAAAAATAAGAGTTGACAGGTAGAAAATATGGTCACAAACAAGCAGAAATATGTCAGAAAATAGTCAGCTGCAAAATTATCGACCAGACTACAAAATGTCTCAAGAAACGATGGAATTAGCTTTTCCGACTGTAAAACTGATAGTTTCATGATCCCAAAATTTTTAAATGGGATTTTATATTGTTAATTGCAATCAAATAAAAACTGCAACTATAAAAGAAAAGGGGTTATCACAAGCACCCATCTGCTAAATTCTCAGTCATTCCACATTCACCGATGTATGACATTTAACTTGAAGTGCTTAATGCTCATGCTTATGGGGACTACGGTGACACGTTTTTCTGTATGCAAAGTGCAAACTATAATTACTACAGCAATCAATAACACAGGAGAGACAAATATCGGTGCCAGTTTTCCGGAATTAGAAGCTACGCCCACGATACTATCACTCCAGAGATCTCATGCTATGAATTACAGCAACTAAAGTCTAAAACCATGATAGATATGAAACTCAGCCAATCATACGGTACTTGAAATTAGTGATGGTGTTGCACTTTGAATTCGAGTGCTCGAAGCATATTCCATTTTCTTATGTTAAATAATACATATGCAATCGCTAGCATTTGTAATCTTATAGTATTTTTAGCATGAGAACAAAAACACAACCTGTAGAATCCCCAATACACTTCCTTTGCTAAAAGGAACAGTAGAAACACACAGCCTGTGAGACCCTCTTCAACTCCAAATACTCATTCAACTCTCCCAATGCTTTTCTTCTCAACAATTAAGATAAACAAGAACCCCAATTGAACAAAAACTGAAAAATCACTAAAAATAAAACAGTAAAAAGTAAAAACCCCAAAAAAATTAACAGGAAAAAACACAGTAAATAGCAAACAAGAAACCCAATTTAATCAAAAACTGTAACCCCACAAATCCAATCAAAACCCAGATGCAAATTTCACCGAATTAAAGCACCCAAACAAGAAGATTAGTTCTTGCACACAAAAACAAGCACACCCAGATGAATAATTGATCAAAATTTGCGAGTTTTGAACGGAAAGAGCAAAGCTTTTACCTGTGGAAACTGGAAAGATAGCGTTTTGTGGAAAGAAGTATCCAGTCGGTGAAAGAAGGAAATTAAAGAATCGCTTTTGGCGTTTGTGGGAAGTTGCTTTCTGCGTTTGCACAGTATGCACTCCAATCTCGTATGAGTCATAGCCCTCTCTCTCGCGTACGCTGATGCTGATGGTCTGGCTGTGTAGTACACGTCTCTATTATTACGCTAATTTTATTTAATTGCTTGGTTAAATTTGTGATTAACCACTTAATTCATTCATTGTTCTTGCATTTATGGTTGTGGAGTTGAAGGATGACGTGGTCTGGTGGGTGGGAACTGGGGTTTTCTATTCGGTAAAATCGGTTTTTGAGGAAAATGACAAATTTTAGAAAGCTCAAACCCTGAAGGACTTATACGACATAGGTTGCTGGCACAATGATATGTCGGTCTAATATCACAATATCATGTGTATAGAACTGGAACGTTATATAGTGATAAATTCGCTCCATACAAGTTGCTCTTCAAAGCCTTAAACTATTACACTTTGTTTCTTACTTTACTTTTCATGTAAGTGACAAATTATTTCTATACTAAATTTCAGTACAAAACACTGTTCACATAAATTACCAAAACACCCCAACCACACACCCCGAGTCCAGACCACCCGCCATCACCCAACACCTCCCATGGTACCAATGATATAAACTCTCCTCATGCCATCAATGGCAATGCATATTTAATGAACACGATGGGTGTTGTTGATGGCAATGGCAGAATCATCCATGCGAGTGACTAGTGTTGCAGAATGATAAAACATATTCTAAATCATGCGTTCTTGCAGATCGATGAAGTTGATGGCGTTGTGGTTCGATGAACCAGATGATGTTGCGAGTCAATGAATTCGATGGTAGGGGTTTGGCTACGATGAACCCCACCGATTCCCAACCCCTTCTCCAATCCAACCCACATTTTTCCTCCCTCGCACCATGACCTCCCCTTCCCACCCAATCTTTTTCTCCCCATATCGATGAAGTTGTTTTTCTTTTTCTCTATTTAAGTTGGAATTTAATTTACTTTTTCTAAATATTGCGTTGAAAGAAATAAGGCTGGTGTAATTGGAATTTACTTATTATAATTGTTTTGTCTTTTGCAACTTTAATTGTTGATGATAATTAAAAATCAAATAATATAAAACTTTAATATCATGTCATTTTTAATCATTATACACAACCAAAACACTTTTACATAAAACCTTTTTGCGTAAAATTTAGGCCACACCATTGGAGAGAAAAAACTGTTTCTGGCCATACGTCAAAAGCCAAAGGCCAAAAATTTTTGTGGGCATAGGCCAACCATTGAAGTTGGTCTTAGAGATACTCTTATCACCAATTCATCATAACAAAGTTTGACGAGTAATACTACTGAAACTATGTCATGATTTCTAGAGAGAATTTCTCCAACAGTATAGTAACAGGTTTTGATTTAAGAGGACAAAATTATTTCCTATTTTGTTTCTTATTGGGTTGTAAGTAGATTTCTACATGTATGTAAATAGTATTGTCTATCGTATATATATTTATAACTTACATATTTTATATGATTTTAAAACCCGCGGCATCGCACGGGCACCATTTCTAATTTTTCCTAAACTCCTAGTAGATTATGGTCATATCTGCCGATGATTTGGTATGTTTTCTTAAATAACCGTCTGGATATTTGAACTTGAAGTATCTTTCAACAAAAAGAAGTGTCACTAGAATACAAAGATGAGTTAGTTCTTAATTCAATGTGTTTAACAAACCGTAAAAATGATAAAATTCTTTTTGTTGAAAAAGATGACAATTTTAGACATGAGTTAGTAGATTTTAATCATTACTTAACACAAACTTATATAAGTCACTTAACACTACAGTCTAGTGATATTTATTTTCACTTGTAAGTGAGAAGTCAAGTTTAAATCGTTGTATAAAAAAAACACGAACATGTATAAACGATCCAATAATATGAATGCTAAACAAGATATGAGTTATTGTTTGAAATGCAAGCAACTGAAATTTGACACGACAAATCTTTCGAGTACTAATGTATGGAAAAATGACTACTATTTTCTATCTTTTCACGTGTATAAATAAAGTGAATTATTTTCTTTCATTGTTTTGTCAATGTGTTTTAATTTTTTTGGTCTAGAGATCTCAAGATGCCTCAAGGTTCACCTCGCACATCGGGATGATAATACATTAGTTAAACTTATTTGGGCGTGTCAATGCCTCGAGTACTCGGTTTTCAAAAGGTACTCCACATGTCATAATATAAGTGGAGAAAATAATATATTTTTCCGTATTCCTCCACTTGTATTATGACATGTGAATTACCCGGTAAAAAACCGAGCACTTTGAAAAATTTCGCCAATACCTCAATTTGTTTATTTATAACATCTCCTTACCAAACCTAACCATACCATTTATATATATTCTCTACAAAACAAAGTGTCACTTTACCTTCAAAGTAGCTAAACCATAAAATCTATCACCCAATCCTAATCCTAATCCTAACAATAATAATAATATTTTTTGTTAACAATAATAATATTATTTTTAATCTATTATTTGAATGAATCTTTAGTAGGAGTGCCACATGGTCGGATTTGTTAAGGCGAATAAATTTTTTTTAACTTGTCACGAGTAGAACCGGACTAACCAAAAAATAGAGAAATTTGTGTGTATCTATATATATGAGCACTCCTCAAACAAAAAAAAAAGGAGCAATAAAAAATGGTAAAACATTCAAAAAACCATAAATTGTCCCTCATGAACTCAAAAAATTAAAATTAAATTAAAATTTTAAAACTTCAATAAAAAAAATAATAACAAAAACAAAAACCCCCCACGTTAGTGGGTGGTTTATGGTTCACTTCCATTTTCTTTTAGAATAATATTTTGATAAAAAAATAGGGTTAATTACACTAACACTGTTACATCCCGTCCCTAATTATAATGTATTTTATTCCCCGACGTTGTGAAATTACGAAAATGCCCTTGGTGGGCCTAGTGATTCCTACGTGGACATTCGTTGTTATTTCCATAATCTCGTACTTTTTAACTCGTACACTTCGTTACAAACCCGTAGGCGCAAACGGGACACTAATCGGACTTGTAACGGACAAGTTACGATTAGGGGCAAATTGGTAATTTCAAATTTGCGAGCTTCCTTCCCGTGGTTTCAAGTTAAACCAAGGTGCTCTGCACCTCTGATACTTTTGCAGGCTGCGTAATTGCACGCCTTGACTACTTGTTGCCTTTTTGAATTTTTACGGACTTTAAATTGGGCAATTCTGTGCGGGATTCACCACACCTCTTTCATCAAATCTATCTCCCACACTCCCTGCTTTTCCCCATTTTGTGCCGAGATTTCTGCACTCAGAAATCTCTACAAAACTCACACACACAATCACTCAAGCCACCCCGTGGCCACCACCACTCATCCTCTCTCAATCTTCCTTTGATCCATCACCATCCAGGTGATCCTTGTCACCATCCTCATTGTTCTGTGAGCAAAACCCAGCAACCCAGAATCTCAAAGGCATGAACCCAGAAACCTGGGATTTTTCTCCAGCGAACCCAAAACTTTTTCTCGGCCGAGTTCTTCAGATTTGAGCCTCGATTCAACCCAAAATCATCATCAAACATCTACTGGGATGCTTGGGAACTCAACCTAGGCCCTGCGTACCAGTTTCAAGCCGAGAAGGGAGAAGTCCAACTTTGGCAAGATCTTTTGAGGCCAATTTCGGGCACCTTTTGAGGTGGTTGTAGGTAAAATCGAACTCTCCTCTTTCCTAGCTTCAATTTGGTACCTTTTGTGTAAAAATCGGAGTTGAAATGAAGAAATTGCATTTTTCCAAAAATTCCGGTGAGTTTTCCAGTTTTCGGCGAGGTTCCAGCTGGCGGCGGCGAGCGGTGACCGAAAAGTGCAGCGATGACCGACGAGCTGACGTCAGCAAACCCGGTTCTGACGTCAGCCAACCGGCCCGTGACGTCAGCAGGTCCGGTTCAACTGGTCGGACTGGAGGAATATTCCAAGGTATATTCTGTTTCAAACTTAATGCTGTCAAAGAATATTCCCTAACGGCAACGGAATATTCCGTAACGCCGTTAGAGAATATTCCATCCAGTTAACAAAATATTCCGTTCCATTAACTTTAACAGCGCGTGACCCAGTCAGCTCGTGGGCGCACGTGCGAGCGCGTGAGCGCGCGTGCGGGCACGTGTGGGCGCATGCGGGCGCGTGGGTGTGTGCGGCCTTGTGGCGGTGCATGAGTCCCCGTGGCGGCGTGTGGCAGCGCTTGAACCACTTTTCCAACAGTTTTAAGTCCCGAAACGAGCAAACAAAGGGGATTTCGAGTCTTTTCCTTACTTTAATTTGGAATAGACTTGTAAAATGATTAGTATAGTAATTTCCCATATAGGTGAGACCTATCCCGAGGAGCTTCGTGGCCAAGCTAGGTACGGCAGCTACGATCCGACGACATACCAGTGAGTGGGCCATTTTCTTTATGAAATACTATATTAGTATGTGTTTTAAATGGTGTTTTATGATTAGTATAGCATGCCATGTTTCACTAAACTTATTTAAATGATTTGTTTAGTTTACTTATGATTTATTTAATCATCTTGGTTGGTTTAATTAATTAAATATTGGCATGTCTATACAATTCGAATTTATTACTTATCATGCATACTGCACGGTGTTAGTACTGTCCGGGCCAGGACTAGCTTCACATGTATGTTCACACACACCGACACGCTCACTTTGGATCCATCGTAGGTGCCAGCCTGTTCTAGTTGCCTTGGCGACTAGAACTCGTTGTGACGCGCGTAGCGCCAGCTTCATGTGTATGTAGTACTCGAGCGTAACTTATAAACACCCAACCTGTCATGTAGCTACTTTCTGCATAACTTGTGTGCTAGTATTTTATGTGATAAGTAATGATGTTGTTTTTACTGCTGTTAATGATTTTACCCTTATCCTTTTGGGCTTAGTTCCCATTATTCGAGACACTTTACTATTATTGTTAGTAAACTCAACCATTTAATTATGGTATGATAACTGGAAAACCCTTTTTGAAGAAGGTTCTGTTACTAACATGTTTACCATACCTACTTATAGGGGCGCGCTAGCGGAGACTTCCTCCGCTGTCACTCTTTCCCGCAGCCGCCTCTGATCCAGGCGGCGATTCAATTGCAATTGTATATTTATTTATAAGGGCTCGGTACTCTTGGTATAACCCGTCACTTTTAAGTCTGATCTTGGTAATCCCATTCATGCTGGTACTTCTTATATATATCTGGTCCCGATTTAGCATAACTAAGTATACTGGCATGTTTGTTGTTGATGAGTATGGTAAACATAGGGCTGTTCAAGGAGATAATTATGTGAGTCAATTCATTTCTATGCTCAGGAGCCTGTGCGTCAAACTAGGATTGCAGAAGACCCTGTGTTCCCTAATCTTACCAGATCAGTCAAAATGGATCAATTTCTCTTGCTCGTTACGAGTGGAAAAGTTGTTTCATCTAAAAAAACGGTATTTTTTCACGAAAAGCAAACATGAGATAACAAATCCAGTCTTTCACTAAGATTTCGAATAGCTGTCCCGAATTCACTAAGATTTCGTTACGGGTTTTACAGCGAGGGGTTACTTCCCAAACATTTGGAAAAGTTTTATTAAACTTTATTTTGGCCCACTCACCTTTGTTTTTCGCCCCTCCAAGACATAGAAATTAGTTTGGGCAGACGAGTACCTATGGCATCAACTGACGTTCGCGAACCAGCTTTGTGTTAAAGTATGGTTTAATTCCTTGTGTGTTCATATCCATCCTACGAGATGAGAATATTATTTTCCTTTACTGCATTCCTAGCTCTAATAAATTTGTAATACTGGGTTAAACCCCACACTGCGCATATTCCGCTATGATTTTATTATCTATCTCAAAACTTTGTTTTAAATTCATTCTTAATTATCTTTTCACACGTCATGACTTCGTCACTCCTCCGGAGTGATGGTCAGCACGCCTCGATATCCGGTGTCCACCTGGATATTCGGGTCGGGGTGTGTCAAACACCCCCTGAGGTTTATTGAGTTTTCACAAAACCTCATCACATTTGAGACATTACACTAACACCCCTTCAGGTTTTAATTCACTTTCAAATAACCCCTTGAGTAAAAAATCTGATAAAAATAGACAACTTTACCCTTATTAATTACTTAAAACTAATAAAAAAGCTTTATAATTATATATAAACAAAAATTATAAAACATTAAAAAAGGATAAAAAGAAGACCATACCATCTTCTTCTTCTAATTTGATTTTCAATTTTTATTTTTTTAATATTTAATATTTTAATTTGATATTATTTTTTTATATATTTATAAAGATTTCCTTATTTAGTTATAAGGATAAATTAGTAAATTTATAAGCAGATTTTTGACTCAAGAGATTATATGAAAATGAATTAAAACCTTAGGGGGTGTTAGTGTAATGTCTCAAAAGTGAGGAATTTTGTGAAAACTCGATAAACCTCATGAGGTATTAATGTAATTAACATAAATAAAAAAATACTTAATTCCTAAATTTTTTTTTTGGTAAGAAAAATCATGAAAAAAAAAAACTTAATTTAAAACCTTAGAGGAATCCCATAGGAAGGGCCTCAACTTTGCCGCTGCTATTTGGATCAAAAAGGCGTCAAAAGAAACCAACCATCGGGCTATGCTCTCCAGATGTCGCTCATCTTCAATCCCCACCGTCCACTTCAAACGACCGTTACCTTTCCCGCCAACCCCTCCTCCAGCTTCATTTCAAACCAAGACAGACGCCCCAAACGATGCCCACCCATTTCATCATACCAACTCGTCTTTCCCTCCTAGTCGACTCAGTGCCTTCACGCCGGTGCTCGAATCCGCCCATTCCTTCTGCTCCAACGCCCTCAAAGTTTCAGCCAAAATGGGTTTTCTTCGCGAGGGAAAACAATTCCATGGACATGTGGTAAAGTTGGGTTCGTATAACCTGCAGTCACTGCAAATTCATGTTCTGAATTTATACGTTAAGTGCAGGGATTTCAATGATGCACAGAAGCTGTTTGGTGAAATGCCTATGAGAAATGTGGTTGCTTGGAATACCTTGATTTCTGGGCTTGTCAACTATGGAAGAGAGTATAAGCCGAATTTGTATCTGGGGTTTTATTATTTAAGGAGGATGTTGTTAGAAGCAGTTAGTCCGGATGATATAACGTTTAATGGTTTGTTTCGTGCTTGCATTGAGTTAAATGGTGTTGAGATTGTTAGGCAATTGCATTGTTTTGTGGTGAAACTAGGATTTGATTCGAATTGCTTTGTGGGTAGTGCTCTTGTCAATTGTTATGCAAAATATGGTCTAGTTGAAGATGCAAGGCGTGCTTTCGATTTTGTATTGTGCAGGGATTTGGTTTTGTGGAACGTGATGGTGAATTGCTATGCTTCAAGTTCTTTGGCTGTAGGGGCTTTTAGGGTATTCAATTTGATGAGATTGGAAGGTGTCCATGGGGATGAGTTTACATTTACTAGCCTGCTCAGTTCATGCCGTACTGTGGGATCTTGTGAGCCGGGAAAGCAGGTCCATGGCGTTATCATTAGACGGTGTTTTGATTTAGATGTTCTAGTTTCCAGCGCACTCGTTGACATGTATGCAAAGAATGATAACATTGGTGATGCTTGGAAGGCTTTTGATGCAATGCCCATCAGGAATGTCGTTTCTTGGACCACTATAATTGTGGGATATGGACTACATGGAAAGGAGAAGGAGGCTATAAGACTTCTGCGAGAAATGTTTCGGGAACATTTTTATCCTGATGAATTAACTCTGGCTAGCATTGTTAGCTCCTGTGGTAATGTATCATCCACTACTGAACTTATGCAAGTCCATGCTTACACGGTTAAATTTGGGTTTGTTTTCTTTTCATCAGTAGTTAATGCTCTGATTAATGCATACTCCAAATGTGGTAGTATTTCTAGTGCATCTAAATGTTTCAACTTGGTTGTTGAGCCCGATCTAGTTACATGGACTTCAGTTATTTGCGCATATGCATTCCATGGTCTTTCCGAAGAAGCTACTGAGGTTTTTGAGAAAATGTTAACTTATGGCATAAGACCAGATGCCATTGTTTTTCTTGCAGTTCTTTCTGCATGCAGCCATGGAGGTTTGATAAAGAAAGGGCTTCATTACTTTAGATTAATGACCAATGTGCATCAAATTACTCCAGATTCAGAACATTATACCTGTCTGATTGACCTTCTTGGGCGAGCTGGTCTTGTAGACGAGGCTTTCATGGCTTTGACATCGATTAACACTGAAGCTGATCGAAGCACCTTGGGAGCATTCATAGGGGCGTGTAAAGTCCATGGAAATGTAGGATTAGCAAAATGGGCTGCAGAAAAGCTTTTTGCATTGGAGCCAAACAAGCCTGTAAATTATACTCTCATGTCTAACATCTATTCTTCTGAAGGTCATTGGGATGATGTGGCAAGAGTACGCCAAATGATGAGGAACAGTTGTGATCATAAAGCTCCAGGTTGTAGCTGGGTGGAGATTGGGGGTGACATTCATACATTTGTTTCTGGTGATGAATCTCACCTGCAGGCACCAGAGGTGTATACCATGCTAGGGATGCTACTCAGGCTTATGAAGGAGAAAAGTTATACCTCTGATGCGGTGGTTTGACGATGTTCTTGATGAATCTGCCCTTGACCACCCTCGTCGGTCTGGAGCTCAGCTTTCAAAATTAAGCACTTTAATTGATTGGTATCAGCTCTCATGGTTTCTTGTGAGGTAAGGATTAGCAAAATGGGCTGCAGGCATTGGAGCCAATCAAGCCTGTAAATTATACAAGAGTATGCCAAATGATGAGGCACAGTTGCGATCATAAAGCTCCAGGTTGTAGCTGGGTGGAGAATGGTGGTGACATTCATACATTTTTTTCTGGTGATGAATTGCACCCTCAAGCACCAGAGGTGTATGTACCATGCTAAGGATGCTGCTCAGGCTAATGAAGGAGAAAAATTATAGCTCCAGAGCGGTAGTTTGACACTATTCTGGATGAATGCGCTCTTAACTACCCTCATTTTTGGTCTGGATCTCTGCTTTAAAAAATGAGTGCTCTAATTGATTGGGAGCTCCGTTCTCATGAAGATCGGCTCTCATGGTTTCTTGTGAGGTAAGGATCTGTAAGTCTTTTACATTTATTTAAAAAGTCTTCATGTCTCATTAATTAGAGCACCTGCTATTAGTTCTTAGATACATTATTTATTTATCCATATATTATGCGTCTTTTTATTGAATATTACTACCAAAACTGTGTTTCTCCTAACGATTCTGGCACTTCTGCCCTCTAGTCTTTTAATTTTTGGTTTATTAAAAGCTAACCGCATGCGCGCCGCTTCTTCCAGCTTTGCCTTTACTACACAATTGATTTATTAATCTTCAATCTGGCAGCAGCAACCAGTTCATCAGTGTCATCGTCGTTGTCCAGATAGTGATAATTCTTCAGAGAAATCAAGCTCTCAGGATAACATAGGACGTCAATATCATACACTTTGTCAACAGTACCAGCTGGGCATGTTTTTACACGATTGATGCTGATGGAATAATCATCACGTGATATCTAAAAAGAATGATGCACAAGTACGCGAAATTTTGATCTCTGTAAAAACTATCCCATTCTCCCATTCCCTACAAGAATACCCCATCACATTAAGATGGATAAACTCTACCCTTTGGGTATTTATTAGGTTATACCCTCGCACCCACTCTTTTTTTCTTTTTATCATTGTCCCAATTTTTCAACATCCATATCTCAATATTTGTAATCGTACCTCTATCTGACGAAGAAGTCGTCTCCACAACAGCCAAAGATCCTTTCAGAGTAAGCAAGTGCAAACGCGAGTGCTGCTGCTTCTTGTTGGAGGAGCTGCTGCTTTTGCTTTCTAATGTGGGAGGAATAGGCGTCCAATAGAACTCATGTTTTTCCTCTGAATCTTCTCTTGACAACCAATGCATATCTCCGTACGCACATACATTAAACCTGGGGGTGATCAAGCGACAAAGAGGATCTGAGGGTATTTCTCGCCATGATGAACTACTACTACTTGTGCCCAATACAAGAACATGCGCTGTGATAGACTTACCACTATCATGGTGATGACCAGAAATTTTGCAAACACGTAAAACTTTGAAAATTTTGGTGCTATCAAATCCCATACCGAAGGAATATAGGTCGCTGTCGTCACTAATCCTGCCCGGGCCCGGGAGCCTTAGCACTTCCCATTCCCCTTCCCCTTCCCCTTGGTTCCGTGCAAGAGGATTGGTCAACAAGAAATTCCCATCGCTCCATGTCAAACAAAACAAGTTGTTGGAGAAAGCAGAAGACGAAACATAAAGTCTGTCGTCGTTGGGCAGATCACGATATGATCATGACAAAGTAATTGCATATTTGCCTTTTGTTAAGGTACTAGTAGTATTGTCGTCGTGTTTCGCTGCTGAATGCAAAGTCAATAACACCTCTTTTCTCTCAGCAAGATACGTGTTGTAACAACACATGAGTCGAGGTACTTCAGCAACTGCATTGGTGGCAATAAGGGAGAGAGAGAAGTGGTTCACCATCTTGTACAAGGTCTTGGGCACACATCGAACGCGACGGAGTGAGTTAATGGGCAGTCGCGAAAGGATGTCGAAAACAGTATCAATGGACAGCTCCATCAGATGCTTCTGCTGCTTTGCATTTGCATTCCTATTGCTACTCATCATTCTCTGACTCTTTCTTGCCATATTTACCTTGATTTCTTTCAGTTTATTTCTATCAGATTCAGCACTGAGAGGCGCATTGAATCGATGATCCTTATTTATAATATAATATAATCCCTTCATCATTAGGATAGGAAAGGAATGAAAACTAAAGCCTAAACCTAAACGGATCGATCATGAAAAGGTATTCAAATCCGCTTGGGACTCGGAGGGAGGAGAAATATAATTTAAACTAAGGGTGGGCAAAATGTAAATACTCAAAGTTTGGGGTCCCATTTGTAATTTAAGAAAGTTATTGGTCCGAAAGGAAATTGAGGAAAATTTACGATTAGATTGAAATTATCAATTGTTGTTTTCTCCTTTTCCACTCTTTGACATGACATTTCTCTACGCTGGTGTACAATATCCAAAAATTGACTTGCAAATTCTAGGATATCTCTTTTCGCCACATTTATCGTGAAACAAATTTTGTGGCGGGTGCTCTTGCTAGTGTTGGTCAGTCTTCATGTGATAGTTCATCTTGGTGGTAAACTCTTCCTCGTGAGGTGTGTTCCGCTTGGCTTTGGGATATATGTAATTTAGCTTGCTCTAGAGGCTTCTCTTTGTAATTGTATCTTTCTTATAAAAAAATTTGTTGTTTTCTCCTAAGCATGTTGCTTATTCTTGTTTAGATATGAAGGATTAGTGGGAGCTTTGAATTATGGAATTTTAGATTGTTTCTTAGTTTGCTATTGCCCAAAAAACCAACCAAACCAAACCATTTGGGTTGGTATGGTTTGGTTTTTATCTTTTTGTTTTTCTGTCTATTCGGTTTATAAAATCAAACCAAAAGAGTCAATTTTAGTATTTGGTTTTGATTTTTACAAACAGTGAGTTAACCGAACAAAATCGCTTACAGTAAAAAGGACACAAATGTAGACTTTGCGTTTAGCTGTTCAATCTTACACACAAATCAATTGTATTTGTTTCCTTTCTATAAGGGCACCAATGAATGTGCCCATTCTCAATACAATTGGTCTCTCATTGCTCTTCAAGGAAGGATCCATCCACATATCAACAGCTAAATACATATATCCTTCACAATGCCACTTGGGTACTTCAAAGTAATCTGAAGAGTTATGGCCTTGCCAGTTCAAGTCCAAGATAGGGCCAGTTCTTCTCCCCTAAAGCAACTCCCAAACGGAGGGACCAAATGGACACAGCAAATCACCCTTTTCATGTGTATGATATCGTGATAGAATGAACTGCAAGTAGTTAACTGGTGCTGTAAAGTTAGACTTGTCTGGTAAATTATGGGCTATGGGGTTGAGCCCATATAAGGGGAGCAATGACCACTCAGGTGTCCCAGAAGAACCATGGATTTCATGTGCATGATCTTGTGATAGAATGATAATCAACAATTTAACAAGTGCTATAAAATCACACCTGTCAGATGAATCTTACCGGCAAATGATGATTTGGGAAGACAACAACAGTAGATCGGTTGAAGAGTCTTTTCCAATCATTTGAAAGTTCAATCTGCATATTTGAAGAGTACTTTCTTGATCGAGCAGCAAGTGCTTGTTCATGGATAGTCCATATTATAGGCAAAGACTTGAAAGGCTCCTGCAGAAAACGGTGACAAGTAAAATCATTCTCGTTGTCTGATAGACAAGTTTCTGATGGGAACAACACCAAAGCATCAACTACACTTAAGAAATACACACTAAAGAAGATGGCAGTTTCAATAGAAAGCAACATGTTCAAGTGACATCCACCAAGTCATATTCATCGATCTGGACAAAGATCATCTAAATCTGAAGTTTGTAATCAATATCTATGCCGGCGAATCGTCTGCCTGTACTGAACTTGTGTTTGTTTGGATTTTCTCGTAATTCCAGATGCTCTGATGCAAACTTGATTGATGAGGCGAAATGAAAATATAAGGCGTTTGATGATTGCATAGGAATTTTGTGGGCTATCGGAAGCGAATTTATTGACACGTACAAGAAGATAAAGGAAGATCTCGAGAGAGATATTGAAATGTTGATAGGGTCCTTCTAGTGTCAATCACCCATTGTGGAACACAGTTGTTGAGTGTAAGAAGGCTCTCACTTGGCCAGGATGGGGCTTTCTTCTGCACAAAAATTCTTAGGTGCTTCGGAGTACGGAGTGCTCCGAATTTTTTAACCGTTGAATTTTAATTTTTATATTTTAAAACAAAAATCTAACCGTTAAAAAATCCGAAATACCCCGTACCCCGGCGTATGCAAGAAAAACTCTCTTGTGCAACGTTCTCTGGCACTGGCAGGCCCTATAGAGACTATGGTGAATAATCAATTAGGGTAAAATATCTCAGCAGTGTTATCTCGCAGAGAAATGCACGAGGAAGCAATTCTTCCCAAATCTGAGTGTGTCTCAACTCTTGCAACTCCAGCCTTTTTCAAACCAATGAGGTCAAAGCAAATGTCAGCTTGCTATATATTCCTCTCTTTTCATCACCAAATTGCTTGAGATACACTGGATTGGAGCCTTGGAGGTCAGTCAAAAGTCAGCTTTCATCTCATCTCTGACTTACCTTAGAGCAAGTCCAGCCCTGCTCTATTGCTTGGGCAGCGTGGGCAAATCCACTGGGTGGATTGCTAGAGTGGGCTGGAGGGCGAGATCCACCGAGGGAAAGGGGCCACTCGGGGGCCAGCCTGAGCAAAAATCGACAGCCCAAGCCACCGAGGTGGCTGACGTCAGCCACCCCGAATAAAAACTTTTGCGTCAGGCACGTGCAACGCACGCGCGCGTGAGGCGCGTCCCGACAGCCGACTGCGGGGTGGGGCCCGCCTGTCGGCCACTATAATTCTAACCGTTTGGGGAAGCCACGTGGCTTCCCCTGGACTGTGCGATCTCAACGGCTCTTTAATTTGAGCCGTTGGATCTGCAACGGTAATAAAAAATAAAAAAAAGGATTTAATCTCAACCGTTGGATCTCAGATCAACGGTTGAGATTAATTCCTTTAAAAACTAAAAAAAAAATGTTTTAAAATTCAGAAAAGTTACCGTTGTGACACGTGGCACAATCTGGAGCGTTGGAATTCAAATTTTGTTAAATCCAACGGCAGAGATTAATTAAGGGAATAAAAAATTTTAAAAAATTGTAAAAAATATGTAAAAATCGGGAAAAAATTTTAAAAAAATTTGTAAACTTTTTTTTTTTACTTTTCTATAAATACCTTGGCAATTTCATCTACCTCACACCACAATTCCATATTTTCTCAACATCTTTCAAGCTTTCTCCTATCTCTCTCAAAGTTTCAATCCATTTTTTTTTTCCAAAAAAATGACAACTGGTGCAGGTACAAACTGGACGCTTCTTGAAGATGTTGCGTTGTGTGCTAGCTGGGTTCAAATCACTCATGACTCAATTTCGGGGAATGAGATGCAGTTGCGAGAAATGTGGAGTCTTATTCATTCCGCATATATTGAGAAAATGGGTGGCCAAAGAACCAAAGATTCATTGTCCAGTCGTTGGAAACTACTTAGCCAATCGTTTAGTACGTGGAGAGATGCCTTGACACAAGCTAGTGCTAATCTTCGAAGTGGAGAAAATTTAGCAGATCAGGTAATAATATATTTATTTTTTTATTTGTATTATTTAATTGTTACCTATTTTCATTATAATTATTTCTTTGTATTATTATTTGTTACCTATTTTCATTATAATTATTTCTTTGTATTATTTATTTGTTACCTATTTTTAATATAATTATTTCTTTGTATTATTTATTTGTTACCTATTTTTAATATATTTATTAATCTCCCACATTGTATAGGAACTTCAAGCACAAGCTTGGTATGGTGCTCAAACGAAAAGTAAAAATAAAGCATTCACCCGCCATGAATGTTGGAATGTTGTCAAAGATTGTCCAAAATTCAGAGTTGTGCCTGTCGGTCCAGAAGTTTTCATGAACAGCACCCCTCTACACTCTACACCCGGTGAAGATGAAGATGATGCAAAAGATGTGCTAGAAACGCCTCCCGTTGAACAAGCTTCGGGGTCGACCCGTTTTCCAATTAGGCCCCAAGGCAAGAAAGCTTCAAAGAGAAGAGGTAATGCTTCCAAGAGTGATTATGCAAAGTATATGGAAGACATTGCCCGTCAAGGTTTACCAACAGTTTCTTAAATCCAGTCCCCATCAAAGTTTACCAACAGTTCCTATAGTATGGTTTACTCGAATTTTCATTGTCGTTATTACAGTTTTTTCTTGCATTTTCGTCGTTGCAATTTCATGTTATTTTCACTTCAGTCCAATTTGTCAACTAAGCCCCAGTTTGGGAGTGAGGTGCTTAAAAAAAAAGCTGGGGTGAAAAAAAGCTAGAAAGATTTTAGATGTTTAGTAAATTTTCCAAAATAGCTTCTTTTTTTTAAGCTTAGGGTGAAAAGAAGCTGAAAAACTGAAGCTGCAAATAGCAGCTTCTCAAAAACAGCTGCAGCTTCCAAAAACAGCTTTGGAGATGCAGCTTCAGAACCAAGCTCTCAAGCATGTTATCATGAAGATGCAGCTCCAGAACCACTTCAACTCCCTCTCTCCGTCCACCGCCTCACCGTCTCCTTACTCCAAGCCGGACCTCTCCTCTGCCTTCAATTCCCTCACCCTCGACCCGCCCGCACCCGATTCCACCTCCATCCTCTCCGACGAGCTCCTCCTCTATATCTTCTCCAAGCTCTCGAGTTCCCAGTACCTCCCCACTCCCTCGTATGCAAGCACTGGCTGTACCTCCACGGGCGGCTGGTGAATTCCGTGAAGCTTTTCGATTGGGGGTTTTTGGACTTGGGTCGGATTTTCGCCCGGTTCCCGAATCTGGACGATGTCGATATTGTCCATGCCTGCATTCGGTCCCCGAGGAATTCGAGGATTCTGGTGACCAGGAAGGCTTTGACTGTTCATATCGACTCTCTTTTCAGCCCCAATGGGTTTATTGAAGAGAGAGATGTGTTGAAGAAGAGCGTGGTGGACCATGGGCTGAGATTGATTGCGCAATCGTACTAGAATTTGCAGCGAATCGCTGTTATTGGCGCCAGTGAAAATGGGTTGGTTAGGATTGCTGGGGACTTGGCGTTGAAGGGGATTAGTGGATGTAGGAACTTGCAGATTGTGAAATTGATTGGTTATGTTGATGGGTTTTACAGGGCGGTGATTTCGGATATTGGGTTGACAATTTAGTATTATACCTTTTTTGGTCATTTCACACAGTCACATCTGTTTTACATAAAAGTTTACCAAACACTATCATACTGTTTTTTTTTTCAAAAGCACTTTTACAAAAAAGTTTACCAAACACTCTGCTGGCTTTATTTCACAGCCTCTTATTCTCACAGCACAACCGCTTATTCTCACAGCAGCTTTTTTTCAAAGCACAACAATACCAAACTAGCCCTAAGTTGATTCTTTCCATCCATTTTTGTCCTTTTACTGTGGAGGTGATCGAGGAGAAGCGGAACAAAGAGAGTAGGGCCTCGTTTGGCATGCCGTATTACACATTGGATAATACTATTTTAATACGAATCCGGTGTTTGGCTCTTTATGTATAATTTTAGTACCCGGATTAATTTTATCCGGCCCCATCATTTAATACCCCTCACACCCGCTTCGTTAACCTCCCCAAAACCTATGTATTAATTTAGTCCGGTTTAGAAAACACACTCGCCTCTCCATCCCTCCTTCGCAAATCTGATCCCAAGCATCATTTGCGAATTTCCTTCCCGCTGCTGTCGTTCAGCCATTGCCTCAGGTGTTCCTCGTTCTTCTCGCTCGCTCTCTTTCTCTCTCCCTGCTCCCTCCCTCTACCCACACCCTCTTCCTCTTCGGTTGTATCGAAGACTCAAGGTGCCTGAGCCAGACCCTTTGGGTGACGGTCATGGATCTCAGCAGTTAATCGGCCCCGATTTGGTGGTTGTGGGTTGACGTTGGTGAATCCTCTGCCTTTTCACATGGCCAAGAATCAAAAAAATTTTGTCTGAATGTCATAGAAACTTTGTAGAGAGAGAGAGAGAGAGAGAGAGAGAATTGGGTCTCAGATATTTGGATTTGGAAAGTGAAAATGATTTTGTGCAAAGAGGGCGGACGGAAGGAAGATAAGGAGAAAGGGAGTTAGGATGGGGGGTGGTGGTGGTGCGGTGAAGAAAATCTAGGGAAGATGAGGATTTCAATTTTTTTTTTTAATTTGAAGTAATTGGACCCTTTTGATTTTGTTAAAATTTCTTTTTTTTTTCTTTTTTCATTTTATCATTTGCTTGTCTTCTTAAAAATATTATTTTTCATAAAAAAATAAAAACAGTACGAAGTCTTCTTATCCGGTACAATACCAAACACAGTATTAAATTTAAAATAGTCGGTGTTTAGTCTGATACTGCACCAAACGACTGACTATATTAGTCAGTACTATCCGATTCACATATTAGTCAGTCCGACTGAAATAGTCAATACAGTCCGAGGTACCAAACGAGGCCTAGAAGGTTACATGTGGCAATACGTGAGAGGTCCATTGTCAGGCCCCACTAAAGGGTGCCCAATTAATTGCCGCCACATTTCATTCTAGTTATATTTTATTCATTTTCTTATGTTTTCTTTTACAAAACTTATAGTACATTCCTTAAACGTCGAAAAAATATTATAAAAGAAACAACGAACTCGTTGTGACGTTGCCTATAATGATAAAGTTCTAAAATAATTCTGCAAGTAAATTTAAAATTAAGAGTTGAGAGAAGTCTTATAAGACGACGAAGTTTAATTAAGTTATGAAACACTTAGTCGTCCATAACCAAATTAAAATTTAGAGAACTACTAACAAAAATGTCTCATTTAAGATGATATTATTTACATATATAACATGCTTTATATATTTGCAGTGCTATTTACAGAGAAAATGTCAACTCTTGCAACTCCAGCCTTTTTCAAACAAATGAGGACACCAAAGCAAATGTCAGCTTGCTATATATTGCTCTCTTTTCATCACCAAATTACTTGAGATACACTGGATTGGAGCCTTGGAGATCAGTCATAAGTCAGGTTTCATCTCATCTATGACTTACCTTAGTTAGCTTATAGTCAAGCTCAACATCTTAAATCCAGTCCCCATCAAAGTTTACTAACAATTCCTATAGTATAGTTTACTCGAATTTTCATCTTCGTTTTTTCAGTTTTTTCTTGCATTTTCGTCCTTGCAATTTCATGTTATTTTCACATCAATCCAATTCGTCAACTAAGTTGATTCTTTCCATCCATTTTTTTTATCATCTTCTCATTTGGAAAACCCCAAATTGCAAAGAATTTTTCCTCATTTGACCGATTGAATTAACGATGCTAGCGGAATGAGACTACAAGGATGAAAAGCAAAGATTAAAATTACAAGGGCGAAAGTCAAAATCTGAGCAAACTACAAGAAGTATTAATGTAATCGATGCAATTGAAAATTCTATCATTTCTGTCTATTTGTTGTTCATCCATAGAGTGAAAAATCCCCTTCATTTTTGTTAAGTGATGTAAAAATCACCAAATGCTCATTATAATGTATCTATAGATTCTATAACTATCAGCCCAAAAAAATTATAATTTTGATTAAACATCCTTCAAAATATATGAGATGTTGACTGGGAGGGGTTCCTTGAAATTCTGGCAATATTCAACAAACTGCAGACTGCAGAGTTGTGTCAATGTCCAATCAGTTGTAGTACACAATCATTCTTTCATTCTCCCTCTTGGAGTTGTTGCTTGATTGAGATAGTTGATTAACTTCTAATCAAAGTGTTGGGACTGACTACAGTGCTCGCAAATATTGAATGCTCACACCGATCTCACCCTTCTTTTCCCCCTCTCTCCTCCCTCCTACTTCCTTTTAATGGTGAGATCGGTGTGAGCATTCAATGCTTGCGAGCACTGTAGCGTACTCCCAAAGGGTTAGTAACTTGATCCTTCTCTTTGTGAATTGTAGAGTAAGTTTCTGAATTTGTATATGCTATACAGATGAACTCAAATTCCATCCGACCTAATTAGTCTAGACGAGGATAGGTCTAACCGTCTAAGGTTCGATGCCATATCCAAACATAACAGAAAATAACATATATAATTTTGCTAATCTTGTGGCAAAATTGCAACATTAATTATGGTTTGCAATTTTGTTCGGTAGGAGGTGTGCACAAATGATGCCTTTTACTCGTGGTAAAGAGTAAAGGGTAAAGAGTAAAGAGTAAGAGACAGGCATGCTTGAGCTATCAAAAGAAAAAAAAGGAACAAGGATCGGATCTGTCGGTCCAATGTTTTTCCACTCAAAACAAAAATAAAATAATAAATTACATTTCACACTCTCAAATTTATGTGCAATTGCAATTTTATGCATTATTTTTTAAAACATTGAAATGTCATACACAATCTTGTATTTTAGTTGCAATTTCATACATCCGTTAATCAAACCGTCAATTTGACTGTTATGATGGTGTGGCAACTGCAAATTTCACTATTTTGCTAATGTGATTGTCACAAATATACCACATAGGAAAAAAAATTAAAAATATCATTCTTTTACAAATGTTAATTTAAGAAAATAAACTTTTTAATTCTAATTTTCTTTTTGTCTGTAGTTGACACATCATCATATAACGGTCAAATTGACGAATTGACTAACGAAAATATGAAATTGCAACTAAAAGACAAGTTAATGTATGACATTGCAATGTTTTAAAGATAATGTATGGAATTACAATTGGACTCAAATTTAAAAGTGCAAAATGTAATTTATCCAAAATAAAAATAACAAAATGTTATTAATATATAGTGATAAAGAAATGGATATTGATAGAAAAATACTATAAAAAAAAAACAGGGTTAATTTCACTTGCACCTTTTCAATATGGAGTTGGTGACAGTTTTTCTATTGTCGTAATTTGATAATGTAACAATAAAGTTACGAATCTTTGCACAATTGGCCCTTTCGTCAATTTAACAATTTATATAATATTTGTCAACGATCAATAAAGTTATATGCTCGTTTCTCGCTTACATATATGTCGGGATGGATTAAGGGATATCGTTTCTCGCTTACATATATGTCGGGATGGATTAAGGGATGTCGTACGACTTACAAAAAGAAATTTTTTTTCCAAAAAGTCCCTAACCTTTTGGATTTAGAGATATGAAAGCCGATATAGTGGCTACCTAAATAACTTATTGAAAAATAGCAACTTTAAAGTTGAAATGTCATAATGTTGTTTTGAACTAAATTTTCAAGCGATATTAGAGAGGAAAAATCAAACGTAAAATCTCAATGCAGGAATAATACATGCTTAATTACTTCAACTACGAACCTTGTTTTTAGGGTTGAGTGAGTGATCATTGAAAATCTTACACCGAAAATGAAACCCAATTATTTTGCACATGGTCCGACTCCTTAACACGCTTTGACTTCAACGGCGCACCTCTCACCTTTTGAAAAATCAAAGTCTCTCTCCTCTCCGCTCTCCCTCCCTCTCTCTCTCTCTCTCTCTCTTAACTTCACACAGCTCACAACTACCCGCCATTTCTACGTCTACGTCCCATCTCTCTCTCTCTCGGAATTAATGAAGCGAACGCCATCGTACGGACGCCGGACTAGCTCTGGTCCGCAGAGCACGCCGAACCGGATCCCCTACTCGCCGAGCTCGTTCTATTCCGACGCCTCAACCGGACAGAAGTCCAGCTCCGGCCGGAGCGCGGTCGCTGTCGTCGCCCGCTCCGTCGCCGGAGCCTTCGCCTCGTGCTTCACTCCGCCGGAGACCAAGAGCTCCGTAAGCTTCGCCGGTTCTGAAGAGTTCAGAGCTCCCTCCGGTAATTCCATTTCCGTAATTTTTTGTTTTAAAGATTTTGAGCTGAGTCTGGTAAAAAATGTAGAGATTTTCGTACAGATCGAATTTTAGAAATTCACTAAACATGCTAGAAATTACTTCTACTTCTTTTTTTATAAACATGTTAGAAATTCTTCTTGAAAATCCAAGTGCTTTCTGGAAAAGCACCTAAGCATTTTTACGATCCAGAAGCGCTTTTAAGATTTTCTACTAAACATCGTTAAAAGCAACTTTTGTTGTGAAAAACACTTTCAGCCATTAGAGAAGCAATCCCAAAGAGACCGAGTCCTCCATTTCGTTATGTTAAATTCTCGATCAACGGCTTTCCCTTCATTAGCAACCCGCGGTTATGAATTATTTTTCCAAAATTTTGCTGCGGGGTAAAAGTTGTCATTGATACCGCAATGACCAGTTAACCACTTTTTTTTATTTATCTTTATTATATTTGTATATATAATGTATCTAATGAATGTAATCGTAAGGAAGTAGAGTCAGTAGACAATTTTTGTGCTGATTGTTAGAAAGTAGGAGGATTAAATTTGAAATGAAATGAATTTAAGTACAATTAAGAACTACTGGCCTGCTTTGATTAAAAAGATTAAGAAAATATTAAGCTGCCATTTGTTTTCTTCTGTGTTCTTTATTCATATTTGTAAGAAGAGTCAAAGAATTCAATGCCATGACAAATGATTAAAACAAATTAGTTTGTGTCTTTGATGAGTTTGATGAGGTAGACTCGTGAACAACTAAGTTGATTTCGTAGTATTTTCAGATGCTTCACGAGCTGGGAGCGAGAGAAGACGCAGTTCAAATCGAGGCATCTACTCCAATTCAAGTAACTCGTGGCATGGGAGTGAGCCCGGGAGTGTAAAGTTCACCATGGAAGAAATAAACAAGGCCACAAAGAGCTTCTCTCCCTCTTGCAAGATTGGACAAGGTGGCTTCGGGACGGTTTATAAGGGGAGACTCGAAGACGGGACCTTTGTTGCAATCAAACGCGCCAAAAAGGTTGGGTAGAAGTTTGTTACATTGTATTCAATTTTTCATAATTCGATGACTGTTATGTGGCTAAAACCAGGGCGTGATTTAGGATTTAACTGAGGACATGGTTACTTTTGTTTGCAGAGTGTATATGACATGCATTTGGGAGTGGAATTCCAAAGCGAGATTCAAATGCTGGCGCAGGTGGAGCATTTGAATTTGGTCAAGTTCTATGGATATGTGGAGCATGAAGATGAAAAGATTGTCATTGTCGAGTTTGTTCCTAATGGAACCCTCAGACAACATTTGGATTGTAAGTTCTATTTGTGTTACTCTCTGTTTTCCTCTTCCTTTCTGTGTGCCGTGCGTGCCTGTGCGCACGAATGAGCGTCTATCTGTGCACCTTGGCTCATCAATGCATCACCTTGAGTGCCTGAAATGTGATACAAGGCGTAATGCAGGTTTGTACGGTGAGATTCTTGACCTTGCAGCACGGCTAGACATTGCAATTGATGTGGCTCATGCCGTCACCTATCTGCATATGTACACAGGTAAATCTCCTGTTTTAGTTCACTGAGAGTTGTAAAATCTGTGTCAGGGAACTAACTGGACCGTGCTTCGCTTTCCTTGGCAGATCATCCGATTATTCATAGAGACATAAAGTCTTCCAACATTCTCCTAACAGAAAACTTCAGGGCCAAGGTAGCTGACTTTGGTTTTGCCAGGCTTGCTGCTGATAGCGATGCAGGTGCAACCCATGTTTCAACTCAAGTTAAAGGAACCGCTGGCTACTTGGACCCCGAGTACCTGAGAACCTATCAACTCACGGAGAAGAGTGATGTCTACTCATTTGGTGTACTAATGGTTGAGCTAGTTACAGGCAGGCGTCCGATTGAACCTAAACGGCAAATCCAGGAACGAGTAACTGCAAAATGGGTATGAACTTGTCCTCTTCTGCTGTTTTATCACATTACTTAGTTTACATGGGAATTTAATACATGACTCGGGTTGGTTTTGCAGGCTATGAAGAAGTTTACTGATGGAGATGCTCTTTCGATTTTGGACCCGAGGTTAGAACAGACAGCAGCAAGTAACCTAGCCATCGAAAAGATTCTTGAACTAGCATTACAATGCTTGGCTCCACGCAGACAGAACCGGCCTAGCATGAGGAGGTGCGCGGAGATCCTCTGGAGCATCCGCAAGGATTACAAAGAGGTATTAGCTCCAGACTTCCGTTCATTTTCTCGCCGTTCACAAATGAGTACTTGAAAATAACGAATCTTCGGCCTCCCAGTAAATCGAACGTAAAGATTATATGGTAAAAAAAAAACTACACAGTAAATGTGCATGAGCAATTTGAGTAGGAAAGTCAAGTTATTTCTTGAAGAATGGATCTGGAGGGGAACAATATTGTATTTTGGTCTGTTGAAAATTTTATTACTGTGTTTATTGTTGTTGGAGGATCTTGTACATTTTTAAAGGCAACTTGTATTAAGCTATCGAATTCGACATGAGTGTACTCTTTTATTATAAATACAAGCGTATTGCGATTACAATAACTAAGGGTACATGACCAGTTAATTAACGGCACTCAGTCTCTACTTGATTAGAAATCTCAAGTTTTAACTCCCACAAATGAGAGGACCGATATATGTTTGTAGCGTGTCCACACGGGAGTAGGTATAAGCAGGAGTGGCTGCTGAATTGTCAGCAGCCAAGCGCTTGTTCTTATTTATTTAGGCCCGTCACCATATGGACAAGGATAAGAGTTTCAGGAAGATATAAACAGCACCCAAAAAAAAAATGTAAGAGCCGAGTCAAAAGACTCAAACCTGCTCTGCTTTCATAATTTAGCTAATTAAAAATAATCACTTGAAAATAATATTACCATTTACACTTTCAATGACCAAATCTACTCATCATTGTCTTTAATTTACCACCGAGGCCCTTCAATAACTTTCTCATATTTCTCTTAAAAAATCTTGGGTGATATGTATCATTCAATGATACGACCATTGAATAGTCTCAGATTAACTTGCAGTAAGTACCAAATGAATCTTAAACCATTTAATAGGCGTACCATTAAATGATACGTACCATTGAGAACCTATTTCTCCAACTCAAAATACTGCCTATCTATACAGTAAGATATTCACAAACCTCATTTCCCAGAACAGTTTTCTCTTGGCAGTTAAAAATAAAAAACATTTCTTTTTTTCTATAACCTTATCTCTGCAAAATTTCTCGTACTATTCTTCGTCTCGCTATTGACCTCTTGAAAATGAATCCTGTCGAGTCAATTCATAGGCTCCGTTCGGTGGTATTTGATTCTCAGTATCTACCCTGCTTGGAGTACTTGCTTTCGAGCATAGGAAGAAGAAGGAAGATGTATATATTGTCATGTGCCAAATGCTGCATATCATTTTATGCACCAATCATGAGAGAGAGAGAGAGAGAGAGAGAGAGAGAGCGGGGGAGGAAGATTTTCATTACATAACTATACCTGTGCCAAATCCAGTAGCTTTTACTGGTCTCGAGTACCCAGCTGCTTGCTGCAATGGCTAATGCAACTAAACCTGCAAGTATAAAACCCCAGCGAAATCTTCTAAAAATTGTCTTAATGAGATTCTTGAGCCATCCCTTAACAGCTTGCAACCTGCGTAATCCGTTGGTATTTTAGAAAAGGAAATGGAATGGATAAGCATATATATAACTCCACCATAAAATTGTCACCACAAAAGTTAACGGGCTACGGGCTACCCTCAACTTATCTACTATGGCTACTAAATTCAAATAGGGTTTGTACCCACCTCTCAAGCATATTTAAGGAGAAGCCGGTCGAAAATGAAAATGACCTAAACTTGGTTGACAATTCTATCAACCACCCAATAAGAAGAGCAATGGTACCAATTGCTATTACAAGAATAATATTCGCCGGCCTGCAAATTTCAACATGGTTAGATGCATGACGCAATAACTAAAAATCGAGTCCAGATTTAAAATGCACTGAAACTGTGTCCATCAACTCAAGCTACCTTGTGGCCTTAGTATAAGCCATGAGGGCAGTAAGGATTGCAACCGCTGTGTGTACTGCTCTCTTAAGATCTTCCTCAATTGTGCCTAGGTACACAAATGTGCTCACTACGGCCATGAAAGAGAGCCAGAAGTCCATGAACTGAAAATTCCAGATAACTAATCAAGAATACAGATTTAACGCAATGTATATTACTGCTCAATTACACTGATCTCACACTCTATCACATGAAGAACTCATTGCTCCAGAGTGGATTGGTCAACAATAACTTCAAATGCTTCCAGGCTTATGCCATTATTTGCGTATCCATCTCTTTGTTTATTATATTTTACAAGAGTGTCCACACGTTTGTAACACCAAATCTTTGAGAATATCATCTTTCTATCACATTTAAAACAAAACGTTCGGTGACTAATTATTTCTTTACGAGGGAAAGGAAAGGAAAGAAAGAAAGAAGTTTACCTGTAAGACGCCAAAGCCCAGAGGACACCAGGTTCCCACATCACATGCATGATATATTCCGCTTGCAATTCCACTAGATGTAAATATCACCCACTCTGCCAATGCCTGTAAATAGAAATCATGGTCTACTTGTTAAAAGCAAAAAAAGGTTTCTGGTTGGATAATGAAAATCGTCTAAATTTCAGAATTGAGTCAAACCAATATGGCATCAGTTCAGTGTCCACTTAGGATAATCTTATGGAGAGCACTGTTGCAAACTTCAATTAGTAATATATTATTACATTAGGTTTGAAGTCTAGTTATTGTGAATCAAAGTTAAAGTAATACGAGGATTACCTTCTGTCGAAGAGCCCAAAATGCAGGAAGTGCTGCTGCAGCATTTGACGCAATAAGAAAAATGGATTGCCATACGTGCCCTATGCCAATTTTCAGCCAGGGAAAGAAGTAAGAGAACAATTGTAGAGCATAATAATCAATCTTGGATAGTTTGCAACGTAAATAATAACTTTGTAGAAAACCACTTCAAACTAACTACATCAGATTCAGGGCCTATGTCTGTACGTACATACAACCAAACTAAGCAGATACAGTATATACTTAGACAAGTTTGTATTGTTTTCCAAAACATCTTTTTTCGTTAAATGATATAAAATTTTGGCAATTTGATCATCTACATTTTATTTCTCCAAACTAGCAGACTCAATTTTTGCAGATTTTTCCCTAACACTTTCTATTTCAATTTGCTTCCTGGACGAAAATTCATATTACCGGCTCCATGACAAACGAACCTCATTCAATGAAAAACAGACTACATTAGCAAGTTTCGAACTATGAGCAGAAAAAGTCAAAAAAGACCAACTGCATAGACAACAATTTTGTATAAGTTCACTGCTGAAATAACACATACCATGAGGTGTTACAAGTTCAATACTACAGTCAAAGCCTCCATGGTCTCGATCACATGAGCAGAAGCTGAGAAAAAAATTAATATTAGAAAACTATACTGATCGCAATTACTATGGAAAGATTAAAAATTAAGGTGTCAGCTATCTTCCTGATCAAGAAATTTAAAACACAGGTGTTCCGAAAAAGGAAACTTAAGAACACAGTAGATAAAAAACCATAAGGGGAAGGATTAAACATAAACCTGTATGATGTCAATCCACTAGCATCCAACGCAGTTTCGCATTTTCCATGTGAAGAGCACCTTCTCGGGCATCTTTCAAGGGAAACAGACATGATAGTCGGAACTTTCAAAGCATCACTGGTGGTGTTGAGATGCTTTAGACCAAAACCCCAAGTTCCTTCTCTAACGTACAAAATGTAAAAATCGACCTTGTCTTCACTTGAATTATATAAATTAAAAAACATGGAGTCATCACTACTGCTTGTCCTGTTTGAATAAAAATAGTCCCAGCTAGCAAGAGATGGTAATCCGCCATATCTAGCATATACTTCATAGTTAAGCTTTTCATCTGAGTTTAATCGAATGTGCATATTTCCTCCAGCTGCTCCACGCGGAATGTCCATGACAAAGTAAGTCCATGTTTCTTCTGATTGTCCACCATGCAAGGAGTTGGTTAAAAGAGGATCAAGAGGAAAATTGGCTGAATCAGGAGAAGCTTTTTCACTGACGGGTAAATAGTAGTATTCAAAGTAGCTTGAACCTTTCCTCGGCAATGTCTGCAGACAACCATTCTCAGCTTGTCAATAAATCATTCCTGCCAATACGTTTCTTGATGCATCAAGAATAATATTAAATACTACAGAAAATAAGCTGATCATAATTTTGCAATAAAAAGAGTAACAAGAATACGAAAATCTAAAATAAGTACATTCATCTAGTATTGCAAGATATAGAATGTTCTCTGAAAAGTGAAAACCATTTTTCCAAAACCTTGATCTCAGAATTTTTCTATAATCACTATCGATTCTGCACTGTTAGGCCACTATAATTCGATTCATGGATAAACAATAAAATTTCACTTAATGCCAATCCCAGTGTCTTGGAAATTACTGCTAGCACGCCCTTCGTATACCCATTAGTGCAAACTAACTTTGAAATATATAATAAACATTTTAATCTTCACCACTAATGCATACAAGTATTACCAATATCAATGTGGAAATTAAACAAATAATCTACAACTTTGAAGAAATTAATACTTTCAAGAACCTTCACAAAAGCAGAAACACAATTATCAGCAAGCCCACCTGAAGGATGTATATATCCCTTGCACAATTTGCTCCGGCCTTGCCCTCTGGACATTCAAGCAGTTTTGATTCCAGGGAATAACAAACTTTTGTGTCAGCATCCGGACTCCCTCCAGGCTCTTTTGAAACGTTGAGAGGTATAATAGTAATATACCAGCGGCCGACCTTTGGGAATTGAATGACCAATGGGGATTTGTTTACACTACTGGAATAGTCATGCACAGTTTCTGAAGGTATTGCACCATGCCGTGCATAACACATTAAATCAATATCATTAACATTCTTGGTGTTATTTGAAGATGTTACATTTAGCCAAACCTCCATTGCCAAAATTGTCAACTCTTGTGATACTCCCACTACATCCAAAGAGTAGAATTTGGGCTCGCCATCTCCATGACAAGTGTCAAAATTGTTTTTACATGAAATTACATATTCAATTGTTTGGTTATACAAACCGGCTTCTGAAGAATTGTCTGCAGGACTGTAACTGTTAGATAGAGCACACGAAAGTGGGTTAATTGTCTGATTGCAGTCTGGGCCCCACATTGTTAGGGTTGTACATCCTTCCACAGTGATGTTGGCACTGAAGGAGTATGATGGGGCGCGATTAATCTGCAATGTTAGCATAGTAGCCTCAATTAAAATTCAAATGAATGTAAATTTGAAGACTATCCATTATTAGTGCATTAGATGAAAGGAAAAAAACAAAGCCAAACCACAGAAAACAAATTCATCGCGTACAATAAACAGGGAACTAATGGTTTCAGATTCATGACTAACAGGATTCCCAAATGGCAGAGCAAATCAACACAAGAACCATAAAACCTAAAGTGACAGATATCAGAAGCAAGTCATGAAAATAAAGTAAAATTGTAAAGGATAATACAACATACCATCTTTGATTGTGTCCTTGTAGGTCCAATTCCATTGAAAAGACCAAAATACCAAACTCCTGGAGAAATCTGAATTACAATTTCGTAAGACAGTATATAAATTTTCTTTGGTATACAGAAACTAAACTTTTGTTTAGAAAAACAAGAAAAGATTCGCAAACGAACTAGTTAAATGTTCAAGAAAACTTTCCCTCTCCAAAATTGTACAAAAATAAGTAAAAGGTTTGATGATAGACCTGCTCATTTGTCAACTTGATTGTAAAATTCTTTTGCATAGGATAGCACTGCTCTGAACTCTGAAGAGCTTGTATTCCCTTATAGGAACCATTGTAGAGGGGAGCTAGAACTGCTATATCAGAAAATCCATTCAATGCTATGTTCAATCATTGTTCGAATAGAATTCAAAGAAATATAAAATAAGTATGGGCAACTGAAAATCTAAATGTGTCTACGCGAAAAAATGTAAAACAGATTGCTTGACTATACCAGTTTGTACTTGTACTTGATTAACCAGACACACGGATAAATTCAGGTTAAGTAATAGCTAACAAACAAAGTTGTGTGCAAATAATAGTTGATTAACCAGAAACATCTGACCAAAGCATGTTAAGTACTAATCAAGAGACACTTCTGGCAAAATGGCTCAGCAAGCAGATTTCTTGGGGATTCTTAACGCTAATTCAATGAGAAGGAAACTAATCAAGGGAGACTTGGCAGTCCTGACTCTCCTGAGGTATCTGCCAACTTAAATTCTAGTGGAATACTTTTGGCATGCATGTTGATCAGAAATGTAAAATTACAGAACAGAAAGCATCAGATAGAGTAGAAACACAAAGAAGTACGCATGAGGATAGAGACTAGGTAGTAATATCTATTTACTCACACTTCAGTTTTAATCAATTCGTCTAAATCTAGGTGATATATACCTGAATCCACTAGAGATGTGTTAACATCCGGCAGTGGGAGGCTACCAGCTCGGAAGCAAATCAATGGTAACTTAATTTTAGGAACCTTTTCTATGTCTCCAGCAGCCTGAAAATAGTTTGAATCATTAGCAAGGATGCAGAGTAATCATAATGTACTAAACTATAGTTTTGATTTACAGGCTTGTTTCTTATGGAAAGGAACGCAATCGCGAATCCAGAAAACAACTTTCATTTGGGAATCAGCTCTCAGGCAAGTACACAGTATACCTTTCCAGTTTCCACCTCAAATTACTAAGACATTGTTGACAAAAGAAAAAGTGGAAAATTTGAACCCTGATAAGCATACTTACAAGTTCCACATTCGAATTCATTGCTATCGACATTGATGAGAACCATGGTGGCATTTCAACTAGAACAAGGCAAAACACCAAAACCAGTTAGGAATTGCACAATTAACCATTATATGTGTGTGCGTGTGTGTGTGTGTGTGTGTATCTGATTTAATGTAATTACCATTTTAAACAAACCACTCATTACACCATAATCGAAATAAAATACAATATAATGCAAATCAGCTTGCTTGTGATTCAACCAAACCCAAGTCAACAACTTTCAAACATGATCACAGATAAAGTTCAGAAATTTTCAAACCAAACATCCCCAAAACTTAGAACTACAGCAAAATTCAACAACAAAAAAACCAAAACCAAAGTACTTTACAAAATTCCAACAACTATTGTAAAACAAAACAAGAAAAATTCAACATTTTGACTACGACCCCATCAAATATTACACCCCCATAATCCTCTCCAAACCATATGAAAACCGAACCAATCAATCAAATGCTCAAAAGGGTTACTGAAAAGCTAATCATTCACCTCTAATATATCGAAATCCAGAGGGGCCAAT
Organism: Gillenia trifoliata; assembly: GCA_018257905.1. Lineage (NCBI taxonomy): Eukaryota > Viridiplantae > Streptophyta > Magnoliopsida > Rosales > Rosaceae > Gillenia > Gillenia trifoliata. The sequence continues at coordinate 17,221,186 of CM031086.1, forward strand.
TGTGGTTGGTGGGTAGCTGAAGCTGGAGACAGTAAAGCTGCCGTACGGACCCAGTTCGCCGTACGAATAGCAGTGGACGAATAAGCAGAAAAAAAGGACGAATAGACTGAGATTTAAATGGGAAGAGGAACAAAGAATCGAATTCGAAGCCATGGGAGCTTATGATTCTTGGAACAGAAAAACAAAAAAGAGAAATTGGTTTATTTGTTTATTATGTTATTTAAATGATTTTGATTAGTCATTAGTGGGTTTTTAAATGGTAAATTGGAGAATTTTTTGTGAGTTTGACGCTTTTTGACTTGTGCCAGTCATCCATGCCTACTGCTGTTTTTTCGTTTTAACGTTTTTGTTTATGAATTTTTTATTATTTATTTAATTTTGACGGTGAAAGAAGCGCACACCCTATAAATTAGTGTTATTAGATTTTTTTTCTTTGATTGTGGTAAAACTTCAATAATTTAATATTTATTTGGAGTTCACTGCAAATTAATTTGAATCATTCAATGGTACATATCACTCAAAATTTTTTCCTTTATTTGACAAAACAATTTTATTTTGCCGTTCAGAGAAAGGAGAAGAGACGAAGATTATTAAAGAAAAAAATCATAATAAGAAGTCTTCTATAAATTAGCGTTATTAGATTTTTACATTAGTTTTCTATAATAAGAAGTCTAGGGCTAGGAGAGTTGTTAAATTTACAAGTGTATGACGAGTTCATAATCAATTTATTCTTCTAAACCTGGAGTAAATATATTGTTATATAAAATAAAAAGTTATAACTTGAGTTAGGTCATTTGATAAAAACAATAAATTAAATACAAGAACAAAAAAATCATTTGAAGATAAATTTGGTGACATTAACATTGGTTAAGCTCCCTTAAAAAAAACATTGGTTTATAAGCAATATAAGGGTAGTGTTATCCACACGCCCCTTTTTACCTTCCACACACACCTCTCAATTTTCGATCGTGGGTCAAATGCATTGAAGAGAATCAAATAACAAAAATTAGCAGTAGTATATGAGAGGTAAAAAGATATGAATGAATATCACCACCCTAACAATATATTATTCTATGAGCTTTTCAACCTTGATAAGATTACACTACTTTAGGATGATTTTTCCAATTTGCTATTATGCAAAATAATTATATATTCGTGGTTGGGGAGAAAATTACTGATATAAAAATGGAGAGGAATTGAAATGCAGCCAGAAAGTGTTAAAACATAAAACGGAGATTATGGGCAAATTTTGGTAGGTAATCACATATATCTTCTTTTAATTTCTGTAAATAATCAGAGATATCTTCTTTTAAGTTTAGTAAAGAAACAAGATTATATTTTTAATAGAAATGCACGTCAACGTCACAAGAATACAAGATCGTCCAAATAAAGAGGATGGCCACGCAATTGATTTTAGCCGTTAGATAAATAGGTAGACACCACATGGAATGCATCTAGAGACTCTATATAAATGGTATGAATTTTTTGGATTAAGATAAAATAAATGGTAGGGTTTATGGGTAGGAATGGTGCATGCATAAATTTTTGTGATTAGTGGGTCGTGATGCAATGCTCTAAGCATCTCTAACAGAGAAATGCAAATTTGAGATGTAAAAGCGACATTTATATTTCATTTTATATTTTTGAAAGGTGTAAATATTAGTTCTATTCCAATGTAAGTGATGTAATTTGACCAAAATATATATATATATATATATATATATATAAGAGATGTAAATTGAAATCTTATTTATTGTTCTCACTTTAATTGGTCGAACCCACCTCCAAAAATTCAAAAAATGTAAAAAAAATGCAATTTTGCATTTTTATTGTCAATCTCTTGTGATGTTTGCTATACTATTCCCAAGTGGTGGAACATTTGTTAAAGTGGACTGTATAATTTGTTTGTTGAGGTCTTTTAATATAGGTCTAATTTTATATGCTTGTTTTGAATAGAGTCCACTAGTATTACATCATTGTAGGTGGGGTCTAGTAAGTAGACTACATCACTACGTCAGTTATTTATATGTCCATAATTTTCACATAAATTACAGCACTTGTCATAATATAGATATATTTTGTTTGATACTCATTTCATAGGTAACTTTATTTGAATTGGGGCGAATTGTGTTTTGGAGAATATATAATCTAAACTTCCACTAGAACAGGTAGCTTATGTTCAATAGCATTTTTTGTTAGTTGTTTATTAGTTGTAGTCTATCTATAGGGGTAGAATGAAATTAAATTACCTGTGTGGGTTGAAGTTTGTATCAGGGTGAAAGGTTATTGTGTTTTTACTTTGATTTGGGAATTGAGTTTTTATAACTGATTTGGGAATTGAGTTTTCAAGGGTGGACTGAAAACAGATAAACATGGAAGAATTTAGGTACCCAGAAAATTACAAGTTTTTATTTGGCAGTAAAAGCAATTTGAGCCGGAGACAAATTTTTATCTCATGATTATCAGAGGAAGACAGCATGAGCTTGAAAAAGAGAAAGCAGGGAGGAGGAGGCGGGCAGGATTTTGTGTTCTCTTTTTCCTTTTCTCTTCCTGTTCTCTCTCTATACCTTATTTGACAATTAAGGATATTACGAGTTTAATTTAAATTTAAAACAATCTTAAAGTGATCACAAATTAAGAAAAATAAGCCATATTTTTGGGGATTACACTGATCACTCTGCTAGTTATTTGAGGGTAGATTTGATATGTAAATATCAATAAGCTGACGTGAAATCCTAGTCATCGGACCTATCCTAAAAATTAAATATAATTAGACTATACCTAGTAATGGCTCACAAAATTAGACTTATATCAAGTTTACTCTTGTTTGTTTTATCTCTTGTGACCGTTTCAGACATTATTTTTTTTTTAAGATGATCTCTTTAGTTTTGGCTTCCACGTTTAGGTTTGGAATGCACCATTTTGTGTGTGCTCCCCATCTTGAAAAAATTAGACCCTCTATCTCGAGAGCAATTTACATGGAACAGGTTCACCGCCACATGGCTTCTTAATCCAATAATACATTGTCATGTGGAGAAAAACTTGCACTTGATAATGTATTATTGAATACAGGACACCACGAAGCGATAAACTCGTTCTATGTAAGTCATTCTTCTCTATCTCTCTTCTTTCCTTATTTATATATCAAAATTCAGCTCACTATATTTTCCAATCATATACAATGAACTAGAGTTATCTCACTGTCTTTATTCACATATTAGTCATATGATCACCTTATTGTAATAGAACAAAAAAAGGCATACGGCCATTTTATTAGTGGCATAAGCATATTATACCTCATTGATTGATACACGGTTGCATATAGTTTTTCTCTTATAATGATAGAATAAGGGGTCCAACTTCAGTGGTACGTACCATTGAATGGTACGTACTGTTAAATGGTTAAGATTCATTTGGGACCCACTGCAAATTAATCTGAACTATTCAATAGTCGTACCATTAAATGGTACGTACCACTCAAGATTTTTCCTAGAATAAGACATAAAAAAATTATAACTCAATTGATTAAGAACGTTAATCTCTTAACTTTTTTTTTTTCGAACTTTCAATATTGCCAATATAAAAGTAAAATGAATAATAATAAAAAAAATTTAAAAAGTGTACAACCCGAGAATGCAATCAGTGTTCGAGTGCTGTACACAGTACATCATACAAGTACACCTGTCAGAATCAGACATAAGAAATCCCAAACAAACATCAAGAAAAAATAAACAAGCACAACATCGTGCTTTGTGCGCCTACTACTATTACATTATAATCTCCGCCGTACAAATAATTAAGGAATTAAAATACTCATAACACAAAACCTTAATTATCCCTCCATCCAATTACTTCTCTCTCTCTCTCTGTGTTTTTTTACGTTTCTTTTTTTCATTCATTTCTGAAAGAATCGAAAGGGTCAACGTAATTAGTTGGCCACTTGACCTTCATTGTTGCCGTCCTCCTCCGACTGAGCCCAGAAAACCCACCACAGCAACAAAGTCTCTGATCAGTTGACAACTGATAGAGTGAGAGAGATGAGTGTGATCGATTTGATAACGAGGGTTGATGCAATATGCAAGAAATACGACAAGTACGACATAGATAAGCAAAAGGAGCTCAATAATATTTCTGGGGACGATGGTTTTGCTCGCCTATACGGTGCCGTTGAGGCCGACTTCGAGGCTGCTGTCCAGGTCTCTCTCTCTCTCTCTCTTACTATTTTTTTTTTTGCGTTAACAAGTTACGCATTTGTGTCCTGGACCTCCTGGTTGGTTGATGAGAAATTAGTTGAAGTAAAGGAAGAGAAAATAAGGGAAATTCTATACGGAATTTTCAATTCCATGTTTCATGTGAAGGGTGCTAGCCTCGGTAGGTTTTTGTGACAATAATATTTTATTTTTCATGAGAAAATCAAAGTAATGTCAAAAGGAAAGGAAAGGTTAGAATTTTTATTTTTCTTTTATGTTTTTCCTAGTTTTAGTTGACTCGATGAAGCCAAAATCTGGAATTAATAGTCTGAGATTTAATTCAGTGAACCAAAGTTTGGTGAAACAGAGAAATCGAAAATTAAAGCTTTAATCTTTTTTCTATTCTCTCATTTTTATCGGTGTTTACCTAAACTGAGCTTATGTCCGGATGAATTATGAATTGTGTGTTTTAATTTGTTGGTATTTGTAGAAATCGGAGATGGTATCAACGGAGAGGAACAGGGCTACTGCTGTTGCTATGAATGCTGAGATTCGACGAACCAAGGCTCGTTTGCTTGAGGAGCTCCCCAAATTGCGAAGACTTGCTCCTAAAAAGGTTTAATCCTTTGTCATTCTGTTATTGATGATCGTGTTTTTGCTTGAATGTTCATATAATTAAGTTATATCATATTCAACGTTTTTCTTGGATTCCAAGAAATTTCACAACTTGCTCCAAGTTTTCAATCCAAAATGCTTACTTTGGTTTGAGATTTAGTGAACAAATGATCTCTATGCATCAATCAATCCACAAAGAGTAAATTGATTATTTGGTTAGAAATTTAGCATACTAAACTGAATTAGTACTAAAATATTATACTTGTGATATGGTGGTTGGATTTTTGTGTTTGATCATAATATTGTCTATTGAAAGATGTTATTGGCACTCCAACACTCCTCGTAGTGCAATTTCTTCCTTATTTCCTTATATATTTTGGTTTCTGATACCATTGTGTTCCGTCTTTGTGGTATAACTAATTATTATGAAATACAATCATTAACCATGCATAGGTTAAAGGGCTTTCGAAAGAAGACCTTGAGGCTCGAAGCGAGTTAGTATTTGTACTGAAAGAGAGGATAGAAGCAATACCAGATGGATCAACAGCTGCAGCTAAACAAACTGGTGGTTGGACAGATTCAGCTCCGTACGGTGGAATCAAAATTGACTCGAATTCAGGTAATCAGTCAGCATAAGGTTGTGACCAAAGTTTCAATGGTTAAGAGACCTAAATTACTTTTAACTTTTCTTAATGCCTTAACTTAAATTATGTCAGATAGGAGATATGATAATGAGTACTTTCAACAAACTGAGGAGTCGGATCGCTTTAGGCAGGAGTATGAAATGCGTAGAATGAAACAGGCAAGTATTCGTAATAGCATGTTCTATCCAAAGCAGTGCTTCTAATTCATTGTACTTTCTCTGAAAGAAGAGATGTGGTAGAGATTTCTAATTGCTCAATGATTAAAATTACTAACCTTGTTTGTGGAAATTGAAATTATCATTCTTATTTACGAGGCTGGAATCTGAGCTCCTGTTGTAAATTTTTTTGTTGCACCATTTAGTTGAATAATTCTCTCTGCAATAGGGCTTGAATTTTGGAGTTGTTGGTCACTTTTGCTCGACATAGCACGTGCTGAAATCTTACATTGGATATATGTTTGACTTCAATACAGGATCAAGGTCTAGATGTTATAGCAGAAGGATTGGGCACATTGAAAAATATGGCCAGTGACATGAATGAGGTTTGTTCATACCATTAACAATTCACGTATTTTTTGCGTGGTGATGTTATAATCGTATATATTTTCTGTACAGGAAATAGATAGACAAGTACCCTTGATGGATGAAATAGATGATAAGGTAATCCCTCTGTCTTCTAAGTCCTTTTCTTTCCTTCATCTATTAGAAAACTCTATTATTTTGAAATCATAAAATATTTATTTTCCGGTTATATTTCGATATTGATTATATCAAGTGGTTTTAATGCGATAATTGAGCTCTATTTCCACACCACTCCAGGTTGACAGGGCAAATGCTGACCTTAAAAACACTAATGTGAGACTCAAGGATACCATAGTCAAGGTAAATGCATTGTGTGCATTTTTTGAAATTAGTCGTATGGACCAAAACTGTTACATTGATATCACCTCCTCACACCCTTATCACGGTTCTGTTACAGCTGAGGTCTAGCCGGAACTTTTGCATCGATATCACCCTTCTGATTCTGATTTTAGGAATTGCCGCCTATTTGTACAAGTAAGTTTGATCTCTTTGCTAGCTGCATTAACATTAAAAGTCTGACAAATATTTTGGTCCACTGATATATCATCCTCTTGTGCTACCTTTTTTAGCAGAATTTAATTGATATTTCAAATTTTCGTAAGACAAAATGTATCATGAAAATTCAGTTTACAGCGTGTCTTCGAATCTCTGCATAATGTAATTTTCAACCCTTGAAGCCAGCGTTCTTCGATTTTAATGTCTGCGCTTCTGATCTTGCAGTGTGTTGAAGTGAAATTGGTGATCCAGCAACTATTTCCACGAGTTCTCTGCATAACGTGTGGTTTGAGGTTTCTCTCTGTATATATTGTCTGCCAGCAGGCAGGGAACTCCATATCCAATTTTATTGGATTAAACTTGTCATAATAAAAGAGTTATTGCATGAAGATCCGAAATATTTGACCTGACATTTTTTAACAAATGTTTATGTTAAATACCACATATTCGTTTTGGTTATAATAGAAGAGGGTCGAACTTTTAAAGCCTATTCCTACATACCGGCCCTCATTACATTAGCTCACTCTAAGGGCTTAGAATATCACTACAAGCCTACAATATTAATTTACTTGAGAAATTTGCCAAATGAGAGGAGAACAACTTACATGGAATAAGTTTACAGCGACGTAATGTCCCGATCCATAATATAATGTAATATGTTGAAAATGTTACATATATCATTGTTTTATTGGAACGAGACGCTACGATGGTGTTGAACTTATTCCATCTAAGTCCTTCTCCAATGAGAGAGCTAACAAAACTGAACAAGAAACCGTACCAACGAGATAGGATAAGAAATGAGTTAAAAAAACACACACACACACAAGAGTCAAGGAAAACTTGAGACCTTATTTGTGGGAGCATTACCATCCCTCTCTAAATATGAAATGTGTTATTTTATAGTATATACCATACTAAAGTACGTGAGAATTAAAAAAAAATTGGTGAAAATTCAACAACTCTATGGTCTTCTAATGTTATTATTTGGAGTCCTTTTTTAATATACCATGTAATAAAATCCATATGTACGTATATGGACTAAGCAAATAGTAGGTTGGTTTTCAAAAAAGCATGTTTTTCTCTACAACTGAGACGTTTTGTACACTAAATGAAATCATTTTCAAAGTACATATGTTAACAAACAACCATGATAGTGAACTTTATACATCAATAAACAAAGGAAAATGTTATTGGCACTTTAAAAATCTCATTTTGCACTCCTCACAAATATATTTTTCTTTCTAAATATAGAAAATTTGGAGTGCAAAATGAGAATTTTAGAGTACCAACAACAATTTCCTAAACAAATATTTTATCTTCTGAAGATTTCAATTTGTTTAGAGGTTTTATTATCATAAAATGAACCCTAAAAAAATGTTACATAGAGTCCTAATTGTATTTAACACTTAGTAATGAGTTAAAAGCATCCACATTTTTTTTCCACAAACAAACAATCATGTTTTATCATTCATTTCCACAATCTCGTCATAAATTTTGGCTCTTATAACACTACTTAATCAGCTGAATAAAACATTTTGAACCCAAAACATTTATTTTGTGCTAAAATATATTAATTGTCAATTGTGTCATACCTTTCATCTAATAACAACCGTGTGTCATCATCAAGGCTATTTTTGTCATCTCCATTCTAATCCCATGAGCATAAAAATTTGTTCCCACCAACATTGAATTAAGCCCCAAAGTCTATAAAATCTCTAATTCAGAAGTTCATATTTTGGTAAGAGGAGGTGTAGTTGAAGTTAGGTCATGAATGAAGAGTGCAACATACCTCCGTGGGCATAGATGGGGATGCCATTGATATCCTTTTGCGGAGAAAGGGACAAGAAGATCACATCTCGGTGCTTATTGAACTACGGACAATTCAACACTTTCTAACATTTTTTTTTTCCAATAATACTATCATATTTTAAGTTTTACACTGTTGTTGAATTTGCATTGCAATGCAATGATGTAGCTTGCATATCAAGTGTCATATAAGTAGTAAGAAAATTTTGACTTATCAACTAGGTTCATTTTCTTTTACTGTATCAAGTTACAAAAGTATTAGGACTCCTAGCCAAGGTTCTAAAAAGCACTAGGCGCTAGTGGGACGGCGGGTAGAGGCCTAGGCCGGTTTTTGTATTTTTATTAAATTTATTATATAATAATAAAAACATATAAATAAGTTACTACTTATACCATTATACTTAAATATATACTTGTATTTGGAAACATAAATGTAAAATGGAATGATATATCAATTATAAAGTACTATCATTGATTGAATACATAAAATTAAATATGTATTTAGAGTTATTTTACAAGATAATTATCTTCAAACCCTTTAACTTAAAAAAAATCAAATAAAAATAGCTGAGCCGCCTAGACCGCCTAGGCGGCAGCCTAAAAGTTTCACCGATTTTCAAAACGTCTAGGCCCTAATCGGGACACCTGGCCTCCACCTAGCGCCTAGGCGGCTACCTAAGCCATTTTTTTCGAACAGTACTCCTAGCTAATAAGGGCTAAAAAACTAATGCATGTCTCCACAAATATAGTGCTACACTTTTGTATTGTAGTTACACTTCTATAATACTAATACAATTTCATATAGCGTAAAGCTTAGACCTATAAATCCTACGAAATGTATTAAATCATTCCTGACCAAGGTTTGAAATCGCGTTGCGTAAGGCGTCGCGTGGGAAGTTTCGCTATGCAATGTCGCGCTATGTAGCGGTTTCGCGTAAGCTATTTGAGACTTGCATAGCGTAAAATAGTAATGAACATTGAATAAACATATATATATATATATATATATATACTTGCACCAAAACACATATAATTTCACATTAATGCATAATAAACTATCAAAATACATATTGTTCAAGTTCAACAACACAAAACACTTGAATAAAAATCCAAATATGCCAAACATAATGAAGATCTTATGTTAAAGATCATTCAAAAAGTTACAAAATATTCATAAACCCATTACAAAGAGAAAAACTAAACTTTACTCATTTAAATAATCATCCTCATCAAGATTATCATCACCAAGCAAACTATCATCATTGTCACTACCAAAACTAGGGATTTGTCCTTTTGGGCAAATTTTTTATTTTTATTTTTTTAAAGTTTCAAATAGCGTTTTCATCGAGTAAATCGCATACGTTTTTTGAGACTTCCGTGAAAATTTTACGCTATGTCGCGAAATTGGTTCCGTTACGCGACAAAACGCGCGATATTGCGCGATGTCGCGCGATATTTCAAACTATGTTCCTGACACGCCCAAGAAAGCTCTAATCAATCTAAAAATAAGTTGCAACGTAAAAAAAAAGCTATGGGCAAAGGGTCAGTTTAGAGTTGCTATGCTTTTAAAAGCAACTTTCATGTTGTTTTTAAAAGTTGATGTTTTAATGCCATAACTTTTAAAATAAGTAGTATATTTTATTTTTACCAAACACTTTTTATATGCTTAACTTTAAAGTGAATCAGTTTTTAATGAAAAAAAACAATACCAAACAGGGCCAAAGTGTATCATATCACATATACAATTGTTACCGCACTAAAACTGTAATAACAATTGCATGTTGCCCAGCCGCATAGTTGAAACCTTATCAATAGGTAAACAAAGCATATATACATCACATCCGCAAAAGGTATCAAAACTTATATAGCCACATTACTTATATATTCGGTATTAAAATCAATTACATTACCTACACATTCGGTATCAAACTTATCCACATTACTAATATATAAGACTCAAATCCAATAATTTTTAAACTAAAAAATCAATTTATTCCACATAAATTACATTAAACTAGAAAAATGATGGTTGACAAAAACAAATTATAGAGGATAAAATAGACATGAAACAAAATGACAAATGAGAAACATTGCTATTGATTAACCTAGTTAGATAATTATGGTAAGTTTTTAAATATTAAAACATAGTCAAAGAATGAGTAAGTTTTTTCTAAATATTCTAATGCAATTGCATTGATATCTACTTTTTTTTTTTATAATTAATTTTGAGACATTTATAGCATATTGGTTTCCTATTTATAGAAAAGAGAGGAATTCTTATAGAAAAAGAAGCATGTTTGTTCAAAACTGTGTTCACTATTACTACTTCTTAGAAATCCAGCAGATGACATTTACTAGACAATTGTGTAAGTTAAGTGGTTAGACGGTGAATATGACTGCACCATTATAGATTATACACATGATTAATTATCCAAAATTATAATTCAAAATATGTGTTTTTTTTGTGGGCCGACTATATATTCTGAGTTTAAAGAACTTCCCCGCCTCCTTATTTAAATGAAATGAGACTTACAACAAAAAGTAACACCTCATCAACAAAATCATATTACGAAATTCCGCAAATACAATCTGTAAGAGTTGAACTTGAGATCTCTACTACCAAACTATAGACGAAGTTCTAAAACTCATTGAATTCTAGACTTCTATCACTAGATCATGTTCATTTTGAAAGTTTCATGTATGTATGCATTATATTTTGCGGCTAACCACGATACAAGAAAATACTATTTCACTAGCCAGGGTTCGATCAAGGTTTCTTATCTTGGTAAATGTTGTAGTAGCATTTGCCTACCCGATTATAGTAATGCATGCGCACCCCTCCTTTTCGTTTCACAAAATATCACGCTGCCACTATATAATACGTGCGACTATTAGATTAGGGAATAGTTTACGTCCAATATATAATTACTTCAACGCTAATTATATACTAGGGAAAGAGACCGACTAAAAAACCACTAGATATAATAACCTGAAATTTGCTTAGCTCCTTAAGATTAATTAATAAAAGTGAAGGACTTTAAAAAAAATAAATAAATCATGTGACTACTATGAACTCTTTAACTGAATGGGCCGCTCTCCAACTACACTGCCACGTGTCGCACACAAAGTTGTGGGCCCCAACAAAGTCTCTGTTGCATGGATATAATTTCCCAAAATAAAATTAATTAAAAAACCTGATTTTTAAATTTTTGATCGAGAATCTTCCCATTCAGCCACATCACACCATACCTATAACTCTATGAACAGAGAGATTAAAGAATAATAACACAGCAGTTAATTACGAAACTACCCTTACATTTTTGAACATGGACTCACACAGCCCTTTCGGTACACCGCACTCACACTCTAACAAAACCCCTCTCATTTCTGTCATGTTTCCGGAGAGGCACACTACCCTCACCCGCGAGAAAACACTACAATCTGTGAAACAAAATTACCTCTAAAATTTCTTAACCCTAACACCCTCCTCCTCCAAAACAAAAAAACGATAACCCACAAAATTCCTTCAGCTGCCTCACATCAGGGACTTGAGCGATCTCTCCTTCACCGGCTTCCTCATCCGCTTCCTGCCGCTCTCGCCGCTGCCATCTAGCTCATCATAATCATCCTCGTCGTCATAATAGAATTCCCCATTCGCAATTGGAGACAAGGGTGAGCGAGGAGCGCTCTCATGAGGAGGAGGAGGAGGAGGAGGAGGAGTAGAGCTAGTAGTAGTAGCAATTTCACCCTCGTCCTTGGTCTCTTCCTTTTCTTTATCGCTGCCCCTCTTCCGGCTCCGCCACGGGCCAAACCCCGAATAGTAATAGAACTCGTAGGGGTTAGAGGCGGATTCCTTCTTCGCCTTCTTCCGGCGGCGGCGGCCCACATTTTCCAGCTGAACCACCCCGCTCGCTGCAGCGGGAGCTTTCTTCGAAGAAATGTTGTGATTATTTCCATTATCCCTACAGTTTCCATAGCCGTTTGCCTTGACAATGTAGTTCGATCGAAGTAGGGAGAGGTGGTGGTTGCAGAAGGATTGCCCTTGCTTGGCTTTTTTCTTACAGTGCCACCCCCGGCCGTCATTCCGTTGGCAGCACATGCCACCCATCCTCTCTTCTTCCACCTCCTTCTCGCCCTCCGCCTTATTCAAATCGTTTTCGAATTCGACATCCTCCGCCACGGGCTCTTCTATCATTTCAGAGGGCTTCTCCTCCGCGGCATCCCTCATCGATGCGACGCTGCGTTTCGTAACATCGTAACACAGCAACATTTCAAGGAGGGCCGCGAGAAATTTTGAATAATAATATAAGAGAGGGGAGAGAGATAACACAAAAATAAAAATAAAAACGAAAGGAAACAGAAAAACCCTAATGCTTGAAATAATAATAATAATATCGAACGAAATCGGAGATAAAAGAATCGAATTCACGAGGAGGAGAGCAAAGCGGGGCTTACCTCTCGACAGCTCCGATTGAATCACCGAAGCTCCCACCGTAGAAGCTCTCTTCGACCTCCCACTACACACAAACAGCAACCCGAAACAACCAAAACCCATCAAAAACCCGCATTTCCCCCTCGAAATATCACAAAAGGAAGGAAACCCATTTCCCTAATCGAGCATTAGAAGCTAAATACACGAAGAAAACAGGAAATTTTAGGGTTTATGACGAACCCTAATGTTAGGGGAAAAACCCACAAAAACCCAGAAAACCCAGACAATAATGAAAACCCTAGCTCTAGAAATGCAGGTAGAAAAACAGAAATTAATTCCCATGAGCTCAAGGGCTCAAGAGGGTCCTCGCAGATCTGCCCCAGAAATTTTTAAAAATGAAAATAGATAAAATTATCGAGCTCGAATACACACAGATTTCACTGACCTCGTCCGACTCCGGTCCAAAAGGAATAACATCCCAGGGGTTCCGGTTGAGCTGGCACACGTACGGCTGGAGGTCCTCGGCAGCTGGAGCGTGCGAGGTGAACAGAAGGGGAGAGACCTTGGCGTTCTTCCTGATCCGCATCTTTCTTCTTCGACAGCAAAAATAAAAAAGCTCAGGTAAAATAAACAAAGATCGTATCTGGGAGGGATAGATAGATGGAGAGAAACCCAGAAGGGAGTGTTTGGCTGCCGGGAAAATTTTTTCTCTCACTTTCTCGAGGGTTTTCTCGGACTGTGGAGGCTATCGGGGGTGAGAGGGGTTTTTTTTGTTTGCGCAGATCTCACAGAACTCGATATAATCAGGGTTTTGTTATTAACTTTTCTGTTGCCTTCTCGGCCCCTCGTATTTTATATATTTTCGATTTATACTAGTTGTTTACCATTTTACCCTTCGGTTATGGGGCTATTTACGGAGGCGAAAGGTGGGTTGGTGCTGCGCCTGAAAGGAAAGCCTGCCGCTATTACACGTCACGGTAATTTGTCCGAACATAATATTAGACAAAAAAAAATGAAGATAATGAGAGAACTGGCTCCTCTGCACACGCCCCCACAGTAATTTAAAGTGGGTCTGCAGTAATCAGAAAGTCAAGGGTAGTCTGGTCATTCGCCTTACCAATATTTTGAGAAGCGAAATGAAAACACACATTATTTTTCACCATACACACTGCTTAATTATATATGTTGTTTTAATTTAATTTATTTAATATGATGATGAAAATAAACTGAGCTGCGTGAAAGTTATAAAAAATATGTGAAAAACAGCTCCCATTAAAAAATTCCAGACTTATTTTTTCCCTTGCTAAATGTTCCATTAGCATTGTTTTTTGGTCGATTGCATTAGCATTGTTGAATGCTGATGTTTATCTGCAATTGATATTCGCATAAGGGTATTTTAGTCATATGGTAACTTTTTTTTAAACATTTTTTTTTACCGGTAAAACATAAACACCTAACGTCTTTTCTCGTAGCAGGAGTGAGGAGGTGGCGCGTCGGTCTCACGCGGTGAAATATGGGCGAGCCGCGCTCGGGTAGAGCAAGTGGCGAGCACGATTGGCCCACGGCCACATGAAAAGTGTTGGATGAGTGTACGTGTGCGTGGCGTATTGGGTTTGAGTCAATAGAACGAACGGCCCGGATGAAACCAAATTATAAAGATTGATGAGGTGGCGCGGAATCCGATACCAGGATTGGGTTGTGCTACGTGTCGATGTGTGGTGGACTGTTGGTAGGCATTTTAATTGATGTTTTAGGGGTTTTATTTATTTATTTTTTTAAAAAGTTTTATTTAACTGTGGCTTTGTATTATGGCTGTCCATAAGTGGGCAGAGGGGGGTAAAAGTGTAAAACTGTATGGTGTAATCGCATTGGCATCCCAAGGGTCAACCCATGACATTTGGTCTTCCTTTTTTTGAGCAAACCCATGATACTTGTAATTCTGCAAACCCTATTTGAACGTGTGTTTATTATTCCATGTTTAATTTTGGTCATTCAATTTAGTTTTGTAGTTCTGTGGTCCTTCAAATGTGTTATGTGCCCTAATTTTATAGGGTAATGCTAGAAAACTAAATTTATAACCAAATAATGTGGCAATAAAATAAGTCTTTATAATTTAATGACTTAAAAAAAAAGACCAACCGTCAACTGACACATCATTTGATTTAAAAAATTTGATTTCCCGATCATTACTTAATTTCATAATACCATTTGTATTTTACTGCTCGCATGTTTTATATAGTTACTCTTTTTTGTTTCATTTTTGTGCATTGGTCACTAGACAATAATACACTTTCATATGTATCACATTTACTGCTTGCCTTCTTATGTAGATAAAGATCTACGGGCATGATACCCATATGTACCCATTAGCGATTTTTAATCAGTAAAAATATGACAATGGGCTACTCATTTTTTGTTTCATTGACATGCATTGGTCAATAGATAATACACTTTTATATGTATCACATTTACTGTTCGCCTTTTTATATAGATAAAGATCTACCCTCATGACATCCATGTGTATCTATTAGCGATTCTTAATCAATTTAGAAACAACAATTAATGATACCCGTGGTTATTTTTTAGTAGGAGGCAACAATATTTTATCTCCTCTTACTTGACTCTTAATTTGCCTCATTTTGTACCAATATTTGAAAAATGAAAACTCACAAAAGAAGGGTTTTAGAAAGAAGCAGAGGAAATATATGTAGTTGTATATTTTATCCTCTGGCTCTCTGTTTGTTTCCATAAAACGATTGATTTTCAGGGAGAAGTAAATTGTTCCAACAAACTGAAAAAGCAAAAGAAATTATAATGATTACATGAATAAGAGTTTTGTAAAATTTTTCTGGAATGATGACCATAACTTCATTGCAAAGAATTGCTTAAAAAATGGAATATAAGACGCATCCTAGGCAAGTATATGATTAATCAAATAAATCTTTTCCTTCTGCAGAGAACTTCGATAATGACGATTAAGAAAAACAACGTCAATTATAGTTTTCGGGACATATAGAATTTGCTCGTAAATATAAATAATTAGAATGAATAATTAATAAATTATGCGCCTTTTCTTTGTCTTTCAAGTACAATATTGCTATTTAGACATAAAACTGATCATGTCACGTGCTATAGAGTGTGTCAGCAATGTAATCTATTTCGTGTGTCTAATTAAATAAGTACTCTTTCAAGTATTCTCTATTTAACAACTTGCATTGATCAAACAAAACTTCAAGGTAGATGTTGTGCAAATTTGACCTTTATCAATGCATTTCTGAATTATTTCCAACAATCTTTCTGGGGTTTCTAGCTTCTGCAAAATTGGACCAAGTCAAGGAAAAACCTATTTCACTGCAATTTAAGCCAAGCAAGCATATATTGGAAGTAATATACTATAATAGCTCTGTTCATCTTGTTCTCAGAAAACCCTAATTTCATATGAAAAACCAAATGTGCATAAATTGTACTAAACTTATATCTGCTCATGAATCTAGAGCTTCTGCAGCAAATTAGGAGAGAGAGATCAGTTTGGTTTGCACCAAAAGTTGGATATCCTGAAAAGCCTTAACCAAACATTCACATGTTACTAATTAGAGTTATATTTCAAGGGACATGCAATTAGACTTGCAAATGTGCAACCCTAAACCTAAATAGCAAAACTGCATATATGGATCGAAGACCGTAACAATATGTCCTAGCGAGTGCAGGGTAGAAAGTGTTTGGTTACTTTTGGTACTGTACTACTGCGGTTCCATATATAATGGAGAGACATGCGACGTGTGGACAATCAATTAATATATATGTGGTTGCTGTTGAGACAGGCAGGGTACTGGGGCAGGCACAGCAGCAAATGTGAGGACATATGGGTCGACCATTGGGTCTTGGACTTTGCTTAATTAGTGTTCCCCTTCAATAGTGATTGTGATTCAGTAAAACTTACATGCAGCTAGGTATATAGTATTTTTATACTAAACATCATACGATCAGCGGTGGAGTGTTGCATTGTAGATGACGAGAGTCCAGTAGTTGAAAGCGTCACCAGTTTACCTAATATTACGAGGTTAAATACTCGCCGGAGTATTGTACACTCCGAGATATCCAACTCATTCTCAAGGTTGAGTGAGGCAGGGTAATACGGGACAAGTAGATTTGGTTAGGCATGCAGCTGAGCTGGATGTGATAGTGGTACACTGTTAATACATTAATATTGTAGCATCCTAGCACTAGCAGGTCCCAACGTTAATCTGTCACTAATTTTGTACAAGTGAAAAAACATGAGACGGGGATATTTCACAGTTGTTTTGAAATAAACAGACCTAGGTCTGGCTGACCCTGTGTTTACTTTAGCCTTTTTATGCCGCTTTTGTGTGCTCTGCTACTTATTTATATATATTATTAGGGTAACATATGAGGGGTATAAAATATAATGAGTTACTTGCAAATTCAACACTTGAATTTTTGTGGTTATACCATTTCGGTCTTTAATTTATTATTATTTTTTAAACCTAAATTGGCCTTACAATTTTTAAAATGTGTCAAATGAGAACAACGGCAATACCATTTACAAAATTAGTGGTGGACACGATCTAGTTTAGTCGGTTTCTATAGCTGAAACAAACCACGATGTTAACTTCGTCTAGAAAAATTTCCGAACCAATATCCAAGTGTGGCATCAAATAGCAGATTGTAGAGAAAGATGAGAGACATAGAGAGGGTTGACATTTGTGTATGTCAAATGAGATGGAAGAAGAGGGGAATAGGCTGCTTCTAGATTGATAAGGTGTTTTGCTAACCAGTGTGGAAAAAAAAAGTCATGAGAAGGTTTAAAACATTGAAATAGGCCCAATTCATTAGCGAATTTAGATTGGGCCACGACCCAATAAATGAAATCTAGATTGGACTACAACTCGACAAATCAAATTGAATCCTTACAAACCGATAGATTGTAAGCCGAGTAATGATATTTAAAAAAAAAAGATGTATTACCATTTTTTTATCAGAATATATTACCACTTATTCTCTTCAATAATATGACTAGTTTTTTAAATCCAAGAATAATACTAAAGCCATACAAAACTTTCTCAAAGTTACAACATAGTGTGGCAATGGGACATGAAAAATAATTGTAAAAAGGAGAAGTTGTGACACTTCTAATAAATCATATCATACCCTCCATATTAAACATTAAGGAAAAAAAATTATAGTTGGAGTATATGATAACTATTTTGGAAGTCAAAATTTTCAATGGACTTGTATATAAGGAGTTTAAGTATTTTCCTCCTAACTACGACTAGTTGATGTCAATGGCTCCTCCCGACATCACGGAGCACTAGACTCTCTAGTGGAAGCGTGCAATCATTTTTAATCACCTACCAAACCAAAAGTTGATCACTTAAGTACAATATATAGGCAGTTTCAACTGTGCTATATATTTTTCATATAAACTAATTGTGTTTTATGGTCAAATTACCTCAAATAAAAAGCCATGCATTCCATAAAAATGATTTAAGCTTTTTTTAGAAGCAAACTATTTTTACGTAGTGGAGTACCATTACACTCTCGTCTCCACCCATACCGTATGCCTATATCTCATCATATTACAATACTCTTTGCGCTCTTTTGAACGAGACGCTTAGATTTCACCGCAAACCCTATGCTTCTTTGCGTTTGTGTGCTTTTTGTGTGTGTGTTTTTTCCGTGGTTTTCATCTCGATCATCAGCTTAATTTTCATTCTCTGAAACTCGTTCGAATCGTGCAAAAATGGCGATGCAAAAGCAAGTGGAGAAAATGCAGCTCCGGTAGGATTATAGAAATCTATGGCATACCGATTTGATGGGCACTGTCACTGCCGATTGTCCATGTAAGTAGAGATCGGCACAGTGACTGCTGATAATCCATTTATTTGTTTCTGTTTGGTTACCGAGAACGTGAGGGAAAAAATTAAGGAAAACGGAGGATAAGCATAGAATGTGACGTAACAAAGTTCTTTTTCAAGGCTAGGGGGTATCCAAATGGAGGTTGTTGATAAGTAGTTGCTTGGTTGCTAAGAAAATGACATGGGAAAATCACAAAAACAGAAAAATGGTGTTTCTTTAGTAGGAGGAAGAAACATAAAAATTGTTATTTGCTCAAGGTAATGGAAAATTTCTATTCATAAATGTTCAAACTTTAATTGGATTTAATTTTCTTCTCTGTTCTGTTTTTTTATGCAGATTGTTGCTGTGCATGTTTCTGGTAAGCATGTTTTTCTGTTTGTATTAATAACATTTATTTGGCTTTTTTATAAATTTTTTCTCAATTATGTACATCCTGCAATCTGCTAATTAATTTTCCTTGGTTTTTACATCTAACATTTGTTTGTTACGTGATCATAGTGGTCCATGTGTTTCTTACATGCTACGCAAACAAGCTATTTATAATGAGGTAACAAATAATTGCATGCATTAACTTCTAGATACAATAATCCCGATCATATCTAATTAACAATGACTAATTAAGATCAAATGATGAATAAATACTATTTCTGCAATCTTCTCTGCTACAGGTACAAATGTTGTGCCGGATATATGCCATGCAGTGGAAGATTTGGAGAAAAACACTGCCCTGCATTTTGTCTTTTCACTGAGGTATGTAATTTACTCACATTTTATCTATCGAGTATTAGCTTCGTATACATTGTTGGTCCGTTTCCTGACAACTTACAAGTTTTTGGGTCGAGCGGCTGTCTAACATCGAGTACGTTCCTTGTTGTGTTTAGGTTTGCTGCTGCTTTGCAAGTTCAGTTTCCTCAACACGCTTTCTAATACAAGATGAACTCAATATTCAAACAACACCTTGTGATAACTGCATGATTGTAATCTCTCTCTCTCTCTCTCAATTACACATACATTATGGAGAGCAACTTACATGGAATACGTTTATATCAACAGTGGTCCAATATAATGTGGAGAGAGACTTACACATAACATTGTGTTATTAGACCGAAACGTCATAATATCGGTAAACCCGTTCCATGAAAAGCCCTTCTCCACATCTTGAGATATATACTCTTTTCACTCCAACACGTCCTTGTTTAATTTGTAGGGTTTTATGGTCATTCTCAGCCAACTTGCATGCATATGCTCCCTAATTGCTTGCATAACAGGAAATGAAGAACTCGGTGAAATTTCCAATGTACTGACCACCATAGCTGACGCAGTCTTTTGCTCGTAAGCCCTTCATTTTTCACTCTCTCAACACATTCAATCCAAAGCCCAAATAGTCTTCGTATTGATTCTTTTGACTCGTTCTGCTTTTCCAGGGTGTGTGCTTGCATCCAGGTAAGCAATAAAGTAACATAATCAAGAAAATTTAACTAATTAACCATGTTTAGTTTAGGACCTACTAATTAGGTCCCAAGTTTTTGTTTTTAGTTTGTAACAAATAATTTTTCTGCGGAGTTATGCAGACGCAGCACCATATTGAGCTGAACAAAAGAGATGGAAAGCTTCCGCCGGCAGTTTTGGGAGTTCCTAAGGTGCAACAAATGTCACGGGCTCCCGGATATCCCTGATAAATGTGATACATGGAGCGATAAATTTTTTTTCTTTCTCACGTGAATTAGTCGAATAGTGGTAATTCTGTACAAAACTGTTTGAGCAATTCTTAACAATAGGCAACAGTATTGTCCCCGTCTTACTAAGAGAGCATTAGAGAATGAAGTTAATTAGCAGAAAAAAAGCGTATTAAGATAAGGTTAATGATAGAAATATGTCTCTAATTACATTAGTCATACACTCTAAATTTATAATATAATAAGAACTGTAAATTTATAGACATGTCGATTACTGCGAATTTGCGATGGCTGCATTGCTGTCACATCCAATGGATATTATTCTACAAAACATACTTACATTTTTCGGCACTAGATTCTTAAGTGGGACCATAATGCTTTTTAAAAAGTACTTCATTACCTTTTTTTTTCTTTTTTCTATTTTCTGTTACTGGAATTTGATTCAATTTCAACTTTTAGGCTTTTGTTATTAGATTGGAGGAATCAATGTCCGAGTCAATTTTAATCCTAATTCATTATTATCTTATTCTAACTCACAACTTTTCTCAAACACTAAGTATTTTAACTTAACATAGTGCTTGGACGAAGAATTTCTAATTTTTATAAAATTTTATTTTAACAGAAATTATAATTCACAGTAATTAAAATTTTAAATTTTCATTGTTTAAATGTTGGATACATAGAAATTACAAAATGGCCAGAATTATTATTTTCATTGTTTGAATAATTCCTAAAATTTGTATTTTACACAAGAATACAAAAAAGAACATTAATTAGGAGGGCAAAAGATAAGATGAATAATGTTGGCGAAAAGTGCAGACTACTTATCAGCAAAGTGCTTTTTATTTTCAAACGAAAATTCTCATTTTTAAACAAAAATTAATCTTGTCCTCAAAAAAAAGGATGAAGGAAAAATTCCTATGTAGGGTGCAATGTTTTGGTTCTTATTGATGGAGAGGAATTTTCGAATATTAAATGGGGAGGAGTGGAAATAGATTTTGGCTATAAGAATATGCAGCAGATCTTTTGTTTTTAATGAAAATCCCAGTAAAAGCATCTGCAACATCTACGACATCTACAACATCTGCAGCATCTACAAAAGCAACACTATAAATATTCCAGTAAGTCAACCACTTCTCACAAATTTTTTTAAGGAAAGACTACAACAAATTGAACCTTCGTTTAACGTCATAAAGACTTTCAAACAACAATTGATTAAAGTAGAAAAATCCCAGTAAAGCACAACTTGTAAATGTCATCGAAACTTCTATGACATGGAAGGCTTTTATTCTAACTAATGTCTTACTAAAAAAAAAATTTGATAAATAATCGTAACGAAAACCATTATATGCACCTTGTGAAGTCAACAATAATACCATATTCTTTTTCTTCTCAATTGGGTGTGCCTTTAACATGAGAAATTGCTTGTCATTTTCGATCAACTAAGTGCATGATTTGATTTGTTCTTCTTCACTGAGATCTGGTATTGCATTTACTTCAGTATATACCTCTGTTTCTACACAATATAGTCTTGAAAAGATGAAACCATCTTAGCAAGTGAATCTGCAATCACATCTTTAGGCGTGGCTGATTTTCTTTTTGTATGAGGCACATCAACAGAACTTGTTGGTTCTCTTATTTTGATTCTTTTAACCACTTACTGAATTAGCTGAAACCTCATTAATAATTTCGATATCTTCGAAACCTTGCGTATCGCCAACCAAATCAATACGATCAGGTTCATTATGCGGCAAAGTCATAATCTTAACAGCTTCTATACCTGTTTCAGCAATCAGCACCCTCATCCGTAGCTCTATCTTTGCCACACAAATCTACTATAGCCTCCCAATTTGGGATGACCTTCCATCGAAAGCCTTTACCATCTTCATGTGACTACCAAACATAAAATAATAAGCAATCCATAAGTATAAGAAGAATTAAGGATATCACACACACACAAAATAATTGGGTTGATCATATCTTCACATACTTTTGTGAGACATGATCTTCATCTACACTTATCATCTTTTTGATTGCATCCCAACTAAATCCACTTTGACTTAGTATGTCACTCACTACTGCATATAACTTTTTCCAAGACCTCACACGATTTCGAATGTTATCAGCACTTACATGAATATCGAATTGAGCAGACAATATGGCAGAAGCAGAATTATAAGCAACAACCTTCCAATCGCCATCTCCTTTGTTTCCCAATCTTTGTTCTTCGCGAAGTACATTAGCCGAAGCACGTTCCATATCTATATTCCATCTGAATTTTATTTTTTCTCCTCTTTCATTTTCAATTTCTTGTTTCTCTTTCTTTCTCTTTGGCTTTTGTTTGAATACCTGTTTTCTTTCGGATCCATCCATTGCTTTGAAATATCCTAACATAAACAATATATTAATAGAATCATTAAGTCAGACATGCAACAAAATGAATAAATAGTGTAATATGAGATAGTATATTTGGCCTGCTAGTTCAATACGAGTAAATAGTCCACTATGGTATAGGGATGCAATATGAGTAAATAGTGCAATATGAGACAGTATCTTCGAACTAAGTCAGACATGCAACATATAAGTAAATAATGTAGACAACATGTTTATGTCTTTGTACTATTTAGCCTACTAGTTCATTAAGCAATGCCAAAGGACAAAAACATGTTCATAGATTGTTGATGTACAAAAATTGTACACCCTAAAGCCCTTATCTGCATTTTTTTGTGAGTTCCATGGCAACACCACTCTAGAATGAAAGCGTACTATTGAACGAAAAGGGGAGACATATACCTAAATAAACAACAAAAGCATAATCTGCAACTAACCGAACAACCTGAGCATGGTTGCTTGAAAGGATCTCCAAAATTTTATTAAATAAAAAAGAGCGATATAAAACAAGCGGGGGCACGAAGCCGAAACCTACAAAGAAAAGAACAATGCATCGTCAAAAAAGGAAAATTGGACGAAGAAAGAAAAAATCCTCGAACCAATGTCGAAAGAAAGTACACTATAACAATGCATCTAACAATCGATTAATGTAAGATTGTCTTTCTCAATCCCAATCATATGAAGGTTCTTTGACAAGAAAACTCTCACTATACCAGTGCATTACCATGACAATAACATACATAATTGTACTCACAATAATTTTTCTCTTTTTCCTATATTCCTTCTCATATATAGCATGCTTTCGTTTTAACCTTGTTAGCATGTCTACAACATCAGTATTGGCCATACCTGTTTGAATGTTTGAATAAGATGTACTGTGATATACAACAAACCAAGAAAGACAAATTACATAATGCATTTGATGATTTAATTGAATAGACCGACTTAGAAAATGAAGAATGAGTTCAAACTTCAATCACATATTGCTTCACAGTTAAGCTTATTTGTTATAAAACACGGTTCTCGATTATACCTTTTTTCATGCCAATAATGACACATCCCGACTCGGATGTACACGTGGACACTCAAAAGTCGGATGTGCTGGCCGACACCACGTAGGGTGACAAGCCAATTTGGATGAAATAAAGGATATTTGAATGAGTGAATGAGTAGGATATACAAAATTTGCTCGGAATAAAGAATTAATAAATAAATAACAGTTATCGTACGAATACGAAATACTGAAAATGTACAAATAAAGGGAATTCTAAACATCTTCATACCACCGGGTCTCGACGTCAACGACTCCAAGCCGCTAATCCTGGAGGGGCGCAAAATAGAAGGGTGAGTGGGCCATAGATAGTTATTTTTGTAAAAACCTTTCCTTTAGAAAATACTAACCTCTCGCCGTAAAACAGGTACTAAGTTTCGTAAAACTGTTCTTGAAAACGTAATATACTAGTAGGTAGAAAATCAAGGTAAGTACGGAATTGTACTTACCGTCCGAAACGGGCAGAAAGCCACCGTTCGGCATAAAATACTTTATCAAAAAGTTCGTAAAATAAGTTATACGGAAAACCCGTAAATCAAATAAAAGTATTCGTGGCATCAGTGAAAATCAGAGATAAGCCACAATCCAACTATAAGATAAACGCTCATTTAGGCAGGGCAGACGCACGAGTTCATACAGATATATTCTGTCATGAACAGGCTGGGTGTATAAATAATGGTACGCTCATGTACTACGATCACGTGAAGCTGGCGCATAAGCGCATCACAACGAGTTCGAGTCGCCCATGCGACCTAGAACAGGCTGGCACCTACTATGGATCCATAGTGAGCGTATCGGTGCGTGTGAACAATCACGTGAAGGCTGGTCCTGGCCCGGGACAGTACAATCAACACCGTGTAAGCCTCCCAGGTTGAGCGTGCAAAAACATGCCACGGAGTATTTTTAAATAAAACAAAGTGAGGTAATTTCCCTTTTTGGGATAACCTTAAAACAGTCAATAAATAAGGTATTCTCGGGTACCGTACCCCGAAATACCAAGCGTACAACTATAATACGTGAAATACCAAGAATACGCCACACGGGTACCAAGGTATAGAAATACCAACTTAATGGTAAACTAGGTGAACCCAAAAATACGGTAGAAAATTACCATTTCCAAGGTTCACCCGAATACGGCCCAAGGCCGTCAGATAGGTATAGAAACCCATAATCACAAATAGGCACAATATCAATTAATTCCCTAAAACCCCCTAAAATAGGGCTGGTTCGATACAAGCAATACGCGTACAAAAATAATACGGAGATCACCAATTTAATGGCTTAATTCTCAAATGGAAATGTAGGCCAAAGCCCACTAATTTCCATGGCCTAACGAAATACCGATACGATCTAGTAAACCAAGTAATTGCCATGAAATACAAGGTCTACCAACATACAAGAAGAATACTAGCTTTAAGTCATAACTAGTGTAGGCATAAGTTAAGGTTTGCTAACAAAGTATAGTAATACTCAATTTAAAAGTATAAGCAAAAACCCAACTTAATATTTAAAACATGTAAAACACTTAGTTTAGGTAAGGAAAGGGCCCACTCACAAATACCGAAGCCGGGAAGTCTAAACGTACGTCCTCCGAACGCCACGGGTTGCCAAAACCTATTTTTAAAACCCACAGATTAGTAAAGTACACGAAATTATGAAGAAAACGGCGTTCGGAAACCCGAAAACGGAGTTTTGGAGTCGGAAACCCCAAAACCGTCGCCGTGGGCCGCCGTGCGCCGTCGCACGCGCCGCCACACGCTGCCGTTTGGCCTCACGCGCCGCCACGCGCGGCTGTGAGGTCCCACGCGCCCTCACGCGCCGCCACGCGCCGGTCACGCGCCTCACGCGCCGGTGACTGACGCCGTTACTGTGTCGTCAGAGTTAACGGAACATTCTAACGGCGTTAGAATATTCTGTTAACGCCGTTAAGTTTAACGGACGGAATATACCTTTGGAATATTCCGGTCCAAACCGGGTTTGGACCGGGTTGATGACGTCATCACCGGTTTGCTGACGTCAGGGTCGGGTGGGCTGACATCAGCTCGCCGGTGACCTCTGCATTTTCCGGCCGCCGTCTGCCGGCCGGAGTTTCGCCGGAAACTGGGATTTTGGCCGGAATCCTGCAAATTGACATAAAAGCTCCAAAACTCAACCATTTTTTCACAAAATTGGTATCAAAATGAAGCTATGGGAGAGTAGGTTTCGAATTTACCAAGTAGGGACCCAGAAAGTGGCCTGAGGTGGCCGAAATTTGCTTCGAAAGAATCGGCCAAAATTGGATTTCGCCGATCTCGAACTGAAATGGGCATGCAAGGCCTGGTTTGTGATCCCAGGGTTCCCAGAAGTGATTTTGCAAAGTTTTGGAGTATGATCGAGGCCTGGATCGAGATGTTTGGCCGAGGTGACCTCGCCGGAGAATATTTTAAAGTCTGGGTTTTCTGGTTTCTCGAGTTTCTGGGTTTCAAGGGGTTCTGGGTCAGCTCGAGGATGAGAATGGTGATGAAGCTCGCCAGTGTGAGGTCGAGTGATTGAGGATGGTGCCCTCACGGGTGTCTAAAGTAATTTTTCTATGTTTTGGTTTTTCTGCAAGTGCATGCAGATTTGAGTGGATGTTCTCGGGGAGGAAAGGCAGAGAATACAAGGGTAGGTAGTTTGCTTGGTTTGCAGTGTGAGTGGTATAAATCCTACACGGGTAGGAAGTTTTTAAAGAGATGTTCACATGCATGCAGACAAGCATGCTGTGTAATCTGAAAAACAACACAGAGGTGCAGGGTGCTCTGGTTCCAAGTGAAACCACGAGTAGCAACAACCCACTATTTCAGAAAACAGAAATACCGCAATTTGGTAAATTACCAAATTGCCCTTATTCGTAACTTGCCCGTTGCAAGTTCGAAAAATGTCCCGTTCGTGTCTACGGGTTCGTATTGACAAGTACGCCAAGAAAATACAAGTGGAAGCGTCGTACGAGTTACGACGCAAAAGTCAACTAAAAGGTCAACCGAGAGCAAAATCGTCATTTGCACCTCCGGGAATAAAATAATATTATTTTCCGGTACGGGGCATATCAAATGATATTGTTCAAAAATCTTTAATTACATTACCTTGGTAGACGATAATATTTTAAAATATAAATGAAAGGAATCTGTAAACCTGACCTCTTTCCCAGAGGAGGATGAGAGAAGTATGTGTGAGTTTGTTATATATTACTATTTGGAGTTTTGAGATCTGAAGAATTAGTAAACAATCCAGCAATTAGTACCCAAACTAAATTCACTCTAAATTAGAATCTAAAGCAAACACATAATACCCAAATAATGTAGCAATCAATCCTCTAAATTAAAATCCAGCCATCAGTTTGCAAGCCACCCAAACTAAAATCTAAAGAAATTCACTCTAAATTCTTAAATACATAATCAGTCCATTTAGCAAGCAAACAATCCAGCAATAATAGGCAAAAAAAAAAACGATTCAGAAAACAAAACGCATAAGAAAAGACATCGAACAACAATTTAAATCCAAAGCAACAAAAACCAATTAAAAGGGATAGAGTTTAGCGGCTGACCTTGAAATCTAAACCAAAAGAGCAGATTGAGAAATTTGGAGTTTTGAGATTTGAAGAATGAGTGAAATTAGCGGCATTCCTTGTGAAGTTGGTGGGCTGATTCCCGCTCAGAGGAATCGTGATTTCCCTCTTCACTGGAATTGTAAAATAATGCCTCTTTTGGTTAAAATTTAAGTCGGGAATATCCATCCCCAATTTTCACAAATTTTTTCACGTAGAAATTGCCTTTTTCTTCGTCCTAGGTTGCCAAACGAGAGAAAACAGGTTTTTCGTGCTAAAATTCCTACTCTTTAGTTATTTTCGAGTTGTTTTAACGCATCCAAACACAGTGTAAATTTTACAATCGCGCTCATGTAAGTTGATTTAGCTTGCAATCAAAGACAAGAGTATAACTTTCTGCATATCTTTTTATCGACTGTTGATGTGATTTAATTTGGATGATTTTAGAAAGAGAAAAAAAAATCTTTGTATTCCCAAAGTATTGTTAGAAAATCTCTTTTCACATGAAGATAATTCAGTAAACTATTTATTACAAGATGTAAAGACAAATATTCTTAACTAAGTGATGTACAACCTCCTTTAACAATGTTTAGTTTTCTGATTTACAAACAATAATTTATTTTATTTCTATATAATAATCTTCACATAGGTTCATTTATCCTTGAGATTTTATTTTATTTTATACACCGATATCAAACTCTAAAAAGGGGCTTGTGTCCTTTAATTGCACTACAAGGATCACAAAATGAAATTTGGTTTATTAAATTTTTTTGTCATTTACGTAAGTCGAACTTGTGACCTGTCACTTTACAATGTATTTTTTCTAACCGGAATTTTCATCAAGTATAATATTTCTCATTTCAAACCAAACTAGCCCGATTAAGAAAATGGATGGTAAATGCATAATTGTGATAGCACTTTAAATAAACCAAAATTAGCCCCCACTTATGTAACACTATATCACAAACAAAATTAGCAAATACGTGGCTTAAGATCCCATACCATCAAAATTACACATTTAGACATAGCAAAAGCCAGCTGTCCACCCCTCACACATTCGATTCAGCTCCTCGAACGTAATTTCACCTCGCTCATCATTCGCTTCCACTCGCTTTTCCCTGCATATGCGCAAAACATCAAAAAAACATAATCACTGTTCGAAATTATTGAAATCAACGCTTCAATTTCGCCAAAAATCCTCTCTGCGTGTGTTTTTGTGTTTAAGAATTCTCTCGTTTCGATCACATTCCGTTGAGTTTTCTTTCTCGGAAAGTTTTGAGACTTGTTTGGAACGAGAGAAAATGGGGATTCAAGACCAGGTGGGGAAAATGCAGGCCCGTCAAGGGTACCGGAATCTATGGCACGCCGATTTGATGGGCACCGCGGGCACCGATACTCCTTGTAAGTAGCGATTTGTATCGGTTTGATGTACATTGTTGTTTAGTTTCTGTTTGGTTGCGGAGAATGTGAGGGAAAAAAAACACAGGATTTTCTTTGTTTCTGTTCTGAATCGGCTGATTTGTACGACTGTTTTTATTGGAATTTCATTATTTGTTGCGTGTTAACTGTTTGATGATTTGTCTATAAGAAAATTAATGCGTTAATAAACGATTTGAGTACTACTGAGAAAACGTACTGAGAGGCTCCATGCAGATGGGATGGGGATTTTTATTTTATTTTATTGGATTTTAGGTTTTGTATGTATAAGATTGATGTGATGATGTCATCCATAGCAGAAATTCTTCGGCCTGGATACCGGACTAGGTGGCCATACGACCCCACACACACAAAATCACCCCTACTCATCTTCTTAGATTTTTTTATGTTTATCTGACTCTATTTATATTTCAACCTTTCTCACATAACACAGAAGCACACATCACCAACGGTGACCACACTCAAGACCTTCCCCATCCATAAAGCGCCTCTCACAAAAATATGTGACCTCATTGTATTTTAGTCTCACCGGCCTCACGCGGTCCCACTCAGTGTGGGGCTGCCCTACCAAAATTCAGGCTATACAGTTAGTTATTGGTGATTTAGTTGTTTGGTTTGTGAGAAAGTGGAAAGGGAAAATGAGTGCAAGAAAATAAATAAATAAATTGTTGTTTTATCTCAAAGGAATGGGAAAATTGGATGTCGCTTTAAAATCATTAACTCGAATTGGCTTTAATTTGGATGTATGGATTTTGGTATTTCTTTCTTTATGTGCATATGAACTGACCCGAAATTTAATGTTCTTATGTTCCGTTTGTTATGCAGATTTTTGCTTTGCATGTCTCTGGTAAGCACTCTTATACATACATATATCTCTGCGGTGCATTCTTAAATTGTTGCATTTAGATCACTTCTCGATTAGATATGTTTCTCCTTTTGCTGCAAATTGTTTAGTATGATGTTCTCGTATCAACGATTTCATCGTGACACTTTGGCACCGGCGATATGATTTCTCTTGTCGATTTTTCTGTACTCAGTCTTGTGCAGTTGCATTCTGCAATCTAATTTTTCTTCGTTACATGATAGTGGTCCGTGCGTTTCTTACCTGCTACGCAAGCGAGCTCTTTACAATGATATGTCAAGGTAACTAATGATTACATTCATTTGTAGATATTCCTGATCACTGCAGAAAGATTGCGATTTCTGAGCACTAGTTTTGCAATGTTCTGTGTTACAGGTACAGATGTTGTGCCGGATACATGCCATGCAGTGGAAGGTTTGGAGAAAGGCGTTGCCCTGAGTTGTGTCTTCTTACGGAGGTATTAATCACATTGTTTTGGTGCTGTAATTTACGCATTTAGCGATGTGGTATTCATCATTTTTTAAAGAACAAATTCAGGCTTAACACATCTATTACTAAATGTAGCGATCCATGTAGATATTCCTCGCCTTCTGCACTCTATTACTGCATTTTTCTAGACATAGACATCCATGAACTTTTAGTTTAGATACGTTTGCATACTTTGTTGTTTTCAGGTCTGCTGCTGCTTTGCAAGTTCAGTTTCCTCGACACGCTTTCTAATCCAAGACGAGTTCAATATACAAACAACACCGTGCGACAACTGCATTATTGTAATCTCTCATCTCTCTCTCTCTCTCTCTCTCAGTTTTTTCTGTCTACACATATTATGATATCCTTCTCACTTCAACATGACATTCTTTTGTAGGGATGTATGCTCTGCCTCAACCAAATTGCGTGTATATTCTCCTTGATTGCTTGCTTAACTGGAAGCGACGAACTCTCAGATATTTCCAGTGTGTTGAACTGTATAGCTGACACGGTGTTTTGCTCGTAAGGCCTTCATTCCACCCTTCTCAACTCATTCAGTCCGGAGCTTGTTACATCTTTTATTGATTCTTTGACTTGTTCTGTTTTTTCAGGGTTTGTGCTTGCATGCAGGTATGCAATGAATTAGTGATCAAGCGCATTTTAAAAGCATCGAGCTTCTGATTCTTTTCGTTCTTATAAGTTGATTCATGAATTTTGATAAATCAATGAAATTCTAACTGTAAACCCTTAACCCTTTTGCTCTAAGATACTAATAACTTCATCTCCAACCTTACATTAACGGTGCATTTGATAGAATCCGAATTTCATGGCGATTAATCTCTTTCGCAACAAACAAACATTGATTTGGAGTAATGCAGACCCAGCACAAGATTGAACTGGACAAAAGGGATGGCAAGCTTGGTCCACCGCGTGTGATGGCAGTTCCTCCGATGCAGCAGATGTCACGGGTTGATCAGCCAGTTTCTCCTCATGCCGGATATCAACATCCACACGCAGGATATCCACCTCCACCAGCAGGATATCCAAACCAACCGGCAGGATATCCAAACCAACCGGCAGGATATCCAAATCAACCAGCGGGATATCCAAATCAACCAGCAGGATATCCAAATCAACCAGCAGGATATCCAAATCAACATGCAGGATATCCAAACCAACATGCAGGGTATGGACATCAGCCAGTAGGATATATGCCTCCACCGGCATATGGGCAACCAGTATATCCTCCAGGGCCTCCACCTCCTGTGTATTCTCCTCCCCCGGAGTCAGGAGAATTTTCTTACAACCCCGGACCTCCTCCTCCACCTCCTGGTCATACTCCAGGATCTGCATCTGCTCCTCCGTATCCTCCGTATCCTCCAGGACCTCAACCTCCCCCTCCTAGCCGCACCTGTCCTGATCCTCCCAAGTGATCGGATCGTACAATGCAGACAGAAATTCTATCATATGGGTGTGCAGAGATTCAGGGAGCTACTGATCCGCCATTTGGTATGGCGTTTATCGTTAATGTTGGTTGAGTGCAATGATAGATGTAGTGTTCCTTGGCTAATGAGCAGTCATGCCCATCAATGTTTCCTAATTGAACTTTCATTCTTTTGGAACCAATTTAGTTTCTTCCATGTTGCCCTTAGATTTTGTTATTATCCATTCTCAATATTGCTCAAACAATTATGAGCCTACTCGTGTGTTGCTTTTCACAAATCAAGCAGATCTCAAACTAAAACAAAGCAAATTATATACCATTTAATCACCTCCACCGTGACTTTCCGTGTCACTAATAAAAGCCCATGTGGAGAAAGTTGTAAACATTGTCACAGTGACGGTAAATCCGTTATATGGAAGTACCTTGAGGATTCAA
Source organism: Gillenia trifoliata (assembly GCA_018257905.1). Lineage (NCBI taxonomy): Eukaryota > Viridiplantae > Streptophyta > Magnoliopsida > Rosales > Rosaceae > Gillenia > Gillenia trifoliata. The sequence continues at coordinate 17,253,152 of CM031086.1, forward strand.
TTTTCGTTGCATGGTTCTTGTTGGTGGAACAACAATGCAGAGAAGGTCATGCGGGCGTAAGTGATTTCTTACTTTAGGAATTGCAAGCACTTGAATTTCTAAAAGAGCGGTTGAATATTTCAAGTCAATCATGTACTATACGTATATGTTATTAGTATAGCACTAATAAGAAGGAAAACAAATATTTCAAGTGTCAATAACAATTCTTTCTTTTATACTTTTCAAAGGATAAATAGTAACAAAACATTTTACTCGAGGAATATTCTAATCAATTTAATTTAAATTACGAGAAGAAAATTTAAACTTATGTGCATAGAAAATAGCACATTACTCTAATCAACTTAACTAAAATCTATTACTGCTCCTATTAACAACATTTATTTTGTTGGTCTAAATATTTTATTTTCTTTGCGGCCGGGCGGAGAGGATGCTATGATGATGTCAAGGAAGAACATATGAAATGAAAGTTGCATTGTCGACAAGAAAAGGTTAGTAAACATGCGATAATCATAAATTTCACTTTCAAAACAAGTTAAAATTTTAATAGATAAACAATTTACACTTTACACTAATACCAATCAAATTGTTATTAATTAGTTAAAGTAGAGGAGTGCAAGTATAAATTGTAATTAGGTAAAAACATCATGAGTCATGATGCCCAAACTTTGCCAATGAATTTCAAAAATAAAGTTTTAACACATTTATTTGAACTCATTAATCCTCTTTCCGCACCCAATTTAAAAATTTTATCCCTTAAATTTCCCATTTTACTCTCATATAAAAGGTGGGTAAATTGAGAAAAAAAAAACACGCGGACGAAGAAATCCACCTGACCACCAGCAACCAGAGCTGATTCCGGCGGCCATTCCAAAGCTTGTCGTCGCCGCCCTTCCCCTCTCATCTGTTCAATTCTTCGTGAGCAACTTACACCATAAACTCTTGGATCCAACTCTATGGGGATGGATCTTGGTCCGAACTAATTAAGCTCACTGATAGGGAGGGAATTGATGAATTGGATAAATTGACTCTTTTTTTCTTTCTGGTTACGGTGAGAGAGACCAAAAATTGAGAGAGAGAGAACGGTGAAAGGCGTCTCGACGGCTGCCGGCGGGGAGGAGTGGAGGTTGATGTCGAAAACAACATCATAGCCCCTCTATTTTCTCCCGCGAAACCAACCCCCTCACCCCCTTCTCCGGCGACCCACCCAGCCGCCAATGGTGGCTCCAACGACTTGTGTACATACCCATTTTGTAATTCAATAATTTATCTCTACAGCCATTTTTTCGTTAGGCGTGATTGGAATATAAAATTTATCAAAAAAAATAGGTGTAGAGATAATACTAGTGGCTTTAAATAAAATTTTCCTATACATTATCCAAAATTGATAGTTTTCACCAAAGGATTAAAAATATTCATAAATTTTTGGTAACAGAATATAGTGGGATGTTATCTTATTGAATCCAAGCCACATTAGCTTTGACAAGATCCGGATAAATCGATTGGCTGCCTTACCAGCTACCCAACAATATCAACAAACCATACTCCCTAAATTCAGTCGCCACCACATATTACAAAAAGTAAAGAAACTGTTTATTCACACTTTAAAAACACCCACTAAACTATAAAAGTGAAAATTGCATAATTTTCGTCTGAATTATTAAAGTGTGCGCAAATGCCCCCTAAACTAAAAATTTTGCAAATTCACCCAAACTCATGCTTTAATGTGAATATACAACCTCTATGATATTTCGTTAAAAATTTAGTCAAAATTTATCGTCAACATATGTAAGACCTTTTCCAAATATATTTTTTCACTTAAAGACTGACTTTGAATAAGAATTCAGTTGACTAAAGCTCGTGAAATAGTTATTTCGCCTCCTCGAAGACAAGTTGTAATCAACAAAATTTTTATCCTAGATCACCTAGAGGTCTTAGAGTGATTAAAGTACGCACAAAAAGATGATCAAGTGTGCAATACATGATGAATTTTGATAAAAATTTAAATGAAAATTGACAGAGGTGACACACATGCACTAAAATTAGAGTTTGTGTGGAACATTGGCATAACCCAACCAATACTGCCTCTCAACTCTTCTAGTCTGCAATTGGCATAATTTGCATTGCTGCCTCCTTTTGCACCCAAAGGCCAAAAGTCATTGACACATTTCTTTAAGTCATTGACTCGACTCTAAAGCGAAATTATTTAAAAAAAAATCGAATAAAATATAGAACAAATTGGCGATCATAAAATTATATATCAAAGAAAATTTAAACTTTCATGAAAATTGAAAGGTGAAAAATAATGAAGTTTATGGATCATAAGAAGGAGAATCATGTAGCATTTGTATTTCAATATCAAAATATACAAAAACAAAAGAGAGAAATTATCCAAAATTTTCCCTCTTTTCCTTGTTTTTTCTTTTTCTTCTTCAAATTTGGCACCAAAATTTTATTTATTTGGCACCAAATTTTCACGTGTATATACATTTCATGGTAAACAAAAAAAATCCACCAATTCCAGCTTCCTCAAACCGAACTGTACTCACTGTAATAATCATGGTGAATCTCAGAGGCGGCCCAGAGCCGTTGATTAAACTCATCGCTCATCTCATCGGGCACGAACGCTGTCCTACAAAGCGGGCACGTCTTCTGATCGTGGTCCATCCAACGGTCCAAACACGCCCGGTGAAAAATGTGCTTGCAATTCGTCAAACACCTGATCTCGTCCTCCACCTCGAACTCGTACAGGCAGACGGCGCAGCTCTCCGGCGGGTCCCCTGCGACGTCGCGGAATTTGATGACGGGGAGAAATTCCCGGATCAGGATGGCCGACGCGGATGGGTTTTCCGGCAGGTGGAACCGGGTCTCCGGCCAAACGACGTCGGTTTCGAGAAATTCGGAGAGACCCAGAAAGTGGAATAGCCAGAAAATGAGGTTTCGGATGAAGCCGAGGAGAGAGAGTGTGTGTAGAAAGAGGTTGGGGAAGATGAAGACCTCTGTGTATCCCACTGGGAACCCCATGGATACGTTTTAGAGAGAGAAAGCGGGTGTTCTTTTAGAGAGCGAGAGAGAACGCGGGTGGTGCTTTTAGAGAGAGAAAATGCCGATTGGGTCGATTTGAAGGCCTTTTATAGAGAGATAAATGCCTTGAAGGCCTTAAGTGGAAGCTTCTGTTTCGGTTGTGAGGGTGTATTTGATAGAATCACCGCCTGTGACATTGTGATTAAGGGGGTCCCACTGGAATCTGGGCTGTGAGTGGTGGGATGGGTGGGGGTGGGCCATGTGCTTTGCTCTGGCGTGTGGGTTACTTTGAGTGTGCGTGACCGTCCTGCAACAGTCGCTAGAATCACACAAGTGGCACGTGGTAAAATTAGGAAGGAGAGAGGAAGCGGTGGGTGTGGCTTATGATTATAATCCACTAAAATGTATTGTATTTAAGGACTAATGAACTACTAATCAATGTGATTATCGTGTGGCTGTCATAATTGAGTCAATGACCATGTATCTATTTGGGCGGCACTACTTCAGTACATTTCTTTATTTCTTAATAATTCGTGAATAGAGAATCATAAACAATTGACCATATATGTTTGCAATTTGATATATGATCGAAACAATAATTTGAAAGAATTTTGTATGATCGTAACGTCACGTGATGTTATTATTTTAAGAGAGCTTCTTTTGTGACATCCCACATCGATCAACGGAGAGGGAGTGATGTGCCTTATATGTACATGTCCACCTCCAATTAGCACGAGGCCTTTTGGGAGCTCACTGCCTTCTCAGAACTCCGAATTTAAGCAAGTTTGGGCTAGAGCAATCCTAGGATGGGTGACCCACTGGGAGAATAATATGAAAGATGACTTTGAGGTACGACTTGAGTCGTTTCCTTAAAGTGTTATTTGCCCCCACTCAAATGAGTTTGCTAAAGGGTTCTTGGCAAATCACTTCCAGGGTACAACAAAGAATGGAATATTCGATTAGCAAAACCAAATTATTCCCTTAGAAATAACTAGAAAGAAATTGTATGAATGTGATGGAGAGAGAAGAGAGAACAAGGATATTGTGTAGAAAATAAAATTCTGAATTACTTTCTTCTCTGCCAATATCGGGTATATATAGAGAGAATTTCACATTTTCAAATTACTTAAAAATACATGACTATTCAACTAATATTGATTCAAAAGAGTCATGTATGTTCAACTATAATTTTGCAGCATTATTTCCAACGGGTATACCTGATGCAAAGCACCAATTACCCAAAGATCATGTCTTTTAGCAAAATTAGAAAAGTTGCAATGCTTCAATTTGAAGAGAAATGACTGTTGGGCAAAGACCCAACCTCATTCTCTGCCAACACAAATATATATATATATATATATTTATATATATCCTTGAAATATTCAACAGGAGTGATGTGCCTTATATGTACATGCCCACCTCCAATTAGCACGAGGCCTTTTGGGAGCTTACTAGCTTCTCGGAACTCCGAAGTTAAGCAAGTTTGGGCTAGAGCAATCCTAGGATGGGTGACCCACTGGGAGGTTGCTCGTGAGTTCCCAGAAACAAAACCATGAGGGCGTGCCCCAAAGCGGACAATATCGTGCTACGGCAGAGTCGGTCCAGGATGTGACATCTTTGGACACCCAAAATTTTGTCTCTAGACTCCCTATTTCTTTGGACACCCATATTGAATTTTAAAAAAATCTTTGAACACCCAACTTAGTTTTTGTAATTTCCAAAATTAATCTTCAAAATATATTGGGGTTAATTCAAAACAAAATACATGAAAATAAATAAATAAAAAGATGAAGTGACGAGAGAGCAGTGTTGGATTCTTCCTCATTGTTGTCGGCAGTGACAACGAAGGGAGTAAATATGGGAAGAGAGAGCGATGCTGGGTTTGACGAAGGAGAGATGGTGGAGGAGGGGATGAGGTTGGGTCGTTGGAGAAGAGAGGTTGGAGACGTTCCACGTCATTCGAACACCATCGATCTCTTCCGGGTCTGTGTTTGCCATCTTTGACATCTTTCAAATTCTCAGCTCTCTGAATACGAATTGGGGTTTTGTCCGCCAAAATCGGCATAGGTTAGGTGCTATTGATGGAACATGGTAAGCCTATCTTTCTCCATATGGAAGTGTTGTGGGCACATAGAGATGTGGGTAAAGGAAGCCTCAAAAAGTGAAGGCCGAGCTGTAGGTCACGTGACCTGCACCGAGTTGGTGGCTGACTGGGCTTTTTCCTTGATCAAAGCAGATCAGCTCGCCTTCTTGTTATCCAAAATTCGGTTGAATCGGGCGGGCCCCCGCCCCGTAACGTCGAATGGGGTTTGATCATATTGAAATTGGAAGTTTTTTTTTTTCTTTCAAATTTTTTTTTTCTGGGTACCACCCAGTAGTCCTTTTTGGTAATTTGACAAGAGGATAAAATTGTGTTTAAACTTTTAATAAATTTATGGGTGTCAAGAGATCATTTTTTAGTGTACAAAGCTCCCTTACTTTAATTGTGAATAGGAACATCTACCAATAATATACCCTTGGAAAATGTAAGGTAATTCTTGTGTATCCCATATTTACAGTGTACTCTACATAAATGAATGATTGATAATACTCAACACTAAACATTTTCATTTTCTTTTATGTGTTCCTTATCAATAATGAGTGTTTCTGTAAAAATAATAATAATAATAATAACTAGTGAGTAGGAAATGTGTATTACTAGTGACAAATTTATATAAACGATAGTTGCCAGAGTAGAAAAGAGCCACAAGGATCACCAGTGCAAAAAAATCATACAATAGTGCTTGTCTAGCATGAGTGGGGATGTACAATAATACAAATGTATCGTCGACAAAATTAGCCTCCTGCCTAACCTCACTAAATTAATAAATTCAAAAGTAGAAGCTAAATACAAAATATCATGAACAAAAATTTTAATTCTCCAAAAAAGTAGACAACAAATAAATAGAATGCAATCAATAAAAAACTTCAAATCACCCTAAACCTTTTTTTTGGTACAAAAGATAGGCTAACGCCCAACAACAAAACTAAACATAAACAAAACGATGCTTTAAACACCACCCCCTCCCAAAAAAAAAAAAACAATGTCTTCTTGAATCAACCGACCAATGGCACAAGGAGGCCTCTAAAATATATGACAACCAAACTCCACAAGCAGATTTGTGGAGGAATCACCCTTAACTTTAATAGATCTCAAACTAACTTTTCACGCATAAGGAAGATCCGTTTTTACATTTGTAGAAGTAGACTTGTTGGAGAATAGGATCCGACATTGGTCATATGACAGAATACAATACAACTTATATATGAGAGTTTCCACTCCTAATATCATCGAGGCTTTTTGTGATAAAACCCAACACCTAACAATATGTGGTTAAATTGGGACAATATTGGTGATATTGGTGGTGGACCATGCTTGGGCCTATAAAGTTTATCATGGTATCAGAGCAGACTATTCTCTCGACGCGTCTTGGGCCTGAGTTATTGGGCACGAACATGCTTCGTGAAGTTGGGCTTTCGAAAAGATGCGCTAGCTCCAACTTAAGGTTACTGAATGACTGGGCATTCGAAAAGATTGGCGTTGGTTCCAAAGATTGAATACCGACCGACCGGGCTCTCGAAAAGATTGGTGTTAACTCCGGTATAATGACTTGACCAGTTCCCGATGTGGGAGTTGATTTCCCTTGTGAACCCGTGTGGGGCCACTCGTGAGGGGGCGTGTTGGAGAATAAGATCTCACATCAGTCATATGACAGAATACAATACAACTTATATATGAGAGTTTTCACTCCTAATATCGCCGATGCCTTTTGTGATAAAACTCAACACCTAGCAATAAGTGGTTAAGTTGAGACAATATCAGTGATATTGGTGGTGGACCATGTTTGTGCCTATAAAGTTTATCAAGACTTGCAGAGAAAATTGCCAAAAATTATTACAATAAAAACAAAAGTTTTTACTAGTTGGAGCATTATGTAACACAAAAAGATAGCATCAAGTCCCACTAATCATTTCATGCCAAACCAAGAAAGTCACCTAAAAATGAATAAAATACATCTTAGCATGACATTATTTTTAATAATTGAGACTAGAGAAATTTTTCAAAGTGATCGGTTTTTAACCGAGTGCTCCATATATTATTATACAAGTGGAGGGACATAAAAATATATATTATTTTTTCTACTTGTATAACATGGAGTATCTTTAAAAATCAAGTACTTTGAAAAAATAAAATATATACGTCATACGTGGCCCTAATAACCTTATCCCTTTTTTTTTTAAGTTTTAAGGCTGCGATTAAGCATTTGCACATATTTTCAGCAGCAGTGATTCAGCATATGCATCTTTATATTCGTGCACGTGTAATTTTGTTCAGAAGGTGAGACAATTTTTATTGTTTTTGTTATTAAACTATACATCAGATTAGCATAGTCTTATTTAATTAATTAATAATTTAGAATGTGCTTCATATTTAAGCGAATACAAGATATTATCTAAGTGTGGTCTCACTAGATCGGCTTAAATAAATATACCAGAACGTGCAGATCAATTATTTTCTTAGAAAACAAGGCTTTGAATTAAGTTAAGGATGTATTAGCCATTACAATATATCATTAGTTGGTTCTTTATTAGTCATATTAAGTGAGAGAAAGCATCAACTAATCCAAGGAAAATATGGACCCTATTGCTGCAGCTTCTTCCCCTTTCTATTGGCTGCTAAGATGTGGCAATATAATTTTATATATTTCGGGTTAATACCTAAAAGTTGTTTAAATCTTACACACCCGAAAATTCATCTTAAATTGTCGCAAAGCAATGAGTTTAATTCGTCTCGTAGTTCTCTTTTTAAAAAATTCATCTTAAATTGTGGCAAAGCGATAAATTTAATTCATCTCGTAGTTTTCTTTTTTAAAATAGTATCTTGGACTTAAAATAAGCTCCGAAAACTACAAAAATACTATTCAATGCAGAAAACATTTTCACACAAAAAAAAACACTATTCACATAAAAATTCGTCAATCTGAATACATCTGCCAGTCTGTGTCAGTAACTGACATTTCCTAAATGATGGCCCATGATAGGAGCATATTTATGCGACTTAGTTAGCTTGTTTTCTTGCATTTACGTAGTTAGTTATTGTTTATTATAGTGATTTAAGCTATTTTCGTGTGTTTGTAGGTTCAAATGGCAAGTGAAGCAAGAAAGTGCATTTTGGTGCATTTTAGAGCAAAATTGAGCTTAAATGGAGTGCATGCATATGGAGCACAAGGAATGGACGAATTGGGAGATCAAAGAAGGCTAGGAACCTGTTTTGAAGATGAAGAAATAAGTTCAAGACAAAGAAGATAAGGAAAGAGCAGGAAACATGGAACATTATCTGGAACATTATCCAAACCTTATCTTATCTTATCTTAACCTTATCACCATCATTTTTACCTAATTTCAGCTGCAAAAGGGGATTCATTTTCATATGAGGATAATTGAGAACCTGAGTTCTAGAAGACCTTATTTATCCTAAAGAGTGAAGTTAGAAGCTTGGAAGACAAGTACATTGAAAAGGTAGAATCCGAGTGGAATTTGGATAGTGCTGCGCATAACTGCCAACTTCGACAGAGCACCCAGAATTCCTCAGAACGAATTACGTGTCGTACCATATATGGTTGGAAAGCTCTGGATGTATAGTTTCCATAGGATTTTACAGATAGTCATTCTGATATTTATTGAAGATTTTATCGCTGTTTTAGTGACTGGAGGTCGAAACAGGAAGATGAGTCCTAATCGAATTGGGATTCAAGGAAGAAAACGTGGCAGCTATTTGTGCGTATTTTTGGACTTAATTCAGATGGATTGATGAGTTATAATGAAGTCTAAACTCTCTAGAAAACCGTGCTTGAGAGTTATTGGAGAATGCAATTAATTAGAATAGCATAGAAGACAAAGGGGGGGGAGCACACAAGCGCGAGAAGTCAGAATCTGAAGATTGGTGCCGAAACTTTGGAGGGTTTAGGTGTATTCTATCTATATTTAATTTTGTTTTTTTTTTTTCATTGTAATTATGAGTAACTAAATCCTTTTTAGTTAGAGGCGAATTCAAAGCCATGAACATATATGTGATATGAATTGATTACATCCAGTTATTGTTTCATAAATCGTGAGTGCAATTTGCTTAACTGTTTTACAGAAAACTTATCCTTGTGTGTTGATTAAGGAGGCCTACTTAGTTTGCATGTTAGGGTTTGGAGCTAGAATATAAGTGACTTTCACCTAATCGTTAGAAACTTATATTCACAAGTAGTAAAAATCGAAGGGACATCGATTGCGTTAAGTAAATTCTTGGCATAAGTATCATGCGCTTTCATAGTTACTAGTGCCTTGTCAATACTTGTGATTTTCATGGAATGTAATGATCTTTGATTGTATCTCTATTATGCGCTTTCATGTAGGGAACTTTTGAAGAATAATTTGATTGTGGTGCGCTCTTTCCATCCAATTCAATGACATGAGGAAAATCTGAGGGTTAATTTAAGCGTACCTAATTAATCTGGGGTGTTGGGAATTCATGGTTTATTGAAAGAATAACTGGAGATCGATTTGTATGCATATATATGTCATGTGTGAAGAATGACCTTCTAGCTAGCTTTTCATCTTTGTTAATCACCCTTTCATTCGTTTTTTGTTAATTTATTTGTTTAAGTTAAATTCGTTCAAACCAATCCCTGTTTAGTATTTTGAGTCTTTTTAATTGAATTTTCGTCCAAATTCCTTTATAGTACCTGTTTTGAGTCAATTTAACTTAGTTTCATGTTTTTGAGTCCAGTTAGTGTAGATTAGCATCCCTAGTTAATCCCGGGCCTAGAACGATCCCTACTTGCATCTTTACTACAATTGTCAACAATAGAGTTTAATTTGTGTGTCAAGTTAATTTTCACATCAGCACAAAACTGAAAACAACAACCATTATAATTAACTCCCTTTTTGTCAAATCTCAATGGCGTAAGGCAGTGTTTAAACTAACTAGAGAATTACACACACAATACATGTGCAATGTGATGTTACATGGAGAAAGTAAATTGATTTTGAAAATCTTAAACATAGCAAATGAATAATATTATTATGAAAAATTGGAGCATTGGTCTTTGTACTTTGACTCAATTAAAACTTTGGCATTTGAACTAAAAATTTATGAATATTGGTCCCTGATTTGTCACAATGTGAAACGATGGTCATTTTGAGTAACACGGTCAGAGATTTCATCCACAATAAAGGATTTATAGGGGAAAATGAACATAAATTTTAACAGAGTTACGCAAAAAGATCGTTGTTACACGTTGTCATAAATTCAATGACCAATACTTACGAATTTTTAGTTTAATGACCAAAGCTCCAATTAAACTAAAATCAAGAATCATTACTCCAATTAGCTCTATTACAGTAAAACCTCAATAAATTAATACTTTTGGGACTGAAAAAAATTATTATTTTAACGAGATTATTAATTTATGGATAAATGAATAATTTATTAATTTATCAATAAATGAATAATTTATTAATTTATTAATTTATCTATAAATTAATATTTTATTAATTTATAAAAGATTTTCTGTTTTCAAAGAAAATATGTTCATGTATCTTATAAAAAGTCATAGTCATATATTCATGTATTAGACAAACTTCTAATGGACATTAAAAAAAAGAATATATAAGGGTTTTAAAGATACGTGTATATACATATTCATTGAATTAGAAGATAAAGTGGTTTAGATCGCTCAATGTACATGCATAAACATAGAATATGATCTCTATATAAATAATCTATGAAACCCAAAATCATGTTATCTTGTTCTTCCATGGCTTCTCATTTGAAATGAGTGAAAAAATCTACATTAACTGATGAGATGAGGAAAGCTTTATGTGAGTATAAAAATGAGCATCCTTCTTCTACTCAAAAAGATTTGCAACAACGGGTTCTACAAAAGTATCAGCTCTCCATCAATTGTTTCTCCATCGTTCTATAAAATTTTGTGATCTACCAATTGTTTCTCCAAAAGAGGCCTTTCAAGCAATAGTAACATTGAATAACTACTTGCTACAAAATGAAAAAGGTATACCAAATGTGGTGTCTACATTGCAAAAAATTAAGGATGAAGTTCAGTTCAATTTAGGTGCAAAGAAAAAACAAGTAACTTTAGAAGCATTTTTTGAGAAAAATTGAAATTGTTTGGTAAAAAGTCTATCATATGCATTATGAATTGTTATGTACTATATTTTTATGTATTTTAATGAATTATTAATTTATATATCCAATGGGCCTTAAGGAAAATTAGAAAAAATTATTATCTTATGCATTAAGTGAAATTATTATTTTAGTACACAGGCCCGAGTCGGGACTGGAGTTTTTTATTATTTAAACGAGGTTATTATTTTATCGAATATTAATTTATCGAGGTTTTATTGTACTATACTATATCAAACCTTGTTTATAAATATTATTTCTTTCAAGATATATTGTTTATAAGTTTTTTTTTTATGTAAATGAGGATGATGTAGGATTAAGCGGGTCGAACTACACTTAAGACTTGGTCATCGCAGTTCTTTGTTTCACGAAATAGCTAGGAAGGTGCAATTAGCATTTCCCAAATGATAGTTGACAAAAAATATTCTCTCAATAATATGGATAAATATAAATAAGCTAGTTTGATTAATGGAATAATTAGGCAACTAGCTAGCCTCAAAGTGAAATCAATAAATAAGAGAATGCATGAAACACAAGTGGGACATGGCCGCTTTGAAGTAGTCCATGATAGGGTGTGAGGGGGAGGTGGAAGCTCGGCCAATCGATGAACAGAGGGTCGGTGATGAGAGCCCTGGCCAACCAACAAGGCATGATGATTGGGTTAATTAGGACTCCATCAATGTTGAAAAAAACAGAAAACAGATAGCTGCATGCACCATCTCGATCGATCGAGAGATTTTAGAACATGCAATGACTTGATGACAACCCAAGTTTTGGTTTTGCACGGCTAACCCTAGACAAGTAATGGCCCCAACTGACCCTTTATCTTTGCCGCGCCACTTGGTCCAAAGTGTAAGTCTTATTTTTTGCTATATGATGGACAACAAGTGGTCTCTAGTATTTAGCTAATAGACCAGCAGTCGTGGTCAGAGAAAAAGAAAAGAAGAGAAAAGAAAATTAACGAAGAGAATAATAGTAAATTTGGGTTTAGTTAAGTTAATTAGAACAATGTGTTTCACTTTTTGCATTCAAGCTTAAGTATCATTCTTCATAATAAATTTAGTGTAATTATTCTGTCGTTTAAAAGTACAAACATAATGGTGGTGATTAAGAGGTTTGTGTAGATGAGGGACGAGAACAAATATATGCTTGGTGCTTACAAAAATTTAGGGTTAGATTATGTGAGCAGAATATACCAGATATGATGATGGCAGGGAAAATCTGTAATGTGGCACTTTCATATGCACTCAGACTCACAGTTTAATTCCACTGCGAGTCCAGAAACAGAAATGAATATAAAAAAGTAAAGTATAACTTTTTGTTCTTTAAAAAAGTATAACTTGTAAGAAATAATAGTTGCTTTTTGGCCTCTTACAGAAGAGAAGTGTACCTTTTTATAGAAGAGGAATTGAGATGGTTCTTAGAAAAAGAAGGGCCTTCCACAATTGTAATAATTTTCCCAAATATATACTTAAAAAAGGGCCCCTATCATATAATGTACTTAAAAAATTATTACTGTTTAAAAAAAAATGAAAATATTAAAATACTTTGCTTTAAGTCTTTAAGAGCACACTAAAGAGTTAGGCAATTGGGTATATATAGTTTTCTTCCTTATGTACAAGCTTTATTTAATCATAATCTTTACATAGATATATAAGGTTCTTAGTACCCTTGAGACTAGTAGTAGTCCTTAGTTTTGGGTTGCATTTGGGTTCAACTTTTAAGAGTTGGAAAGAAAAACATGAAAGAAAGTATTTTCTTTGTATTAATGTTGACATAAAGCTTTGATTTCAAAGAGAAAATGATGTGTTGTGTCAAATTGTGAATTGAGTTTTACTGCAAATGAAGCTAATGCTTAACCAAGATGTCAAGACTCAAGGGACCCCAAAATGTTTAAACCATGTCTCCCATCTCAATTTTCACTCCCTCTCAAGCATGCACACCCACAGAGACTTAAAAACATAATCCTATCTCCTCTATAATGTAGGATTCTCTGATTCATTGACCTTTTGTTTGGATTTTCTATCAAATGCCTATTTGGTGGTCCTATTCAATTCTTTTGTTTTTGTATTGAGATTATTACCCTCTTTTCTTTTCAATCATCTTCCAATGTGATTATTGATGCAGACACCATTTTTCATCCATTCAATTGCATCTTCTGTCCTTCTTGTTGTTTCTCTCTAGTTTGTTTTTCATCATTTCTTATTATTTTTTCAATTTTATTTGTCATTCAATTATTAACTTGGTTCCCATGCTCATGTACATATAATATTATGATATCAATCAAATAAAAATTCCTTTTATACGACATAACATATAAAATTGTTTAACGAGAAAGTAGTTGTAATGTGCATTCTATTTTTCATACAAACAATATTTAAAATAAGGAGAATGAAATACGGAAACTCAGTTCAAGTAGTGTGGAGCTACAATGGAGGCAATGAAGTCACTTGACCCTAACAACTTGTTTTTTTGTTTCATTATAAAATTTGCTAATTTGACCACCCGATCTTGGTAAATTGACCCCAATGTTAACCCAAAATTGCTATTTCTATCACGAATTGATCAATACATGATTCCTCTCTTATCTTGATCCCATAGTGACATATTTGAACTCCGCCAATTCGTTCATTGGTACTATTCTTCAGTAGTCATTTGAGCTACGAGCTCATTTTAATATATACAAAGGTACAAACTAATGTAGCCATATACACACATCTGTTTTGCTATTACGTAGCAGGTATATTATCCTAATGTGTATTACATTCCGATTGTGAAAGATGAGTACAAAAAGATACACCTATGTTCTAGCAAGTAGCAAAGACTATTAAATTTGTCCGTCAAACTATGCGTGATTTTTAGCTTTTGGGTCGTAGTCTCAGTGGTTGCGATTAGATCATGTATAATTATTGGATTAACGTACAAATGGGACATGAAAATAAGTGCAAACGTTTTTTGGGTATTGTTTTAGTACTACGTAGTGTTTAACACTACGAATTTTGGATAGTTGAGATTGCAAGTTGAAATTCCCACTTGTCTCAACTTGAATTTCAGCCGTTCAGAACTCGTAGTACTGAAGTTTTTTTAATATTTCTATACTTGTTTCTCTTCTTAAATAATTTATTGTACCCGCCTTGGCAAGGTATACCAATTTTCTTGCCACCTTAAATCTTGAAAAATAATTTTTGCACTCATGTTTTTTCGTTTACGTTATTTATGTCACTTGATTCTCCTTTGATTTATTTAATCAAACCGCTAAAAAAAAGCTAAAGAAAGTGGTGTGCAAAAGCAAAAAAAAAAAGTGTGAAATTCATTTTTGTGCCCCATATCATATTCCGGCCATGAAATGATAATCGTTTTGATTTGGAACATCACCAATTTTTATTTGATTATTGTATTATACCCCATATCATATTGCCAACGTTGCACGGGTCACCCATTGGTAAAACAAACATAAGTCACCACTCCTTGAATGTATCGTCCCTGCGTGGGAGGATTACGAACGCAATTTCTCTTTGACGGAGCTGCTTTTCTAAGGTCTTCATTTTTGAGGACCTGTAAGGTGCTCTTGTATGTGAGCCTTCATAGTATATTCGTGTTTATGATTGAAACTGTTCGTATTATTAATTATTATATCAAGATCATCTCTACAAAAAATTAATTAAAATCAATTAATCACTACTCCGAACCTGATCAATCTAGTGGTTTTCGAATGTGCCACCACGCTAGTCATCAGAATGACCTTCCTCTGTGGAACTTTCATCAAACACCTCGATCCTCAACTTGTCTTTGCTCCCATTGGAGGCATTTTGAAGGTGCTCATTCAACCCCTTGGCTTTCTCCGGTGCTTCAGCCGCCACTTTCTTAGTTGCACGCAACTCCCTAAGGATCTTCTTGAGTTGCATAGCTTGCTACATAGTCGCGAGGCTAGGCTCAACATGATCTAATCTCGCACCTTCAGAGCGTGCATTGGACTCAGCTGAAGTTCCATCTTGTACGTGTTCAACCATTTATCAGATTTGCGCATTTCCCACAAACGACGCCAATTGTTGGAACAAAAGTTCTTACAAGAAGAAATTAGTCCACAAGTTCTTGACCAAACTTTGCACTTCGTTGGAACTTTATATAGCGGAACTCTGGATGTTGCTTTGACGGATATGGTAATTGAGCGCGGGGGTGGGGTGGGGTGGGGACCTACAAAGGCATTCTGACACTCAAGTCAGTAAGTGTATAAATTGATCTCAAATGAACTCCGTAAAATCGCGTAGCTTAACTTTTATACCTGATGTAATCCGTGGGACGCAAGCCACTGTGCGTTCTTTTCGCGCCAATTATCCCCATTTCCACTCGTAGTGGAATAGAGTATGCCGCCACTTAGACTATTTTCCCACAAGTATTGAAAGGGCTTATCCCACGATGGGTTGAGCATTTTCATGACCCATATTCCTCATAAAGGATTGTGAGCATGTTGTGCGTTCGTGCACCGCACAAGTAACATTATTAGGCTACAGTGACAACGTTTCTACTCAACATATCCCGTCTAAGCCCAAAATAGGTTCGCGACCAGACGCATCCCACTAGGGCCCACCAATGGATTGTGATTACGCACATCCCACAAAGGCCCATAAATAAATCAAGGTTTAATTCACTACCCACCACTAATGTTTAATTAATTTTTATAGAAATTATCTTTACATAGTGATTAATAATATGAACAGTTCCGATTACACAAATTTTTGTTAATAGGTCACGGAGGCTCACACATGTCCTCAAAATGAGGATCTTAACAAAGCAAATCTGTTCTCTTTAATTAGAAAATAAAAACATACTCACTATGCATTGTTCTTATCGGGAGCTTAAGAACTAAATCCCTCTTCCTTTAACAATTTATAAAAATAATTAATTCTGCATCTCAAAGTTTGGAAAAAAATCATTTAACTGTTCAAAATGGTTCAAAGTTCAAACATGATAAATAGTCCATACAAAAACTATAAAATGTCAAAACAAGCCACCACATTTAGAAGCAAGTTCAATGCCCCACTAGTTTTACAAATTGTGTGTATACTCAAGACTTGCAGATTTTTATGCAGGAGAAGTTCAAGCCCAAATAAACACGGCCCCATTTCAATGAACTAACAAACTTAATGCAGCCCAATTGTACCCAACAAGGTCCTTGGGCAACTGGCTATCTGGGCCCGGCCTATTTGGTAGACAATTTTTTGGATGCGTTTAACCTAATTTTATAAGGTTTTTTTTGCCAAAATGGTCTCGACATAACTTCTCAGTTTAGTCTCTAACAATCAAAATTAATAAATTTCGTCCCTGACTTTGAATGTTACACATCAATGTGGTCCTTCCATTTGATTTTTTTGTTAGTATGATGATGTGGCACATGGTGGTCCCACCAATCCAATCATGTGTCACCATGTAGATAACCATAAAAAATTATTCTTTTAAAAAAATTAAAAACTAAAACTGAAAAAAAAAAAGAAATTAAAAAAAAAAGAAGAGGTGTTGGCTTATTTTCCCCTTGAACTTGTAGGGGTTGTCGATTTTCTCTCTGAACTTTAATTTTAACCAATTACCCTCATAAACTCTTATAATTAGTCAATTTCTCCCATAATGTTAAGTTTCTCAATTTCTCCCCTTAGTTTCTGAATTACCCCCCATAAAATTTAACAGAAACCTAACAGAAGAACGACATTGATGTGTAACATTCAAAGTCAGCGATGACATTTATTGATTTTGATTGTTAGGGACCAAACTGAGGAGTTTTATCAATCTTACGGACCACTTTGGCTCAAAAGTCTTCTGATAATGCAGCACAAAAAAGGTTGTTTTATTAACACCCCACATACTTAATACACCCTACATTTGCTTTTTCAATTAAAATTTATCTTAATACACTTCACATACTTTCCCATAATATCCTCACACTCCACACTCTCAATATACACCTCACATTTTCTACATACACCCCACACTCTTCACATTTCAGGTGCAAATACATATCTTATGCCATTTTTTCTAGGATTAGTGTAACAAAAATTCATCAACCATGAAAATTTTGGGCATGCTACCTTTACCAATCCAAGATGGAAGAGAAGTGGGAAGGAAAAGCCAAAAGGGAAGCCAATCAGATATGTTTCATGGGATTTACTAATTCATGAAATTATGAAAAACAAAAATTGAAAAAATAGGGCAGAAAAGCATAAACTGTACCACACAAAAAGTGCCAACACAATAGCCGGATTTTTGTGATTAGATATGGCTAGGGTTTATTAGGTGGGTGATCATGCATTATCTACTATACTTTTTTCAAGGGATATAATTCATAACATAGCTATAGGCATGTCGATGTCGTTGAAATCACTAAAACAATGAAAAATATGAAGTCTTACCTCCAAAACGTTGATTTCATGTTTCATTCGTCAAAAATAATTTTTTTTCAATTAACGTATTTGTAGTTTCATTTGTTAGGGTTTTATTATACAATGGAGGGTGAGAGTCGTTTTGAGAGTTGAACAAGATAAATAATTTTGGGATATACACATTAAAAGTGATTTGGGGTGTATTTAGAATTTTTAAATTTTTTTTTAAACCTTATCAGGTCGAAATTGTCATTACATATTAAGGTATATAAGTCATATAATATTAAATTTTAATGTGGGGTGCTAATAAAAAAACCAGCACAAAAATTGATTTTTCTTAATAAGTAACATTCGCATGATAAAACGTCAATTTATTTGATTCATATAAATTACTAAATGGTAACCAAATCGAATAAATTTTTCTAGAAATTATTTTTAGATCATGCTAAAAAAAAGAAAAAATAATTCTAATTATGATGCTTGGGCAACAAAATGATGTCAAGTCGTTATTGAAAGATGAATGACTCTTGCATTGGTTTCTTTAGCAATATCCATATAATATGGTATCCCCAATACTATCGATTTACTATTACTATAATTTCATTACCCTAGTGAATCAACTATATACTTTATGATACTATTCACTTTAAATATCGATGAATACTCTAATAACGTACTATTTTATTTACCACAAGATCTAAAATAATAAGCGTTGATAATTGCGATCACTCACAAATTATACCATCAATAATAAATCTTGATAGTTGAGGATGTCAAATTTATGACATCGAATGTTACTGAAGCTAACTTTACTCATGTTTGTCACCAAGCCAATGGTGTTACCCACTGCCTAACTCGCTACACTTTTTGTGTTGGCAATCTTTAATACTGATTCGAGGAACCCTATGATTTCATGTGCGAGTATGATGTTTGAAGATTGCAATAGCTACGACCTTTGTGTCTTTGAATTTGCTTGGTAGTCACATCGCTTGCTAGCCAGCTACCGTTGTACTCTTATTCTGTTAATGAAATTCTATATTTTTTTTTAATAAAAAAAAAGTCATGACCGATATATAATTTTTTTGAACAGAAAACTAGATAAAATGTGGTTAAATATAGCATTAATAAAAAAAAAATTAAAATAATAGTTCACGAGACAAATTGTACCATCCCGTAAAAAGTTTGTTATAAAATAATTCCTGAGGGATATTTTGGACCCCTTGTATGATTATTTTGTACACGAGATCGTGTAATTTTACTGTTTTGGTGGGTACACAATACCCCCAAAACTCAAAATTGTCTTTTTCTTCTCTTCTTCCCTGTCATTTTTCTTGCAGACTTCTCCCTTATCTTTTTTTTTCATTTTCTTTCTCTCTCTCGCTCTTTTCACATCGTTTGTGAACGTCGACGAAAACTGTCGAACCGAGATGAACTAAAATCACCACAATCTTCGTCTCGATGCCTTGGACTCAACGGTACAAACCGTTCGTCCAAACTCCCGACCGTTTGACGAGAAAAGCACACAGAAGAACCAAACCTTCCCGGCGATTTTCTCGCCATTTTAGACCGAGGTGAGGTTTCTAACTACCACCAATGGATTCCTATCGTTGAGTAGATGAATTTTCATATGTCATTTGCTTGATTTGGTTGAGTTTTGACGTAGTTCGACAAAACTACCGTAGCCATGGAATTTCGAGGTAATTACAGGCCATTTCCTGAGCTTGTACGACCAAACCAAAGGTACACCGTCATTCTACTCCTCTCTAGCTTCATTTTGGTATAAAGAACGTGAAATTTGGTCAAGAAATGAAGAAGTTATGGAGATTTGAAAATGTATCCAGAAACGGGCCAAAATTCCAGCGACGGTGGCGACGGCGACCGGAGCAGTTGCAGCGACGACCGGCGTTGACGTCAGCAACCGGTCTAGACCGGCCGGGTGACGTCAGCAACCGGTCCAATCAGGGCGGTGATGTCAGTGATGACGTCAGCAAGCCGAGAATATTCCTGGAATATTCATTTTAACGGTATTAGGAATATTCTGTTAGATTTAACGGAGATGCTGGAATATTCTGTTAGATCTAACGGCGTCAATTAACGTCGTTAGTTTGACTGGCACAGGTTGACCGCGTGTACGGAGCGCGTGAGCTGAGGCAGGCCCACGCGTGAGGGAGCGTGAGACCATATTTTTGAATTCCGTCAATTCGAGGCGACTCGTGACGACGCGTACTACTTAGAGGCAGTACGTATGGTATTTTACGGAGTGTTTCGAACCTCCGTATTGAGCAAACAAGGGATAGGTTTAATTAATTAGTTAATTAGTAACCTTTATGAGTTTAATCATTAGTACAGTGATATCTTATATAGGTGAGACTTATCCAGAGGACTACCGGAGCTACCCAAGACAAGGGGGCTACGACCCGGCTACTTACAGGTGAGTGAGTGAGTCTTTGTTTTGATAAATATACTATTATGTATGATTTTCACTGCTTTCTTTTAACTGTTAGCATGACTCATATCATATACGATTGTTGGAGGTAGAACATTCGTATTATATTTGCCATACATATTTCTATACTGTTGCTCATTAGTAGATGTATAACACCCCGGGTATCAGTACTCAGTCCTATGGCTAGGACTAGCCTTGATGTTTGGAGTTGTCACTATCAGTACCGCTACGCAACTTTGGATCCATTATAGGTACTAGCCTATTCTAGGTTGCACTAGGCAACTCGAATTTGTGTGACGCACTTTGTGCACAGCGATTAGCGTTAGACTCGCGTCATTGTAGTACTCAGCGTATTTCTTAGATACCTAGCCTGTTCCTCGTAGCTTATCTACTTGAGCTTGTGTGTTTACATATGGATGAGCAGTCAGTTTGATTTTTCGGGGAGTACCCGTATTATTGTTATAGTATTTTGAGGATCATACCGGAAAATATGACGTATTTTCAAAAACTATATATATTTTCCAGCGAGGGGATAATATGCTCTTGAAAACAAAGGTTTTATCAAACTTTGCTTTTTACCCTTCACCGCACTTCTACTTCCGCTTCCAACTCTTTATCTATTCACTTTTTCACTTTTACTTGCATAATTGGTTTTCGTCACTTAACAAGTGTTGGCTAGCACTTCCCGACACCTGATGTGTCAGGATCGAAATGTGTCACAAATCGACGGTAATTCATAGAGAAAATAGACAAAATATTCCAATTCTAGTGAAAAATGGGTAAGGGACACATGTTCGATCAAAGGATTCGACTCTTGATATTTGATAGAAGAGTAGAAAAATCCGTCGTTTTAAGCACACAAGAATGAGACTAGAAAACGACATATGAAACAGGGTCGTATTCATTGATTAAGTGAAAACAAAGAAATAAAAACACAGGAAAAATGGAGAAAATACTTTTGCTTCAAACTTTTTCTTCTCTCGAGATCCATCCACCTGAAATGGGTGAAGCCATGCATTCAGATCTCGCTCACAAACTCTAATTCCCCTTTGATTTGATCCAATACCTAACGTCCTGAGATTGCTTACAAATTACACGAAAACCGAACCCAAAAGTCAGAGAATTGGCAATCCAGAGATATAGAAGAAGAAGAAGAATAAAGAGGAGGAAGAAGAAGAAGAAGATGTATATGGCATATGGATGGCCGCAGGTCATCCCACTCGAACAGGGTCAATGCCCTTCTTCCCAAAAGATCATATACTTCAAGGTCATCAATCGCTTGCTGCTTGTTGTCTCTCCCTCTCACCTGGAGCTCTGGAGCTCTTCCCAGGTATACTTTATTATTATTTTTATTTATTAATTTAATTTAAATGTTTATGTGTATGTGGGTGTGTTTTGAGTGAATTTTGTGTTTTTATGTAATTCTGGATGTGGGTTCGTCTGTGTTTGCTTTTTACTGTGATGGGTATTTGTGGGTTTTGGAAATTGTGTTGGTATTATGGAGATATAAATGTGCAGTGATCAAATGGGCAGTGTGCATTTATTTTAATTGAGATGGGGTTTGGGGTATTTTATTACTTTTTGATATGGGTGTTGTGAATTTTGCGGGTACATTCAGGCACTTGTGCAACTAATATGGACATGTGTAGTTCAGTGGGTATATATTTGAGCTTTTTGTTCGATGTGGGTTTTGTAAATAAGTTGTTTGACATTGTATTTTGTGTTTTTGGGATGCTGGGATTCAGCATAAAGTGAGACTGGGGAAGTACACGAGGGATTCGGATTCTATGCAGAGAGAAGGTGAGAATTTGCAAGCTGTGTGGAGCCCTGATGCCAAATTGATCGCCGTTCTTGTAAGTATTTCATTGATTTTGCATGTATTCGTAATTTAGTAGGTACTTTATACCAAATTCACATGCTTTCTATGTGTGTGTATGCAAAGGTACGAACAAGTTCTGCAATGTGTCTATTTATGCGTGCAAGGGTTTCATGGTCATCACTACTTGTGCAGTGACAGGGATTTGTTGAGTAACTTGAGTTTGCTTGTCCACACATAACCATATAAAAGGAAATGAATGTAAATAGTTCAACTGATCAATGTCAATTTGGTGGACTTCAAATTCTACTTAAAGTCAATAAGTTTCAGTAGAAGTTTGAGTATCTTTTGCACTGAATTTGATCCCATATCTGAAATATGTTTCTCATAAGTGCACTCTACTTTTGTCCATTGTTATTTGTCATTTAAATTAATCTTTTAAGGCAAAGAATTATTGATTGTGATACAAAAAGATAATTGTCACGAGAAGAGGCGTGAAGAGTTGTTTGTGAGAGTAATGTGATTTTATGTGCTCTTTTTCCTTTTTCCACATTGAACTTTAAAACTATATGTAGTTGTTTCAACTTATTGTATATGTTTATTTATTTATTTTTTGTTGGCAGACATCGTCTTTCTTTCTTCACCTTTTCAAGATTCAGTTTACTGAGAAAAAAATGCAACTAGGAGGGAAGCAACCCTCTGGTTTGTTTCTTGCTTCTATATCTCTTCTTCTCAGTGAGCAGGTGCCATTTGCAGAAAAGGAATTGGCAGTGTAAGTATTCTCCTGAATTTGTTTAGAAAACTTGAGTTATAATATTGAAGTGTTGGTGCCCTTGGATAACATATAAAATTTTGAGTCCATATAATTTATTTACCAAATTTTAAAGGATTTAGGTATTGATCAAATGAATTGAGTCTGATAATTCATAGACATTTTAAATAACTGCATGAAAATACCCTCAGGCAGGTTCTATTCTCCAGATGCTTGAATACAGTTAATGCCTTTCACTTTGTACTCCCCAAACAAAAGTATGAATAATAAACAAGATTTTGTGTAGAGATAAATACATGGACAACACAAGAATTGGCATCACTAATGGGCTCATGTTCAAACATGCTGAATTTTGTTGTATTGTGAATAAATTTATTGTTCAGTTGATGAGTTTCATATTCATTCTGCCTTTATTTTTCAGAGTTACATTTATTTTTGGGTATGTAATGTTTCCTAGAACAGCACATGAATCCCTTTATTTATTTATTTTTTAAATTAAGCAATCTTGCAAGCTATTCTTACTGTTGGAACTATAACTGTTTTAATTTTAATGTGGCTTTTCTTTTTCAGAAGCAATATTGTAAGCGATAGCAAACATATGCTAGTTGGACTTTCTAATGGAGGACTATATAGTATCTCCTGGAAAGGAGAGGTAAAAGAAAATATGATATGCATTAGCTATTCGTACTGTAGTCTATCTAATGTCTTTGTGTAGGGAGCTGATATATTACCCTCTTTTTGAACAAAGGTGTTGAGTGAGATTTTCCTTTCATGTACAGTTCTATGGGACTTTTGAACTTGATCCATTTCCACGTGATGGCAGTGAAGTTATTCCATCACCACATTCTTTAGATAATGGTGTTGCTTCTAAAGGGGTTCCAGGAACGATTGGCATCTCCCGGAAGTCTGCTATTATACAGCTAGAGCTTTGCTTTCCATTGAGGTTGCTGTTTGTGTTGTATTCTGATGGACAACTAGTGTCATGTTCTATAAGTAGGAAAGGTTTAAAACATGTCGAATCTATTAAAGCTGAGAAAAGGTTGGGGGTTGGTGATGCTGTATGTGCTTCAGTAGCTTCAGAGCAACAAATCCTTGCTGTTGGTACCAAAAGAGGGCTTGTGGAGTTATATGACCTTGCAGAATCTGCATCACTGATTCGCTCCGTCTCTCTTTATGACTGGGGGTAAGTACCGTAAGTATGGGATCTGAGTATAATTTTTCAATTTTTCAATTTGAGTTTCAACTTATCAGGGGCCAGATAGTTCAATTTTTCAATTATTCGGGCTGGGGGTATTTACCAAACACTTCAAAACTTGAATTATGTTGTAAATTTCAGATCTAAAAATGTATGATATATGACCTGGCACTGTTATTTTTCAGATACTCAATGGAAGACACTGGACCTGTCAGTTGCATTGCATGGACACCTGATAATTCTGCTTTTGCAGTTGGGTGGAAGTTAAGAGGACTTACAGTTTGGTCTGTCTCTGGTTGTCGTTTGATGTCAACAATCCGTCAAATAGGTTTAAGTTCAGTATCTTCTCCAATGGTTAAGCCAATCCACGAATGTAAATATGAACCTTTGATGACTGGCACCTCACTGATGCAGTGGGATGAATATGGATATAGGCTTTTTGCTATTGAAGAACGATCTTTGGAGAGGGTTCTTGCATTTTCCTTTGGAAAATGTTGCCTTAACAGAGGAGTTTCAGGCATGACATATGTTCGTCAAGTGATATATGGTGATGACCGATTGCTTGTTGTGCAGTCTGAAGATACTGATGAACTTAAAATGCTGCATCTTAACCTTCCAGTTATGTCTTTACATCACATACTTGATATATTATTCTCATCTGATGTCTTATAAATTGGATGGAATTTTATGTCGTTAAAGTTGTTTCTGATGAGAGATTAATTTTCTTTTTCTTCATCTTTTAAATTTTGGTCCAGGTTTCTTATATCTCCCAAAATTGGCCAGTTCAACATGTAGCTGCTAGCAAGGATGGAATGTACTTAGCAGTTGCTGGTCTCCATGGGTTAATCATATATGATATACGATTGAAGAAGTGGCGAGTGTTTGGAGACATTACTCAGGAACAAAAGATTCAGTGCAAAGGTTTGTTATGGATGGGGAAGATTGTTGTTGTCTGCAACTACATTGATTCTTCTAACACGTGAGATTCCTACCCATATTAGTTTAGCCTTCGATAGTGTTTGTCTTCAGCAATGTCATAGTTTGATTTAGTGGTTAAATGCCTAGGCATGGGCACCTACACTATTATGCCATTCTTCTATCCTTTCTGTTGGTACGATTGATTTTTTTGTTTGTTTTATTATGTACTGCTGGATATTTATAATGGTCAAAGTGATGTAAAATTGCAGGTACGAATTGCTTTTCTATCCAAGATATCACCTTGATCAGAGCTCGCTACTTTGTCGAAAACCATTGCTGGCTAAACCAATGGTGATGGATGTCTATCAAGAGTATATACTTGTCACATATCGCCCATTTGATGTACACATATTCCATGTCAAGTTATTTGGTGAATTGACACCTTTCACTACTCCAAATTTACAGGTAATGGAATGTTTGCTAGCTTTTTTTTTAATGATTCTAATTTTTATTGAATATGGTACTATTTACAGATAGTTGAGCACTCGTGATTTGATTTGCACATTAAATGAGAATAATTTATTGAAAATTATTCTTCATACGTTTTAAGTGATAAAATGACAAACAGCTTTCTACAGTACGAGAACTCTCAATTATGACTGCAAAGAGCCATCCTGCAGCAATGCGTTTTGTACCTGATCAGCTTCCAAGAGAGGGCATTTCAAACAATCACATTTCTAATTCAGATCCTTTATCAAAGGAGCCTGCGAGGTATGTGCTCTTCAAAATGTAGTCTGTAGAGATCTATCAGCAGACACATGCCTCTGAATGAATGCATGTTTTTCTAGGTGTTTGATACAGAGAGTTAATGGGGAGCTTTCACTTCTTGATTTGGATGATGGACGTGAGAGAGAGCTTACTGATTCTATTGAATTATTTTGGGTTACATGTGGTCAATCAGAGGAGAAAACAAATCTTATTGAGGAAGTTTCATGGTTAGATTATGGCCATCGAGGAATGCAGGTAATGAACTGTTGAGGTTTCATTGTAAGACTTTAATATGATATTGCGTATAGCTTTACCATTTTGTGCTCTAAGCACCGTAATTTGTACTACTCTGATATTTATTCTGGTTGGAAGTTTCTTTTTACAGGTTTGGTATCCATCTCTGGGGGTTGACCCATTTAAGCAGGAGGATTTCTTACAGGTATGTATGCATTCAAGAAACAGTGTGTTTCTCATTTTAGCAGCTGGTGTAAATTATTATGTTTCATTAAAGTTGTAAGCTTATATTCTTTTTTTGTTAGGAGGTTCTGTATATTGGGTCTTTCCACGCTGTTCAATGTCTGTTTATTTGGCCTTCCTTTGAAGGCTTTATATTTGATAACTTGTCTTCCCTTGAAGCTTAGTGGAACTTAATATACTTTGGCCTGTCTTTTTCTTTTTTCTGATTGGTTAAATGACTCAGCATAGTTTTGTAGTTGGATCCGGAGCTTGAATTTGATCGTGAGGTATACCCTCTAGGACTTCTTCCAAATGCGGGTGTTGTTGTTGGTGTTTCCCAGAGAATGTCATTTTCCGCCTGCACAGAATTTCCATGTTTTGAGCCAACTCCTCAAGCTCAAACTATATTGCATTGCCTTCTGAGGCACCTTATTCAGGTACTTATTGTTTTTTATTTCTTTGATTTCGGGTGGGTGGTGCTCATCATATTGGATTTCATCTCACAGAGGTTACCTTGAGTTCTGGACTCACAGGCTACTAGCCTTTGCCATGATTTGTTTGTGTAGTAAAAGGTGGCTTGAATCTGAATTGTTTTATTGTGTAATATATGCATCTGCAAATCATAATCTGCAAATAGTTTGTAATGGATGTGTGATCTATGCTTGCTTTGCAATACGGAACTTGTGTTAACTAACTAGGCAATTGGGTAGACTTTATGAAATCTACATGGTCAGTACCGTAGGAGAATTGGAGTTGTATGTTTGTTACATGGTCAGTACCTATGAAATATGCTTTTGACAAGCATGAGTGTGATGCATATAGTCCTGTGCTTGGTTTTGAAATATTCTCCCTGGTTGTTTTGTTTCTGTCTGCTAGAGGGACAAAAGCGAGGAAGCTTTAAGGTTGGCGCAGTTATCAGCAGAAAAGCCTCATTTTTCTCATTGTCTGGAGTGGCTTCTCTTTACTGTGTTTGATGCAGATATATCCGGGTATGTCTTTGAGAGGGAAATAAATCAGTATCTGTTATGTTTTTGATGCAGAAATATCCAGGAATGCCTAATCAGGGAAAACAAAATCATAACTGCTTTGATCATCAGTTCTGCTTTCAGATCAACTAATTAAGGAGAATCATTATCTATAATAGCTTTCTTGGAACCATAAATTACTGGGAGTTACTTTTTACTTGGTTTCCCAAGAGAACCATCTCATTGTGGGTATGACTTCTGCTTAACTAAAAGACTTGTAATGGACTGGTGGGGTCACATAGTGCGACGCAACCCACTCAACTCTAGTAAGGTAGTGGCCAGGAAAAAAGCAGGTTATGTGGTATGTTTATCATTAACGACTAAATGGCCAATATTAGGTGCTTTCCTCCTCTTGAACCGGTTATGTTTTGAAGAGAATTTAGTAGCATGTGAGCCCATTGAACTTGGTAAAATGAAATGATTGATAATTGAGAAATGAATTGTTCTAGCTGAATGAATAATTGCAATTTATCATTTAAGGTGTTTGGGTGAATTGGGGTACTTGGGTGTTCATCATTTCTTTGTGCCATGATCATATTCTGAAGTTCAAATTCCACTTTTAATTCTCATTAGTCAATTCTATTTTTATATGAACTATTCTGTCTATATGTTAGTCACTGTGTATGCCTATTTCCAGGCAAAATGCAAACAAGAATCAGACCTCTCTCCCTAAATATGCAAAGAATCCCACTCTCTTAGAGAAGACCTGTGATTTGCTCAGAAATTTTCCAGAATATTTTGATGTGGTCGTCAGTGTTGCAAGAAAAACTGATGGTCGACATTGGGCAGATTTGTTCTCTGCTGCTGGGAGATCAACAGAGTACTTTTTCTTCGCTTCTCTTGTTTTATTCTTTCTTTTGCCTTTACATTTGCAGTGTATGAAACATATATACGTAGAACTTCTGTAACAAGGATACTGATGCGACAGAGAAGTCTTGCATCATTGTCATGCATGAAAGTGAAATTTCAGTAATAAATAAACAGAAGAAAAAAAATCTCGTTAGTCAATTTCATATTTGAAATGTCCTTTATCTGATGTCTATTTCAGAGACCATGGATGCAGTTTTGTATTTTTTCCTTTTAAAAGGAAAACTTCCACAAATTACAGAACCCTGGAAAATGATTTTTATTTTCAGTTATTCTTTTTGTTTTAACTCTACTGTTATGTGAACCAAATAAATTTTGATTAAAGGATCTTTGAACTTTCTTTGGATAGGTTTATACCACCATAATGACCAACTGCTTATCTACTGCCTGACAAACATTCGGTGTTTGCGATGTCATATGATCCGCTAGATATATAATTGGCTGATTGAGCTGTAATTAATGTTTTACATTTTATTTAGTGTGCTGCTGTCAGATTTTAAATTATCAAGTTGTTATCTGCTTTCAATTTTCAGGTTGTTTGAGGAATGCTTCCAACGTAGATGGTACCGGACTGCTGCCTGCTATATACTTGTAAGATATTGAATAATTTATTATTCTGCTTCAGTTTCTTATCTTTTCCTTTCACTTTTGACATAAGTGTTTTCCTTGGAAAGATTAGTTAGAATTTTCCTCAGTATAATTATGAGTCTTGCACAGTTTTTGTTATGAGTGAAAATGCGGTTTAAATGAAAAAACCAATGCTTTATCAGTTCTGCACTCGCCTGTGTGTTCCAGAGTAGAAAATCTTGAAACTTACATGTTGCACTGTTATTACATATGAAGTATAGTTCTTGAAAAATCCGGTGTACTTGTGTTGTGGTTACAAAGGCTGTGCCTATACTTCCTGCAACACTTGCTAAATGTGAAAAACCAATCTGTATGGGAGAAAATGTAGTAAAAGATGGCCAACCTGTGATGCTTATGTATATTAATACATTTTATTTGAATTGCCCAGGTCATTGCGAAGCTTGAAGGTGCTGCAGTCAGTCAATATTGTGCTTTGCGTTTATTACAGGTAGATGTCTGGTAGTAGCTTATTGTTTTAAAAGGATTTATTGAGTGTGTATCTCCATATGTTTCTTTTTTGCTCTTTTCTTTTCAATGATAGATGTTCCTTACAAGGGCTGTCAAACCTATGCAGGCAACACTAGATGAATCGTTATATGAACTCGCTGGGGAGCTGGTATCTATCTGGATAAGTTCCTGTGCTTCTTTTAGTTCAAGTGATGATAGCTGTAAAGGGGATAATACTAACTTTGTTTGACTCTTAGGTGAGGTTCTTGATGAGATCTGGAAGGGAATATGAACAGCCATCAACAGATTCAGACAGACTATCTCCCAAAATTTTGGGCTATTTCGGCTTCCGTACTAGTTTCAGAAAGCAGTCCTTGGATAAGAGGTTGGTGCACACTTATGTACTGTAATGCATCTCTCAGACCTAGCTTTTCAATATAATGGAGACTAACCAGGCATTCCTTTCGAGCAGCACCTCATTTAAGGAGCAGAACGCACATGTTGCTTCCGTGAAGAATATCTTAGAAAGCCATGCTAACTTTTTGATGTCAGGCAAAGAGCTCTCAAAGCTAGTTGCATTTGTGAAAGGCACTCAGTTTGATTTAGTGGTAAGATAAGCTTGCAGTTATCATTACTCATTAGGATGATTTTGTTTTTATAATCAAGTGATTCTAAGTTGTAACAATTTATGCCAGGAATATCTTCAAAGAGAGAGAAATGGAAGTGCTCGGCTGGAGAATTTTGCTTCAGGGCTGGAATTAATAGGACAAAAGGCATCAGCATCTGAAAATCCCTTTATTCTAGTGTTCTTTCTTCTTTATTTTTGTTAAGAAATTAAACCACATTGTCACATCTTACAGAAGTTGTGTTTTGCCTTACTGAGTGAACACGGTTCTCTTTTTCCAGCTCCAAATGGGTACACTACAGAGCCGGTTTGATGCAGAATTCCTTTTGGCACATATGTGCTCTGTCAAGTTCAAAGAGTGGATTGTTGTCCTGGCCACTCTTTTAAGACGATCTGAGGTATAATTCATTTCATTTCTCACAAGTCTATGCCATATGATGAGCATGCCAGCATCATTGTCATTTGCTTTGCTCATTTTATTCGCTCTGATTTCTGAATGATAGGAAGGAACCAAAATAGCTAGTTCTAAACTTGTTAGGTTTAACTTGCTGAAGGAAGAGTTTAGCTTGCGTAAATCTGGGGAAGTTTGACATCATACTTTTGTTCCTATGCTTGAGTTCCTTTAGTATGAGTCATGAACAACATTCATCATAATAACTTCTTGTAGCAGTTTAATACTTGTGCAATCTTAAAGCGTTTAAAGTCGTGACCAGGGCATTGCCCAGTTGATAGGCTCGGAGAGCCACATTGTCCTTTCTCCAGAAGGGTATGATTTAAAGGGTACAATCCTTGTGTTAGAGTTTGATGTCTATAATTCCATTGGCATGCAGGATCATGATTTTGTTTAGGCCATGGTTTCGCCTAACCTTAAGCTAACAGAAATATATTCTGGATTGTTCTGGTGAAAAGAGCTGCATAATCTTACGGTTAACTGCCAAATTCACACATTTCCACATTTGAACAAGGCATATTTTTGTTGAAAATTTCTGTAGAAGACGCCAGATGCATTAAGGATGACCTTTTGATCGCGAGTGCTGCCAAATTTTGTAAGATGAGCTTTCTTTGTCCAGGCATTTATTTTGTTAAATTTGCGCAGGTTCTATTCGATCTTTTCCAGCATGATATGCGGTTGTGGAAAGCATATAGCATCACCCTGCAGGTATTTATTGCTTAAAGCAGTGTCCACATTCCTTGCCTTGTGTGTCTGTAGATTAATGTTGTTCTCTATTGATATATTCTTTTCAGTCACATCCCGCATTTACTGAATACCATGATCTGCTTGGAGATTTGGACGAGAGACTTTCATCCACCGAAATTTTTGAAGAGAAATGAGGTTATAGTTGGACCTGTAAATCTGTATCCTGCTTGACAACAAAATGGTGCTCGCTCATTTTTTTGTCTCCACGAACATTTCTGTTTGCGGAGTAATGAATGTCGATCTGATCAATAGGCAACTGATTCACACTGCTGAAAAAGGCATCCACTTATTGAAAGGAGTGGATGATGAGCGCTGAGGCGACATCGAAGGTCTACTCAAATACAATTATTTATTTATTACAATAATCAAATTACCGGTCTCACTGGAATTAGATATTCTTGTAGATAAAAGGATGGCTGGAAACTTCTGTTAGGGAGCTCTTTGTGAAGTCTTGGTCCGAGTTTTTTGTTTTTTTTTTTGTTTTCTTCGTTCGTCACATTTTGTATAATTTCTTTTTGGGTAGTATTATAAAGGCTGTTTGTATGAGTTACATGAGCAGATTTTTGCATTTTTTAAGCAGATTTGTTCTCTCAATATTTTGCATGGTTTTTGGTTTTGAATCTTGGGTAGGGGTGGTTTCGGTTCGGTAACCGAACCGAACTACCGATCCCAATTACCGAAACCTAAAGTTCGGGGAGGGGATTTCTAATACCGAAACCGAACCGAAATGTTCGGGATACCGAAAATTTCGGTTCGGTTTCGGTATTAGAAAACCCCGAAACCACCAAAAAATTTCAAAATTTTTGGCCTATTTTATTCAATCCATTCACAATTTCACATATTCATAATCCATTCAAATTCAATACATTCAATCCATTCACATATTCATAATCCATTCAAATTCAATACATTCAATCCATAATCCATTCAAATTCAATACATTCAATACATTCAATCCATTCAATCCATAATCCATATTCCATTCAAATTGGCTAATTCATTCCATTCAATCCATTCAATCCATAATCCATTCAAATTCAATCCATTCAATCATAAATGATAAAGAAATAAAGTTCACAAATACAAATATACAATCCATTCAATCCATTCACAAATACAACCCAAATGAAATAAAGTTATCCAAATAAGTTATATTACAAATAAAATAAGTTCCAAATCCAAAAGAAATGATGAGTTAAGATAAGTACCTAAGGTTCAACCCTTCCTCTCGTTCGGCCCCTTCCCCTAGTAGAAGTAGAAGCTTGAACCCTTCCTCGTGTAGTTGTTGTAGAAGTTTGACCTCCCCTTCCACTTGAAGTTGAAAGAGGATGTGGAGGTGGACGTGGTTGAGACATTGGACGAGGTGGTTGTGGTGTAGGAGAAGGTGGTATGTTATTTGCAAGTAGAGAATGAGTGCCAAAGGAGAATGCAAGTATTGTTATATATATATATATATATATATCATATAACTACCCATCGAGCAATGGTACGGAGGAAGACTATGACTTGCCTATTATGTTAATTTCCAAATACCATATGGAAGATTGTAAGATGAGGCCAGGAGGACCACATCTAAATTAATCAATGAATATTATACATAATTATGTGCATATATATGTTAATACCCATTTAGGCATTAATGGATTGTAAAGGATGTAAAGGATTGCTGCCAGATTCTGTTAATACCCATTTAGACATTTCATCAAACAGCTAGTGGACACTCTAGGGTCCCAAACCAGTAGCACATATAAGGACATGTTTCCAACCACAAATTTCCTCATAAGTAAATAGAATTGTCAGTTAAAGCATTAACTTTTGGCTTTCAACTGTTACATCCCGTCCCTAATTTTAATGTATTTTATTCCCGATGATGTTAAATGACCAAAATGCCCTTGGAGGCATGTTGTATCCTTCGAGATTAAGCACCTTCTACCGAAGTAATTTCAGTTCTTTGTCGTACTTTTTGGTACGTACGCTCTTCTACGAACCCGTAGACACGAACGGGACCCGATTCGGACTTGTAACGGGCAAGTTGCAATCAGGGGCAAAATGGTATTTGGCCACGAGCAGTATTTCAAATCCGTGGGCTTGCCCATAGTTTCTGCAAGGCTAGTTGGCCTGCATTTCCATTTCTGAAAAACCTGTCTTCAATTGCATGCATGTCGGCATGCAGTGAACACCCACTGAAATTTGTGAAACCCTTTTTGACTGTTTTGGGTTATAAAATTATGCACTCTGTGTGCATTACTTCACACTGCCAACCTCACCATCCTGCCACCCTTCCCCGAGTTACACACACACACACCTTGCTGCCTTGCATGCAATCTGCAACCTCACTGCAGAAACCAAACTCAGAAAGATTTCTTTGGACACCCAGAACCAACTTGCCACCCTCCATCTCCCTGCAACCAGCTTCGTGCTGGTAAGCCTCACTACACTCAAACCCAGAACCAGAAATCTCTCAAGACACCCGAGGCCAAAATTCACCCACTCTCGGCTCACGTTCGTGGAGCCTCGAACCTGGGATCATCCTCTTCGTTCTCGACTGATTCTGCACTGCCTCGAACCCAGAAGCTTCGAGCTTCTGAAACCCAGAATCTGAATTTTTTCCCGGCGAACTTCGATCGGCCAGCCACGGCCGTCCCGACCTCGAACCAACCCAGAGACTACATCTTTGGACTCCTGGAAGCCCTGGGATTCGAACCCAGGCCCTACATGACGGTTTCTTGCCGAGATCGGTAAACCCGATTTTTGGCCGAATCTCTCGAGGCCGATTTCGACCATCTCCGACCATCTTTTGGCCCAAATCTAGATTCCGGCCACAAATTCCAGAATCCGGCACCGGCGAACGGCGGTCGGAGTTGCAGCGGTCACCAGAGGTGTGACGTCACTGAACCCGGTCTGAACCGGTCTGTGACGTCAGCACGCCCGGTCCAACCGGTTCGAACCGGTGGAATATTCCAAAGGTATATTCCGTTGACTTTTAACGCCTTCAGGAAATATTCTCTAACGGTAACGGAATATTTTGTAACGCCGTTAGAGAATATTCTGTTAACAGAACCGAATCTTCCGTTAAAGTTAACGGCACGCCGTTAACTTTAACGGCGCGTGAACAGTGAGGCGCGTGACCACGCGTGCGAGCGCGTGTGAGCGCGCGTGCGAGTGTGTGTGGGCGCGTGACGGCGCGTGGGCGCGCGCGACGGCGCATGCCGCCTTGTGGCGGCGCGTGAACCCATTTTCCGACTGTTTGAAGCCCCGAATCGAGCAAACAAAGGCGATTTCAAGTCTTTTTCATTACTTTTAATTGGAATAGGCTTGTAAAATGATTAGTTTAGTAAACTCTCATATAGGTGAGACCTATCCGGAGGAGCAGCGAGCTCAGGCACGCTACGGGGGCTACGATCCGACCACGTATCAGTGAGTGGGCCTACTTCTTAACCTTTATTTTATTACTATTAATATGTTTTAATGTGTTCCTTATGAAATTAATGTGTAGCATGCCTATTTTATGAAATTAGAATATTTTGTGATAACAATTACTTATTGATTATTGGTTTATGATTGGTTTTATGATGAAACTATTGGCATGCATACACATGATTTTAACTGTACTACTTATCACGCATAATGCACGGTGTTAGCACTGTCCGGGCCAGGACCAGCTTCACGTGTATGTTCACACGCACCGACACGCTCATCTTGGATCCATTGTAGGTGCCAGCCTGTCTATGTCACCTTGGCGACTAGACTCGTTGTGACGCACATTTGTGCCAGCTTCACGTGCATGTAGTGCTAGAGCATATTATTTTAACACCCAGCCTGTCATGTAGCTACCTTCTGCACGACTCGTGTGCATATTCTATGCGATAAGTAATGATTGATTTTCACTGTGATAACTGTTTTATTACCCGTATCCTTGTGGGCGTAGGCCCGTTTACTTGTGTTAATACTTACTTTAGTAGTAAATATTTTGTTAAATCTACGGGTTTTACAGTGAGGGGTTATATCCAAAGTTTTGGAAACGTTTTATTAAAATTGATATTGGCCCACTCACCCTTCCAGGACTTAGACATTAGTTGGCGACGATTCGGTGGTGGCAGCTGCTGGTAGCTTTAATTCTATTTCTTCAGTGTATGTTTGATTAAATTCTACTGTTCTGTTAATTATCCATCCGTTGGATGGGAATAATTATTCTACTGCACCTAGCTCTGACACTGTGTAATAATGGGTTTCCCCCACACTACACTTCCGTAAATTTTATTTAAACTTTGATTTTATTTTGTTTATCATTCCTAATTCTTTATTTAATCTTCTTATGACTTCGTCACTCCTACGGAGTGGTCGGTCAGCACGCCTCGAAATCCGGTGTCCACGTGGGCAATCTCAATCCATTCAAAGATTGATATCAGGCAGCCAGAGAACAGAATATCAATTAGGACAAACAAAAGAAACAGTTAAAAAAGTATAACAGCTACTGGCTAACAAAATCACGAATTCACCTTAGTAGCTAACTAGCAGCATAATTTTATAATAATAGGAATAATAATCCTTCCTAATGATAACAATGATAAGACGAGAAAGAGAGAGAGAGAGAGAGAGAGAGAGAGAGATGATGTAACTCCATTGAAGACTCCAAATAGAATCAGCTGATCATGATGTAACTCCATTGAAGACTCCTAATACAATCAGCTGATCACATTCAGGTATGAGATGAATCTCTCACTGTGCAAGACCAGTACATTTCTTTAATTGAAGATTCAAACTATGGCTCTATAGCACCACAACTACAAGAATACACACATACAAATTATGCAGAACCCCCAAGAGACATTCTTAATTCTACAAAATGATCTGCACAGCAGTTGCCGATATGATGTTTCAGTCAAATACCCAAAAAAATTTGTATAATGCAGTCCAAAACTTTCAGTCATTCACATTCACCATTCGAAAACACACACACAGACAGAGAATTCAATTCACATCACAAATTCAATCTCAAAGTTTCACAGCACGGGCACACACACACAAACAGAGAATTGACAGCACAAATTCAATCTCAAATCTCAAAGTTTCACATCACAGAATCACATCATTCACAGAATCAATAAACAAATTCAAACCAATTTCTATACTTGCTGGCTAAATGCCTAAATCCCAAATTCCAAACTTAAAACCTAAATCCCCCAAAATTAAATTGACTAATTGAGGAGGTCGAGAGAGGAGAAGAACTTACCAGAAGCAAGCAGAACCCAGCGAGGAGAAGAGAAGTGGATTACTGGATTTGATTGAGAAATGGATGGGATCGAATTTAGGGCTGGGTGGTTCGTTCGATCGGTATTTTTTGTCAATTGAGGAGGTCGAGTCGAGAGAGCTGGGAGGAGAGGAGAGGAGAGGAATATGTTGTTTTGTTCAGTCACTGACTCACTTCACTTCAATTCAATTCAATTCGATCGAATGGCCCTAATTCGGTTCGGTTCGGTATTACTGAATAAGTGCCAATTTTGTCCCGAACCCCGTACCGAACTTTCGGTATTTTTTCGGTATCGGGGACCGAACTAATCGGGGTATTTCGGTTTCGGGAGTTTCGGTATTCCGTTCGGTATTTTTCGGTTCGGTTTCGATATTTCGGTACAAAATTCCCAGCCCTAATCTTGGGTGTCCTTTCTGGAAACTTTAGGTGCATGCTGGTTGGCGCCATTCATTTACTCACTTCACATAACAAGAATTATAGGAGGTGCAAAACATTTAGTAGTTGAGAAAATCAAAGTGAACGTTGCCCTTTTTCTCCTTTATACAAAGCGACATTGGGGAAGGAGGAATCAAACGCAAGACCACTGGTGTAGATGTAAATGATCTTATTCTTAATCATTTGAGTTACAAGTTTGTCGCATAAAAGTTAATTGAAGTCATTTAGGAAGGCGACATTGGAGATGAGGAATCAAACACAGAATCACAGGATCTCTGGTGTAGAGGTAAATACAGAATTCGCAAATTATAAGCTCCATGCGTAAAAAGAATTCACAAATTGAAGTAACCCAGAAATTTAGTGGAAGAAAAGGATGGTTTTTTTTTTTTCCCAAAAAACAATGAAGTCTATTATTATTAAATATTAAGCCTAAATATTGTTCAACCATCTTTCCTTGGCTCTTGATTCTCGAAAAACTTTGCCGATCCAAACTATGTTTTGGGGCATTAGGCCGTGAAACTAGAAGTAACACAGGTATTTTACAATAGTACAAGATTTTGTTCATTTTTGATACAAGCGATAGTGGGGGAGAAGAAATTGAACATATGATCTCGAGTGGAAGGATAAATTTTCTTAACCACTTGATACAAAGACCTTGCGGATTCTGTTCGTGTTTAAAATATCCTCAATTTGCAGTTAATTTATTCAAGATTGAGTTTTATGGGTCAAATGCTGTCCATGTTGTATAAGTTGTGACTTTCACTTCTTTAACATTCAAAATATATACTTCAAGCAAGGAAGAAAGAGAGCAATATCAAAACAAGAACATTTTTTTTTATTGCTAAAGTGCCACTTTACACATTCAGATCACAGTTGGGGAATCTCAGAAAATTAAAAGGACATGTGAAACACCCCCCTCCCCGACCCCTACAAAGTTCACCTATACCTTTATTGTGTGCATAGATGATTTGAGTCGATCACCAGCTAAAACTAATAGACTCAAAATGCAGATTTTCTGCCAAACCCGACGAACAAATGGTTGCAACTTCGTGCCTCAATGTCTTTGGACCACTCGCAAGAACTCCAATACTTGATCCTTTGCACTCAAATATCACCTCTGCAAAACAGAATATATAGTTAAAATAAAGTATATGTGAGTTAGGCTAGTTAGTTAGGGCAGTGTGCCCGCCCTTTATCAACTCAAGTTCAAGTCCCCTTCTCCGTAAATTAGAATATCGCTTTGTCGGAAAACAAGGTTCATTTTCTAATATATAGGTGTGACAATAAAATGACTTACTCTTGAGGTCTGGCCTTTCACCATAGTGCACATTTGTTGCTTGTGCAAGAGACTGTTGGGGAAGGCTTTCCAACTCTCTATCAGCGTTGTAATACAGTGACTGTGGTGTCCCCATTGGTGATGGCCCTTCCATGTTCTGAATCTGCTTGTTTTCCATAGCGTTCTTTTTCTTGTTCCATAAAACTGCTCCACTAGCCGTTGAGGCTATGGCGACACATATAACCAACATGTTAAGCACAGCTCTTAGAGGATACGAAAATATCTTGTTCGAATTGAGATCAATTGGGTAAATGTAGTAGCGGGTAATGATTCCGATCAACATAAGGAACACCACGAAGGAAGAAGAGATTATGAGGGCAAGCCAGAACCAGTGGTTTGTGCCCAAAATTGGTGATACAGGTGCATCAGTTGCATTTGGTTTGAACCATATGGAACGAATGGGCTTCAAGCCATCTGTTTTAGGTTTTGTCTCTCTTGTCACGTAAGCCTCGATTTGGAGATTCAGGTTGGACATGTCGATTGAGGTGCTGGACATTGGAAGAATGAGGTCTAGCATCGTGAGGTCCAATGAGTTTTTGAATGCAGAGATTAAGACCACTTTCGGAACCTTGCAGTTGAATGATGTGCTCAGCAGGAGGAGCTCTCGGATTATGGAAATGAATGGGGTAATTCCACTGCCTCCACTCACCATCACAAGGGTGTCATGCCTACAAAAAGATATCATCCATTAGTGTTTGACACATTAAGGTACAAAGGTTATATTAAATACTAACTTCTGGTAAAGATTGACACTTGAAACTATGTGATTAAGTTGAGGATATTATACGTCAGATTAATACTGATGAGGGAACTATTTGTTTCGTTATAGTGCAAACCTTAGAAAATGAGTTGAAGCAGGTCCATAAGGCCCTTCAACGGCGACCTCAATCCGGCCGGTTGGGGAAGGGGATGAAAGCATTTGGTATAGCTTCTTGCTCCAACTTCCTTCACCTTTGACGACCATGCTAATCCTTTCTGGTTCCAAACTACTGTTGGAAGTAACAGTGAAGGGATGCCACTGCATCTTAGAAATACTAGGCACGTTTATGAACATGACGCTTGTTGGATTATATTTCAGCCCTGCCAATATAAAAAACACAAAAAGAAAAACCATTTATTATTAACAAGTCATAATTATTCATTTTAGGCATACGCTGTTGATTTTCTCAATATGTCAGTCTATAAGTACTTCCAAAAATTTACCAGGGGTCTTGGCTAAGTTGAGCTCTAGGGTTTCGCTCGGCAAAACACGTGCGCAGATTAATCGAGCGCTTGTTCGGGATTGTAAGAATCTCAGGTAACGATCGACCAAGAAGAGGTAGAAACCGGGGACCGCAATGCAAGCATAGGCGATGCCAACATGAAGGATAAAGAAGAACATGAAGAGGATGTAAAGGTAATGAGTGTAGAAGAAGAGCTCAAACATTTTACGCCTAACGCGAGGGATGACAGTCGCCCACATGATCAGTCCAGAGAGCAAAGCCAGCTCTCCAGCTACATTTGATACGCCAACCTTATCCCATCGTACCATCTGCATTAAAACAAAACATAACACATTAGTCAAGAAGGAGCATGTATGTAATGTAACAAAAGAGTAATATAAAAGGAGAAAGCGAGAGTGCGGAAATTATTTCATTCTCATAAACTTCATGTACTTTCTATTTTATATTTGTTAAACAAAAATATAGCTTTAAAAGAACGAACCTATTTAGGCCTTTTACAGTGGGCTGAATTTTTTTATTTTGATTCCAATTTAGTTGGAAAGCTTAATTCTTATAAGAGTTATTCTATTTAAACTCCACTACCTATCTAAGTTCACCCCATTTTCTATCTATATTCCACTAAAAAAATTAGAATTTAAATCTTATCTAAGTACACTCTATTTATTCCCAAATTACTCTTAAACACTAACACACCACACCTACCAACACACCACACCCCAACCAAAACAAAAAAACAAAAAAACAAAAACTGCTCTCTAACCAAACGTCAACCCACTACAAAAAAAATAGACTGTAAATATAAAATTGAAAAAAAGAAGTAAAGTTTCGTACCTTGTTTGACGATTTCGAAATGACTATTTGACTATACTTGTACTTAGTTGAAGTGTGTGGAAAAAAATATGAACTTGGGAGGGAGAAGATGAAACAATCTAAATTTTTTGTTATAACAAAAGATTAGAATTTGTGTAGGTGTAGATAGAAATATTTTTTTAAGTTTAAAGTAATATGTCATATTTTGTCTTTTCACCTAATTAAAAATCAAAAGAAAAATTATGTTAATTAATAGGGTGAACTTAGATGAGTAGTGGGGTTTAAATAGAAAGACTCTTCTTATAATAGTGAATTCAATTATTGAGTTCAATATATTAGACTCGTGATTTTAAGTCTCATAAATTAAATTATCAACCGTTTGAGAGAAATAAAAAATAATAATTAATAATAAAGCGGGAAAAGAGTAGATAGTCACACAATTATTAAATAGAACTCACACTACTATAACAATGATATTCTATGAATCAAACTCTATAAACTATCTGGAAGGTCCTTACATAATTATAGGGTACTAAGTCAAAACAATTTTTTGAAAAATGCATCAAAAAGTTGTTATTTCTCAGAAAAATGGGTCCAACTATCCCACTTTGTGACAAATACAATACTCCAATTTAAGATCTCTTTCTTGTTGTTTAGTTGTTTGTTTTCTGAAATCTTTTTCAAGAATAATATATGCATGAAAAGCAAACCTTCATGGCTGTATCTAGGCCTCAATCAGTCGACTCAAAATTTTCATTTAAAAATTTTCTAATATTTCCACACAAAGAAATAAAAAATCAAATCAACTGAATAAATATAGTTGAATAATAAATAATTACCTGGGAACTTTGATGAGTAGCAGCCCAGTAGATGATGTAACAAAGGCCATGACCCGTGAAGAATGCCAGGACACTGTGTCCAAGCCATATATGGTACTTTATGCTACCTTCAGAGGTGAGACCAAACAGTGCCAGAACCGAAGAGCCACGTGCCACAGGAAAGAAGAGAAATGCAAGGCATATGTTCCCCACAAGCCCTAGCACCAATGCTGCACTGTCCAATTTAGATTCCCATCTGCCAAAATTATCACACACAAAACTGATTAATCCTAATTATTTTTGCTATTTTATTTAGTTAATCTCAAGTTTTATCACAATTTCGGTTGGAAAATAGTTTCCCCACCATATATTTTTTCTTTTTTTTTCTTTTTGCACACTTCTGTTTATTTTTAGTCTTTAAATTAAAAAAAATTGAAAGTGAATCAATAGACAAAGGTGTGCAGATCGATGAAGGAGAAAAAGATAAGTGAAAATTGCTTTCCAAATCACAGCATGCCCTTCATTTTTAGGGTATTATTAAGAGAATGATCTTACACTTGTTCGTGTTTTTTTGCTGCTGATTGTTGGGTGATGCTCTCAAACTTGTTGTGCAAATATGTTGACAAAGACCAAATCAGGAGTGTAATGAACATGACGAAGAAGGCCAGCTCTATCCTAGAAACAATTCCTAAGGGGCCTTTCACCAGCATAGGCTGTTTCCATAAAGCAAACCGATTCTTCATTGTTCCACTGCTGCTGCTGATAATCGAAATCCAACAAGAAAAACGTTAATATTATGTTACGCTAATATTCTTTTGTCAAATAAATACTTATGTCGCCCCAGTGAATCTGAAGCTAGCGCTCGAGCAAGAATCAATCTACTATATCAATATAAACATCATATGCTACCAGATAGTGGCAAAATCCAACAAGAAAAATTGTTATACATTATGCCAAGGACATATGTCAAGATGTGGGTTGAGACGGAGATATATAAGATCTCGACTCATTTTTAGAGTAATATTCTATTGTCAAATAAGTACTTGTGTTGTTAGACTTAAACATGAATCACACACCCAAACAAAAATCAACATATTCTTAATTCACAATCTAACGACATAAACATCTTATGTTACCAGACAGTATGGGAGTGTTGTTAAAAAAAATATTTTCCCTAATTCACATATGCCACGCACCTTTCCATTTTATGATCATTCAACTTCTTTCCCAGATGAAGATATACACAACCCAACACCGCAATGAACAAAATGGGAAATGTGTACACCAGAATTGTTCCACCTGCATAGTAACATTATTTACAAATAATAATTAGAAAACCTTCTTCTTACAAATTTAACTAAAAGCATTCAAAAAATTAATCAAGATTAATCTATTAATAGAACCTTCTGCTCCCAAATAGGTACTTGAGCTAGCCTTTAGTCTGATTTGAGGCTGCCAAATTTGCCTATATGTGTTGGTAGGCATCATGAGCCAAATTAAAAGAGTCCCCGGAAACACTACAAATATTGCTAGCAGCCTTATTGCTGCCCTCACAATTTGAATTCCTTCATGGGAAGGAGGTGATGTACTTTTCACAACCTGCACTGCATCCATCTCTGCAAATTCTATTAGTGACTTAATTACACAACTTCTGTGTGGTAATTAAGAATGTTAATGGAATGTGATGTATTTATAGGAGGGAATGAATTATATTGTATAGTAATGGCTATAGAATCTCAGGCTTTGGACTTATGGAAAACGGCATGGTTCATGTCCCAGCTGCAGCTTCCTCCAATGCTAGATTTCTTTACACTAAGGCACTTATCAGTTGGAGGTCATGAAAAAAGCTGTTTATTTTGTTTTCTAATTTTTTGTTTCTCTTTGTTTCGTTTTTGTTTTGTTTTTTTTTTAATGAAGTCAACCACACATGCAAGGATCATGCAACATTTTTTTCGATGATTGGATAATAACCATTTATAACTAACAAAGAAAGAAAAACATCCTAGAAATTTGTATAGTGTGACGGAAATATTAATATTATTAAATAGTAGTTGACGTGTTATAATATGAGTGAACTATATATTTTTGTTTTTGTATATAATATTAATATAAATAAGATATGTGTTATATAATTATTAATAATACTAGAGGCTGCAAGTGGTGAATTGCCCTGGTGATTAAGACGTTTTTATTCAACTCACTACATCTTGGTTTCAAACACTCACT
This sequence comes from Gillenia trifoliata, assembly GCA_018257905.1. Classification (NCBI taxonomy): domain Eukaryota; kingdom Viridiplantae; phylum Streptophyta; class Magnoliopsida; order Rosales; family Rosaceae; genus Gillenia; species Gillenia trifoliata. Next base: position 17,296,036 of record CM031086.1, read on the forward strand.
CCCTTCCTTAGTTTAGATTATAGTAGAATATCACTTGTAATAAAAAAGAAAAGTTAAAGACTTATTTAAAAAGTTTAATTATTAGGGACTCTTATTTTCGGCCCTACTTAAATAAATCATTGTTTTCTTTTTCTTAAGATGTAAAAATAAATTTGAAGATTATTATTATTTTTTAATCAAATGACATTATTTTCACGAAAGCTGCGTTTGTTTGGCAGGAAAAGAGAAATCACTTGCTTTCCCATATTTGGTAAGTCCGTCTTTGGAAAAAACTGTAATAAATGATGAAAAAAATAAAGGGAAAAGCAAATCCTCCACTCCATAGGTTTTCTTTTCCCTTTTCCCAACATTTAGAGTGGTGCTATGCCTCCCACCCACATTATTTTTACGATCCACCATAAAAAGGGAAAAATCTTGAGTGGTACGTACCATTGAATGGTACGACTATTGAATGGTTCAGATTAATTTGCAGTGGGCCCCAAATGAATCTTAACCATTTAACAGTACGTACCGTTTAATGGTACATACCACTGAAGTTGGACCCCATAAAAAGCTAAAAAAGAAAAACCTCTTTTCCCACCCACCCTTATTCCTAAAATAACCTTTTATTATATCTATAAATTCTTTTAAATTTTATTTGTTATAATAATATATATATTTCTATATATCTTTAACAAAAAAAAAAGATAGAAAATCATTGGGTAAATTACATTTTGTACTTTCAAGTTTGAGTCAAATTACAACTTCATACATGATCTTTAAAACATTGTAATGTCATACACCAACTTGTGTTTTAGTTGCAATTTCATACATCCGTTAGTCAATCCGTCAATTTGACCGTTAAATGATGATATGGCAACTACGGGCAAAAAGAAAATTAGAATTAAAAAGTTTTTTTTTCTTACATTAAAATTTGTAAAAGAATTATATTTTTAATTTTTTTTCCTATGTGGTATATTTGTGACAGCCACATTAACAAAATAGTGGGATCCGTAGTTGCCAAACCATCATTTAATGGTCAAATTGACAGTTTGACTAACGGATGTATGAAATTGCAACTAAAATACAAGTTTGTGTATGACATTGCAATATTTTAATGATGATGTATGAGCTTGAAATTGCACCCAAATTTGAGAGTGCAAAATGTAATTTAGCCAAAATCATTTAACCATCCCAAAATCCAAACCATCTGAGCAGCGGTCAAATTGACAGTTTGACTAACGGATGTATGAAATTGCAACTAAAATACAAGTTTGTGTATGACATTGCAATGTTTTAAAGATGATGTATGAGCTTAAAATTGCACCCAAACTTGAGGATGCAAAATGTAATTTAGTCAAAAATCATTTAGCCATCCCAAAATCCAAACCATCTGAGCAGCAGACTATAGCTGAACCACGACCCCAAAATTGCAGCCGCACCAACACCCAGGCTCCACCCCATCCAACCTTCACAGCACCACCATAGACTCAAAACTACCTACCTCCACAACTTCACCCATCTTCCTTTGCTGTACACAATCTCTTTCGTTGTCAGAATTGGATCGAGGTTGTACATTGTCATGAGAGAAAGGGAAATGAGAGGAGTTGAAGGGAAGGGAGCCGACATTGACGTCGCCGTGAGGGAGGCATGTGGGTGTGGATTTGTCGAGTTATAACAGTGGGAATGGGGTGGGGGGGCGGGTTTCTGATTTTCTTTTTCCTTTTTGCTATTTTAATATTTTAATGAAAAAAAAACTAATGCTCATGTGGCAAAATACAGTTGGTTTATTGTCTAGGTCCTTAATGTCATTCTCGAGGAGGACAAATTTGTCAATAACATTTTCACTTTTAAGCGGGTGGAAAAATAAGATAATGAGATGGGTTTAGCAGCACTCAACATTTATTGCACCCAATTAACATTGATTGCAAACTTTTAGGACAATAATACCCTTATTTAATATTGAAAACCCAATTATACCCATAATAATACTTCATATCAAACTTTTATTTTTTTACTTTATCCTCATCATTAAACTAATAAAAGACTAAATTGTCTCTCTATTTCCTATTTAATTTAGCAATTTCACCAAACATGGCAATGGAAAAATGCATTTCCCATATCCTAGGAAAAGTCATAGGAAATTATTTCCCATGAATTCATTTCTACGTACTAAACGCAGCCTAATGAGTGAGAGATTTAGGCTAAGCCATACAGTTTCAAGTTCATGGGAAAATTGAGATTTTAATGAAAGTGCAACTTTAGTCAAAGCCCAGGGGGTACACGAACAAATAAACTTTTTATTTTTATTTTTCTACAACATGACATTTGAGATGGAGGAATCCAATACATAACCTATGTGGTGTAGATGTAAATGCGCTTAATCGTTTGAGCTACAAGTCTCTTGCGTCAATGGAAGTCATTAAGGAAAGCGACATTGGATTGGAGGAATCGAACACACGGCCTCTGGTCCTTTAGTGTGGTAAATTGAAGAAAGATAATATATTGATATTATGATTTACAATTTACAATGCACATGTATATATACATGTATGACAAAAGGAAAAGATAGTGACAAAAAGAAGGGAGAGTCCACAGCTACAACAACTCTCATACTTCTGACCTATACCTTTACAAACTATGATTGATTAAGAGATAATTCGGTAAGGGGGGCAAGGTGGTAACTACAACCTTATCAACTAGAGTAAGATGGTAACTACAACCAGCCATATAATCATAACCCATTCAATACTCCCCCTTAAGCTGGATCAAGGACGTTGATTGATCCAAGCTTGAAAAGAAGACGTTGAAACTGAGCAGACGATAAGGCCTTTGTGAAAATATCAGCCAGCTGGTCATAACTGCGAGTATAGATAACTTGAATTGTCTTGGATTGAACCTGCTCTTGGACATAATGACAGTCGACTTCAATATGTTTGGTTCTTTCATGAAATACAGGATTAGAGGCAATATGCATAACGACCTGATTGTCACAAAAAAGATACATAGAGTGCTTCTTATGGAACCCTAAATACAAGAGAAGACCTTTGAGCCAAATAAGTTCACATGCAGTGGAAGCCATTGGGCCATATTCAGCCCCTGCGCTTGAGCGAGCGACAATATTTTACTTTTTGCTTTTCCAAGTGATAAGGTTGCCTCCAACAAAGGTGCAGTATCTTGTGATCGATTTTCTATCGAGATGATTGCCTGCCCAGTCGGCATCAGTGTACCAATGATCTAATTGTGACCATGTTTCTTCATGAGGATGCCACAACCAATTGAGCCTTTTAGATACCTAAGTATCCTTTTAACAACTTATAAGTGTGTTACTGTGGGAGCATGCATGAATTGACTTAGTAAACTTACATCATAAGTAATGTTTGGCCTCGTGATGGTGAGATAAGTAAGTTTGCCAACTAATCTTTGATAATAACTGATGTTACTGAGAAGTTATCCCTCCAAGTTTAACTTGAGTTTGCTGTCAAGTGGAGTACTTGCTAGTTTGTTGTCCATCATCTGGGCTTCTTGAAGCATGTCTAAGATGTACTTTCTTTGATTTAGAAACAAACCTTTATTGGAAGTTTTCATTTCAATCCCAATGAAATACTTCAATACCCCTAAGTCTTTATTAGCAACCTTTTGATGGAGAGAATGCTTAAGAGTATTGATTTCTTCAATGTTGTCACCTATGATGATAATATCATTAACGTAGATGTGAACAATCAACTTGCCATAGGAACCATGACGAACAAAAAGAGATGAGTTCGCATTACTTCTTTTGAAACCAGCAGCTTCTAGCATTGACCTTAACTTTGAATACCAAGCACGAGGTAACTGTTTCAATCTATAAATTGCCTTGTGAAATTTACAGACCATACTTGAATCATTTTCCTGTGGATGACCAAGGGGCAGACTCATATAAACTTCTTCCAAATCTCCATGTCAGAAGGCATTCTTAACATCCATTTGAAACAAGGGTCACTCATTATTCACGGCAATAGATAGTAGCACTCTCACTGTGTTCATTTTTGTAACAGGTGCAAATGTTTATTTGTAGTCTACTCCAAACATTTGAGTGAATCCTCGAGCGACTAACCTCGATTTATTTCTTTCAATTGAGCCATAAGAGTGGAATTTTATTTTATAAATCCACCGGCATCTCTCCACATTTTTTCCTTTGGGAAGTTTGACAACACTCTAGGTGCTATTTTCATTCAAAGCTTGTAATTCTTCATGCATAGCTTGTCTCCACACATCGTGAAGATTAGCTTCTTGAAAATTGTTTGGCTCATGGTCATTTGAGATCTTACTGAGAAAAGCAGCATGGGCACATGATACCTTGTTGTAATCGATGAAATTATCAACAAGATACCTTGCTGTGTAAGTTTCATAATCTTGCATTTTCAGTGGAGGATGTCGATTTCGAGGAGGATTTCTCTTAGGGGCACTGGAGTCAAGGTCGTTTCTGCAACCTCAATTTCTGTGACTTCATGTGAATGAAGATTGTTTGAATTTGAGAGCTCTTCTGACACTTCCATTTCTTCTACAATTATCAAGTTGTCATTTCTTGCATCAGAACTTTCAGTATTGGTTGACATAAAAGGAAGTTGATCACTGCTTGTAGCTAGAGTAGACAAGAGAACATGATCAAGAAAACCTTTCCCCTGAAAAACTAACTCTGAAGACTTGTTAAAGTAGGGATTTGCTTTCATCAAACTTAACATATCTTGAAACAAATATCTTCATAGTGCTTAGATTGTAACATTTGTAACCCTTTTGAGTGGAAGAGTATCCCACGAACACACACTTAACAACTTTAGGATCTAGCTTATCTCAATGTGGATCTTGTATATGAACAAGACAAGTGCAACCAAAAACCCTTAGATAAGAAAGATTAAGTTGTTTCCCTTTCAAGATCTCATAGGGTGATTTAGCATTCAAAACTCTACTAGCCAGTCTATTGATGAGATAAGTGGCAGTAAGTACCCCTTGAGACCAAAATCTTTTTGGAACATTTGTTTGCAACATTAGAGATCTAGTTTTTTCAAGTAAATCCCTATTTTTCCTCTTTGCCACCCCATTTTGTTGAAGGGTGCCAACACAACTTGTTTGGTGTATAATGTCATTTGTGCTCATATATTGTGACATGCTATTGGACATAAACTCAGTGCCATTGTCTGATCTAAAAATTTGAATTCGAGATGAAAACTGATTCATGAAAACATTGTGAAAGTCTTTGAAAGCAATAATTACTTCATTATTGAATTTCATTAAATACAACCAGGTGATTCTAGAGTAATCATCAACAAAAATAACAAAATACTTGTACCCATCAAAAGATTCTAGAGGTGTTGGACCCCAAACATCAGAGTGTACACCTTTAAATAATTTGCTAGCTCTAGACTTAGAGGAATTACAAGGAAGTCTTGTACTTTTTGACAAGTGATAAGTTTCACATTTGAAAGAAGTTTTACACAAACAAGGAAACAAGGTGGACAAAATATGTTCAGATGGATGTGCTAAGCGTTGATGCCACAACTGATGATCTTGAACAAGATTAGAGCTGACTTGAAATCCTTTTGGAACCTTAAAATCTTTTGACACATAATACAAGCCATCCAGAAAGAAATCTTCACCAATCTGCTTCTTGGTGGTAAGATCATGAAAAACAACATTGTAAGAAGAAAAAATGGCAAGACAATTTAGAGAGTTTGTGATTTTTCCAATGGACAATAGTTGGAAAGGAAATGAATGAACATATAGAGCTATGGACTCCACATTTTCAGAGATCAATTTTAACTTCTCTTTGCCTAGGACTGGAGCACCTTTACCATTTGCAACAGAAACATGAGATGGTTTTAACAATGACTCAAAATCATACAAATTTGAAGTTTGATTTGTCATGTGATCAGTGGCACCTGAGTCTATAATCCAAAAATCATGCTTAAGCCTAAACATTAAGAGCAATTGAGAAAGCATTCAAAATACCTGAAATCTCTTCAGGAGTCACACCATCTGCTTCTACCAAGAACCCATCAAATTTACCAAGAAGTGCAGTGGAATTGTCGTCACTGCTACAAGTACCAGTCACTCTATCACAGTCAGCACTTCATTTGTTCTTTTGTTGAAGGTACGCTACAAACTCTTTGATCAAAGATGTAGGATTTGCAGTAAAAATTTGATAGTCTTTCAGTAGAGATAGCAAAGGCATGGTTGGCTTTGGGATTGTAATTTTGAGAGCCTTTCTAAAAGCTCTTGTGATCTCTTGCACTTCTGTGATCTCTATCAAATTTTGGCTTTAACTTAGGATGCAAAATCCAACATCGATCTCTCATATGTCCATTGTAGTTGCAGTAAGTGCATTTTAGTTCTAATCTCTTGCCCTTGTACATTTTGTCTTCAGATTGCTTGTGGTTGGTCACAAATGCTCTAGCTTCAATAACACTAGCCTTTGTCTCCACATTCATGACCTTTCTACGAACTTCTTCTCTCTGAATGGTGGTGCACTAGCAAAGGATGGAAGATTAGTGCTAATTAAAATATGGCTGCGGAGATCTTCATATTCCGAGCCTGAGCTTGCGAATGATTGGAAGATCTTATCCTCTTCAGCTTTATTCTGTAGCACAACAACATCTGTAATTAATGGTTGATACATATCAAGCTCGTTCCACTTGTTTTTCATGCTACCAAGGTGATGTACAAAGGATTTTCCCTTTTGTTGCATGCTAGCCAGATCCTTCTTCAGCTGGAAAACTTGAGTTGTTTTGATTTCCATACATCTCTTTAACTACCTCCTAGAGAAGATAAGAAGATTCACAGAAACTAAAAAATCTCAGCTAACTTAAACTCCATGGAGTTGAGAATCCAGGACATGACAAGTTGATCTTTGCTCAGCCAGGATTCATATGATGGATATAAAATTTCAGGAACCTGAACTTTTCCATTGATGAATCCTAGCTTGGATCTTCCTCCGAGAGCAAGAGTGATAGCTCTCAACCAAGGAAGATAGTTGAACTCATTTAGCATTACAGAACACAGTCGCTAATTCGGATTGACTTCAACTTCATGAAGAGTTGCTAGAGAAATGAGAGAACTCTGAGCCTTAGGACTAAAAGGATTCTTTTCTACCATTCTTAAATCAGTAACAAAAGAAAGAAAAGAAACACAACAGAGACATGCCAATTAAAGATCCTGCTCTGATACCATGTGGTAAATTGAAGAAAAATGATATATTGATATTATGATTTACAATTTACAATGACACATGTATATATACATGTATGACAAAAGGAAGGGAGAGTGACAGAAAGAGGAGAGAGTCTACAGCTACAACAACTCCCATACTTCTGACCCATACCTTTACAAGCTATGATTGCTTAAGAGACAACTACGTAAGATGGGTAAGGTGGTAACTACAACCCTATCAACTAGAGTAAGGTGGTAACTACAACCAGCCATACCGTAACCATAACCCATTCAAAATCTAGTGTAGAGGTAAATACAAAATTTACAAATTAAAATGCTCTTAATTACTTGAATTATAAGCTTTATGTGTAAAAGTTAATTGAAGTCATTTTGGAAGAAGAAACTAATGGAAGTGACCAAGAAATTTGGTGGAAAACAAAAAGGATGGATTTGTTCCAAAAATACATTGAATTCTTTTCTTATTTTTTACTATTGAGCTTAGTATTGCTCAACCATCTTTCCTTGCCTCTTGACTCTGAAAAAGTTGCCCGTTCAAACTATCTTTTGAGGCATTAGGCCGTGAAACTTGAAGTCTCACAGGTATTTAAAACTAGTACATGAGATTCTGTTCATTTTCAAAATATTCTCAGTTTGCAATTAATTTATTCAATGCATGAGTTTTATGCTGTCCATTTTGTATAAGTTGTTATTTTCACTTGTTCAACATTAATAAACAAAACCAGAACATTCTTTTTCATTGCTGTACTGCTACTTTGTACATTTACGATGAGAGTTTTGAAATCCCAAAAAAAATTAAGAGGACATATGCAAAAACAAAAAGTAATACTTGGCGATTCAAAGAATAAGTAGGAGCTCGTACTTCAAATTTTTTATTTTCAATTCATAGAACTTCGTGTTTATGATCAGAACCATGATCATATTATATAAATCACTTTATAAAGATTATCTCTGCAAAAAATCAATTAAAATTAAAGTCGTTTAATGAATGAACTATATAAAAACATATGGGCAGAAATGGTAAAAGCATTACGAACCGTCTATCTATTTGTTTCATTTGATTGACTAAACGATCTTAGTTTTAATTCATTTTTTACAGAGAGGATTTTTACACAGTGACTTATTATGAACGAATCCAATTATAAGCATGAAGTTTTGTGAATCAGACACGAAGAATTATGAGTAGGAGTTTCTACTCATCCTTGAGTACGTAGTGCCAAGCTGATTGAGTCGATCACCAGCTAAAGCTGATTGACTCGAAATGCAGATTTTCTGCCAAACCCGATGAACAAATAGTTGCAACTTCATGCCTCAAAGTCTTTGGACCACTCGCAAGAACTCCAATACTTGATCCTTTGCACTCAAATATCAACTCTGCAAAACCAAAAATTAAAATAAAGCAAACATGGGTTAGGCTAGTTGGCCAGGACTGTGGCCACTTCCTACATCCAAATTCGAGCCCCCTTGAGGTCTGGTTTTCTTTTTGAGTATATAAGTGTGACAGTAAAATGACTTACTCTTGAGGTCTGGTCTTTCACCATAGTGCACATTGGTAGCTTGGGCAAGAGACTCTTGGGGAAGGCTTTCCAACTCTCTACCAGCACTGTAAAACAGTGACTGTGGTGTCCCCATTGGTGATGACCCTTCCATGTTCTGAATCTGCTTATTTTCCATAGCATTCTTTTTCTTGTTCCATAAAACTACTCCACTAGCTGTTGAGGCTATAGCAGCACATATAACCAACATGTTAAGCACAGCTCTTATAGAATACGAAAATATCCTGTTCGAATTGTGATCAATCGGGTAAATATAGTATTGCGTAATAATCCCGATCAAGATGAGGAACATGATGAAGGAAGATGTGATGATTAAGGCAAGCCAAAGCCAGTGATTTGTTCCCAAAATTGGTGATACAGGTGCATCTGTTGCATTTGGTCTGAACCATATAGACCGAAGGGGCTTCGAGCCATCTGTTTTTGGTTCTGTCTCTCTTGTCACATAGGCCTCGATTTGGAGGTCCAGGTTGGACATGTCGATTGAGGTGCTGGACATTGGAAGAATGAGGTGTAGCATGGTAAGGTCCAATGTGTTTTTGAATGCACATATTAGGATCACGTTCGGAACTTTGCATTTGAATGATGTGCTCAGCAGGAGGAGCTCTCGGATTATGGATATGAATGGGGTAATGCCGTTGCCTCCACTCACCATCACAAGGGTGTCATGGCTACAAAAAAGATCTCATTCATTAACTTTGCATTCGTTAATATTTTTAAAAGACCGAAACTTAGAAAGTAGAACAAGGGAATTATTTGTTTCGTTGTGTTGCAAACCTTAAAAAATGAGTTGAAGAAGGTCCATAAGGCCCTTCTACAGCGACCTCAATCTGACCGGTTGGAGAAGGGGATGAAAGCATTTGACAAAGCTTCTTTGTCCAACTTCCTTCACTTTTGACGACGGTGCTGATCATTTCTGGTTCCAAACTACTGTTGGAAGTAATAGTGAAAGGATGCCACTGCATCTTGGAAATACTAGGTACATTTATGAACATGACGCTTGTTGGATTATATTTCAGCCCTACCCATATAAAAGAACATGAGAAAAATGAAACTAATTACTCATAAAAAATAATATTATTCATTTTAAGCATATCTTTGTTTCTTTTTTTATATTGTCGGTAATAATGTATTACGTGATTCTCTTTTAACTGACAGTCTAACATGTTATGTTATCAAACTGTTTGTTAACCTAGACCACAAATTCAAATAAATATCTTCATTGTCTGGCAATGTAACATGTCTGACTCTATGTCTAGAGTTTTGCACAAGTACTTCAAAAGTGTTACCTGGGGTCTTGGTCAAGTTGAGCTCTATGGTTTCGCATGGTAAAACCCGTGCAGAGACTAATCGGACTCTTGCTCGGGACTGTAAGAATCTCAAGAAACGATCAACCAGGAAGAGGTAGAAACCGGGGAGCATAATGCAAGTATAGGCGATGCCAACATGAAGGATAAAGAAGATCATGAAGAGGATGTAAAGGTAATGAGTGTAGAAGAAGAGCTCAAACATTTTACGCCTAATGCGAGGGATGGTAGTTGCCCACATGATCAGTCCAGGCAGCAAACACAGCTCTCCAGCTATGTTTGATACGCCAATTTTATCCCATCGTACCATCTACAATCAAACAAAACATAACACATTAGTGATGGACAAGAACAACAAGCATGTAATGTAACAAAGAGAGAAGTATTGCGCAGAAGGAGAAAACCAGAGTACAATTATTTCTCTTTTATAAACTTCAGATTATTTCTTCTTATAGACCAGTTGTATCACTTTGGCCTCCAAGCATTTTAGTCTACCTTCATTCTTACATCAATACATGAACAATATATTTGTAGTAGTTCGATACATAGTTATAAGAATGAAGGTAGACTAAAAATATATTGTTCATGTATCGATGTAAGAATGAATTGATCATCTTGGCAAATTATCCACAACAATGAAGGAAGACTAAAACAATTTTGGCAGATTTATTATATTCTCACATCAATGAATCATACATGTGCCAAGTAAACAATTCATTTGTGATACGACAACTTTGTTGTGGATAAATTATCTCATCATAAAAATACCTTTTAAAAAATGTATCGAAATTATTACATCGGATGGAATTAAAAAAGCTTAATTACATTTACATCCCCTGAAATGAGTCTCTTAACTCTCTCAAACTCAATTTGTGGTTAATTTACTCTCTACCGTCAATCCGTTAATAAATCTGCCAAAATTGTTTACCTGGCACATGTATGATTCATTGATGTGTGCCACATAAGTGTTATGTGGAAATTTTTTAAATAAAATTCAGATCTTTTTAAACCCGTAAATAAGCTAATTTTGAAAGTTGTCATATGAGTGGTATCTTGAATTATTATTTCTAACGATATGGGTCCTAATTAACTGTCCCGCTTTGTGGCAAATACTATACTCCAAGTTAAGATCGGAGTTTGAGTTTGAAGAAGGGGAATGAGTCATCGACCCGCAATGGATAGAGAAGGATTTATTCAATCCTCACAAGAAGATTTAGGCAAAAAATTAGGATATGCTCTGGAAAAATAAAACTTTTCATTTCTTGTTGTTTACTTGTTCGTTATTTGAACTCTTCTCCAAAAATAATACATGCATGAAAATAGGTGTAGACGTGGAAGAAACTTGCACGGCTGTTTCTAACGTTCTAGTTCTCAATTAAAATCAAAATTTTCAATTCAAATTTCTCTTATATTTCCTCCAAAAGACAAAAAATTTCAAACAACTAAATAAATATAGTGTGAATAATTACCTGGGAAATTTGATTAGTAACAGCCCAGTAGATGATGTAACAAAGGCCATGAGCTGTGAAGAGTGCCATGCCTATGTGTCCAAGCCATATATGGTACTTGATGCTACCTTCAGAGGTGAGACCAAACAGTGCCAGAACCGAAGAGCCACGTGCCACAGGGAAGAAGAGAAATGCAAGGCATATGTTCCCCACAAGCCCTAGACTCAATGCTGCACTGTCCAATTTAGGTTTCCATCTGGCAACATTATCACAGAAAAAATTAGTTAATCCTAATTAAATGTACTATTTTATTTAATTAATCTCAAGTTTTATCACAATTCCCGATGAAAATGACTTCCGCACACTTTATTTTTTCTCTGTATACCCGTATTTATTTTTTAGTCTTTGACTAGAAAAAATAAATATTAAAAATGAATTAATGGACAAAAATAAATAGGAGTATGCAAAAAAAGAATAAGGTGTGCTGAAATCTGTTTCCTTCTAGTTTAGATCTTGGCACTCAAAATTGTATTTTATAATTTTCAAGGGCTTTAGATTAGGGGAGGGGTGCTTTAGAAGTGCGAGAGAAGCTAAACTGGGAATACCAAAATCACTGCGTGCCCTTTATTTTAAGGGTATTAGTAGATTGATCTTACATTTGTTCGTCCTGGTGTTTTGCTGCTGAGATTTTAGCAAATTTGTTCCGCAAATATATTGAGAATGACCAAATCAGGAGTGCAACGAACATGACGAAGAAGGCCAGCTCTATCCCAGAAACAATTCCTAAGGGGCCTTTTACCAAAATAGGCTGTTTCCATACTGCAAACCGATTATTCTTTGTGCCATTGCTGCTGCAGATAGTCGAAATCCAACGACAAGAAAAACGTTATGCCGATATTCTTTCAACAAATAAATACTTATGTTTGCGAGACTGCGAATCTGAATTACACACTCTAGCAAGAATCAATAATCTAATCTTCAGTTCGACAACATAAACATCTTTTGAAAAAAAAAAAAACAGTTTCCCTACTAATTGACATATGTCACGCACCTTCTCATTTTACGATCATTCAACTGGTTTTCCAGGTGAAGATAGACACAACCCAACACCGCAATGAACAAAATGGGAAATGTGTATACCAGAAGATTTGCACCTGCATAGCAACATAAATATATACATCAAACAATTAATATATAATATTGCTTGTAAGAAAAAAAAATGATATATATAAAATAATCAGAAAACCTTCTTCTTAGCAATTTAACTAAATCATTAAAAAAATAATCAAGATTAATCAATTATTTGAACCTTCTGATCCCAAATAGGTACTTGAGTTAGCCTTTCGTCTGATTTGAGGCAGCCAAATTTGCCTATATGTGTTGGTAGGCAGCATGAACCAAATTAAAAGAGTCCCCAAAAAAACTACAAATACTGCAAGCAGCCTTACTGCTGCCCTCACAATATGAATTCCTTCATGGGAAGGAGATGATGAACTTTTCACAACCAGCATTGCATCTATCTCTCTGCAATTCTCTCACTGATTTTTTTTTTCGGTTATTGTTCATTCAGTGACTTTAATGAGAATATTGTTTTTTCAAAAAAAAGAAAATTGAGAAAATTGTTTATTTTTTATAGAATGTGATTATAGGAGTGAATGAATTGTATTGTATAGTAAATAGTAATGGGGTATAGAATCTATGGCTTGTCAAGTTGGAGGAGTGATGACAAAAGCTGATTTCCAAGTCAACCACACACATGCAACATTTTTATGATGATTAATTGGATAATAATCCCCTTATCACAAAAGAAAGAAAATTTCCCCAAAAAGTTTTGGAACTGAAATACTGGTATTATTAATCTACGTGCTATAATATAAGTGGCTCACTATTTTATATGTTTAATGTAATATTAATATTATGAGCAAAACTTGTATTATCACATTATTAAATTGTAACAACATGGGACGATATTAGAGTTGTATTATATTTTGTATTTATTTATTATCTATATAAAAAACCACAAAAATGCTAATTAACAATGATTATATTTTTCTTTTAAAATGACAATGGTGAAAAAAAGTGTGAAACAAAATCAAAATTTTGAACCCAGTACACTCGGAAGTGACAAATTATAAGGATATGTAATGTAATGTAACTTAATTGGGTAAGAGTATTCACTCTACTCTTGAGTTCGGATCCTTCAACGCAACATTGCTCTATAAAAATTAAATCTTAAAATAAAATAAGATGTGCTTGAAAGATTGTGTATTTTTGGGGTTAGAATTAGATAAGATGTGCTTGAAAGTTTGTCGCCACGTGACTTATTGCAATATTTGTAGGCAAGCTTGTGCCTTATGTGTGTGTTGCTTGCATGCGAAATATATGGCAACTATATTTTCCTCATGGATAAAACATTCTTAAACTGTTATTTGTAGGCAAGCTTGTGCCTTATGTGTGTGTTGCTTGCATGCGAAATATATGGCAACTATATTTTCCTCATGGATAAAACATTCTTAAACTGTTTTTTTTTTTAATTTAAAAATGGAACAAGCTAGTGTCCAATTAATGACAATCTATTCTTTCGGAGGCCGGGAAGACTCATAGAGGCATTTCAATCTCCTCCTGACACCATTGTATGATTCACCAGCGCCAGGAATCGAACCCAGGACAAGCCGTGTGAAATACTAGTCTAAAATTCGCCCCAACTATGGAGTCACCTCATGGTGGTTCCCAAACTGTTGACTATATCTTCTTACACAAAATCTGGGCTGATCAATGCAGTTATGAAATTTCTTCATTATATACCTTTAGGGGTGAAATTTTTTACCAAATTGCCGTACCAACCGAATTACCAACTGTACTATACTAAATTTATATCAAAATTTTGTACCAATTAGTAATGGTACGATATTTGTACCTGTGGTAATGGTATCCAAAACTATTACCGCTAGTATACCATATCGAACCAATATTATATAATTATATTATATATATATATATATATATTGTAATTACTATTAATTAACTTTTGTATAGAAAAATAAATTCCATAAAGATGAATAATGAATATTGATACCATGACACTTTTAGGGCTACAAAATATGAGCTGAAGACGTAAAAATTGAAAAAAAATACGTTTTGGGACTTGAGTTAGACTTTAAAAAAATAAAAAAAATTGCTCAAAAAAATTGTCTAATAACAAAATGGTAATACCATTACCATACCATACCAACCGAATTATTTGACATACCGAAAGTTTGATATAGTAATGATAATAAATTTCGTTATACCAAAAGTTTGGTATGTTAATTGGTACAAAGATTTTGGAACGATAACTGTACCAAACCCACCTCCATATACCTTAATTTGCATGTTATTAGAAATTTTACTTTTTACTTTTTCTATTTCAAGAAAATCAGATCATGAATAGTATCAAAAGTTATCTATATATAAGCATGGTAGCCAACTCCCTCCGGCTCCCTATATCTTCTACTTCAAGGAACTTTGACAGAAGATCAAGGGTCGAACTCTTACCGTAAATGTGGGAAGTACCATAATATATACTGAAGCTATAAACACAATCGACCTATGTATGTTTACTCGAACTCATACCGTAAACGCAAAAGCAAGTAACTTACCACTAAAGCTATAAACCCAATCAACCTACATATGTCTAGTCCTCTCACCATAACTAAAACTTAATTAGCAAAGTTTCATTTTTCTCATATTTATTAAAGACCAAATTTTTTACTCTAAACCCTAGTTTGTCGTAATTTTTTTCTTTCAATTTTGTCGTAAAAGTTATTATATTAGTTCTAACAAAATCATCCAGTTGATACAAAACTGAGACATGCATATTAACATGCTAAAGTAATTGGAATTACCTCATCAACAATTAAAACAAAATTATCCAGCATATACAAACCAAAATAAGAGTCGGATAAACTGCGAAAAGCTGTTGCAGTGAGAACTGAGAGTTTGGCAAGCTACCCAACTGAGCAATCGCTAGGCCTCCAGTGTGAAACTACAGGAAATGTAGCAAGAAATTGATACGAATCAGACTGCGGCATTATCGGGAAATATTCTCTTGCCAAACCGCACAACATGTTTTGCTGCTAGATCGTGAACCAGAACCATTGATTCGGTAGAATTGTGTTACAATTTCTAACAAGAGATCATTACTCAATACATACGCAAACGTGAATTTTTTACATTTCATGGTGTTTCATATAACCTATTAACTATAGAATAACAATACAACATCCATTTTCAAACTCAAACTTACAAAACATCAGCTGGTGTTTATTGATCCTGTATGTACTGCTGTTCTACTTAACCGAAAGCTGTGTGTTTCCATGCTTGAGATTAACTTCTGAAACATCGGTGGGAAGTTTCGACCATCCCACGAATTCCTTCCCACTCATTCTCCTACGCATGACCAATGATATACTCAGCAGCAAACAGGCGGCGGCAACCAAAGGAACCGCAGCACCAATATTTCCTCTCGGCCAGTTCCTCAAAACCCACCCGGCGCAATGCTCACCATCAAGACTCCCCATTGAGTTATTCAGCCTCATGATCTCAATCCCATTCAAAATCCCATCAATGGCATAAGGCACACTCATATTCGATGGCCCTACACTCACGGACAGAACACCCGAATCCTCTCCATCAACCACGAAATCCACATAGAATGGAGAAGCCAACATGTAGTTCGCAGCCATAGACAAATCCAAATTCTCATATGCCAAATTCCCATTCACATAAACATTGAAATACAGCAATCCAATCGAAATACTTGCAATGTCACAAAAATGCATCCGAACAAGATACTTATATCCTCCAACGGCAGGAAAAACCCATGTCATATTGACATTCGGAATCGTAGCATTCGCACTATGAATCACCCGGGCAGTATTATACACATTATCTGGACCAACTTCCCTGCTAGCCCCTCCATCCTGGTATATAATCCGACCACCAAAATACACCCTTTTCGACCCGGAATCCGATTCCAAATACTCATCATCAGTAACCCAAGTCCTCCACAGAGTATCGTTAAACGGAGTCACTTTCAAACCTCCCACATTAACCCTATACACAACCTGAAGGGCTTGCTTAATTAACCCATTAAAATTCTCAACTTTCTCATCACTCACAAATTTCGCTGTATCAGCAACGAGATCCTTCGGCGCAGAAATCACCTCAATCGCATTAACAAACGCAAAGTTTGATTTTTTAGCAGGAACAAATTCAATTACAAGCTTTTTGGTATCGACCCAGATCAAAAATTCCATAACCATGGGGATTTTTGCAGCTCTAAAGTCGGTCAAAGCCACAAACCCATTGACCAAAACATGAAATTGAGCATCATTCCAATCCAATTTCAAAGAATTAAAGGTCTGGAAATGGAGGCGTACCATGTGGGTTCCTGCGTCGCGGATCTGGAACTCGTACTTGGACGGCCGCCGGAAAGCCCTGCCGGTGCTGTAGATTTGGGGGGAATTGGGAGCTGGGTTTTCATTTCTGAGCGGGATGGAGCGAGTTGAGGAGGAGAGGGAAGAGTCCGGCTTGGAGGAATCGGGAACGAAGCGACGGTTGTCGACGGTGGATTCCGCGGTGGAGCCGCAGTCGACGAGGTAGTTGTCTACGGGAGAGAAGGAGGAGTGCGAGAGGGCGGAAAGGGTAGAGAGAGAAAGTAGGGAGAGAGAGAAGAGGAGCTTTGTGTACGGAAACTCCATGAGAGGGGAGTGTAGAATTCAGAAACGGTGGAAGAGAGGAAGACCGAGACTTCAGTTTCGGGTGTGTGTTTTGAAAGGGTGGGAGAATCCGAGTCGTTGGCGGGACCCACGCGCTCGGAGCTGATGGGCTGGAGGTTTTGGGTCGACGTGTCCACGTCGGATTCTTAAGTGGTGCGGTACAACTGTGTGTAATGTGTATGTATGTATACAGAGAAGAATTTATATGAAACGGGTCACTGTTATGTGTTATTTTTTGTCCAATAACATATTGTTATGTACAAGTTTTTCTCTACATAACAATATATTATTGAATCGAAATACTGCATAACTATAAATTTTTTCCATGTAAATTACTCTCGTGTATATGACCAATTTTTGTCGACATCATTGATCATACCTATCTGAAAATTATATTTTAAATTGTCACACGCTCATAGTATAGATAATTTGTCCTTTCGAATAAAACGAGGTTACATAAAAATAATGAAGGGTTTGCTCAAATAATATATTTTTCGGAAAAATTAGTATTTGGTCTCTAATTATTAATGTATTTACATATTTACATGTTAGTTATATAATTTTTTTAAAATAAATAATTTTTTTAAAATAAAAATTGGTAATTGATGTAGGGTTTTAAGATGTCACATTCCGGACCGGCTTCGCCGTAGTACAATATTGTCCGCTTTAGGCCACGCCCTCACAGTTTTGTTTCTGGGAACTCACAAGCAACTTCCCAGTGGGTCACCCATCTTGGGATTGCTCTAGCCCAAACTCGCTTAACTTCGGAGTTCTGATAGAATCCGAAGCCAGTGAGCTCCCAAAATGCCTCGTTTTAAATGAATGTAGGCATGTACATATAAGGAACATCACTCCCTTTCCATTAATCGATGTGAGATGTCACATAAGACTCACACCTTCATTAATCTTCTAATTAATTTTTAACTTAAAACATTTTTCCAAAATACAAAATTAAAATTAAAATTAATATAAGTTTGTACTCATTTGTTTTATAAAAAAAAATTAATTTTTTAATCTTAAATGTACCCATTCATATAATTTTTCGATTTTTTAAACTTAAATGTACCCCATTCTTAAATATACCAATTTGTTATATGTAAAATGTATGATTTTTTTTAAAAATGTAAAATATCCATTTTTTTGATGTAAAATATCCATTTTTTTAATATAAAATCCATTCAATTTTTTTCTAATCCATTTTTAAAACTTATATAGGTACATTCTTTTTCTTTGATTTGAGAATGTATCAATGTCAAGTTTATTTGATGAAATTTACTAATGTTATTAAGTCTAATATCTTTTTCTTTTTTTTGGTGTGTTTTTGAAGAATGTGCCCATGTTTTGAATTTGAAGAATCTACCAAACATTTTATGGTACAATAATGTTTTAGTAAATTTTGATGAATGTACCCAAGTTTATATATATATGTTTTTTTTATGGCAATTAATTGCGTCGAGTTTGGGTTTAGATAGAATGTAACTATGAGTTAATGCACACAACCAAAACAATGATTTGGCTCATGTTGTCACTTTTGATATTGGTTTAGAGCTGCAAGGTGTGAAAGAAAGTTGAATTAATTGCGTCGAGTTTGGGTTTAGACAATACGAAACTATGGGTTAAGTCGGTATGGTGCTATGACTCTCTTTGGAAAACCATGAGGATGTGGAGTGGCATCACTGTTTTGTCCATTTAGTTTGATTTTGTTTAATAATTACTATAAACTCATTAGGAGTTTGTTGGTTTTGAATTTTTTCTATAGGTGATGCAGTTAAACCCATGTGCATCATACTCTCTATCAGAATATGATTTAAAAGTTTTTGTTCTCACATGGTCTCCGTATAAACACAAAATTCGTGATTCTATTTATCCTTGTGATTTTTGTGGTTTTTGGTTGGAATTTTTAAAAAATGACTTTTTGAATTTGATTGTGACAATGAATCTCAATGTGGAAATGATTTTTTTGAGCGTGAAGTAATCGCTCACTTGGCCATACTTGTTTAGACTACAGCACAAACTTTGGTCAGCACCTTCTTTGTCTTTGAGTATGTAAGGACTTTAGATAAGAAAATGGTTTTCCTTTTTCCAAAAAAAAAAAAGAAAAAAGAAAATGGTTTTCCTCCTAGAACAAGAAAAATTATTTTTCCGGAATGAACACAATGATCGAAGTTGTGACAGTTTCATAATTTCCTGCCCCATACATAACCACAACTTACAAATTTATAATTTACAACAAAAAAAATGCACAAAATTGACATCTTTTTTTCATCCTGACAACTTAGTTGCAACATGCATGACTGATAAATTGAAATGAAGGTATATTTGAATTCACATTCAATCTTTTTCTTTGTTATACTAAACTAAATTCTCTAATCAACATAAATATTCGAATACAAGGGGATGTATGGTAACTAAATTTTCTGTTTTTTTTTTTTGGTTGAGAAAGAATGAACAAAATTGTGAATGGGAAGGCTCTTAAAAATCATATATACTTTACCTCACTTCAACCACTTCATCTTCATTGCATGCTCCTACCTCAATAGCCATGGTGCCTTTCTTCTTTTTACTTGGCAAGATTCTGCAACAATTTCTCCTTGGAGACTGTTCAAATTACAAGAACATATATTCTTTAGTAATGGATGTCAACTAAATGAAAATAAATTAGATGTGAAGCTTGCTTGCATTCGAAGAAAAAATTAACCTCACATCAATCAACGTCTCACACATATTATGCTAAAAAACTGACACTAATATTTATCTTTAAATTAATTACCTTGTCCCATAAATGCGGATCATATGATTTATAGACATATACTCTGTCAATGCGAGAGGGATTTGCCATCTTCCAGTTGCATTGGGGATTCGGTACTTGATCGTGAACATATTCAGTTGCCGTATGATTTGTATTTTTGTTGTTCACAGCATTCGTCAAGTAATACACAAATGGTTTTTGACAAGGGTGTCTACTGACGGGACGAGTGTTGAATTCGTAGCCGGTGAAGTCAGCTTTCTTGTACCAATTGATGAACGTCCTAGCTGGCTGTTCAATTTCTCGTGGAGAGAAAATGCCCCGAAGTATTTGAACCGCATAGCCCCATGAGACGGATACGGTCCAGGAGCGGGTCTTGTCGTAGCAAATGGATTGTTGCATGAGTCCGGCCGGGTCGATCTTCATGGGGACGTTAAGCCTTTGTAGGGCATGGACTCGGTCCATGTTGGGGAATATGGGATCAACGAGATCTAGGTGGTGAAGTGATACCAGGGGCGCGACCGGATGAGCTGCTAGGAGTCCGAACACGCTCCCATATACATCAAACTGGTCAAATTCCAGAAAAGAAAACAAATTTATCGATGATGAAGAAAAATACTGGTCTAAAATTGTTCAAATGTATAATATAATTAGAGATTAGGCTACAATACTTATATATATGTAATATAATCATTATTTCGACAGTTAGATGGTGATTGTATTAATTACATATATTCATATGCATTATATTTGACCGTCAAATGATAATTGTACTAAATACATGTATAAATATTGTAGTCAGTTCCCATAATTAGATACTGAAAACGAAAAAATCAACAATTCACAATTTTAAAAAAAAAAATCGAGTGTCACCCACCATTAATAATGACTTTGCAATATGGTCATGTGACTCATGCAACTCACGTTGGAAATTTGTGTACAATCAATTGAATCAGATTATGGTTCAAAGGGAATTCCAAAGGCTTAGCTAAAAGGAGTCCATTTGTTTATGGAATCATATAAAGACACCACAAAAGGCTTATGCAACATAAGTCAAGACTCAATTACATATTGTATTGGACGGTGGTAAAGGAAGACTAGGGCACCCAACACCACCAACAAATTCCAATCATAGTCTATTCCGTTCCGTTAGAAAATTAAAATAAACAATATGTAGTAAATTAATTAACTCTTGATCAAGCCTAATCAGACACTTTGCCTCTTGTTTTTTTTGATTTCACCATAAATTTAAAACAAACTCTTGGAAGAGTGGAAGTAACGTTAAGAATGTGCAATCCGAAGAGTGGAAGTAACGTTAAGCTTTATGAACTAACAAAAGGATTTAAAACAGAAACGTTTTGATTTCACCATAAATTTTGGCTTGTATTTTTTCACAAACAAAACACATTAGCAATTACGACACTTTTAATCTTTACACTAGTCCAAATCATTAACAAGACTTACCATAAAGTTTCCTCACTTCACTTTCCTCTATTTTTTCAGTAACCAAACAAAAAATAAGACATAGTGATATCAGACTAACCTGGTGAAACCCTTGTTCTTTGGTGAGAGGAACACCAAGCTCAGCCATACAAGCCTGCAGCCTGTCATCTGAGCCGTACAATCTTGTATACCTCTCAATGCACCTGTCCTGCATTTTCTCTAGGGCTTTGGCTAAAGGGTAACTTATAGCAATCCCACCTCCACCATATGCCATATTATGTGAAAAATAAATGTTCTGCAAGTGACTCTCCGACGAGCTTCCGATGTAATAAAATTGGTTATGGTCATATTTCTGCAAAACCCTAACCAAATTTTCAGGAACAAAAACTGTGTCATCATCCCCCATCACAAACCACCTCACACTCTCCATGCCGAGCCTGAAATTCTCCGACACAATGCGCGACAAGCGTATGGCTGACCGGTGGCCTTTCGGGTGTGTGTACGCGAACTTGGTTGTGTCACTAGAAATCTTTATTGGCGGCAAAAGGTGTTCATCCTCCTGTTCAACTTTTACCGGCTGATCCATCCAAACATTGCCTCTCATTTGGTCCGGCCTCCACCATAGCTTGACGTAGTTTTTTCTATTTTTCCACAGATTGGCCGAGGCTGCAATGCCGAAAACTATGTGGGATATGTTTGTTTTGGGCTCTTGGAGTTCTAGGTGTGCCGGTGCCGGTGGGGATATCCGCTGAGATGGGGCAGCGGGAGCCTCGGATTGGAGATGGGACGTGACAGAATATTGTTCCCTACAAAGATTGGAAGGTAAGACAGATTTAAGAGAGTAAGAGATGTAGGTGAAGGAGATCACAAGCAAGAAACATATTGTGATCTTTGTGGAGGTCCATGGGTAGAGGCTTTCTGCCGGATCTTTCAGATTGATTTTCATGGCGGAGAGAGGCTCAAACTTTTGGGTTTTGGTTCATAATTTCAGAGAGAGAGAGAGAGAGAGAGAGAGAGAGAGAGAGAGAGAGAGAGAAGAGGAGAAGAGAAGAGAAGAGAAGAGAAGAAAAAGAGAAGATCGAAGTCACATAGTTTGATCGATTTTTCTAACTTGGTAGAATTTTAGAGAGAAACAAAAAGCAAGAGTGGGACAGTCACAATCTCTATCTAATAGAACTAGCTAGCAGATAAATCAGGGCATGTGGTTGGTCGTCTATCTGGAAAAGAAATCTAAAGATTGCTAAAACACAACTGACTTTGGTTCATAATCTCCGGCGGATTTCTATATATCTACATTTTTGGTGGATACTTGAAAAAGGTTTTAGACTTTTGTTGCCATGGATTGGTCAAGTAGTCCTCTCACTTTCACACTTTGTCTTTTTGGTCTATTTATTTATTTATTTCATACGAGATTTGGAATAAATACTCTAAATAACTTACTTGAGCTATAAGTTTTTTTTAGAGATAATAAGTTTTCAGAATTCATGTGTTTTATCTATTTTTTGTCACTCATATAGATTTTATTTTGATAGTAATGGGTCAAACTTTAATAATACGTCTGTTAAATGGTTTAAAATTCATTTGAGGTCTACCGCAAATTGATCTTGGACCATTCAATGAACGTACCATTAAATGATACGTACTACCCAAGATTTTTTCGATAGTAAGATAAGAGCATGTGCACCCATAGCCCAATTGCAAGGGCAATTGCCCTACCAACCCTTTTTTATTCCTCTAGCAGGCCATTTTGCAAAGGGCAAGAGGTGGGCCCAACCATGCCCAACCTCAAGCCTGAGCAATTTGTGCCCGAGCACCAGCCAGCGGGTGCTGACGTCGATGTCATGCTGATGTCAGTGTGACGTCAGCGGCCTTTTTTTTTTATATTTTTTTTATTTTTTTATTTTTTTTATAAATACCCCCAATCATTTTCTTCATTCCTCACATTACAACTCAATATTTTTTTTCCTACATCAACTATATTTGTTTTTCACCTTCCAAATCCTTGTTTTACAAAAAAAAAAATTATTTTTTAAAAGATAATGACACGTGTCGTGACGAGAGTGGTTGAAAATGTCGGTGGGAAATATTTGGTGATAATCACAAGTCCCGGATAAGGTCAACAAAAAAAAAATTTAAAAATAATATTTGCCCTTGCCCTTGCCCTTGCCCTTCACGAACGGGTGGAGTTGCACAAAGGCAAACATTGTTTTCGAAGGGCAATCACTGCCTTTGGCCTTGCCCTTGCCCTTGCCCTCCACAAACGGGTGGAAGTGCTCTAATATTTTTGATTTGTTGAGTTGAAGTTAACCCAAGTAAAATTTTGATACGGTAAAATCCAAAATTGCCCCTATAATAAAAACCTTTCCTTCCACTCGACCTCACCGCCGGCGTCGACCTCCAGTCTCATCACCAAATTCACCACCACGGCAAAATTCCACTCTTCTCTCTCTCTCTCTCTCCACAGCCATCACCACTTACCCAAAAGTTGGAGCTTGACCCTCCCTTTTTGGCATCGGAAGACAATGAATTATCGGGGGAAAGGGTGCGACGACATCAGACGGTAATCCTTGCTTCCTCGTCCCTTCGTGGCTGGCCATTTTTTATTTCTTTTGTATTTGATTTTTCTGCAGTTTACTTAATTTGATTCCCTCAACATCAAAGAGAAGCGAAAGAGGTAGATGGGAGAGAGAAGAGGAAGCTTGTTCTTACTGAATTAGGAGCCGTCGCCGGCGAGGGGTGGTGGAGTGGTGGGCTGGGGTAGCTGGGCAGACGGGTTGAGGTGAGGCAGTGGGTGCAACAGTTGCGTGGGTGGACTTAGAATTAAGGGCAAATTAGGAAGTTCAATAAAGGCACCCTGTTAAAAAGGGATTTGTTGCTGCCACGCTTTTACCAATTAAGCTGTCTATTATATCATTGCCTCATCATCTTGTGGTTTTTTTTTCATATGCCTTATAATATGTACCCAAAAAAAAAAAAAAAAAACTTTATAACAGATGACATTGATGGAAGAGGTAAAAGTAGGTTGGTTAGGTTTCATTTAATTATGATAATTTACTTTTTATACATTAGTTGAACTTAAACAATTGTAATAAATTCTAATGAATGAAAAATGTACGAGACTTCTGATTGCTAAAAAATACTGGCGCTTATGATGACCTCAAGTTTAAGAAAACAAGTATATTAATATGCCACAATAGTTAAGGAAAACAAGTATTCTTATATTTAAATTTAGGAGTGCCCTCAATATATTGGGGGTGGTAATAAAAAATATGGCTTGTATAAAAAAAAATGGAGAAATTGGTACATTGCTGTTGAAACCAATTGTCCCACATCGGACAGAAGGAAGGAGCAAGAGTACTTTAAATAGAATTACCCCACTCTAACTAATACTGAGACCTTTTGTGATAAAACCCCACACCTGAAGATTGTGCAGGTGGTTAAGTGGGGACAGTATCGGTGTTGTTGGAGTGGGCCCTCGGCCCGTCGACCTGAAAATTTCTACATGGTATCAGAGCGGAAACCATAACTGGTCCTGCTTCTGCATATCGTCTTCATTGTCGTTGCTAAAATGGCGGACCCTTTCAACATAGAGGTTGAGAGTTCTCAAGCTGCTAGTGCTTCAATTATACCTGAAGTTGACGGAAATCCAAATCCAAACCAACGTTTAAGTTCAGTATTACTGAACGAGTTCAATTATCTTCCATGGTCAAGAGCCATATCTCTTGCGCTCGGTGGAAGATCCAAGCTGAACTTCATCAATGGAAGAAGTGAAGCTTCAGATGTCTCTTCTCAAAGCTATGAAGCTTGGGTGTCTTAAGATCAGCTTGTCATGTCATGGCTCCTCAACTTCATGGAACCCAGAATCGCAGAAATATTCAGTGATTCTAAGTCTTCTCATATTCTCTGGAATGATGTCAAAGATATGTATGGAAACCAAAATAATGCAGCTCGAGTGTTTCAACTTAAAAGAGATCTGGCAAGCATGCAGCAAGGAGAAAACTCCTTTGTTCAACACCTAGGAAGGTTGAAGACAATGTGGAATGAACTCAGCATGTACAGACCTCACACAACTGATGTCAAGATCTTACGGAAGAGGGCAGATGAGGACAAGGTATTTCAAATACTGACGAGCTTGGGGTCTGAGTATGAGGATCTCAGAAGTCATCTCTTGATGAATCCATAAATGCCTTCATTTGCCACTGTATGCAATGCCATTCAACGTGAAGAAATACGACGCAAGGTCATGAACTTGGAGATAAAGGCAAGTAGTTATGAAGCTAGGGCTTTTGCAGTAAATAGAAAAGTTTTTAGTGACAAAACATACAAGGGAAAGAGACCATATCTAAAGTGCTCACACTGTGAAAGTATTGGCCGAGAAGGAATTGGTCATATAAGAGAAAGGTGCTGGATTTTGCACCCAGAGTTGAAAACAAAGTTTGACAGAGAACAAAGAAATTCGAGGGATCAAAGGAGCAGCAAGGGTACCTATCATTTCAATCCCAAAGCAAATCTCACCACCTTCTCAATCTCTGAACCCGTGATTGAAGGAATGAAGAACTTCATGTCAAACCCTGTTACCTTGCTCAATGATTTTGCTGCATACTTGGAAAAGAAAAGCAGTGACAAGACAGCTGGAAACTCAACTGCACTGCTGTTGGAGATATGCCCTGAAAGTCAATCTTTGGAAGAAACATTTCATGACAGTGTCTGTATGTGTGGTTAACACTAAATACAGCAAAAGGCAAAGTCACTTACTTGGACTATCTCAATAAGTGATATATGTCCAAAATAGTGAATCCATGGACAATGGATTGATGGAAGGAGTAATATAATGAAGTTAGACTGCAGATACCTTCTTCACATAACCATGATGTTCAAAATGTTCCTGGTCATAGGATTGTCAGAAGGATACTGACGATCCATAGACCAGTACGTATTATGTCAGCTTCAAATGGGAAGGATGGAAAGTCTCAACCATTCGTGTAGTGACACTATGACAAGTATGTGGGTGCTCATTAAGGGAATGAGTTCACTGAACACAATCGAAATAGAGTAGTTGCATTGAGTTCTACTCACATGTCAAGCAAGTAACTCTACTGGTTGGAATAATGTAAGTAATCCTTTGACCTGAGACATCATAGTTGTCTTGGGGATACGTTGCTGATCATTTGATAATGAGACATGACCACATCTCATCTTGGATGTGTTCTATGCATTGTTGGGGTCAGTGATTTATTCTCAGAGGCATGTGAATGATC
Organism: Gillenia trifoliata; assembly: GCA_018257905.1. Classification (NCBI taxonomy): domain Eukaryota; kingdom Viridiplantae; phylum Streptophyta; class Magnoliopsida; order Rosales; family Rosaceae; genus Gillenia; species Gillenia trifoliata. The sequence goes on from CM031086.1 coordinate 17,322,732, forward strand.
AACAAGGGATCTCTAATCCTCGTTACGAGAGGAAGAATACTCTAAGATGTGATTCGGAAATCTTCGGCCGAAGTATCGAGCGTAATGATGGAAAGTGTTCCTATACGACTCAATTGAATCATATAAACTTGACATAATCACATTAGGGGTTTGACATTAAGTATCCATACCCTAGTAATGTGATTGTGAGTATTGCGTTAGAGAAGGATCGAATTACATTGTAATTTCAACTGAATAGGTTCTCCAAACAAATTCTACATTAGCTTGGGTAGCCATGATATATGTTTAGATGTCACTCATGGCTTGTGAGTTCTTCTAGATGATTAAATTTGTAGTCATCAAAGAAGAAAGAGAATTAAAAGTAAGTTTTAATTCACTAGATGATTGGATTAAAACAAATCAATTGGATTGATACCAATCACCTCACTGCCTTGCTAATTAGAACCTAAAATGATTGTACACCGATACACTCTTGTGGTGGGACTACTAATGAATGATGGAAATAATTAATTGGATTAATTAAGTGTTATGATAAATTAGAAAGTCTAAAGAAATCATAGAAACGATGAAAGATCGTTTTTAGGCTTACTGAAAAGTTCGGGTTGGTTTGGGCCCATTGGGCTCAAACCTATTTGGCTTTTATTCAAGCATTAGATGACTTAAAATATTAAAAGCCCAAAAGCCCAAACAACACTAAGGGGGCCGGCCTAAATATAGAAAGAGAGAGAGTGAGAGAAGAGTCAAAAGTTGACTCACTTCTTTCACATCTATAAATGAAAGTTTAATGAATAAGATTCATTAAGGGCTTTTGTGTGTGTTCTTCAACAAAAGAAAAAGAAAAATCTCTCTCCCTTTTCACAAAAACAGCCGGCCACCAAAGGGGGGGTTAGCTAATAATCTCTCCTCCTTTTGGTCATCCCATCATCCATTCCACTACATTTGTGGGTGTGGATCTTTAGAGGTCTTCTACCTTGGAGACTAGAGGAGAATCAAAGGAGTCCAAATCTTTCAAGGTGGAGGAAGCAAGGAGGGAGGCTAGGCTCAAGAAGTTCCAAGAAGAAAAAGCTTGGAGGTGGTCCATCCTTGGTCTAAAGTCTAGATCAAGAGGTACAAAACTTTACCTTCACTTTGCTCTTCAATTTTGGTAGATGCATCAAATATGAACCTATGCTTCTTGAAGGGGATTTGCATGACTATGGCTTTGATTTTTTTGCTTCCGTTGCTTATGCTTATAAATTGAGAATTGTATATGCATGCTAGTCATAAGAAATCCCACATAAATCTCATAATTTCCCTTCATGTGGTTCTCTATATATTTTCCCTTCATTGTACATTCAACTTATGATGAATACAATATATCCAACACTAAATTTCTACATGGTATCAGAGTCAGGGGACGGGCCCGTACTGCCACGTGATTGGGTGGGTCCTCGTTTGGCCCCGTGCGATGGGTGAGTCCCGACATGGCTCCATGTAGGCCAAAGATGCCATGTGATTGGGTGGGTCCTCATTTGGCCCCGCGCGATGGGTGAGCCCTAACATGGCTCCACGTGGCTGCCGATGTGTGGATCTCCACGTGTGACCCATAAAAATGGGTCTCACGTGCGGAGGACTGTTGAAACCAATTGTCCCACATCAGACAGAGGGATAGAGCAAGAGTACTTTAAATAGAATTACCCCACTCTAACTAATACCGAGGCCTTTTGTGATAAAACCCCACGTCTGAGGATTGTGCAGGTGATTAAGTGAGGACAGTATCGGTGTTGTTGGAGTGAGCCCTCGGCCCATCAACCTGAAAATTTCTACAATTGCAATTAGATCCGACTCATTTTCAGCTTATTTTTCTCCACCGTTGGATCATCATACTAACATGCCAGTCAAAGCCATCGGACCAGCAGGAAACAATCGGAGGCTGAAAGCAGCGCGTGCTCATCACATCATTCTTACTCCGCCTTCTCTTTCGCACGCTGTGGAGGTCCGAAGCTCTCTTGGCTTGTCTTATTTCCCAAGCAAAGTAAAGAACCTACCTCGCTCTTCTGGGTCTCTCAGAATCTCCATGTACACCGCCGAAATCAACCGTCACTGGTCGGTAACTCTATCATTCCCCACTATAAATCTCTGTTTGGTTGCCGAGAAAACGACTGAAAGCAACAGAAACCAAAAATTACAAAGTTCAAAAATATATTTTTAGCTTTTTATTTGAATGAATTTAAGTAAATGTTTGATCTTTGGAGACCAACTTGAAAGAAAAAGTTCATTGATTCATGGGTTTTGTTTTGCTTTTGTTTTCCTTGATTTTCTCAGCATCCAAACAGGGGTCTAGGGTTTATGTGGAAATGTGTAGTCAGCATTGTTAAGCTTGAATCCATGTGTTATTACCTGAATTTCATTAGATTTTTATTGGGTTTTTGCATTTTGTTTATATAATCACTGTTAGTGATTTTGCTTTCTCAATTTTTATTGGGTTTTTGCAGATTAAGATTCCATGAGAGAATTATTGGTTTCAATCAGGTCCTCTGAAGCTTGTAGAGATTGAATAATGTTCTTATTATTATAGAATAGTTTGCTATATTAAGTTTTCGATAATGGCTGGAGTTAGTCTTTCCATGTTGAAATCACTTCGCAAGTTTACCCGTTGCTCTCTGAACCTGCAGTCGTTTCAGTCGTATAGTTCTTATGGGAAATTTGTGAACTACACTGATCCGGGTCATACAAGACCAGCCTATGCTTTTGTAAATCGGAGTTACCATTCGAAGGAAACACAATCTCATAAGACCTTTGCAAAGACTCATTCTAGAGCATTGGGTTCGGAATCATTTGTCAATATCCATTCTTACAGGACCAAACCCATTTCAGCATTTTCACCCACATTGTCGAGTTCACAGATTAGGGGTGCTACTCCACTGATTTTGATAAACCCAATTTTGAGTAGCCGTTCATACTCGTCATTTTTCGGTAGCAATGCTGATAAAACTGGGGAACCGGGACTAGGAGTTCCAGCTGCTTCTGGTGGAAGTGAAGTGGATGTTGGTAATAGTGGCATTGTTGGAAGTGATTGGGTTGGCAAGTTTAAGGATGCATGGCAGAGTGCAGTGGATGCAGCAACTTTTACTGGACAGAAGGCTAAAGAAACCTCCACTGTACTGTCTCCTTATGTTCAGCAGTTGCTGGATTCAAATCCACATCTTAGAAATGTGGTTGTTCCTGTTGGTTTTACTTTGGCAGGTACTATATTTGCTTGGTTGGTGATGCCTAGGCTTTTCAGGAGATTTCACAATTACGGGAATCAAGGGCGCGCTGCTTTGCTATCTGGAAGTCCGTCTGAAGAGCAAGTTCCATATGAGAAAAGTTTTTGGGGTGCTTTGGAGGACCCAGTGCGATATCTAGTTACTTTCATGGCATTTTCACAAATGTTAGTGGTTCCAACTTCCAGTATATGCTTCATAAACATATTTTTTATTTATTTGCATATATGCATTTTCGTTTGTACAGTATAAAACGACTAAGATGACTTAGGATTTGCAGTGGCATGATGGTAGCACCGACCACTATAGCTGCTCAGTATCTTGCACCAGCATGGAGAGGTGCAGTTATCCTTTCATTTGTGTGGTTTCTACATCGGTGGAAGACAAACGTGTTCACTCGTGCATTAGCTACTCAAAGTTTGCCTGGTCTTGATCGGGACAAGTTGCTAGCTATGGACAACATTTCATCTGTTGGTCTTTTTGTGATTGGGATAATGGCTTTAGCTGAGGCGTGTGGGGTGGCTGTGCAATCAATTATGACAGTTGGTGGCATAGGAGGTGAGGATTAGCTTCGTATTGCATATTCTTTTCATCTATATTTCATTCATGAAAGTTAGAAAAGTCTGCAAATAATTAATTTGTTGTCTTTGTAAAGATTTTATATCATCCACGCCACACTAAAGTTCATGTTTGGATGCTCTTTTTGGGATTGAACCACTAATCAATTAATAACGTTAAATAATAACCATAAACCCTGTATTATAAAAACCTGACTTTTTTCACCTCTGCACTTAATGCAGGAGTTGCTACTGCTTTTGCTGCCAAAGACATCCTTGGAAATGTTCTAAGTGGTTTGTCTATGCAGTTTTCAAAGCCCTTTTCACTTGGAGATACAATAAAAGTATGTTTCTACGTGTTTCTGGGTGCATGTTAGCTACTCAATTCCATTTGTTCTTTTTCATAGGCAAAATTTTTCTTAAGCATAGGTTTCCTGTGATTATAGTAGGAGAACTGTGCCATGAGTGTCATTGTTTCTCCAAACTTGAGTACCATAACGAGATTAAGGAAATATTCAGGTAGCATGAATTACCCTGTCAGCATGCTCAGAGTAGAGTTACATAGTTAACTTTTCTTTATTTGTTGACTCTTGCAGAATTGTGTAAAATCTCCAAGTATCGAGCAGCTTTTAGTCGGCCCTTGGGTGGCTACATTGTACAGTGATCTCAACCCAACATTGAATAGAATAACACTTATTTCTGAATGGTAGCGATTTAGGAAATGGCGATTTAATGTTCTTCATATTGCAATTCAACCAGTTTTATGCTTGTCTCGTTACAACTTTCTTTGCAAGTGTATAAATTATTAGCCAAACATAATCATAGATTTATTCATACAAGTAATATGATCTGTCATTCATTGGATAGACGTTATACCATCTGTGTGTTTGTTCTGACTCAATGATTTCTGGTTTTTTGTGTGATATCTAATGTATTATCTGCTTCCTCTTTTTGGTACTTTGTTTCTTCACGGCGTTAAAAATGTACTTATTGCAGGCTGGATCTATAGAAGGTCAAGTGGTGGAAATGGGACTTACTACCACTAGTTTACTGAATGCCGAGAAGTTCCCTGTCATAGTTCCTAATTCACTCTTCTCTAGTCAGGTTGGTGCATTTCTATTTTTTGTATAACACTGACATGGGCACCCATTATATTGAAAACCATCAATCATGTTAAAATTTGTAAATCACCTAAGTTCATCGTACACGTATCAGCCTGGGTATGATTTAACATTTAGATAGTGGATTTATCCATTTAGATTGTTTTGCTACAATGTATCTCAGAAACTTTCATGTAAACTTTGTAGGTAATTGTGAACAAGTCACGTGCGCAATGGCGTGCCATTGTCACCAAAATTCCCATGCAAATTAACGATTTGGATAAGATTCCCCAGATATCAACTGGTATAAAGAGCATGCTAAGGTCACACTCGAAGGTGTTCTTGGGAAAGGAGGCCCCTTACTGTTTCCTGTCTCGTTTAGAAAGTTCATTTGCAGAATTGACTCTCGGATGTAACCTCAAACATATGGTAAGCCCTGTTCCCTTCAATATTCTTATTACACTGATTGGTTCAGCATATGCTTCAATGTTCGTTTTGTGATTATAGAGCAAAGGAGAGCTATACTCTACTGAAGAAGAGATTATTCTGCGGTCGGCTCAGATAATTAAGGAGCACGGTGCTAAGTTGGGCAGCGCCTACCAAGATATGACCTCTCAATAGTCTCGAAAATTATATTTTGGAACTCTGCATTTCGGTACGTCTCTTTCAAGATATATTTGACTGCGATCGTACAAAGAAGAGTTTTTGATGAAAATATGAGTCACTACACTCCACACTAGTTTGTCATAGTTTTGGTTGTGTAACTTGTGTTGACATTGACAAGAGAGCTGAAAATATGATCCGTTGTGAAATATCCATTGCTATGTGGTAAATGTTGAAACGTCGACGGTGATTTTTTTTGTTAACACAAGTCGCAACGTTAAACGTTTCGCTTTTACTCTTTGATCCAAGGTTAAACCTTTTATGTGTTCTAAAAGATTGTATGGCGGGTGAGATTGGAATGTTGCGTAAATCATACAAATCCCCGGTGTGTAAAATTCCTATCCTTTGATGCTACACATCATGTAGAATGCTGTCAAAACTGGTCCTACGTGTCATACGTAATTAACGCCATTGATTTCAACTAAATTCTGTACAAAGTTTGAGATTAGGAACCACATTGACGTGGGATAGGTTAGAATACTTACAAGCATTTAATGCGTATACGAATCTAATTATTACCCATTAATAGTTGGATTTGTGCATAAACATTCTAGCTAGATCCCACATTGATAGGTAGTATATAATCATTTGCAAGTGACTATTTCAAGAAACGGGGAAAATATTTTGAAAAAACAGTGACACTATTTCGAAAAACAGTGACATTATTTCAAAAAAAACGGTGACACTATTTTTAGGAACAATAACAGTATTTTGAAAATTTGTGACACTATTTTTAGAAATAGCAACACTATTTCGAAAAACTGTGATACTATTTCTAAAAATGATAACACAATTTCAAAAAACAGTATCACTGTTTCTTATTTATAAAATTTCATGAAGTGTTTTTCATTAAAAAATTATTGATAATAATTTGTTGAATTTTGGCATGTGATAAAAAATGTGACTAATTTTTAAGTTTTATACATAACAAAAAAAATAAAAATAAAAGAGGGGAGGAGGGAGTGACGTGAGAAAGAGAGAGGAGAGAAAAGAGAGATATGTGATGGATATGAGGAGAGAGAGGATGGTGATGGCTGAAAGTGGAAAGAGTGAGAAATAATGGTGAAGAGAGAGGGGACGGGTGAGGAGGGTGGGTGAGTCCGTGAGTCAGTGGGCGGGACGCCAGTGAAGCGCGCGTCTGTTTTTTCTTCATTACATTAATCTGTCATTTTCATTAAGTTTAAGTTTTTTTCATTAAAATTTAAGTCTTTTTTATTAAAAAAAACTTTTAAGGTGTTTTTGGTGAAAAAAAAATTTAGAAATGCCATTTTTATTAGTGCATTTTCACTCATGTTAAATTGACATAGCTAGATTCCAAATCTAACTCAAAACATACCTCTATTCATTTTGGCAAGTTATGTCTGATAAAGAAAAGCCAAGGATGAGGATGACGGAAAAATTTTGGGTGGTATGTACTATTCAATGGTAAGATTATTAAATGGTCACAAATTAATTTACGGTGAGTTTCAAATAAATCTTAAATCACTCAATAATACGTACCATTGAATTTTAACATTGATTTTAACTTGCTTCCTTGCCTGTCCACCATAACATCTATGATGGACTCGCATCCTTTCTGGATCCTTCTGTGCGGAGCCTGCGGACCAGCTAATCCTAGCTGTTTGTAATAAATCGTGCGGCTAGGAATCAAATTGTAATTTTTCTCTCGCATCCGTCCATCTCTCTTCGTTTCTGACTCTGAGATCTCTCTAACAAATTGGGTGCGACTCATTGCAAATTCCATCCCACAGAAAGAATACAATTATGGAAAAAGATGATGATCTGAGTGTTGTGATGCTCCCATGGTCTGCCTTTGGCCACATGATGCCTTTTTTCCAACTCTCAATAGCTTTAGCAAAAGCTACAGTTCATGTCTCCTTCATATCCACACCAAAAAACATCCGAAGACTCCCCATAATCTCACCAGATTTACAACCCTTTATGCAGTTGGTCCCCATCCCATTTCCTCCGTTGGATCCCGACTTATTGCCGGAAGGAGCGGAGGCCACGGTCGACCTCCCCTTTGGAAACACTGACAACCTGAAGATTGCATACGACCTCCTGCAAAAACCCATCAAGCAGTTTATTGGGCATCGATTGCCTGATTGGATCATAACCGACTTTGCTGCTCATTGGGTCGTAGAGATTGGCAAAGAGTACGGCGTTCCACTTGTTTATTTCTCTGTTGTCTCTGCTGCTACATCTGTTTTCTTTAGTTCGGCTGAAGATCTCTCTAGTGGTAATACTAATGATGTTCTGCCCTCGCCGGAAAGCCTTACTTCGCCGCCGGATTTGGTTACTTCTCAGTCAACTGTCGCGTTCCGGGAGCACGAGGCGGTTGATATGCACGCAGGCCTTTATGGAGTGAATGATTCCGGGATAAGTGATGCTGAAAGGCACGCCAAGATTCTATCAGCTTGTCAAGTTTTCGCCATTCGGAGTTGCGATGAGTTTGAAGGAGAGTACTTGGAGGCATACAAGAACAACTCTGGGAAGCTTGTGATTCCCACTGGTTTGCTTCCTCCTGAGATACCTGCAAAAAGGGTAAGTGATGCCGAAATTTCCGCTGATGAAGGGATCTTTGAATGGCTTGATAAGCAAGAAACCAAGTCAGTTGTGTTTGTAGGGTTTGGGAGTGAGTGCAAGCTGAGTAAAGAGCAAGTCTTTGAGATAGCTCATGGGCTGGAGCTATCACAACTCCCTTTTCTTTGGGCACTCAGAAAACCCAATTGGGCAAATAGTGAATCTGATGCTCTGCCCCTAGGGTTTGTTGACCGTACATCAGAGAAAGGGCTTGTTTGCTTGGGGTGGGTGCCCCAAATGGAAATCTTGGCACACCCATCAATAGGGGGTTCTTTGTTTCACTCTGGATGGGGATCTGTAATTGAGACTCTTCAATTTGGGCATGTTCTTGTTGTGCTACCGTTCATCATTGATCAGCCTCTGAATGCAAGGCTTTTGGAGGAGAAGGGTCTGGCGGTCGAAGTGAAACGACGCGGAGATGGGTCGTTTAGTAGAGATGACATAGCCAAAACGCTCCGGCATGCGATGGTGGAAGAGGAAGGAGAGCAGCTGAGATGGAATGCAAGGAAAGCTGCAGCAGTTTTTGGAGATCAGAAGCTGCACCAAGACCGCTACATTGGTCAATTTGTCGACTTTCTCAAAAACAACACTACAAAAAGGTCCTATTCGTAGCTAATAATGTAGAATGGCGCCAAAATTTTCACAGCATTGGAGATGCTGGATTAATTTTGCTTATGAATTACTGGTCATGTGTGTTTCTATAAGCTTTCAAGAAAGTGATTTTTGTGGTGATCAATCTGACTCGACTAATTTTATGATGCTTGTCTTAGGCATAGGTTTTTCTAGTGAGACTGACTTCCGGTGTTAAATTAACTTTTGGTCCCTAAGCCAAGTTACACAAAGTTCTTACAGTTTCAACTTTCAACTGTGGTCAATTTGTCATATAATTTCCTGAGCCTTGAAATTCCGCCAAAAGGGTCGTCATTTCACAAATCTAATTTTTGGAATTCAGCCTGAGTTTTTGTAGTTGCGACTCATGCTGTTCACAGGAGCTCTGTTTCTTTCCATTGCTCCTCAACGGAGGTGACGCTCTGATTCACGATTCCGACCGTGTGATTGATACTCAAAATAATGATGGTAACGCCGATGTTGAGAATCAAATTGATGATCAGAGAGGTCCTAGGTGCAATCTTCTACAACATCTTGGGCTGCGGGGTGGGGGGTTTTTGGGTGCTATGGATTGGGGGAATCATGGCTGAGAAAGAGAGAAGAGCAGCAGGGTTGCGGGGGCTGTGGGGGTTGGGTTTTCTGCAATTATTTTTCTTTTTATATCTGTATCATTGTTCTACAGATATAAAGGATGAAAAACAATGTGTAATAATATTGTTTTCCCTCCTTTTTCTCACCTTCCATTTCACTAGACTGATACTAATAAAAAAAAAGTGTAACCACATTGTTCCTATTCCACTTCGATCACTAAGAAAAGTTATCTCTCCATTTATAACATTATTCACCACATTAGCTAGTACATATGGATCACATATAGATTATTATCAAAATGGTGCTTTTATTGACACCCAACTTTAAGTTAAGTTAACCCAATAAAATATTTTGTAACTTTTGCTTCCTCATTTGCCCTTAAAGTTCACCCAACAAAACAATTTGAAAAAAAAAATACAAGAAACTGAAAACAACACATGTTCTCCTCCGCTTGGATTGGAATTGGGATTTCAAGGAATTGAATTTCTACGCTTGGGTTGTGAATTTGTGTGGATTGCGAGATGCATGAATTGGGAAGAGAGGGAGAACTGAGAAGGGGTGGACTATGTTGATTGGAATTCGTGGCTTTTGGATAATCAATGAAGCAACCTTCTTGTTGGTGTGGAGATGAGGATGGCTGGTGCAGATGGTTGCTGGCCGGTGTGGAAGAGAAAAAGGGGCGATTGGGAGGGGAGGTGTTGGTGGTGGTGATGGAGGAGGAGAAGGCAACGGGGTGGGTGTTTCATATTCTTTTATTTATTTATTTTGTTAATATCAAAATTAAGGGCAAATTGGGAAGAAAAGTTCTAAAACATTTTTACTGGTGAACTTAACTTAAAGTTGGAGCTGGAGATGCCAATAAAAGACACCCTTATCAAAATACTTTTACACTAAAAACAGACAAGAAAATTAACTTTACTTTCTTGACAAACACACAAAAGTAGTAATTCCATAACCAAAAGCAAAAGCAAAAGATTTGGCACCATTGGAGATTATTGATATTAGCTACCTCTTAAAAGAGAGATTTAGGACGCCCTTTTTGTACCATTATTCTTGAGAAAATGGACAAATTGAGCAATGTAGTGGTCTTGGTGCAGCTTGTGATCACCAAACACAGTTGCAGCTTTCCTTGCATTGGATCTCAGTTGCTCTCCTTCCTCTTCCACCATTGCATGCCGGAGTGTTTTGGCTATCTCATCTCTACTAAACGACCCATCTCCGCTGCGTTTCACTTCCACAGCCAGGCCCTTGTCTTCCAAAAACCTTGCATTCAAAGGCTGATCAATAATCAATGGTAGCACAACAAGAACATGCCCAAATTGCAGAGTTTCAATCACAGATCCCCATCCAGAGTGAAACAAAGAACCCCCAACTGACGGGTGCCCCAGAATCTCGATCTGGGGCACCCACCCCAAACAAACAAGTCCTCTCACTGATGTCCGCTCCGCAAAACCAGCAGGCAAAGCATCAGCATCACTATTTGCCCAATTGGGTTTTCTGAGTGCCCAAAGAAATGTGAGTTCTGATGACTCCAGCCCATGAGCTATCTCAAAGACTTGCTCTTTACTCAACTTACACTCACTCCCAAACCCTACAAACACAACTGACTTGGTTTCTTGTTTATCCAGCCATTCAAAGATCCCATCATCAGTGGAATTTTCCCCTTTTGCCCTTTTTGTTGGTTTCTCAGGAGGAAGCAAGCCTGTGGAAATCACTGGCTTTCCAGTAAGCTGCTTGTAAACCTCCAAGTATTCTCCTTCAACCTCGTCGCAAGAACGAATGGCTAAAACTTGACTTCCTGTTACAATCTTGGCAAGCCTTGCAGCATCACTTATCCCACTTTTATTTACTCCGAAAAAGCCTCGCGCCACGTAAAACGCCGCGAAGTCTCTATACGCGACCGATGAAGGAAAACTAACCCAATCCGGGGGTGAAGTTAGACTTTCCGGTGTTGGGAGAGCATGATTTCTATTTGTACCCAAGAGGTTTTCCGGTGAGCCGAAAAACACATTGCTAGCAGTAGAGAAAGGAGAAAAATACCCAACTGGAACACCATACTCTTTGGCAATGTCGACCACCCAATGAGCTGCAAAATCAGACATTCCAATCCGGCAGCTGCTCCCGTCGAAACTCTTAATGGGTTTCTGCAGCAGATCATATGCAATCTTCAAGTTGTCTATTTTTTCGGAAAGGCACATCCACCGTGGCCTCAGCCCCTCCGGCAAGAAGCCGATCCAGTGGAGGAAATGGAATGGGGACTAAATGTATAGTGGGTTGTAAACTGGTGAGAATTTTGGGAGCTTTTGGATGTTTTTTGGCGTGGATATGAAGGGAGACGTGAACTTTAGCTTTCTACAAGGCTATGGAAAGTTGGAAATATGGGTTAATGGGCCAAAGGCAGACCATGGAAGCATCACAACTCTAAGATCTTTTTGCCATGATAGGTCTATGTTCTGCTTAAAGTGATTTGTGGTAGAGCTTTTTTTCATCTAAATAAAGTATAGAATGTTTAAGTCTTGATGTTGCAAGCTCACCTACTTTTATGAATTAAGATTTTTTTTCACTGTTTCAGCAATTATAACTCTAGGTCGTTTGAAATTCTTAGAAATTTAAATTTTAATATATAGTTTAAAATGAAATGGTCAAGTGAAATGAGAGGTAACCCAAACCTATGGTTTATTTACTAATTGGTAATTGAAACAAAGAAATTGGATTGAGAAGGAGTTGGAATGGAAAAGAGTCGTAATCTAATAATTGTTAAAGATTATTTAAATTTTCTAGAATCGAAGTAGGAATAGTACAAATTTCATATATGTTGTTTCCTAGTTCACTTTGAACTCTAAAATGAAAATTTAAGATGATTACTAAAATGTCCTTGTACATAAAATAAATTATTTTATATACTAATTATTTTTTGTCACCATGATATTAACTCACTTCATAGAAAAATTAATTACTTATTAAAATTAAATAAATAAATAAAGTAGATTTACGTTGCTATTTAAGATACACTATTATGGTTCAAAATTACATTCCAATGACACATCCCATCCTCGACACGCTGTGTGTCTGGGAAGTGCCGTCGACACGTGTTAGGTGACGAAAGCCATTTAGAAAGATTTAAGAATAATTAAGGAAATTGAATTAAATATGGGTCGTAGTGCACCAAGAGTGTGAAGGGCTGAAGAATAGTAATAAAATAATAAGTTGCGAACTCAGCAAAGGATACAAAATAATTACAAGAGTGGTAACCCTACATTGTTTATATCACCTTAGTATTTTCAATGGCTTAAAGCTCCAAGCCAACCAACTGTGAGGGGCTGCAAACATAAAACGGTGAGCTGGGTCAAAAGCAAAGTTTGATAAAACCGTTGTTTTCAAAAGTCTACTAACCCCTCACTAAAAACAAGTATGCTCTTTGAGAAATACGCTGCCACCATCGCATGAACATCAAAATACTATAAGAAAATACACTAGTACTCCCGATAATGATTTACCGACATGCTCACCCATATGTAAACACACACAAGTCCAAGTGGCTAAACCACAAGGAACATGCTAGTATAAAAGTAATACTGAGTACTACAATGACACGTAGCCTAACGCTGTGTCGGTGCACAAAGGGCAAAGCCACACAAGTTCGAGTTGCCTAGCAACTCAGAACAGCTAGTACCTACAATGGATCCAAAGAACACAGAATACCTGTGAGTGACTACTCCAAAACGTAAAGTGCTAGTCTTGGCCACAAGACCGAGTACTAATACCCGGGTGTTATACATCTACCGACGAGCAACGTGATAAAACATGTATGGCAATATAATACGAATGTTCTTCCAACAAACGTATATGATATGAGTTATGCTAACAATGAAGAAAGATTGAAAAACCATACGTACATACATTTATCAAACAAAGACCCACTCACTCACCCAGAGGTAGCCTGCCTGGAAGCACCCCATCCCGGGTAGCCTCCCTAGTCCTCTCGTACAGGTCTCAATTTTATAAGGAGATATTACCGTAAATAATGACAACTCATAAAGGTTACTAATTAACTAATTAATTACACCTATCCCTTGTTTGCTCAACCAGAGGTCCAAAACACCTCGAAAAATATCATACGATCGCCCCCTAGTACGCGTCACGAGTCGCCTCGCGAAGACGGAATCAAAAAGGAGTCCCACGCTGCTCCATGCGCTCACCTCACGCGCGTTCGCCCGAGCTTGGCCACGGCTCAACCTAAGCCACACGCCACAGTGATGGTCTCCGACCTCGGCTTGGCCGATCGTCACCGCCGGTCATCCCTACCAAAACTCCTATTGCTTGGCCACACACCGGAATTTCTCGAATTTTGGCCGGAATTTGGTACTTTCAAAGCTTCATAACTTCTTCATTTCAAGGCCAAATTGCACCCATTCAAGTACCAAAATGAAGCAGAGTGAGGAGAATAATAATTTATCATTTTCAGCCAAAAACCGGCCAAGAAGTGGGCTCCGAAAATGGGAAGAAGTCCACTTGCAAACCGGCCGATCTCCACACGTCGATCCTCGGCCAAACGCCGCCACCTGTTGCTTGAGCAAGGTCCCCGGGGACTTCCAGAACTCGCAGATTGTCAAGTGTTGGGTCTGAATTTCACCCCAGAGTGCCGCTGAAAGCCAGGTTCATCTGTGAAAATTTCCGCAACTGGGTTCTCTGCTTCGGGTTTGCAAGTGGTCCAGTAGTCGAGTATCCGGGGTCGACGAAGATGATGATGATGTCCACGATCTCATTTGGCCAAAGAATGGCTCAATGAGAATGAGGGAGAGGCACCAGAGTCGATCAAATTTTTGGAGTTTTGTTTTGTCTGTGTTTTGTGAGAACCAGCAGGAAGAAGTTTAAGGTGACCAAAAATGGTGACTTGGCCGTACTAAGTGAACCAAAGCCTAAGAAATGGCTTGGTGAGGAGGGAGAAGGCCTCAAAAGCCATTAACAAAATGGTGAAGCTTTTGTCCAAAATGCAAAGCATGTCTCAGAGAGAAGAAGAGAGGGAGAAGTGGTTCTGCCACACCAGACAAAGCCCCGACAGATTCCGCATTTCCTAGGATAGGCCACATGGCCGCTGAAGATTTGGGCCCCACCAACAACCCAAAACCGTCCAAAATTGAAATAATTTGAAACGTCGAAACCAACGTCCGTAAATATTCGTTCGACTCGACGACGTCCCCGCTCGCGGCCCACGCATTCGTAACGACGAGCACGACAAGAAAATAAAAGGGAAAGGTCGTGATAAGTTACGTACGCAAAGTCAACCTCCGAAAAGTCAAACCAAGGGTATTTTCGCTATTTCCCACTTCCGGAATAAAATAAATTTAATTTAAACTAGCTGTAACACCAAGGTTACATAATTATGATAAGGTTTAAGTTAATGACAACGAATGATGTGATTATTATTATAACAAGGTTGGTAGTTACATTGTGATGTTCTATTACATTATCAAGATAGGTTTCTTTGTACTTCAACGCAGATTGAATTACAGTTAACGTTATTAGTATGCCAATGACGCATTATTGTTAAATATAGACGATGTTATTACCATGGAACATTATGAACTTATGTCGCTACACAACATCATAATCGTGTTACAACATGATGCCAACATACAAGGTCTTTGCAATGTTACACCGTACCGGCTCAAATTTACACTCCAATATTACATCATTATCTTACAAGCAGAGTTTAATTACACCAAATGGCATTATATTACAATATCAAGGTTGCCATTTACGGTAAAATGGACGTTGAAGTCACATCGCAATCGGCTCACAAATTTATACTCCAAGGTTCGTTACGTTTAGTTTCACGTTGTATTTAATTACACCAAATGACGTTGGTATTACTATACCAAAGTGCTCTTTAAGGTGCGCACGTTAGATTGCCATCAAGGTAGTATATTATAGTTAGACATTATTATATTACGCTTAACGTTTAAATTAATGGTACGATAATTCTAATTTTTTGCTAGGATACCAGAGACGGAGTCAATAAATAAATAGGATAAATTAAGTGGGAAAAATAGTCTCGGCCATCACCCTGAACAAGAACAAAACCATTCAAGATTTTTTTTTCATCTTCATGAATAGGTGGTTGCGGTACAGGGCATGTTGTAGGAGGGCAAGGGTGGCGGCGGTGATCAAGGAGAGGGAAGAGTGCCACTGGCTGGGATGGTGCTAGGTCAATTGGGGCATAATGAGCAGTTTTGGAGTTTTGAACCAACTGAGGGTATAACGGGTAAAAGTTTCCATTCTGGATTCCCCCACATCATTCGGAATTGAACACCACCTATATCTAAGGAGTTCAACTCCTCCAAAATGAGAAATTGGATTTCAAAATTCATGTGGTTCTGCCACCTTTAATTCTCTAATATTTAGTAAACCTAGACAGTTTTTGGTGAAGGAAAGTGCAAGAGAAGAATAGAGAGAATTTGGTGAAACTGTAGTATGTGGAATATGTAATTAATATATTCTACATGACTGTGTGCCTTTATTTATAGTAATAGAAGTACAAGTACAATAGGAAAACTAATCCCCACAAGAACTAGAATAGCCTAATCCATATCTACCTAGGATTTACACAATCACATTTAACACATGTTATATTTTATCTACAACACTCTTGAGTGTGCAAATACTCAAGTAGATATCGCATCGATCTTCAAGATGATGATAGCTGATGAAGTCGTCTCGTAGGCACGTAGAGAACACTGAGTCTCATATGAACTTGTACATAAAAAGAATAAAAACTCACAAAACCCGGCTATGGTAAAACCCAAGATGGGACAAACCCATAGTCTAGAGAAAAGTGAGTTAATGCAATGTCGATACTTAACATCTTCAAGACGTAAGTAGTAAGAAAACACACAAGGGTATGACCAGCCTGTAATGGGTGCCTCGTTAAAACCTAGTCAGCAACAAAACCCAATGGGAAAATGATCCCGATCGTAGGGAAAAAGAGTACATTAAGTGTCAAGCGAGTATACTTCAGATACTCCCCGAGTTCGATGTTTCCAACCCCGAGAACTACAAGCGTAGCAAATGAGAAAATTTGCATACCAAACCTCAACAAGCTTCTTCGGCAATGACCCCCGTGGAAGAGTGCCTGCCAGTTGCTGTCTCTGATCGATATGCTCTTCACTTCCACTCTTCCAATGCCCATGTCAGATGTAATGTAGATCAATATGCTTGGTGCTGACTTCTTGGATGTATCAGGTTATGGTCCTGGTCGATATGATGCGGCGTTGTCTTCATAGATCGTGTTGTTGGAACTCAACGAAGGATGAAGAGTTACGTGCTTCGAATATGCTCCCATGTACACCGGGGTGGCTTGCAGTATGGCGATGAGCTCAGCACGCCGCAACTGTTGGTCTATTTGGTTGACCTCCAAGATATTGCGGTGTCTTGACCCGTAAATACATAATCCGTTTGGAAACGTGGCCTCAAAGCAATGTGCGGATAGTCCGTGCCGCCGTATCCCACAAGGCGTAAGCATCATTCCTGGAGCAACTGGGCGGGGTCGTGGTTAATTCCCGAGATGCCAGTGGATAGAATAGTTTCAAACTGTGAGTAACGGAAAAACGTCTTTTTAACACCTATTTGCAGGCGTGTAGGCGCAATGTTGTATCTTACCAAAAGATCAACAAATCTTAATGAGATGTCATGCATAATGTAATGAATTAAGTACAATAAAGCGCTTAATTGAACTTAGATATAACTTCAAAGTTCCCACAACCTTTTCAAGGATCTCATTTGCATCTAGCGTATGAACTAATATGGGTGTACTCAAAGGCAACACCTTCTCGTAGTTCAACAGTGGGACCGTATCACCAACCGAACTTTTGCTCGAAACTTCTGGTCGAGACATAAACGAAGTTCTCCCAAGATCTTTCATCTCACCCGACTGTGTGCATGGTGCGTTTCAAGCTCTTCCAGAGTTCAAGTGAGATTTATGTCATCGACATAGATCAAATCCTAGCAAATTCGGTTTTGTACACGTTAGGCATAGTTTATTCACATATCCCTAATCGATCAAATATTCACTTAAACGGTATAACATCCGCCCGGATTGTTCCAACCGTAAAGTGAAAGCCTCAATTCAATAGAGAGGGTGTTCTGTGGTCTAGAACTATTTGATCAGTCTATAAGTCCTTTCGGGGAACCCCATGTATATTTCGTATCAAGATCCTATAGATACGTTTACACCACGTACATAAGCCGCATATTCGCTTTTTCGGAAACTAAACTGATAAGGTAGTGGAACGTTATGACGTCCATTACTGGGAAATAAGTCGGGCCTCAATCAATCTCGGTGGTGTTTGAGAGAACCTTGCGCCACAAGGCGTGCTTCGTGACAAATTATTTCATTCTTTCTCATTTCGATTCTTTTTCTTACGAAAACCCACTTAGAGCAAACGGGCTTCACATGTGGAAGTGTAGGAACTACAGCCCAAACACTTTACGTTTCTTAAGAACTGTCTGACCTGCATTGCTAGTTTCCAATTTGACCAATCAGCTTCACGTCGACATTCATCAACTAATACGCTCGATATCGCCGCTTTCACTATTTCCGTATACCATATAATGAATATCATCGATGATAATCTCATTCCAATTCCATTAACTCATCCATGCATGCATAATGGACCAAGACTACGTGTCTCGGATAATCCGGATTACTCTACGAGGTGGAAATGGCCGAGATAGCGAACGAGGAAGCGGATTCATTTATGCCATACTTCCAGCTCTCAAAGGAGGTGGAATCTTCCGAATCGAATGATTCGTCGCGCTTCAGCCGAGAACAACAGATGATTGGCTAGCCGTCACGCACTGTGCCGTCCATCAGGCGCAACTGTCCTTCGTGGGCGTATCACCTTCGAGGATGTCGACTCGACGTGACGTTAGGCACGGTCTTACTCTGCAAGCATGTTTGGTGTACTGGTATATGTGGATCTCGTCACTTAATCTAGATCGAAAGCGCCCTGAGCAATAATTAAATCGAATATGGGGATCAAGATGAGATAAGTGGGGACGTCCACGATACTCCGCGCCGGCCTTTCTGTGAATCTGATTTATCTCCTCTAACGGCGGAAGACCTGCCTCATCGAAGTGACAATCCGCAAAATGGCGGTAAAGAGATCGTGCAAGGGCTCTAAAGAGCACTAAGGAGAATCACACCGACAAAGATTCACATCCTTCTTTGAGGACCCATATTGGTACATCATGGCTACGCAATATGGCGTAAGGTGCATACCCAAAATGCGTAAATACGAAACACACGTGTTCGTACCAAGAACCAATTGCACGCTATAAAGGATCGGGTAGCAATGGGCCTCAAAGGACCAACATAGCTGCATACAAGATTGCATAGCCCTGTAAGTAGAAACCGAAAGCTTGGTGCTCACCAAGGTCCCGCGATCAATTGATAATGCGTTTATGATCGCTTCGCGAGGTCAAGCTGGGGTCGAACACTGGGAATTCAATGTTCAATTTCAAACCTAAACATGCAATACTTACTCGAATATTGTTCGATATAAATCCTCCTAAGATATCCAAGCCTTCTAGACTTTATGGGATAATTAGGTGGCGAGCCCTTAAGTAAGAATTGGCCAGAGTTTGGCTGAAGAATGCAGTATGTGACGTACATGGGACCATCAAACATATGTCAACCAAACCATATTTACATGGTCCGCATTTTTGGTTGGAAGAGTCCACATTATTCCCCTTGATCCATCGTGAAAAGAGGGTTATGTAGTAACTGTTGGGTGGATGATGTAAAAACTACCTCCCAACGAGCAGGCTTGGCAAAGTGTGCTTGTAGGCACAAAATCCTTACTTCAGGTGCGTGATGCATTTGCGGTAACATATTGCACGGTGTTTTGACTCGAATGTTCCAAACGGTCAAGCAAAGCAAGTAAACCGTCGAATCACCCTCCCGGGCTCAAGCGACTTATGTGGCAGGCGTCCTAGCTGGGAGGCAGTGAGCTTATCGTCCCAAAACATAGCTTCAAAGCCCATATTTTGGAAGCGTGTGATGCAAAGATACGTCACTCATTTCTACGTTGGTTTATGATCATTGTGGTTCGGCCGAATATCCTTATAACTCCAATGACGTTCTTCCGAACGGGAGAATATAAGGCCCTTAATAGTAATTCCAAGCACTCATTAATACAACGAGGTGCAAAGTACATTGCCCCTGACCAGTTAGTAGACCTGAATTCGTTGCTGCAGGGGTGATTTAGGTATGAAGTTAGTGCATAGCTCCACGTTCATCCACAAATAACTTCCCCACATTTATACTATCACATGTTAATTGAATTCGGTCACATGTATAAGAAACATGATTCAATTAACTCATATTCGAGGACAATATCCATAATAATATCCAAAAAATTTAAAGAGCAAATACCAAAACAATCATCCAAACAAAAGGAAAAATTGTTCAAAACTTAAACCAAAAGATAGGGGTTCACAACAGTGGCCTTCCATGTCAAAATTTGTTTTTATATGTGTTAGGTGAAGCAAAATTAGTCTCACAAATTGACATGTGAATGGTACTCCCTAACAACATTGGTAGGGGCACAAATAAGTGTATAGCCAATGATCTATTCCATCAAAATGGAGGTAGATTTTGCACGGTTGAGGTTCGAATACCGTCCCTTATTCTTGAAGTTTCTGGGTCTTAAGCTTCCAAGGGATCACGAAGCCCGCCGTGATGCCACCCCTATCACCCCATTCCCACCATCATTCAAAGAGACTCTCCTCAAACAAAGAAATGAAGAGAGATTCCTGTGAGGCCTCTCGTCGGCGTAGCCTTAAGTCTGCACACCTCGCTCGAAACAAGAGCAAGACCTTTTCGTACATCCTGCCCCGAACACTGGGGTGCTGCTGATCATAGGCAAGTGCTTTCTCTGAGCAAAGTGGTAGTAATCGTATCCGAGAATTTAGTAAACTCCACTCTCTAGGGTGCTTCAGAGCATTTTTAGAGGTATGGAAGGACGAGAAAATCTTCCGCCAAAATTCAATTGGATTCTATAAACTTCTGCACTGCACTATTCACGGATAGGTTCAATCATGCTCAGGTCAGCAAGATATGTCTTGCTTCTGGCAAGGTATGTCTTGCTTTCGACAAAGTGTCTTGCTTCGGGCAAGGTGTCTTTGCTTCTGGGCAAGATCATCTTTGCATGATTAGAACGATCCGTAGAGTGAGTCAAAGAGCCATGGAATCCCTGCTTATTGAGGTGCTTCCATTTACAATGCTTCTGCATAAGTCTTCGGATGAAGATCATGACGGAGGCTTATTTAGCTCATCCACTGTCATTGTTGGCTTCAATGTACTTTCAACTTCTCGCAGTCAAGGGAGCTTCAATAAACTTGTGCCCACATAAAGTAGTTTCTTACCAGAAACCTACTGTTAGTGAAATTGAACTTGTTAAGGTCGGAACTAATCGGATGGTGGAACAAGATTGTGGTTGGTGGTTATGGGAAATAAAAATCTCCATAATCATGTTAGAACATTCGGTTCTAAGACATGGTTTGCTTAAATTTTCATGAAAACTACCAAGTTTCTTACGGGTATTTAATTTTTAAGAAACTTCAGTGTTTCGTGCACTATTCAAGCTTCTGTGGTTCAATTTATGAACTTAAGTTCAGTGATAATTTTAATCAAACGCAATAGAGTATAGAACAAAAATAATACAAATAATAAATTTGAACATATATTGGAGTGGTATTGAAATATATGTCTGTCAAGTGACCTTCTGGTTTGCAACACCCAAATAATTTTTGCGTGGGTCGTGGTCAGAGGCCAGTCCAACCAAGCAGGTGGCTGGCCGCCAAGATAAAAAATTACCAAAAGCTTAAAATCAAACAGGCCGGGTGTGTGAAACTGCCGCACAAAAGGGCCCTAGCCCATCAAAGACAAGGAAGGAAGTGGAGTGGCCGCAGGTTCGCCCAAGCACTGGCCTGAGCCAAGTGAAAGAAGCCGTCCATCGTGTGGGCCGTTGTGTTGCAGCTGGGCCGAGGAAAAGGAAGCCCAACAGTTTCCTGCCACAGCCTAAGGAAAGAAAGGCGGCCGGGCCATGGCTCACTGGAGTCTGGGCGTTGTGGGTCGCCTGGCCGCAGCCGATGTCGGCTCTGGCCGCCAAGGCATCGGGCCGGCTGTGCCTGGCTGGCCAGATCTGGCTGAGCCAGCTCGGCCGGCTCCGAAGGTTTTTTTTTTTTTTCTTTATTTTTCAAAACGAAATTTTTTTTTTCAGAAGAATTTCCGCTTTTTTTCGTAAAACGAAATTTGATGTTTTTGTAGAAAAGCTAAAAAAAAAACAGTAGTAAAACTCTTATTCTTCCTTTCCGCTCACACCTATCATCAATTACTTAATATATTTTATTATATTAAATGTCGATAGCAATACAATATTTGGCAGAAGATCAATAATTTTTTAAACGCGTAAAATTGGGTTATGCATCATGGTGAAGGCGTTCATGCAATCGTCCGACAGTGCACGACAATCGAGACCGTGTTTCTAAGAACCGGATTGCCGATGATGATGGTTGAACAATTTGTCATAGGATTGCTTTCAACTCCGATTTCCATCAAGCCACGCGCTGAATCTTGTTCAAAATAACAAAGGGAAAAAAATTGAATCAATAGTAATATATTAATTCAATAAAATAAATAAATCAAAGTAAAAACTATTGAAATTAATACTCCCATATCAAGATGGCCAAAAACTGCATAATTCTCTGAGCCGTTGAATGCAAAGAGCGGCCGATAACGTGTCATGACGCTGTGTGGAAGTGGTGCTGGTAAGAGAAGAATAGAGAGAATTTGGTGAAACCTGGTAGCGGTATGTGGAATATGTATTAATATATTCACATACTGTGTGCCTTTATTTATAGTGGCCAAGTACAAGTACAATAGGAAACTAACTTTGGCGTAATCCAATAGCCTAATCCATATCTACCTAGATTTACACAATCACATTTAATACATGTTATATTTTATCTACAACATAAACATTCTGATATTTCGTAATTGAAATTTAATTTCTCTTAATTCCCGATTACGAGTACGTAAATACAAGGATACGAGTACGTAAACATGTCATTGATGTATTAAGTGACCGATGAAATGATAATACTTGAGTCCTCATGGTTATTAAAGCCTTTCCAATAATTAAAGAGACTAATCACAAGTTAACAATTATGGGGGTGATTTTCAGCATCTCAAACTGGGCAGTCTCTACCCTTGTGGAAGGCAAGTGGTAGAGTTCGCACAGGCCCCCATTTTTGAAGTGGCCCTTAAATTTTGAATCTGCATGTAATTTATATGTGCTATGTTATATATATTTTGCGGCAATAAATTTAATTGAATTATGATTAGTAGTGTTGGTTTCCGGCAATGTGTCCTTCAAAACAATGAATTTCCCAAGACCTTTTTAAAAAGTTTCTGGAAATTCATTTACAACTCAACTGAATTGTGATTACATATATTCGCTTCCATAAATTAAATTTATATAAATTAAAAAATCAATTGTAGTTTAATTTGGCTGACTTATTTTTTTCTCGCAAGGATTTCGATTAAATTTTTAGCGCAGAGCCCCCAAAACTTCAGAACCGGCCCCTGCTCAACAGTGACTACTTTTTAATAAGGCCGCTGACAGGGTTGATGGGTGGGGATGTCGTATTGATTATACATTGAACAACAAGGGTAGGTATGAATGTTATGCATTTGCGCCCGCACAAGTGTTTGCTGGATTGACGAGTACTGCATGTCACAAGCTGCACCAAGAGTAATTTGTGGTATATGCAATTGTCCCCGCGCTCACTTTGGATTATTTAATTCTTGTATCTTTTAGTGCATCATATTTTCTATAGGAAATTATTAAAAACTCCTTAAATACACTTTTTTTCTTTTTCTAAAAAGTTTTATATTTATCTTTCGATCCATAATTTAAAATTTTTTGGGCGTTCAGTTGTTGATGAACGCTAAAATAAAATACATAGGCATGTACAGAAAGTTGCATGGAATAATTTTTGTAATTGAGCTGGACATGAAATGGTGAGTTAAAATGCCGGAAAACTATGGTAGATATAATATAAAGTATAAACCCAGGATCCAAAGGAAGAAAATGGAATGGGGACTAAATCTGTAAAAGGTTGTAAATATGGTGAGAATTTGGGGAGCTTTTGGATGTTTTTAGATGGGGTGGATATGAAGGAGGCATGAACCTTAGCTTTGCCAATGCCAGCAAATTGTTGGAAATAGTAGAAATGTGGCCAAAGGCAGACCATGGAAGCATCACCACTTAAGATCTTTGCCATGAATGGTTATTTCCTTCTGGATGGATTTGTAGTGAGAGTGTCTTTTCATCTAAATATTGGAGCAAGAATGTTTCTGGCCTTGACGTTGAAAGTTTACCTATCATTTAAAAGTGTTTGTGCAAAAGGAGTTGTTACAAATAGCTCCACCTATAAAATTAAAGTGTAACGTTATCGCTATTTAGTACAATATAAGATAAATACTATTTCTCTTTATTTATAATTTGGAAAATGCCCAGCCAATTTCGACACAATTAAATATAAACAATTCAATCTCAAAAAATACAATGAGTCCTACAAATGATGTGTCAAAAAAAAAGTGTCATTTGATCTCAACCATATCTTAATAACCTTGAAATAGTAAAATAAAATGGAAGGTAAACTGAATAACGGTAACAATTGAACAATAAAAGGATAATACTTGAGTAGGATCCCATCATGTTTTTAAAAAGCCTTTCCATTAATTAAAGAGCCTAGTCAATGTTAATATGAAATAAAAAACTGGTCATGACCCAAATTTCTTAATGCGCCCTTTATTTCAGAAGCAAAATCGTCCACTTGTTATATCCAAATTGCAGGTGCAGAAAACTCGTTAACTTTCTGACATTACAAAAATTAGCTAATAAATCTAGAGTGGCACCAAAATTTGAAACTTTAAAATCATTGGAGTAATCTGTCAAGAAAGTGGATGTATTTGATGAATTTTTGTCTGACCACTAACAAAAATTTATGTATTTTATTTTTTTAACCGCGAATCTGATTTTTATATTTTAAAACAAAATTCAACGATTAAAATTCTGAAACACTCCATACCCCGCAAAGAGTTGAAGAAAGACTGACCAATTAACATAGTGATAGACTTTAAAGATTCCAATCCATGAGTTTTAATTGATGTTTACTGGAAGATTTGTTACTGACTGAGATCAGGCACATATGATATGGTGATACCTTCGGGCCATGAAAGTCGTTGGCATTTACAAATTATCTTCTTTACAAAAATTTAGTAAAAATCTTGAATGCACGCATCATTCAATTGGCATTTTACTATTTGGAATTCGCTCGCATTAATTTGGCAGTGGATCCCAAATAAATCTATTATTTAACAAGACAGCCCATTCAAATTGGCACGTACCACCTGTGCGACCCTAATGTAATTCAAAATTTAGTCTATTTCGAGTCTCTCGTTGTTGCCTGGAAATTACAAGTTTAAAATCAGACCTTGTCTTTTGTTATGTCAGAGTGAGGGGATTAATTGTTTGTATTTTATTGGTTCACTGTTTGTGCAACTTGTGAATTGTGATAATATTAGCTTTAATCTTTTTGTTGTTGTTGCAACACCTAGTCTTAAAGTTTGGCACTTGTGCCACTAAACTAATACGACTGCATTTAGCCTGATATGAATGGTTAATAAAGTTCTTTAGTTTCAGTAGTATTACTATCTAATAAATATTTAACATAATATAAAAATGCACTATCAATTTAATAAACAATCAAGCCACGCGATAATACAAGCAATGAGAGTATCGATCTCCAAAAAGAAGACACAAAAGCAAGCTGGGTGGATCTTCTCGTCTAGTAACTTTCTATTATCTATTTATAGAGTAGGGCTACAATGCCGCAAAGCACAATTACGCCGATCTCACCATTAAATGAGGGAGGAGAGAGAGAGAAGGTTAGAGGCTAGAGCAGGTGTGGAGACAAGGCGAAGATTCACCGCCATGAAAGCACCGAGCGCTCCCCTATTTAAGGACAGTGAACTTATTGAGACTTGAGTACTTATAGGTCAAATTAATTAGTGCTTAGGTTTAGATTAGGTACATTCTAGGTTGGAAGGGTAGCTAAGCTACGCACGGTAGTTCCAATATGTACCACGTCATTCAATCATGTATGTCTAATGCCTACTCCCAATTATTATTGGGAATGAATAATGGGAAAATCTTACGACTTACCAACGGGTACCTAAGATTTGAATTATCCAAATTAGTTTGCAGAGCTTAAATGAATTTAAACCATTTATCAAGACGCATGTACCATTGAAGTTTGATACGAAATAAAACCCCACCCATAACTCTAAGATTTTGTCATAGCCTCTTTCGTAAAACAAAGATAAATAAATTGCCATATCAATTTATAAATGTGCATGATTCACTCTAATCATCACAATACAAACAAACAAACCCTGTAGAGTTACACAGCTGCAGTTATCAACGCCTGCACCTGACATTCCCACTGGCAAAGAGGGAGGAGGAGGGAGAGAGAGGGGGAAATGAGGGTGAGATCGATGTAAACATTCATCGCCAAGGAAGATCGTGAACAAATCTCCAACAAAAACCCAAAGTTTAGTCGAAAATTATACTGCGCCCACTGCATAGCATGAAAGATTGATAAAATTAAACAATTAAGAATACAACAACTTAAGATCTTATTGTTTACCAATGCAAACAAGAAAATCTCAAAGTTTGAGTCCATTTCTACTTTATTAAACAACCTAGTAAGGGTCCCCCGCCCCTCCCATTTTTTTCCCCTATCGTGCTTTAGGTTGACCTTATGCATAGGGAGCGGAACCAGGAGGCCACACAAAGGATGAAATTGTACCACAAAGCATGAAATTGTGCCAAGTATATAAGAGTTTTCAAGAAAAGGGCCAAGGCCGCTGCAGGCCCTAACTACGGTCCAGCCTTATGCAACCTTACTTTTGGAGGAAGTTGACAAACTGGCCAATGGTGTCTGGTGCAGCCAGATCACCAAAAACAGCTGCAGCTTTCCTTGCATTGGATCTCAGCTGCTCTCCTTCCTCTTCACTGTATCGGAGTGTTTTGGCTATCTCATCTCTACTAAACGACCCATCTCCGCTGCGTTTCACTTCCACAGCCAGGCCCTTGTCTTCAAAACCTTGCATTCAAAGGGCCGATCAATTATCAATGGTAGCACAACAAGAACATGCCCAAATTGCAGAGTTTCAATCACAGATCCCCATCCAGAAGGAACAAAGAACCCTCAACCGACGGGTGCCTCAGAATCTCGATCTGGGGCACCCACCCCAAACAAAACAAGTGTCCTCTCTGATGTCCGCTCCGCAAAACCAGCAGGCAAAGCATCAGCATCACTATTTGCCCAATTGGGTTTTCTGAGTGCCCAAAGAAATGTGAGTTCTGATGACTCCAGCCCATGAGCTATCTCAGACTTGCTCTTACTCCAACTTACACTCACTCCCAAACCCTACAAACACAACTGACTTGTTTTTCTGCCATCAAGCCATTCAAAGATCCCATCATCAATGGAATTTTCTTCCTTTTGCCCTTCTTGTTGGTTTCTCAGGAGGAAGCAAACCTGTGAAATCACTGGCTTTCCAGTAAGCTGCTTGTAAACTCCCTGGGTAGCCTCTCCTTCAACCTCGTCGCAAGAACGAATGGCTAAAACTTTGACTTCCTGTTACAATCTGGCAAGCCTTGCAGAATCAATTTTATCCCACTTTTATTTACTCCGAAAAAGCCTCGCGCCACGTAAAACGCCGCGAAGTCTCTATACGCGACCGATGAAGGAAAACTAACCCAATCCGGGGTGAAGTTAGACTTTCCGGTGTTGGGAGAGCATGATTTCTATTTGTACTCAAGAGGTTTTCCGGTGAGCCGAAAAACACATTGCTAGCAGTAGAGAAAGGAGAAAATACCCAACTGCCATACTCTTTGGCAATGTCGACCACCCAATGAGCTGCAAAATCAGACAGTATCCAATCCGGCAACTCCTCCCCAATGAACTGCTTAATGGGTTGTTGCAGCAGATCATATGCAACCTTTAAGTTGTCGAGTTTTTCGAAAGGTAGATCCACCGTGGCCTCCGCTCCTTCCGGCAAGAAGTCGGGATCCAGCGGAGGAAATGGGATGGGGACTAAATGGATAGAAGGGTTCAAATCAGATGGAATTTTGGGAAGCCTTTGGATGTTTCTTGGGGTGGATATGAAATAGACATGAACGTTGGACTTTGCCAAGGCTATGGAGAGTTGAAAGTAGGGCATTATATGGCCAAAAGCGGAATATGGAAGCATCATAACTCTGAGATTTTTGGCCATGACTGGAATGGGATTTGCAGTTGGACTTTTTTTCGCTTCTAATAAATATGAAGAACAAAAATTTTATGCTGAATTTTTAACAATTAGATTTTAGTTTTTGTATATTATATTTGCAAGCTCACCGACCATTTTGACCAAAATCGGAAATAGAACTAGGAAGAAATGAGCTGTCGCAATAAAGTAGGGAAGCTAATAAATCGGAGTAGGCTACAGTGCTCGCAAGCATTGAATGCTCACACCGATCTCACCATTAAAAGGAGGGAGGAGGGAGGAGAAAGGGGGGGAAGGAGGGTGAGATGGGTGTAAGTATTCAATGCTTGCGAGCACCGTAGCCAGTCCCTAATAAATTATGCTTGTTGATCTTTTTCTTTGGTCATCACGCACCTATATTGATTTGAGAATCAAAAATACGTTGATGAGATATCTTTTAAATTGTGTAACCTGCCACGTATCGATCACGTTTTTACAATTAATTAAAATGGTCTGCAATGCACAATTATTACATTTGGGTGAGCTCTGTTGCATCAGCCTCTTATCTCTATCTGCCTCCATTTCCAAACCCCAACAACCGATCTCCCCCAGTCCCACTTATCCCTAAATCTAACCATAGCTCTATACGTTAGAACTTGGCAATAATAACTGATATTAATTGTGTATAATTATTAATAAAAATTTACTCGTGTGTATAACTAATATAAGTAACTATTGTCAGTTTTTTTTTTGAAGTGATCATGCGTCTAATCACTATTCACTTGTGAAGAGCCATGTACATTTATTTCTAACAAAATTTAACACTTAAGCATGTAGCTGAACTGAAATTTTTTATACACATCAAATGACCTAGTTTACCGTCAAATCTAAAGTTAATTATTCTAACTCTTTGGCCGTTTTTGGACCAAAATTTAGTTCGATGAATATATGTTCAACCCTTTATTCGAGCATTCCTATGACTCATTAAATACAATAATTTCATACATTTCCCCTAAGTTTTGATAAGTGAATGGTCACATCACGTCAGAAATATCCAATGAAATACCTGAACAAAGACGTGTTCCAAGTATAAAGTATGGAGATAGTTTGATGGTCTTGGTTACGTACTAGGATCGATACATTTTCTTCCTATTTGTGCATTTAGGGTTCACATCTTTGCTCTCGAACGTTCTAGTCTTTTCTGATTATTACAAGTAATTTGATTTAACTTGTAAAATATATATATCACGTGATGTTATAGTCACATGCAATAATTTATTGATGGGTAAACTGCCGTTTGACCCTCTAAACTATTACCCCAGTTGAAATTGACCCCTTGAACTATTTGAAATCAGCCAATTAACCCCTCACCGTCATATTCAACGAAATTTCATCCATTTTGCTGTCAAATACTAGCACGTGATCAGCACATGATTCACTCTTGAGGGTAAAGTCGTCTTCTCATCTTCTCATCTTCATCCCCTTTATCCTTTTTACCCTAAATCCTTTTTTCGTGCTAGTATTTGACGGTAAAGTGAATGAAATTTCATCGAATCTGACAGTGAGGGGTTAATTGGCTGATTTCAAATAGTTCAGGGGTTAATTTACCAAAATAATAATTCAGAAGGTTAATTTCAACTGAAACAATAGTTCAAAAGGTCAAACGACAGTTTACCCTTTATCGATACCAATTATACGTTGTAAACAAAACAAATCTAATAGTAAAGCAAACGGGATTGGCGGGCCTTGACTCGGCTCGTTTTATTAAAGGGTAAGGCTTAGGCTATGATTCTTTTGGTGGGCATTGGACAAGGCCCAATAGGTCCAGACTAATTGAGCAAAAGTGGACTCAAATATTCTTGGCCATTTAGCAAAGCCTGAGCTTAACCTATTTGAAAAGCAGCAGGGAATGTGCCTTGCATTCTTTCCAAGGCAAAAGGTAAAGAACAAAAGAAGTATACAGGTAGACTCAAAAATTAGAAAACAGTTATTCCTATATTTAATCTTTATTTATTTTCTTCAAGTCTAAATCTCCAATAATGCTAGCAAAATTTGTGTTATTGTAGCTAGTCAAATGATATAAATGTTAATTTGGCGAGTCATCACTTCCAACAATACTAGCTATTTTAGCTTAAGTTAAAATATTTTAATATTATTTTTTTCTAAACTTGACAATTCAAGCCCTTTTTCTTCTCTTGAAGCCCACAGACAATACATTTTTATAGTTTTTAATGTTTAGCAAAAATTTAACTTTCTCTGTCATTCTACTTAAATATAGTTAGTTACTGTTCACAAAGTT
The DNA here is from genome assembly GCA_018257905.1 of Gillenia trifoliata. Lineage (NCBI taxonomy): Eukaryota > Viridiplantae > Streptophyta > Magnoliopsida > Rosales > Rosaceae > Gillenia > Gillenia trifoliata. The sequence goes on from CM031086.1 coordinate 17,352,764, forward strand.
GAAATAGCTAGTCATTTAGCGAGTCTGTTGAAGCTTGGTTTTTCTACAGTTTTTGTATTTTGAGTAGAGCAATGGCGTTAGTAGGTTAGACAGTTAATTGTTAGGAGAGAGGGAAGTTGGTGGGAATTGAACCCGCACCAAAGTGTATAGACATGATTATTTTTCGTGACTGCGTTAAAGCGTCATTCGCACTAGGGTGCATTTTTTGTTAAGGTAGCCAAAAAACCTCATTTAACATTGTTGGAGATGTTCAGAGTACTTTCTTTATATAAATCAGTTAGATGAAGACAGTGAAGGACCCTAGGATAGCTTAAAATACCGTCATGGAAATTCAAATTCAAATGATGGCAAATTTGAGAAGATGATATAAACCCAACACCACCACCCACCCACCCACCCCAGCCCCCCCAAGAAAAAAAAAAAAGCAATTGTTTGGGGCTGCACCAAGACTTAGTGAAGCCACAACAACCCTATAACTTCAAGTAACAAGAACCAAGTGTGGTCGGTGGTCCACTTACTTCTCCACTAACAAAATGCATATACCATGACTGGATTTTGCACAAGAAAACTGCAAATAGTGGCAAATTATCAGACTCCTAATCGTGGTGTGGCTAATGGTCCAATTGGATAAGGAATTATTTTGTCTCTACGAAAGAAGTGAGAACAATTAATATTTCTAACATACTTTCAGTCTTTCACCACCAACAATAAATATCCACCAAAGGACAAAAGAAAAGGACCAAGAACTGTTTTAAACTCTTACAATCAAGAGAAATAATTCATTAGAAATGGGTTTATGGTTATGTGTCATCTTAATTGATCATAACAATACAATATTAAACTGAGACACTATGATAGTAGTGAATATGTTCCATAACTTGCCCTCTAGAACCAGAGATACATTTAGTAAGATGTTTAGTTATGATTACTCAAATTAATTATTTCAATTCTTGACTTAATGCACGAGTATTTGAATTATTATGGTTTCTTTTACTTGCTATACCAAATTAAAAAGTATGTGATTCTACATTATAATCTATAATCTAATACTTTTGCTTTCATATTCTTAAAAATAACTAAACACGGACTTGTAGTTTGTTTTTTTTTTTTGGTAAGACGATATACATTATAAACTACTTTAGTTTATGAAAAGAAATATTCAAGCTTTAGTGCAAGAATCAAGTATAATATCATGACCAACTCATATCTATATTATTTTAGTTGAAAAGAGAAATTCGAACTTGAACGCAATAAACAAAAATAATATTGTGATCAACTGACCTAACCCTAGTCTCGATTGTTCTAGTATATTTTCACCATCCAATAAGACCTACAAGATTCCTTTTGAACCAGAGGATAAAGATACGCATTATACAAACAAAGATGGAGACTCGTGTCATGTGTGATATATGCACTTTAAGGGCGTGAAGGGAGAAAGTGTTTTTTATTTCATTCTCAAGTCTCAACCACGTTATGCCAAAACCCCCACTAGGAATATACTGCTTTGGACGTTTTGCCTTTTTAGGGTTTGAAGGCTCTCGTGAGTGAATACCATAAAATCTTGTGAGTGTAATTTCAGCCTCAATGTTAGGAAAATGAAATATATGGCACGGTACGTTAAAGTAGTGTTCTGTGCTAATAAAATAGACATATGTAAATTTTTTATCTACATATTCTTCTTTTATTTACATAAAACACTAGAAAACACTATATTCGTGTCAAGTGAATTGTTGCTATGTTAGGCATTTTGTGTGGCAGACCCCATACAAACTGCAATAATAGGGGCAGAGTTTCATCTTTTTCGTGGCAAGAAGCCAAACTTCCATTCCATTTCATGGCCAGGACTTTGTCATCTAACAGCCTTCACGGGTTGTCAGGGCTCTTTTCAAAGTTTTTATGTTTATTTTTTGGACTTTATCATCCATCCAAAACACTTGAATAAGGAAACACTAGGAGGTGACTGATTAAAATTTGATATATAGAAATTTACATTCAAAACATTTTTCAACATTTTCAAGTGTAGGAAATATTAGGAGCTACAACTTAATCATGTTTTATAAGTTTCAACTGCATTGTGTTTGGAACTCAACTTGTCACAGGACATGAAAGCCCCAACATAAATTTTTTTCCTTGCGTCGAACTTAGGATCATGAGATTCCATAAATGTAGAGATTTGATGAAACGTTAAGAATCAAAACATGTAGCACAAATGTTCAAACCATGATTTCCTACACTTTCAGGAAAAAATCTTAGGTGTTACGAACTATTGAATAGTCTGGCCATTAAATGGTCTAAGATTAATTTGCAGTAGGCTCCAAATAAATATTGAACCATTCAATAGTCGGACCAATAATAGTATGTACAATCTAAGTTTGACCCCATTTCTAGAGAGAATTTATTCCATTGTTCAACTATACAAATACAATAGACAATAATATACACGTTACTTAATCTAGCTAGGAGAGGGGGGATGGTGACCTAATTACGAATTCATTCATACAAACAATATAATCTAATGGGGGAAATTAATGTGGGGGCCACGAGTTTGTGACCCGTGAATCCATGAAGTGGGTCGGCAATGGCAATCCAATCCATGTCTGGGCTGAGAAATACGACGAGGAGTGAAGGTGAAGAGATCACGAGATTGGATGAAATATATGCAAACTTCAAGAAGGTGCATGAAGAGTGGGGTCCACTAACTACTTTCCAACCCAATAGTCCAACGACTCCAAACCACAAAGATCCCCCTAAAAGGTCCCAAGCTCATGAGTTACAAAATGTAGGTGGTTAATTTGTTAATTTATGCCTAATTAATTAACTACTACTAAACTAGGGGTGAAAAACGACTGAAATTTTCTTTTAATTGTTATAAGCGAATTATTATTAAAAAGCTACATTAAGAGAGGAAGATAATTTGAACTCGAAACGTAATGTATTGAAGAATAATGTCTTATCCACCAAAACGATTACTTGCAAAATGATATTTTTTTTAATCATTGAGAGATTATCAATTTTTGATTACTTCAGAGGTTTGACATAAGTTTCCAGGTTTGAAGCACCCTTTTGAAACGCCTTAAAAGGGCATTTGAAATAAGATAGTAACTGGTCGGCAAACCCATTGAAAAATTTGTAACCAAAGGCAAAAAGTAGTTCTTCTTTAAGAGTTTGTAGGTTTTTCTTTTCTGCTATATATGTTGGGATCGATCCAATATAAGAAATATATAAAACTCAGAGTTATGCAATGAATTTTGTGATTGTTATTAGAGCTCGACGCAACATTGCTCAGAAAAATTTGCTTGGAATCGGGTATTTTTTATAAATTTTGAAGAATAGATGATTCATGCAAGAAACGAACTTAATTAATAAGTGATAGAGTTATTTTTCTCAAACTTTTTAAAGAGAGACTGTTATAACCGTTTTTCTTTATTAGTGTCATCTGGCATGTAATGTAAAAGATATATAGATTAGATCATCAAAAAATAAATATTAAAGACAAAATGCAACTGAAATTTCATTTCTTTATTTGTTTTTTTATGAGAAGAAAACAGCCCAATAGCAGAACAATAATGCTAACTTTTTTTCACAACTGAACCTTAACCCTATAAATACCTCATTAATTTTATTCTCTGCAACAACTAAAAACAAATTCCAAGCTGCCTTGTTTGCCCAAATGGAGCTGTTGGGGAGGAGTCCTATGAAAACCCAAGTAAAATCTCAAACCATCTCTCTCTTTAATTTCATTTACCTGCATTTTCTCACCAACCAAACATCAAGGTTTTATGCATTTTATCTCCAAATTTAAGTGACTCTTGTCTTTTTCTTTTTCATTTAAACCTATTGAAATTGGTTATAAGAAAGCGGAGTGATTTTTACACTCTCTTTAATCTTCTGCACTATCCTTTCTACATTATAATCATTGCATTGAATAAATCAACATAAAATCAATAGACAAAATTAAGGAGAGAAGTAACGAGGAAAAGGAGAGTGCAAAAATCATAAGGAAAACTTAAACAAAATGCTAATGCGATTTTTTTTTCTATTTTCCTAATTGTTTCTTAATTTTCAGGTGATTAAATTAGTGCTAGTAGTGCTTCTTGTGGTGGCCATGCTAAGAGGGGCTGAGAGCAGAAAAGCAAAAGGCAAAATATTTGAATCGTTTGAGTACACTGCAATGAACTGCAGAGCTCACAGTGCTTCACTGACTGATTTCGGAGGAGTTGGAGATGGAAAGACATCAAACACAAAGGCTTTTCAGGCAGCCATCAGTCAGCTAAGCCAGTATGAAACACAGGGCGGTGCTCAGCTCTTTGTTCCGGCAGGGAAGTGGCTGACGGGAAGCTTCAACCTTACCAGCCACTTCACTCTCTACCTCCACAAGGATGCTGTTCTCCTTGCTTCTCAGGTCTCTCTCTCTCTCTTAATTTTTTTTTTCTCAAACATGCATATACACATATTTCCCATTTCTGCATTTTAATCATGTTGAAACTATTTGAGATAAAGGGTCTTAATTACAAAAAGATTAGATTCTTCTTTAGTTACAACTTACATTAGAGGGATTCGAATGTTGGCTTAAATTATATAAGACTTTTAATTAGTGTTGATTTTGAATTTGTTTAAAACAACATTATTTGGAGTTTAAGGTTGAAGCCTTTAGTTTAGTTTAAAGGCGTGAGTAGCACAGTCACATTGCCTAGAGCGAGTGTGTTCTTTCTTGTGCATTCAAGTTTAAATCTTTTTTACAATAATTCAAATTAATTTAACGTAAAATATCTTATAAAAAATATATAGAATTTTAGTTTATCACAAAAAGAAGGGTCACAATTTTGAGCTCCTCTTTTGGCTAATATATTAAAAAAATTTGCAGTCAGTCACGGGAGGAGTGCATGAAGTTAAAAAAAAAAGAGTTAAATTAAATGTTCCACCACTAATATTATTGATATTGTCTCAATTTAATCACTTATTGCTAAGTGTTGAGTTTTATCACAAAATGTCTTGGTGATATTAGGGGTGGAAACTCTCATATATAAATTGTATTGTATTTTGTCATGTGACCGATGTAGAATCCTATTCTACAACAAAACTTGCAAAAAAAAAGTGTTTTAGGTTTAAGATTTAGTATTAACTGTTCTGAAATGACGTAGTTTTAGACGTAGGCACATAATAATCATAAAAAAATCCGGAATCATGTAATGATAATGTGGTTTGTTTGGTCATATATTAACTCAAATAATGAAATTGGTTTTAGGACATTAATGAATGGCCTGTTCTCAAAGCCCTCCCATCTTATGGCCGAGGAAGGGACGCAGCAGCTGGAAGGTACACCAGTCTCATTTGGGGAACAAATCTCACTGATGTCATTGTTACAGGTAACCTAATTTATTTGCTTCGGTTTCAAATTGTGGATAGTTGCGGGATGTGAGTAGCATGTAGACCATATGTGTGATGCATATATCGACTAGGCACTGGTAATTCCGCAACCATCCTGATCATTTAATTTGAATAAATGACTAAATTCATTGAGGTCCTTTGATCATTGTAGGTGACAATGGCACAATTGATGGCCAGGGTGAGTTCTGGTGGCAACAGTTCCACAAGAAGAAGCTAAAATACACCCGCCCTTACCTGATTGAAATCATGTTCTCAACCGATATCCAAATCTCAAACCTAACTCTCCTAAACTCTCCATCATGGAATGTCCATCCTGTTTATAGCAGGTAACCAAATATGCCTCCCCAACCAAAAGAAACCATTTGTGATACATTTTACTAATGGTCGCCCAAGCGCATGAAGTGGTTGTCAGTCGTTGATACATTGTGAAATCAACTTGCATCAATAGCTGACAATCACTTGTGCGCATGAACGAGTTCAGCCACATGGCACTCGATCATTGGTGTGATTAGTCTTTTCTAAGTTTCAAGGTTATCTTATGATTAAGATTTTGAAATTATATATGATGTTGCAGTAATATTCTTGTGAAAGGGATTACTATCATAGCTCCAATTTCATCTCCAAACACGGATGGTATCAACCCAGGTTAGTCAACTGAAACATCATTTTGCAGACCTTGTCGTAGTCAAATTGGTTACAGTAGTGTACTCTCCCCTCTGCACCCAAGTTTAAATCTCGCTCCTCGTAGTTTAGATTAAATTATAATTTACTTTAGCCACCTCAATACTGGACTTTGAATTTTTTTCAACTGAATCATTAAGTGGCCAAATTAGGCCTAATGGGGGTCCAATTAAGTACACAGTTATCATGAAAAATATAGTAATTCATTAATTAATATTTTGGCAATTTGAATTGCAGATTCTTGCACCAATACAAGAATTGAAGACTGCTACATAGTCTCAGGAGATGACTGCGTGGCTGTTAAGAGCGGTTGGGATGAGTACGGAATTGCATTTGGAATGCCTACAAAACAACTAGTAATCCGACGGCTCACATGCATTTCGCCCTACAGCGCCACCATCGCCCTAGGCAGCGAAATGTCCGGCGGGATCCAAGACGTCCGAGCCGAAGACATCGTGGCCATCCACACCGAATCGGGGGTTCGGATCAAGACAGCTGTAGGGCGAGGAGGGTACGTGAAAGACATATACGCGAGAAGATTCACCATGCACACGATGAAATGGGCGTTTTGGATGACCGGCAATTACGGGTCGCATGCTGATGACAAATATGATAAAAATGCACTGCCTGAGATCAAAAATATTAACTACAGGGACATGGTGGCCGATAATGTGACAATGGCTGCGAGGTTGGAAGGCATTGCCGACCACCCGTTCACCGGGATTTGCATCTCGAATGTGACGATTGGACTGGCGGTGAAGGCGAAGAAGCAGCCGTGGACGTGCACCGACATTGAGGGGATCACGAGCGGCGTGACGCCTCGCCCTTGTGATCTGCTGCCGGATCAGGGTGTTGAGAAAGCAACAGGTTGTGAGTTTCCTGCAGATGATCTGCCAATTGACTTGGTAGAGCTCAAACAGTGTACATATAGGATGAGCTATCTGTAAACAATCCTAAAATCATGTACTATTACTAGTGTTTTTCACTGTCTTCTGGAAAAAGCTAAATTATCAGACTACCATAAAACTTAGCTATTTTTTCCCTCCCGCAGTATTTCGATTACCTGAATTGTAATCTCGGAAGGAAAATGATTGCCGCACACCCTCTTTCTCCTTCGAAGCGCGGAAACCACTCCCCTTTCGGAAAAGAAAAGGGCCTGTCAAATTTTCGATAACTTATCTTGGTAACAAATATTGAACATTACCCAAACTTTCAGATGCCATTGATAGTTGTATCTAAGCAAGCATTTTATTAGATTTTCACAAGAAAGCAGAGCACGGAATGGTCTTGTAGGAGTCCCAACAACGGAAAGAAACTCGAAGGCAAAACGAAATATACACAGAATCAAGGGTTTTTCATGACAAAATGATGAGATGAAGTCCCGTAAATATAAAGCAACTGTTCCCATTCAAACCTATCATTCTAAACAGATATAACTGCAAGACTGTCAGGCCTTACAACGGTGCTGGGTGATAGTCCTCATCGGATTATAAGCCGCTAACCAGCACGAACCTGCACCAATGAGGGATTGGAGCTCTGGAGAATCACAGATTACACCGACTAGGCAGCCTTGAGATTCAGCTATCGATCCCTTTCACACATTTGACAATTACAGACATCCAAAGACGTGTTAATGCTGAATGAATCACATCTCAGGACAATTTCTCAGGAAATCCCGATTGATCCAGCAAAGTTTTTATAATTTCATTCTCCTGGAGGATCCAGTGGGTTCTATGTAGAATATCATTGTAATCAGTTTTGAGATTACTTTCTAAGAGTATACAACAGATTATATCATGACCCTCATTGACTTGGATCTGGATTGAACCTCACAGACTCTCTCCAGATGAGCTCCTTGATGTTCTCTTCGGTAAAGGAGGGTTGCTCAAAATCAAAATTGAAAGGCATTGGGCAGACAGGCTCCTCGTTGATATCATGAAGAGGGGCCAAGTACGGGTGGCAAAGAGCCTCATCAACTGCAAAGCACCGGGGAGAAAAACAATTGTCAATGCAATTAACAAAGAAAATCATCAGCGAGTAAAATGGCTCCAGTTGCTCTATATTAATAAGTTATCTGACAAAAGTTATATGCACAATTTGTTTACCAAGTATTCTTAAATTAATGCAGAACTCCGTATTGGAGAATGACAAAACATGCACTGCTGTTTCTTAATTTAAATATCACAACATGTTTCGGCCAGAAGATACAGGAATAGTAACTAGTAAGTTCCAGTTAATGTCATAACCAAACTGGTTGAAGTGCAACACAATAACTAAGTATACCTGTAATGCGCCTGTTTGGGTCAAAGATAAGCATCTTCTCTAGCAAATCTATAGCGCTAGGAGACATATTAGGAAACCCAAGAGAGAAGTTCCGCTTTGGGTACTGAGGTAGTTGTCGAACATATCTTCGAGCATTATCACTTCGTAAAAATCCAAGGCTGGAGTCATCAGGTGAGCCTAAGAGCTGTTGAACACAAAAGGAAAGATTATTATTATGAAGCGCGTTCATTGTCTATTTCTCACCCATAACTATACAGATTAATCTTATTAGAAATTCAGAGAATCAGTACGGTTTATGCACTGTCTGACACTTGGAAACAAGAAACATAACCAAAAGTAAATCAGATGGAACCTCTTCCGCATGTTAAGTGGAACAAGGTTTTGGGAGATTTCTCGCTAAAAGTAGGACATGTTTGTAATTTAGAAACCAGTGGATAACAGTCTAAATTCAGCAAGAAAGACCTAGAAACGATACCTCTGTTATGAGTCTCAGCTGATGTACATAATCTTTGCCAGGGAATAGGGGTTTTCTGTTCATGATTTCACCTAGAATGCAACCTACAGACCATATATCAATTGCTGCAGTGTACTCCGAACAATTAAGCAGCAATTCTGGTGCACGGTACCAACGAGTAACAACATACTCAGTCATGAAATCAGTTTCGGATGTTGTCCTTGCAAGACCAAAATCTCCAATCTTAAGGTCACAATTTGCATTCATGAGCAAATTGCTGGGCTTTAAATCACGATGCAAAACACCTGCTGAATGTACATATTTGAGCCCTCGTAACAACTGATACAGAAAGTACTGCAAAGGTGGAATTTAAACATATTAGTGAGATCTCAGGCATGTAAAACCGAAATCATGATCTTGAGAATGGTTGGTAATCAAGGTTAAAATGCAGAGACTTTTATCTTAGTTTTCACTAGTAACAATTTCTGAATTATAGTCATTCCGAATATGAAAGGTTCAGAAAACTTGCATGGAAATGTAGATGCATCTTTCAAGTTCCAACTAAAGAATAAAAGAAACATGCCATCTCATTGATCTACAAGTTAACAAAGCATAGGACCAGAACCTTGTTTTTAAGATGAGAGGAAGATCATTTCTCACCATTTATTATCAAGCTACGGAAAGATATATGAAAAGATTGATTCTATATAAAGCTGAGTGGTGAAAGGGAATGTGTGTACGATATTCATTAGTTGCTTAATTCAACCTACTTCAGTGACAAGCGTGTATTGCCATCACCAGTAACCTAACAAATAGAATCTGGAATCCAACTATGAAATCTTTGTTGTTTAAACAAACAAAAAAGAAACTAATGGCAACGGCTTATAACCCTCCCGAGGATGCTCATCCATATGAACTACAAGAACGTACTATTACTATAAACCAAGAAACTACTCTTAAAAGTTTAAAAACTTTCCATAGGATGCTCAACAATACCAACTAAAAGAATCAAATGGCATAGCAAGTATAACATAAACAGATTGACAAAAAAAAAACCTACAACAAAAATTAAGAAAAGAAGGCCAACCCGACAATGATCATCATTCAAAAGTTGGTTGGACCGTATAATCTGATGAAGATCAGTGTCCATTAATTCATAAACAATGTAGACATCATTGAAGTTCTCCTTCTGTGGAGGCCGTATGATGTCTTTGATGGCAATAACCTGCAGAAAGAACTAACTTGTATGTAAGCTGTTGACTCCAGAAATACAGGAAATAATTATTTAGCATGATCTAGATTCTTAAGTTTTTGATCAAGGGAGAACTGAGTCCATGAGAGATTTCATTTTGGTGCTTAAGGCAGGATTTTATTGCAGGAAAACACTTCCCAAACACTGCCCATTCTAGAAACCTTTGTATGAAACCGGCATTGTGGGTGGTAGAACAGAAGTCATAACATGACCCCTCAAGGCCTCTGAAAAATATTTGTAAACAACAGAACTACACAAAATAATCATTTCCAGTGAGTCTTCTACTACCACAGGTTGCATATTAAAGCTGGAATTCTTTAAGCACAGGTTCAAGAAAAAAACAATTATTTTAAGGGGACAAACACGAAATATCTGCAAGCCCTGTTACATAGGATGTACATAAATGATATAAGAGCTCTTCATAGGAACATGAACGACAGAAGGTGACAAAAAATTACATTTTCATGATCCATGTGCCGAAGCAGTTTAATTTCTCGTAAAGTCCTTTTGGCATCTATTCTGTTGTCAAATGCATTACCAATCTTCTTAATGGCAACCTCCTCACGAGTCTCAGCGTTGACAGCAGCACTGAATGCAACCAGAAAAATCATCTACTTTCAAATTTGTTATAACGCATACGATGTAAGTCAAATGAATAGAAAACAAAATTCTTATTGATAAACTGTAAATATCACATCAATCACCCGACCCAAAAAATGAAGACTGCACCCGAGACACACTACTTCACTGAGTCACAATGACCCAATACAAAGAGAGATATACCAAGACGGAAGATTGAGTCAATTTCAGTAATTGAAAGAAGGGGCAAGGGGAGATGAAAAATAATATGGGTGGAACTTGCAAGGAAGGATTTCAATTAGAGATGGAATGAATAATGAATATTAGAGCTATGAATAGGCTAATAGGCAAAAAGATTCACGTTGACGACCCTAAATAACATGAAATACAACTTCACGTGCTCGATTCTTATTTTCCAGGATAATGACTTAGTTGAGCTCAGCAGAACGTATATCTCTTCAAGATATACTCAAAAGCACATTGATGACCCACGGTTTTTGTCAATTTCAATATTTTCACAGAATCGCAATATCATTGAGACAGCAAAAATCCACTTGTGGACTAAAATTTCCAGCTAAGGATACATAGCACATCACTAGACCCAGCTTAAAAACACAAATCAACAGCTTCAAAATCTCATTTAGATCACACAAACTCGATTATTGTACACAAAAAACCTAAAGTTTTTTCCTGATTACATACACAAAATTCCCCAACCAACAAAACCTCCCTACCGCAAAACACCGAAATCGCATTAACTCCACAAGAAAACAAACCCCACAAAAACAAAATTCTCTCTAACAAACCCAGATAAATTTCCAGAGTAAAATTCTCAAAAATAGCACAATCCACATATACTCAAATTAAATTAACTAAAAGTTTGATCACAATCAGAAAGTTCTTTTCCCGCTTCTTGAACCAAACTAACTCATATCATCAACTTTCTATTAATAATAAGAACTTCAAACAGTAATAACCAAACTATTCCCAAAGATTTTAAACAACAGCAATCAAACCATCAAAAGCAAATCCAAAGATAACAAATTCAAAGTAACAAGAAAAGCTCAAAACCCAGTAAAGATTGAATCTTACCAGACGATACCATAAGCCCCTCTGCCGACGGGCCGAATGGGCGGGACGTACTTCCTGGAAACTTCAAAGAGGTTGCCATACACATTGTACTGAACGTAGCGTCCGCCGTGGGTCGGCACCCCTCTGATTTTGTGGTCACCTGCCGGGGCAGCAGAGCTCGACTCCATGATCAACCCGGGTCGAGACCCAGATAGGATTTCGGGTCTAGAAAGCTACGAGAGAGAGCTGTGGAGGAGCTTAGAGGTAATGGAGGAGAAGAGCTGGTGCTAATGCAAAATCTGGGGAGGGGGTGTCGGTAGCTGCAAAGGTTTTGACCTTTCTTTCTTTGTTTTTGGGGTTCTTTGGGAATTTCCAGAGAAATGGGGGGAATACGCGTGTGAGGAGGGAGAGAGAGAGATCTCAAGGAGGGGCTTTTGAACTGGAAAAACTTGGGTGACCCGTGAAAAAAATGGACCTTTTTACTCTTCTTTTTGTGAGGCTTTGGTGTGGCGTCTGTGATTTCTGGGATTACCATGATTTTTCTTTTCTTTCCTTTCTACTTTATGTAGAGGAAAAGTATTAACAAAATTTAAAATGGTGTTGGGTTTTGAAGGGTACTCAAAAGTCTTCTCATGTTTTACAACAAAATTCTTATATATTTTAGGGTTTTTTTTCACTACCCAAAGTCATTTAGACTTCAAAGTTTGACCGAGAAAGTTTCCGATCTAGCCATTCACACACATAAATGATACATAATAATTGCTTTGTTTGTAGTAGATTGGTGTAAAGTTTAAAGGAAATATACATTAGAATAATACGTAAGTTGTAACCAATTATAATTTCATGTCATTAACAAATGACATGAATTAATAATAATACAACACATGTCTTTTTGTTTTGAAAAACACATTGCCCTTCAGTCACGTTCTTATGTGGCGGCATGTTATTGATTGTCATTTGGGTAGTGTTGATTGTCATTGAGCAAGGATATGTAATTCTTATTCCTCAATGATCAGAACCCAAAACCCGTATATTTACTAATTTACCCATGAGTAGTTCATTCATGTATATATTTTGCGATGAATTTTACACCAATTAACAGTTCCAAAATGCAAAGAAATAAAAAACACTTTGAGAGAGCCCAAGTCAAATTTACTTGAAAGGAAGTTTGCTTCTAGAACTGTAAAATATTAACATGGAAGCAAATTTCATAGTAATGACTAGGATGAATGATGTAATTGGAAATGCATAGTTAGATGGCATTTAAATTGTTGAAATAAATAAGTAGGGTACTCATACCCTTTGGATAGGTGGTGGTATCTTGAGACAATTTCTAAAGAGATTGGATTTGATCCATTTGTTTGGTAGGTGGAATATGCAATGTTGATAGTGATATTGTGCATCCTTTAATATGTGCATAGTGACCTATTTAAATTACCACCATATGAATGCATACGTCAACATTATGCAAAATCAAAGTCTTCAAGTCAAATCTCAATTGGTGGTGGTCCGTCCTTTCAGATTGCAATTAGGTTCTGGTGGTAGGTTAATGCTTGAGGCTATTAATTGAAGAGTTTTTTTATTTAAACCTCAATTTTTTTACACCTTAAATTTCAATTTTACCCTTACTAATACAACACACCCCACATCTCACATAAAAAAAATATATATATTTAAAAAACCCATCGCCAACCCCACCGATCACTGTTTTCTCTCAATCCTTCTTGCACCAACATGACTATCAACAAATTAATGATAGGCTACCAACATAACTATCAGCATATAGAGCTTATCCAAGGAGTATGAGTCATCTGGTCAAGGATAGGCTACTAACTTTTACCAAGAAAGAGAAGAAGATGATGAAGGGATCCCTTGATTTTGTCGGCATCAACAATTACACCATAAGATACAATAAAAATAACCCAGCAATTCCACAAAAACTAATCTCCTATAACAATGTTCCTTTAGATAGTCATGTTGTTGCAGGAGGGATCGAGAGAGAACAGTGATCGGAGGGATAGGGTGGGTTGGGCCTCTAGGGTTATGCAATAGGTTTTATCTAGGTTTTGAAATAGATTTTGTGGGGTGTGGGGTATTAGTAAGGGTAAAAATAGAATTTAAGGTGTCAAAATTTTTTTTCGGGTGAATTCAGACATGGTGTGGGATTTAAATAGAAAGAAATTATGGTAGTGTTATCCACACACCCCTCTCAATTTTTGACTGTCGAATCGAATGAATTGAAGATAATCAAATGACATAAATTAACAGAGTGTAGAAGATAAAACTTAGATAGCACCGGCTAAAAGATTATTGGGAAGCAGTAGTCTCTCTGCGTAAAGGAAACGCAGATAGGGAAAATCACATTCCACATTCCTCCTGGTGCAAATGATTCAACCTATAACCCTTTGAGCCTTGAGTCTTGACTGGGGAAAGTAATATCATATATTTTTATCATATACAAACTATATATTGAGTCATTGACTGGGGGGAATATTCTAACAATAATCATTGTAATGCTCATGTCATCTTACGTCTCCATTCAATTAAAAAGATTTGAATGATCGCAGATGTAAGTTAGCCTAGTTGGTCAGGGAAGTATGCTCGCCCTATTCAAATCCGCCTCATATCGAGTAATCAAGTTATATCATGTGCATACAGATCATACGTTGTGATTATTCATGTGCATACACATTGTCTAAACTCTAGCAGTCAAGTGAAGAAACCAATAAAACTGTCCCAAATCCCAACCGTTGTCATTTGCCACCAACCCTAGTACTGTACTTGCACTCCCACTATGAGTAGTGTCAAGATCAGTCGCGCACCAGCGGTGATCCAACTGTAGATGAACATTCGATCTGTTAAACCGTTAAAAGTCCTAGATGATAGTTGGGATTAACCGAAAACTTCCTTGGAAAACGTTTGAGGATGTTGAAGCAGCAAGTCGTTAGAACCAGATACAAAGGACACACTCTACGAACACCTTCTGAAGGCAAAATGCACACAAAAGTCATGTCCATGAAAATTCGATGTATCAAATACCTGTTTTTGTCACAACGAGAGAGAAACTTCCAGCTGGTAATCATCCGCGGCACAAGCTAGACATCAAAAAGTCTGTTAGAGAGATAACTTTAGTTGTTCTTACAACCAAGTAGGAAACATATTCTCCCCAAGTAAACTATAAGTGAAAAGAAGGTAAATGCATCTTCAACTTAACACCGACTGAACAGAACAAAGCAGTCGAATAGCAGACTCACGATTTCAAACCAAACCCTTTCATATATCATTAGCAATCCATAGTACACCATTACACTTATACAAGCCAGTACAATAATATTATAACTACGATAACCCACAACATACTGATTACAACACACCATACAAGATGGTATACTTACAAAAATCAGAAAACATAAAGCCCCATACCTAAAACCATCTTTATAAATAAGACAGGTTAGCTTTGATAAGATCACATTCATCTCACAAACTGACCTTCCACATTTCCCGTCAGCATCCGGTCTGAGACTGCTCCACCTAATCTTAGTTTGGAAAGCAATGCATCGCGTCCGGCTAAAAGGATTTGGAAAAATCCATCCACTTCTTTTGTAAGAAGATCGAGCCCTTGAGAAAGTTTCTGTGCCTTCCTGTCTAAGTCTGAAATAGAATTCTTGAATGTGTTCCCTTCAACGAGGCCAACGCCATCTTGGATCTTGGGATACAGTTCCTTAACAATATCATCAACTGCTTCCAGCTCTTGCAGAGCCATGACTCTTCCACTAGAAAATACATTTCTAATTTCCCCATTTACATTACCCTGTAAATTGTTAAACGCTTGTGCCCACAAATATGTCTCGGCAACATTCAAATCTAACAGCTTCTTTGCGGAACCAGAAAAGGCGGCAGCTAAGACACTGCAAACAGATACTGTCAACACCTTCACTCCATACATAGCACGCATCAAAAGTTTCCCTTTGGCTGAGTTCTTAACCTTTGGCAGATCAAGGGATTCCACAAGCTTGTCTAAAATGGTGCTACAGTTCTCAACTCTGGCGTTCTTTGAACGAATATGATGCCTCCAGCCATCAAGTGAAGAACGGGCCCGAATAAATTGGTCTGACGAAGTTGAATCCAAATTATGCAAGACGCACTGAAGATAAAGATGCCCCTGGTTTAAACGTGAGATCTCAGAGCTAAAAGCAATGCATACATCAAGCAACTTCACACTGACATCCAAGTAGACATCAATCCATTTCTCATCCCAGTTACTCACAGGGAGATCAATTTCAGCTATGAGGGTTTTTATGTCATTATGAGTTCCACAAAGAGACTCCATAGCTAATTTCATCCATGACAAGCTGAGGACATCATCCTTGTCTTTTGGGTTAAGCTTTCTTAGCCTCCCAGCCAATGTTTCCTCAAAAGTGTTTAACAGTCCAACAAGCCTTGGAGACAGTTGGGAACCCTTTGGCGCACTCATCTTAAAAGGATTTCCGAAATGGAAGAATGGTCGGTGTGGTTCCTGTGGACGACTCATTATTGTGTATTCACTGCAAGAAGAAAACGTGATCAGACATCGTATAGGAAATCAACCTCCAAAGGCATCCAAAACCAAAAGTGAGGAAGACATAAACATGATGAGACATCACGTTGTAAATCAGCCTCATCAAGTCATGCCCAGAACATGTTAGAGTCAAAAGCCACATGAACATTGCAAAATTAGGTCTCTTCGGAAGCTGAATGTCAACCTCCATCCATAGTGACGTATTGCAAATTGCAAGACTGCTCACTACATGTGCTCTAGTCATCCAGGAGATGACAGCAGGAGAAACAATGAACTCAACAAACATATTATGCAACCTTCCACATGATTCCAGGCAGTAGAAGAACAAAATTATGTAAACAACCAACTAGGCAGTAATCACCGAAAACTTAAGCCTAGTTGAGTTGACAAAATCATCTGCAAATAGATAAACCGAAAAGCACAAGTACTTCCCGTTCATTTCTTCCATTATAATAGCATGCAATTTCAACAGTTCAAACAATTTCAAGCGCGTTCGATGAGTTATTTCCACTCTTCAAGCAACATTCATAATCAATTTAACCAAGTTACGCTTATATACGAAATAATAAGCTATGACCCCCTCCCCCAAACCACCAAAAAATAAATCCTCTTCATCTTATGCTTCCCTTTACGGAAAAAAGAAAAACAGTTAAGCTGAACCTTAGCTGAAATTCTGTGTTCCACCTGACTGAACCAAAATACAGCGAAGCAAAGCAAAATCTGTATGAAAACGAAAATAAAAATAGCTTACATGCTTTCTTACCTATGTTCTGCCACTTCATACAGTACCAAACAGGCAGTGAACAAATACCAAAACTGAAAATCCTACCCATACCTAATTAATAACGAAACCCCCAAATTTCTACCCAAAATTTTCAACTTTCAAGTCACAAACTTTAGCTTCAAAGATATAAACACACAACCCCAAAAAATTAAAAGCTTCTAAACAAAATTAAGCAAAAATTAAAGCCAACCCAATCAAATCACATACAGATACAAAAAATTTCATATCAGGGATACAAGCATATACAAACAGCATATATATACACAAAAATTAAAAAATTAACATTTCTAGGCGTAGACCCACTCACCTAACCGTTAGATCTTCAGAAATCTACACCGATCTTTGAGAAATTGAACACCAAAAACCAAAACCCTATCCCTAAAGTCAATCTAAGCGATACATAAATTGAAAAACAGGAAATTTGAAAACCTTTTACCCTAATTATATTGTAAACAGATAACAGGAGAGAGAGAGAGAGAGAGTCCGTACCTGATTCAGAGGAGAAATCGAGAAATTTCGATGAAAGTTTGGGGCTTGGTTTTTGGGGTCTTCGTTGAAAATGTGAGGCTGCTGAGAAGCCGCTGTTTACAAAGTAGGTGAGGGACAGTGATAGGCTCACCCGAGGATGTACGGGGAGAGGGCGACACGTGGGTGTGGGTGATATTTCCGTTGAGGTTCGAGGACCTTCGGTTGTTATGCTGGGGTTGCGCGTAGGGTACTGTTGGCTGGCTGTTAGTGGACGGTTTTGATTATGCTTTGTGTACGACAAGCGGACGGGTTATGTGGCTGTGATCACCAGATGAACGGATTTGATTCATAGTTGGCTGAGGATGGGTTTTGTTTTGGGCCTTTGGGCTTTGGCCCGCAGATCGTTAAGGAAAAAGGATCGGAAGTGACCTTTCCATGCACATTTTCTCCTCAGTTATACATCAGATTATTATTTTATTTTTTTGAATTAAATCAATCAAACAAAAATAAATAATGTGCGGAAATAATTTCTTAGAAAAAAAAACCTTGCTAATGTCTAAATCCATTTTAGCAGTTTTTTTGTCGATACGAGTGTTACTAACACTGTCACATTCTGGACCGACTCCGCCATAGCACGATATTGTCCGCTTTGGGCCACGCCTTCACTGTTTTGTTTTTGGGAA
This sequence comes from Gillenia trifoliata, assembly GCA_018257905.1. Taxonomy (NCBI): domain Eukaryota; kingdom Viridiplantae; phylum Streptophyta; class Magnoliopsida; order Rosales; family Rosaceae; genus Gillenia; species Gillenia trifoliata. The sequence goes on from CM031086.1 coordinate 17,370,965, forward strand.
CTCACGAGCAACTTCCCAGTGGGTCACACCATCATGGGATTGCTCTAAGCCCAAACTCGCTTAACTTCGGAGTTACGATGGAATCTGAAGCCAGTGAGCTCCCAAAAGGCCTCGTGCTAAACAAATGGTATCAGAGCCACTCTGCCGTTCGGTACGGATGTGCCAGCGAGGACGCCGAGTTCCCCTTAAGTGGGGTGGATTGTGACATCCCACATCGATCAACGGAGAGGGAGTGATGTGCCTTATATGTACATGCCACCTCCATTTAGTATGAGGCATTTTGGGAGCTCACTGGCTTCGGAGTCCATTGGAACTCCGAAGTTAAGCGAGTTTGGGCTAGAGCAATCTCAAGATGGGTGACCCACTAGGAAGTTGCTCGTGAATTCCCAAAAATAAAACCGTGAGGGTGTGACCCAAAGCGGACAATATCGTGCTACGGCGGAGCCAGTCCGAGATGTGACAAACACTCAGGAGGGGAGAATAGAACACATTACCTCAAATGCATGAATAATCACTTAAGCTACAAACCTCTTATAATTAACATATTTTGTTCGTTTAAAGTAAACTTTACATATTTCAATTTTGATCTTGTAAGTTATTATCACTCGTGAGGTAATAATTGTACAATGGTGACGAAGCTCATGGTGGTGAAAAACCTATGGTGTGTGCAACTTTTGGAGGTACAAAATTGGCAAGGAATTGTAGTTCAAATAATCAAAAGCATTGTATCCTTACAACCAAAATTTTGTGTTTACTTTTCCTATCTGACTACCGTTTGTATTAAAAAAAATTGTTAATTAGATTCCTGACATTTTTTCCATATTGTTTAAACTAAACATCTTTGCCTTTTTAAGATTTGATTAAGGAGTTTTGACCAATTGCTACTTCAATATTTTACTATTTAGTTTAGAGAAAATTACATGTCATTCGTTTAAATTCCTACAACCTAGCAACTAACGGCCTACAATTTCAGAAATTTAATTTCGTTAATCCCTTTCTACTCAATTTAATGACTTTTTTCTATTCAATTGAAGACGTTTGTTTTTGGTATCATTAAAATTCGTCTCTTTCTATATTAAAAAGGTCATTAATACTTTCCTAATAAAACTTCATTAATTGGTCAAAAATTTCGTATAAATATTTTTAAAAAATGTATAGCATATTTGAAAACAAACATACAATTTTTGGTACGTTTAGATTCCAAATGTACCAAGAAGCCAAATGTACCAAAAATCCAAATGTAGCATAAAATTAAATATACCAACCTACTGGTACGTATCTAAACAAAAATTACATAACGTACCAAAATACTAATTTGTACACAAATTTGGGTTACATAACGTACCAATAATGTACCAAATTATTGCTACATTATTTTTTAATACATATGTGCATTATATATATATCATCTATGTAATATCATTTGGAGTACATTGGTATGTTTAAAATATCACTGCTTGTTTATTTTTGGTTAAAAAGTACCATAGATTTTTTGCACCCACAATTCAACGTTTTTTGTTTTTTGTTTTTATAAAAAATTTATTGGTTTTTTTTTCTTTTGAAATATATTGAACAATATCTTTTTTTTGCAAGATTTTAGGAGTATGTTATCTTTCGAATTTAATTAGTAAATTAATTAAAATTGTAGAAAGTAGTTTGATCAAATCTCTAAAAGCCGGCCTTGTTTGGTAGGCCGTATAGTGCACCAGATAGTACTAATAATCCGATCTCGGGTGTTTGGTGCGCTTCGTACTAAAATAGTCGCCCGACTATTCAAACCGGGCCCACCATTTAGTACCCCTCACACCCGACTAATTATACGCCCAAAAACCTCCGTATAATTAGTCGGGTCCGTCCCTCTCACTCTCTTGGTCTAGCTTGAAGGAAAATATTTGAATTACAAATTCATTTGAGCAACACTTAAGCATGCTATTAACAAATTAAAGGCTCTTAGCTAGCATATTAGTACTCAAAAACAAAACTTTGCTCATGACTTTTGAAGCCTAAATGTTGTGAACCAAGACACAACTCAAAATCACATTAGTAAGTTGTAGCATCCTATACCTTTGTAGAATCTTCTTTGCATGAGCAAAGGCTAACACACTCAAGAGGCCCTTCAATCTCATCTTGGATGAACACCTTTGCTTGGAGGAGTTGTGGTTGCACCTTGAATCAAATTGAAGGTTACCTACGTACTTCGTCTCCTACAAAGATCAAACCTTTCGTAGTTCTTGCATTTGATGAGGATTTGAGTGAGTTTGTATGAAGAACAAATTGTGTTCTTCTCACACACCTAGGGTCAGCCAACACAGTATAAATAGTCGATATTAGTCCGATGCTGCACCAAACGCTCGACTAATTTAGTCAGTATTGTCCAATGACAGATTATCCTACTCGACTGAAATAGTCAGTCCAGTCCGAGCTGCCAAAAGAGGCCAGTTTGGCCTAGGAAATTAAAAAACCAAGCATCTAGATCAAAATACAATTGTGTTTACTTTCTTATAATGTAATAGTATCGTGAGGGTGATATAACCATGGTTTTTTATAATATTTCTTTTTTTAATACAAGCAATATGGGAATGGGAGAATTAAGACAAATTTTATGCACTCGAGTGCATAGATAAACCCTGTTAACCACTTGAATCCCGAATTCAAGTTAGTATTAGTGGTTTCTATAGGTGCACTTATTTGGGAAGAGGGGTTACAACTTACAAAGTTAATCTCTGCTAACTGTTGTCATAATATATTGTTAGATCAAAAAAATGTTATTGTTGCTTCTACATAAGCACTATTAGCAAAGACTCAATGACATGAATAGGGCACCTATTAGCAAAAGCAGATACTTTACATATGAAAACATTCAACAGAAAAGGAGAACACTGAGGGCAACAAAACATAGTAGATTAGATTAAAAGATAAGGATTTGAACTAATCAATCAGCAAAGCCTGCAGATCAAGATACAATTTGCTAATTCCCCCTTCAAAGTGCCCACTTGTAGAAAATGAAAAGGAAAACAAATTTTGGAAATTTGGATTTAGCTAAGTTGGCAATGTACTCCACCCTCTGGCCTCACTTTGAATTTCATTCTCCATAATTTAAATGAATCTAGTGTAATGATACTATCGTTTGTTCAAAAATGTAATTCCAATGACCACCTGCCAAGTAAAATACTTGCAAAAGCAACCGAGATTAGGGTTTAGGGTTTAGGGTTTAGGGTTTAGAGCTGTCTTCTTCCATCCAAATTCTAAACCATTTCTCCATGAATATTTTAATGTTGAATATAGTCTAGAAAATATTTAAAAAATAATAATCAATGATTTAACATGAAATTTCTTCAATACTATATAGCATTAAATGATACATAATTAGAGCTTACTGCAAATTAATCTGAAATCATTCAATGACCGGACATTAAATGATACGTATCACCCAAAAATTTTCCACTAATTAGTGTTAAAGTAAGGGCTAGTTTGAAGTTGTTGTGCTTTTAAAAGCAACATCCATGCTGCTTTTAAAAGTTGCTGTTTTAATGTCATAACTTTTAAAATAAGCAGTATATTTTATTTTTACCAAACACTTTTTATCTGCTTAACTTTAAAGTGAAACAATTTTTAATAAAAAAAAAATAATACTAAACGGGGTCTAAATTTCACAACAAGTCGACAATTGTAGGCTAGCTTCGGCCCAGCTGCACATGCCTTTTTTGACAAAATTTCATGCCCAAGGGCCAAGTCAAACATTTCAACTTTTACGCAACGCAAACAAAAGCATGAAAAAGTCTTAAGTTCATATAAAATAACAATTAACAAAATATAATCACTACAAGAACAAATCAACCGACTGCATTTGCTGAAGCAAAAAGACAAAAGGATCCCTCAAAACATTATCCATTGCCAGCTTACAACACTTTATCATGTAGCAAGGGCAAATGCAATAGTAAGGGCAAAAGGGACAAAAGCATGTTCTGGCAGTGATGGTGAAAGCCGAAAGCATGACCCTAGTTCCAGCCCAGATCATCCTAGTTGCTGGTCCAACAAGGACAAGAAATACCTACATGAAGAAGATGTTGCAGGCTTCTAGCAGCAGCTCTTGCAACTCAAGCAGCTGGTTGCTGGGTCCATCTCCGATGTGGCCTGTTTATGACTAGTGGGGCTAAAACCGATTTCTCATAACCAGAACCGCTTCTGACTACGTATAGCAACAAAACTCAAATGTGCTTATGGGTCATACAAGTGTTTTATGGAGAATAACTTGCTAGGTGCTTCTTCAAAAAGTACTCAAATTTTAAATAAAAATTTAGACACATTTCTAATAAAAGCATTTCTAGTAAAACACTTATGAGCAAAAGTGCTTCCTAAAGAAGCAATCCCAAACACCCTAACCTAGGGAAGTATATACACGCCTAGAAATAGTTACTAACTTTTAATCAAAAATGAATTCTGAAAGACACTAAGACATACAACTTATTGTCGGTTTCGTATCACTCAAAAATTTAAAACCAGTTCTATTTGTGCGTACTGGTTAAGTGGTCTACAGCTCATCACCATCTAACATTGAGGCTGGCATTGATGGTGACAAGAAGTTGGAAGCCAACATGAGCATTACAAGTGTTAAAGCAATTCATCCCTTAACGCAACTGGAGTGTGTGGACAATCAAATCGAAAGGGAAACTTTATCATTGCCTAAACTGAGAAAGAATATATATATTTTTGATGTAACACTAATGATATATCTTGTTTTTACAAACAAAGCAATAGTTATGATTTATGTTTCCTATAAGAATGAAGAACAAATTGTTTGAATTGTACAAGTGCATCTGAATTCGGTGCACGTCCTAAAAAAATATGTAACTAAGCACGAAAAAGATATAAACTATTGAACATACAGCAAAAATCGGGGTAGACGAAATATGAGCTTCAGAAACCTGGAGATAACTTAAAGATGTTAGTCACGTAATCCTCCTGGGACATTATCTCCACCTTGTAGGTTGATGATGGTTCCTACTGATATCACCTTCGCTAGTATCAGAAGTCCCTTCGTTCAAGTTTTTATCGTTTATCTTCACAACGACGTGATTGTCCTGTTGAGAATCAAGGTCTGATCGGGATGTATCTCTACCAGGTCGGTGTTCCTGCATATCAATGACAAAAATGGATAAGGAGTTCGGTATCAAGAACAGACAGTGATCAAGAATCGTGATATTAGTTTTTTATGATACATACATCACGGAATAGCAAGTCATCAGCCTCTAGCATGTGGATCACATGTCCCATTTTTGGCCTTTTTGTGGCATCAGGATCAACACATCGAAGAGCAACCAACAGAGCACGTTTAAGTGCTTTTGAAGCAGGCATCTTGGGCAGCTTGGGATCAACCACATCCTCTGCTTTTCGTTTCCCAACCATGGTTTTTAACCATTCAACTAGATTCACCTGATAATATTCATTAAATTCAACTTACAGTTAGTAGCAGGGAAAGAAAACTCGATACATGAGAGGGTGTGGGGGGAAAGGGTCAAAACCTAACCTCTCCTTGTGGTCGACTATAATCAACAGGGCTTCTCCCGGAAATAAGCTCCATAATAAGTATTCCAAAGCTATAAACATCACTCTTCTCATTCAGCATTCCCGTGCAAGCATATTCCGGTGCAACATAACTAAAGTAACCACCAAATATGAGATTAATTTTCCCACACATAGACTCTTTATGCATTTGATAAGGTAAATTTGTAAATAAAATCTTAAAAGAAATCGAGAACTAACCCAAATGTTCCCATCACTCGAGTTGTCACATAACTGATCTCAGAGCACAGGAGCTTAGCAAGCCCAAAATCAGATACTTTGGGGTTCCACTGGCGATCAATTAGTATATTGCTGGATTTCACATCACGATGAACAACCTTTGGTTCAAGACCCTCATGAAGATAGGCCAACCTGCACAATGAAGGAACACCAAAGGTCACTTATATACATCAGTATGAATTTATCTTAGTCGAGCAAAACTAATCTAATCTTAGTACCCTTTTGCTGTTCCCAGTATAATATTCATACGGATATCCCATGTTAGCGGGCTGACTTCACCAACATCCCCATGAAGCCACTGATCCAGATTGCCATTGTCAACATACTCATACACAAGCATCCTACGAAAGAAACCATAAGTTATATGACATCTCTAAACACACCACAAGAACCTCAAACTCAAACTCGAATTATAAGATAAAACATCAGTACCTGTATGCACCCTCAACACAGTATCCAAGCAACCTTACAAGATTTTTGTGTCTCACACGCCCAATCGCTTCCACCTCCACTTTAAATTCCTTCTCGGCTTGACCCCTGATTATCAACCAGTGTCATAGACTCATAAGCAAATGCATAACTCACATGCATAAAAGATAATGAGATACCGAACATCCATGGCTCAACGTACCATCAGTTAATCGCTGGCAATGCAGCCATATACTAAACAGTACGAACAGTGATAACGAAAAGAAATTCGAGATAAGTCAAAATGTGCATGTGTGAAGAGAGAGTAAAGTGAGAAACTGATCCTGATGCCAACTTCATCAATTCAAGCTTGACTATAAGCACAAGAAACTTAAAAAGAAGATGGGTTGGCTTCTTCTTTTCCAGAAAGCATGTGACTTTACAGCACAAATTCTAACAAACGCAAGACAAGAATAACGGGAAAAAAGGGAATCAACCCGAAAAAGATAGCCAAACACTGAACATGCCAATTAATTCAACCAACACACAAGTACCCTGTTTGGTTGCCCAGAAAATAGAGAAACAGAATTAAAATATATACACATGTAAGAAAAGATAAAAACTTGAAGTCAACTTCGAACAGTTACTCGGACCAGAAAAAACTTGATACCGTTATCTTTCTATCACTGTAAAAACTGTACCATAGTTATCAGACATATCCGAACGCCTAAAAAACTTCTATTTTTAGATTTTGAGCTTTCCTATTTTAGTAAAGTTCTTCAATTTAAAAAAAAAAATACATAACCAATAATTTTCAGCAACCAATCAAAATTCAACTTAAAAATTCAATCTAAGGTCCAATATTACAATAAAAATATCCAAAATTGATCATCAAAATCTTGTCTAATCAGAAAAACCCCACAAACCCTTATCCAAATCAATCCAGAAATCACAAAATTCACAAAAAAGTTTCAATCTTTGAAGAAAATTTTGAAAAAAAATTAAAAAAACAATAATAATAAAGTACCTGTTATTCAACAAGTTCTTGACAGCGACTTTAGTCCCGTCACTGAGAATCCCACTGTAAACGATCCCATACCCTCCTTCCCCAATCACATTCTCCTCACACAGTCCATTCGTCGCCGCCTCCAGCTCCCTCAGAGTGTACCACCTCCCCCAACCCAGATGTGACACCTCCGGCCCCACCACGTTCCCGCTACCAAACGACGCCGTCTCGCACCCGCTATTCAAAGTCCCCCTGCTCTCCCCGCTCGATGCCCGGTCAGAATACACCACGACCCGGTGCTCCGGCTTCCCGATCTCGACTTGGAGGTCGTTGACGATTTCCTGGATTTCCTTCGATTTGAGTGGAGTAGTGGGCGACTCGGCGGCGGTGGGCTTGGGCTGGGCCTTGTGGGCGCGGGAGCGGTGGCGGGAGGTGAGGCAGAGGGAGAGGAGGAAGAGGGTTAGGACTATCAGAGAACCGACGAGGATTCCGATGACGACCCAGAGACGGAGACCGAATATTGATGTCGGTTTCGAGAGCTGCGAGTTCACAAACGCCGCGTCGTACACCGACATTGCGAATACTGAGGGGAGAGCTCAGACAGTTCGCTGCTTGGATTGTGAGAACCGTCGCATAGAGTCGCCGGAGTTTGATTTTCCGGCGATCGGTGAATCCAAGCAAAGTTTTTTCGCAGAGTTTTGAAAGCTCGAGATGTAGTGGAGGTTTTGTATAAATATGAAAATTTGATCTGTCTATCTGTCTGTGTGTCATTATTTTAATTTCTTTTATTTATATATTTGTTTTTCTATTTTATTCTTATTATTTTTTGAGTTTTTTTTTTTTCACAATTACACAAATAACTCATATTGAATTTGTCATTTACATTCGAACACAAAACCTCTTGTGAAAAGAAATAGTACTAGATAGTAATTTTTGAACGTTATTTTAAGGAAAACAACTTACATAGAATTAGAGGTGGGCATTGGGTGGCTTGGTCGGGTTAGAGTTCAACCTGTTGGCCAACCCAATAGGCTTGGGTTGACATTATTGAAACCTATTTTCACCTAAGAAAATGGGCAAATCAACCCACCCAAATCATTCTAAAGGACGGTTCTGCGGGTTGGAATTATTTACTTTTTTTCTTATTCCTAAAGTGAGCATGAGTGACAAATAATAATAAAATAGACGTCATATTAGGCTTAAATCATGTAAATTTAATGTTGTAGAACAACTATTTATTACTTAATATTTAAATTTCATTAGTTAAGTAAAGTATAAATAAACAAGCGTGTTCAATAATTATTAATTTTATGTATATGTCTATGTAATATATATGTATGTTTAATAATTGTTAAAATCCGGGTGGATTAATTTCAATCGGGTTAATAATACTTCAACATAACCCAACTCAGCTCACCTATTGAACGGGTAATCAGGTTGTTACTCAAGAATAAATTTTTAAAGTTTACAACCCAACCTAACCTAACAAATTTTGGTTGAGTTGATCAGTAAACCCACTAAAGTGTTCACCACTACATGAAACAAGTTCACCATAGTGTCTCAATCCAATAAAATAATTTTAAATTTTTTTTTATTTTAATAATATTATTTGTTAAAAAACGTATACATGTCATTATTTTATTAAAATTGAACCTGGTGCGGGTAAACCAAGTCCTATTTAAGTCCTTGGCGAAAATGACGGGCGTGTCCCTTGTCCAAAACGCAGACAGGTGACAGTGGGAGTCTCACTGGCTTTGTTCCAAATGGTGGTTGTAGAGTGAATTTTTTAGCAGATTAACTTGAGCTATCAAGCAAAGCATTTACTAACATTAATTGTTGCAACTTTTGAAATATTTGATGCATTTCAAATTTGTATCGATCTTGATGGATTATCTGTTTGTTTTGGATTCAAATAAATGATTTTTTCTAATCGATAAGAATCTGTTTACAAGATTAACAAAGGTCTTTTGAATTCTTCAAACATATGAAGTTGGACAGCTCCAATGCAAAATGTATATTCTTGTACCTATGTTTTTATAATTTGAATTCAAAAGCGATGGTGGGTATGAGTTTTTTTGTTTCCTCCTCTAATGCATATACTCAAACATAAAAAACTTAAAATTGAAATGTTAAGGTATTCTAAGCTCAAATATGAATTTTAACTACGTGCATTATGGTTGGAGTTAAAACTCAAATGTTATTTTTCAAGTTAAAATAGAATTCTTTCTTCTTGACGTGATGAGTTTCACTTTAGGCTGAAACCCAAATTTAAGTTTCAATTCAACTCAAAAGGTATATATAAGTTTTATTCTTCCAGTGCATCGGAGAAGAAACATGTTATTTAAATTAAAATGTATTTGAGTTCAAACTTTCTACTGTACGAACATGACTTACATTTGAATGGATGTTGAAATTTGATTTATGGAAATTGAGTCTACCTAAATTGCACTCCTAATCTTTTGTTTTAATTACTAGGTATCATTTCACACTCAAATAAAAAAGAGTGGAGAGCTTGCAACAAAGTCCAAGAAATTTACTCATGGTGCCAAAACTCCATGAATGCACTTCACCTACTTTAGTTTTGAGTACGAAAAGGGTAACCAAAAAAGTGACCGTTATATACGTGTACATATTAGGGTTGGTCTAGCACAGGATAATTTGTCATATTTTGTGTCGGAAGGAAGTTTCCGATGGAGCATTGGATAAGTTTTGTAGGTAGCAAATGACCACTATCAAGAATCGGTAACGTTACACGACAATATAGTAAATTTGTAAATTTGAATACATACAATTATCGGTAAGAATTTATGTAACAATACGTAACACATTTCAAGTAAATTTGGATGCTATGTAGAAAAATTGAAGATATATGCCCGTTTGACATGTCACATACTCACAGCATTCAAACAAAACTAACGGAACTAAAGATTAGACATAAGCATAAAAACAAACAAAACCAAAACAAAGTAAGCAAAGCTTAATGACCATCAAAAGAGCAAAGAGACTAAATAAACTAATAACCTCTAAGATACTCACTATTGGAAGGTTCCATTTGGGCAAGATCTAGGCCTCCAGAGGGGGTCCCTTAAAAATGAAGGACCACGTGTCGTTGCCTAATCGCATCATCTAGGGTTAAATCTTGAGTGCATACAATTATTTGAGAGAAATGATTTCAAACACTCGTTATCTTCTTTTGCACACTTTTGTTATATTTCGTCTATTAATCTCGTGTAATTTATTTAATTTAAAAGTTAAAAATAAAGAAAAGTGTGTAAGAGTAGAAAATTAAATCGTTGTGAAACCGTGTGTAAGAATATGACATTTTTATACTCTTTGACCCCAAAAGAAAGGAAGCAATAACACTCCATATTTATCAGAATTAGTTGGTTACAAAATAATAGGTTTCTAACAAAAAATTATAAAAGAATTACTCAGAATTTGATTTTTTTTTTCAACAAATGATAGTGTTAGTGGATTAAATTGTTAAATGTTAAAAAGGAGAGGGATTGCTGTAGATCGAATCTGTTCCAAAGTGCATATACATTATTACTTTTCGTCATTGTAGTAAAGCATAATCTGATCTCAAAATTTGATTGAGAAAAATGCTTTGAGTGATATTCTGTCACTGCAAAATTACAAGTGGTGTTATGAGAATCTCTCACATTATTGTATTCTAATTGATATATATGAGACAAGGTGACAAAAAGCTGTAAAATAAAAAGCTAAACAAACACCACTAATTTACTAAATAGTGGAAATCCCTATTGGAATTGTGTGGACGGCATAATGGCAAATAATAATAGAATTTCAAAAAGAATTTTCTGTTTATTTTGTTAATTTTTTTATTGACATTTTCTGTTTATTTTTGTTGTGTTGTGACAGTTGGTTTTCCTTCGATTTGGCAAATGGACGAAGGTGGGATTATTGGGCATGATGAATAATTGTCCCAAAGTATCTTTTTTTTTAATTTCTTTGTTGTTAAGTTTAGGGGTGATCATCTTCTTTGTGATAAATAAATCATTCAATCAGGAGTGTGATTTGGGATTTGGTTTACTACTTAGGTCAGTTTGGGGTTGCTGTGCTTTAAAAAAAATTGCTTATAAAAGCAGCTTTTAAAAGCAACATCCATGCTGCTTTTAAAAGTTGCTGTTTTAATGTCATAACTTTTAAAATAAACAATATATTTCATTTTTACCGAATATTTTTTATCTGCTTAACTTTAAAATGAAGCAGTTTTTAGTGAAAAAAACAATACCAAACGGGACCTTAGTGTTGTCAAATATCAATTTCATCATTGGACATCAAAATTACTTTGGTGATTGGAAAGTTCACACATTTAGGGTTGGATGTGAAAAGCAATAGGAACGAGACTTTAACCATAGGAGGATCGATTTGTGATTGCTTATGTATTAAGTACTTTTCACTCATAAGCGATTATGAAAGCAATTTAACCAATCCAAAAGCACTTTCAATCTCGTTGTTACGTATTCACATTATAAGTGTTTTCAATCACGTTCTAAACCACTTTCAAATAGGCTATGATAACATTTGGATACCATATTATGTCGCAATTTCTTATCTGTTGCAAATAAATAAGCATTACACCAAGCATATCATAACTTTCTTAACTTATGGACATCCTATTTTTCAAGGATTATCCATGCTAAAAGGCTAAAAGCTAAATCAAAACTGTTTACCCATTTGATTATCCATCTTTTCATTTCAACTTTATCTAACGAACTGAAATTTTCTTTTCACATTTTATATGTCCACTGTCCATATGTATTATGGATTTAAATACTTTTTTGCATAATAAACAATTACGATCATTGAAATTCATTGAAAAATATGGACATTCTTATTCCAAAAGGACTGAATAAATAAACAAATGATACACCGTCACATCAGTTTCGTTGGCAATACATAACTTATGTATGAAGCACTTTTAGTCATAAACAATTCCATTCGTTAAATTATTGTCAATGCACGAATATGTGAGACAAATGCAAAAACCAATAAGCAAACGAAATCATTTAGTGCAGTTTTCACATGTGAGCAATTATACCAGCAATAAATAATAACAGAACAAAACCGGCAAATCAGATGAATAATAATTGAAATTTTTTTTGAAATATCATATGAACTTATATGTAGTTTTCAATTTATCATATAAACTAAAACTTTAAACGATTTGTCATATCAATTTTTCAAAATCATTAATTTGCACGCTTCTCCGCCTCGTGTAATCTGTCAAATTCTAAAAAAAAAAATCTATTCTCCAAATGATTTCAGCATTTTAAGCACAAGTTGGACAGGGATTCAACAATGCCTAGAAGAAAAAAAAACTCAGATTTCGAAACAGAAATTTTAGTAAAATTTCAAGGAAAACAAAATATAAAGATACAACAGGGCAGAGCGCAACTACAAAATATAAGAGCTGTTCTAACTGTTAGGTCATGCCAACATTATACACGTAACGAAAGCTGTTTTCTGTTCACTTCTATATTCATTCTTCACCCCTATCGCTGATTCACCTGTCCTAGTAAGTAAAAGAGGCAGAGTACTTGCACTACGGATATGCGAATAACCATCGAGTTAAACGTGACCAAGTAAACAAAACAGCCGTTGACAACCACGAACCTAATGCTCTTTGTCAACTGAGATTGATTAACCGTATTCGTGGTGATCATCCACGGGTCGCATCAGTCTGCTTTCTTGTCTGGTTTATCAATTGCAGCCAGCCTTTCGACAAGCGGGGGATGAGAATAGTGATATGCAGAGTACCAAGGATCAGTGTTCATAGCTGACAAATTCTCTTCCTGGAAAGCATTAAACTCCACTCAGTAATGCAAATATTTTAGCAAAAAGGTAAGAGAACAAACGGAAGCAACTAATCCACAAGCAACGAAGATGACAAGAGGACATGACAAAAGCTATATGACGGCTAGAGCAAAATATAAATATAACTCAATCACAAATCAATCCAGGCAGCCAAAATTTATTCGTGGGGCATCCATCTGTCTGTACTATTTGGACTCATATCACCAGAAGTCGGAATTTAATGGCAAGAACTAAATCAGGAAAAAAGAAACCAACGATGTGAAAAGGAAGCTTTAGTTCCAGGATAAGTTTGAAATGCCCCATGATTTTAAGTTCGCAACCAACAAATAGAACAGATATTAGCGTCTAAATGAAGGGAAGCATTTAGATATATCACCTGTAGTTTAACAAGACCAGCTCGAAGTGCAGACGAATAACCAAGCTTCTTAGCAAAAGCATCAGCCTACAGTAAAATTAAAAATGATAAAAGGAAGATCCAGTGACGTAAGGAGAAAAAGGAAAGAAATGAAGAGGCAACTGATGAAGTACCTGAAATTCAAATGATCGGCTCACAAGGTTAAGAGCAAAGCTTACTATGTGCTGGATAGGTATTATGGTGTGCTGCAAACAACAAAGTAAGGTTAAAATAAATAACACAGATAATGGATACAGCATATTCTTTCCTAATATAGCAGTTTCTCCCAAGTCAACCGTTCCATCAGAATGATCTACAGTTTGCAAATGTTCACAAACAAGTGACATATGAACTACATGTGCATGTGGCTATATATGTCAATTTCTATAACATCAAGTATTCAGAAACCAAAAGGTCACTACGATTGAAGAATAGGAAATCGGGAGTAGCCAAAAGCTATCGATACCTGAAATATGATAAGTCCAATAATTACTGGCTGGGTATCAAACCCAAAACTTTGAAACAGACTGCTTGAGTTTCTCACAAGAGTATATCCTCCAAACTGTAAAAATGTAAGGATCTGCGCCAAAGTAGAAAATAATGAAGCAACCAGACAACATCATAGAAAGAAACTTACTCAGAGTCAACCTGAAACATCACTAATTTCTAAACCATCTAATCAGATATTTGAATACTGCACATTTCACAAGTACGACAACAAAACATTTAAATTTTAAATAAATCATTATTCTAAGAGGACATATGTCACTTGTCCTAGTAAGCTTTGGGCACTAGTCACAAATTTAGCCGCTAGCCTTATGCAGCCTAGGTTATTATTCACCAAAGGTATCTCATCATGGTTCATACTTGGGATAGAATATAGTTATTAGAGTTGAGCATTCCAAATTATAACAAAACAGATCAAACAGTGATCCAGTTTACAAAAAAATTACAGCATACCTGCACAGCAATAAATGAATACATTGTGTGGTTGAGCTTCCAATGGCCTAGCTCATGAGCTATAACAGCTACTATTTCCTCATCATTTTTGCACTGCAAACCGTCAATTATTCTCATAAAGACTTTTGTGCATTGAAACGGAACTACACAATCTGAAAATAAGTATCCTTTTCAACACATAAAAAGGATAAGAGATAGCGGAGGAAGGCATTCAAGATGATTTTAAAGTGACATATATACACCCCTTTCACCACAATTGGAAAATAATCATCCTTTTCTTCCCATAAAAATTCAAGAATCTTGAAGATAAAAGGAAAACAATACGTATTGGATGACAAAGAACACATTTCAAAAAGTGATGCTTCCTCACCTGTTGAATTAATGTATCATAGAGGACAATTCTCTTGTTCTTAAAAAATCCATACATATAGGCCTGTATCATGATTGGTAAGATGAGTAAGTCCAAAAATATTAACAAAATTCAGGACTAAGTATAGGAAAGAAAAAAGAATCAAGGATAAATTTACAAGGGTTAAATGCTCACATTGCTGTGACTTGACCTTGTAGATCCATCAACGACAAACAACTTCTTCAATGGAAACTTGAGGGAAGAAGCAAGTTTCTCAATTTTCTGCCTGAGCTCACCCTCTGGAAGCTATCGTCATACATAACAAAGAAAACAATATGATGAAACCGAATATAAAAAAAGCATAAATGTATTTCAGTTAATGACAAATATTTTGAACACTCACACGGGTGAACTTGTTAAATAGAGGGGCTATTAGAACAGGGTAGAGTGTCATCATCACAAGAGAGAGAACAAACATGAATGCCCAAAGATAGATGGCCAGGTAATCACCTCCTTTCTGCAATTACACAATTGAACATGAAATACAACCAAAATCCTCAGGATTCAAGAACCAATGACCCATTCAAGTTACCGCACATCAATGGAACTCTGCAAATAAAAAGGTGCTTGCTAAAATGCTATTATATGGTCTTACCTGAACAATTACAATTATTGCAGACACAATAGGTGGGCCGAGAATAACAGTGAGGCAAATTCCTTTAATCATGTCTCTGAAGAATAACCATATTGTTTGCTGTAAAACAGATAACAACATTATAAATCAACAAGACACAAGAAAGAAATGGACGAAGAACATAATAATAGAAAAAATTGAAAAAGTTTAATAATGGTGATAGTGGTGGTAGCAGCAGCAGCAATTGTAATAATAATTTTCTTAATAGAGAATGAGTAAACTAGAAACTTATAACAGATACAACATGATAAGAAAGTCTTGAGTACAAATACATACCTTATTAAAACCATGACGAGCTTCAACCACAAATGTGGAGTATAAAGAGAATGGTAAATCAGTGATCTGCTCAAAAGAAACAAAATATCATTACCTTCATCCCCAAAAGTTAATATATCTACAAAATCATTGCAGTGAAAATACTAATGGGATAATATCTCAGAACTTCACAGACATGATGTTAAAGCCTATATGATTAGTTTCTTAGGAACAATGTTGCCAACGTTGTATGAATGGAAATCATATCCAATATACGACGATTGAAAAAGCCTTCTACGCCAGGCAATTAGCTCAAATAAATAAAAAAAATTGTACAAACCGTCACACTAATGAAATAAACCATTAAGCATGAGCCTCGGCAGTCAGCACAATAGGTGCTAGTAAGATTGCATACATCTTGCCCTCCCAAACTCATTAGCGAGAGCCTCATGAACTAGGTTCCTACTTTCCCACCCACCCCCCTAATTAAATATCTAGTAATGAAAATGCTAGATTTATTTACTCCAGCTCAGAATGTACTCAGCAGTACTAGACATCTCAAAACATTTGAAGATGTGGCTAACAATGCTTCAGTAAATTTTCAGTATCCACAATGCACATAACGAAATACTATCTTACATACTAAGAGAGGGGTAACATGTTCGCACCTGTGACCATATCATAACACCACCCAAAAATGCAAGTGTATGCAATATCTCATTTTCAGCATTGAGGCCAGCGAAGGCCACGAAATCTGCTGATCTCTGCAATTATTGAAAACACAAATTAACATAATAAAATAATGATTTACAGCAGAGAGGGAGGACTTCCAATTACTAACCTTCCAAAACCAAGGCAACACTCGAAAGAACAAGATTGCTGAGTCCATCAGTATTGTCACAAATTCATGAACAAAATGGAAGCGGCTGAAAGTCAAAGAAAGATACATTAGAGCAACACAACCCTGAACGTGCACACCTAACAAAATTATAAATGAGAATGGCAATTAAGATATACCTTTTATCAAGACTATAGGCTCGTGACTTCTCGAACTTTTCTTGGCTGATTACTCCTTCCAAAGTTTTAGGAAGGGTTGGAAGTTTGTGAGCAGCATGTTGGCGCAAATCCAAATAAGTCTCGAAGAAGTACAATGATATCATAAAACCTGTAAATTATATTAGAAAAAAAGAGAAGCAGTTATAGCCATTTTTCTAACCAGCTCTATGGGTAGACCAATTTGAGCTGAAGCATTCCAGATATCAGTAAAAACCGAGTCTTTAAAGCAGAAATTATACCTCAAATCCAGAAACTAAGCAATTTCAGTAGCAAAGTAGTAGAAAACTCAGTTCTATTAAGCATAAAGGTTCATACTTTACAGAAAGAATGGGGTAAACCATTTCGGTTAGTCCGGCCACAATTCGATTAAACCCAACTGTTCTAACTTCAAACCAAACAAAGTATCCACATTTTCCTATATACCAAACAAAGTTTCCACATTTTCCTATGAACCAAACAAAATATATTCTATCTGAAAACATGAAAATCAATAAATCCAAATGCCCACAAAGAGAGAAGAAAGATACAAACTTTAACTTCAAAAAAGCCCTAACATTTCACTTGTATCAAAATTTGAACAAAAAGATATAATTTTTTTTTTCAATTAAATACAATGCACACAAGACTCAACTAAATGAGTTCTCAGTCCCAAAAGAAACAAAAATTGCATGAATTCTTTAAAACTTAAAACTTAATTCAACACGGGTATCAGAACAACAGGGAAGAACACGAAGAAGATGGTGAGTCTCGACGATAAGCGAGCAGCTCGGAAAATTAATAAAAAAAAATTACAGGAGAGAAACAAACGGAGAATTCGAAAAAAGATGGAGGGAGAGATGGAAATGGAGAAGTACCGATAACAGCTTCCAAGAACGGGAACGCCATGGCTGAGAGTAGCAAGAGAAAGAGAGGTTTTGACGAATGGAACCGTGTTTGGTGCGAATATATAGAATAGGGAGACGGATCTTCTTCTACCCGACTCAGTTTTCAGACCCGAGATTTTTTTTTAATTTTTTATAAAATCTTGTAAGCAACCCTATTCAATCTTCTTTTTGGTGCCATGCCCCGAACTCGGGCTATAACGCTCGTGTTTGGATTCGAGACACATCTTCCGAACCCGAGCTATGACGCTCGGGTTCGAATTTGAGACACATGGGCTCAGAAGGACTTGAAACCCAGCCCTAGGGACTGACCCAAGAACTCGGCGCATGAGCCCGAATTGGAGACTTCAGACCCTAAAAATTAGGGAATCAGGACCAGACTTGAGATCCAACACCCGAGAAAGGGCACAAGTGTGAGAAGTACACATGTGGACTCGGCTTTTGAAGCCTAGTGCCTAGGATCATACTTGGGAACCTGGTGCTTGAGCCGAGACTCAATGACTTGATACCCCTTACTATAGTCGAAGACCCGACACTTGAGATCGGACTAGATGACTGGAAGTCTAAAATAGTGACTTAAATTTGAGACCTAAGGGCACAAGTCTAGTTCAAGTAGTTTTTTTTAGGCGAATAGTTAAAGTAATTATCTCTTATCCCTTTAATGTGAATACATTGTTGTATAAAAGAACATAATTATTAATTTCACGTTTGAATTCCATTGAAAAAATTATTAGCCATATAAGAATAAGTAAAAAATCCCATGACTTTGCAATCCTCTTCCCTCGAATCCCATCACTTTGAAATTACAAGTCAAAGTATCTCATTCAAACACAACCTTAATCCCTTTTGTTCTTTCAGGTAACAAAATTGAAACCCACGCGTAAGTTTAGGGATGTGAGCAAAAAGTGTTCCAAGAAAGGGAAATATAAGAAGTAAGTCATCATTAAGGACTTTTCACTGTATATACAAAGAAAACAGAACATAGTGTAATCATGTTTACACTTCTTTTTGTAAAGTTGATGCATGCATTAATGGGGTGGTAGTTATTTCCAACAAGGAATGTGCACCAAATTCACGGAGTAGGCTACGGTACTCGTAAGCATTGGATGCTCACACCGATCTCACCGTTAAAAGGAGGGAGGAGAGAGAAAAGAGGGGGGATGGAGGGTGAGATCGGTGTCAGCATTCAATGTTTGCGAGCACTATAGTCAGTCCCCAAATTCACATACATTTTTGGTACTTTTACATATAAAACAAACATTACTTATAATATTCATGACTGTTGTTCGAGAATAACTTACATATAATAAATTCACCATCATGTGGCGTCCCAATTCAATAATGCAATGTCATGTGAAAAGAAACTTACACATAACATTGTAGTATTAGATCAAGACGTCACGATAGTAGTGAACCTGTTCCATGCAAGTCATTTTGCTACTGTTGGTGAATACAATCATAATTGTGTATAACTTTATTAAATGAGTGAATAATACAAGGTACACTATATACATATGAACAGATTACATATTGTAAACAGCAAAGAAAGTAATATAGTGACTTGACGAAGATAGAGGCTTGTTACGCAATGTCCTTGGATAGAATTTCGCCGCCACTCACATGCTTGTGATTCAATGGACGTTGTCAAACCAGAATACAACTATCTACTTTCTAATATTCCAGCAATTGACCCTTAAATTTAAGTTAGCTGCACGTCCATCATTCAATAAAACTTCTTTTTTGCACATAAACCATTAATGTGTCGATCGTAGTTTTGAGCAATCAGTCGTTCATGTTTGGAGTAGTTTCATCCTGTTTTTCCAGAAGGAGCGATACTAATCGGCATCTGATCTTCAACCACCTGATTTCTTAAGCCAAAACCGCCGGCTCGGCTTTAGAATTTGCTTCAGTAAAACCATTTTCGGAACATTCCAATGCTCTACATGCCTGAAAATTTCCATAAAAACAGCCAGTTGAAATTGAAGTGTATGTACATGACCAAGGTTGGAAGGATAAGAAAACAAGTTGCTTTGCTGTAACAAGTTACCTGCACACTTTTCCTGAGAGTGGATCAAAGTAATACTCCGTGTATCCACTTGCTGCAACATTGCTTAACACAGTCAAATTACAGTAACACCGGTCACCGTTGTTACTAATGCACACAATTTACTAATTCACGCATTATAATATAAATTCAACACATAGTTATAACACGAGTGGATTCGTATCAAGTATCAACACGTAACAGCACTCGGATCATTGAAAAATTTCTCCACTCGTCAAAGGAATAGTTGACTCGGACGAGTTGTGAGGATTTTACAGCCGTAGAGGCTAAAGCTAGAAACATACCAGATAGGATAGGCCTCCAAGGGAATGCCAAGATACAACTAAATCTCCAGTGACCAATTCCTTTATCCTGTAACCAAAAAAATTTCAAGTTTAATGACAAATTTATAGAAAATTACTGTATTATTAAGATATATGGGTTCAATAAGTTTAATGAAAAATCTAAGAATTTCTTAGACAAGCTGGCATCAAAAAATTGCACTTTGGTTGGTTTCGGGAGTGGTAAGCAAAATTACAAAGGTATTAGTATGACCTCGTTTGGAATGCTTTTATTTTATAGAAAGCATTTCTGCTCATAAGCGCTTTCAAGTGGACTTCTTCGATATTTATATTTCCCCAATGCATTGAATATGTTTTTATAATTCAGAAACACTTTAAATTTTTCTGACAAACGAACCCTTATAAGGGAAATGCGGAATTTGTACATGGCGATGTTAATTACCTCAAAATCTTCCCATTTCATAAGCTTCATATTTGACTTGACTAAAAGTGACCCAAAATTTGTACAGTTCCTCTTGAAACGCTGAAGCCCTTTGAACGAACTTGCTGGATCAGCAAACTCACAATCCTCCTCATATGCATCAAGCCTAAGGTTCCCTGGTTGTGGTAACCAAACGTTGTTAAGTTAGCGGGTTATCGGATTCGGATACTATTCGGATCAATAAACACACATTAAGAAACCACAACAGATGGAAAGAGGGGCCAATAAAATCCAACTGGGTTCTGAGAAAACCTGTGACAAAGTATGATCTCTCAAAGTCTTCTTTGATGGATTTTACTACCACCGCACGATCAACCGCTCCCGACCCGTCTCTTTCAAGCTCAAGAGCAGCTTCAGGAGGAGGTTCGGATGTAGACGGTGGCCGGAAAAATGAAGTGGCAATTCCAAGAAGCTCGGAGCTGTACCAGGCCACCTTAAGCAGTGCGTTTTGAGGTTGAGATTCTTTGTCGGTTGGGGAGTTAGTTGTTCGGTTTTCTGCTCTGCAACGAAATTTGTAGGCGTTGTGGTGAGGGGTTGGCGGGAAACTGAGGTGTTGTTGGTGTTGGGCGGTGAGGCCGGGAGGAATGGAAGCGTAGGAGAAAATATGTGCCATTTTTAGAGAGAGAGAGAGAGAGAGAGAGAGAGGGAGAGAGCCGGTGGCTGGGATTTGAGCTTTGTGATTTGTGTGAAGTTTGTACTGAAGTCACTTAAATATCTAAAGACCACAGTGAATGGGAGCCATAAATAATTACAAAAAGAGAACGATGAACAACAAAAATTCTCTATCGTGCTCCGGAGAATTAGCCCGAGTCTTCGATACTCTATGGAGAATTAGCCCGAGTCTTCGATACTCCGGAGTACCATAGAGTTTAATCAAAACAAAACTTAATTGACACTAAACAAGCAATAATACAAAATAGTGTTGTATATGTACGGCTTATTGTCTGTTAAATGCCCTCAGTTCTATCTTTAATTAAAATTTTGTACTTTTTCATATTTACAGCACTCCAAAGTTTACTGTGGCCGGATTTCCTCAGAGAGAGTTGGGCGCAACAGGGTGTACACCCCTTCGTGCCTATCTCCCTCCTCGTGTCACACATCACGTGACGAGAGATATAAGCACAAAGGTAATGTACATTGTTGCACCTAAGTATTAGTCTCCTTACCTTGGTTCTGTTACAATTAATCAATCAAAGTTGATGCAATCAAAGAGTGTCAATAATCCTTTTACTTCAAATTAAGGGAGGAGTCGGGGCATATCCGGTGAAACTAGCAAAGCCAGAAAATGGAAAATTATTCGAGAATGGAGCAAAACAGAGTGTAGTCTAACATACAACCCACCAGCATACACCCCGGAACCCGTTCCATGTAAGTCCTTCTCCCGGAACAGATGCAGCTGCTTCAGTTTGATTAGATTGCAAGAATAGTTACAAGTTAGTGATCAGTTATGATGAGCTGCAGTTCTATTACAGTTTGCGAGCTTCAGTTATGTTAGTTGCTTGTATGTATAAACAAACGCTGTAACTCTGTGTCTGATTACTTATTCGACGAGAACAAACTTTCCGCTTCATTTTCATTCTAGCAGTAGAACTGATTGCAAACTCTTCAATTTCTTTGATAAGGTGCCAGGTACACGTTCAACGGTTTGTTTCAGCATATCATCTCGATTGCAGAAGGTAATATACAAAACTTCCTAGGCAGGAATCCTAGATGTTCGCCGTCAGATTGTACATAAATGCTGCCACTGCCTGAAATGTCTTTCACCTCAATAGAATGCACGCTGCAATAAGAACACCAATGCATGAATGGGATCCAAAGACAAATCGCTACATATAATAGCTGCGGATGAATTAACTCTCGGGCAACCAATTCAAATCAATTGATTCCTCACATTATGCATGCTGATGTGATGAAACAAGCAGTGAGAGAGAGAGAGAGAGAGAGAGAGAGAGCTACCTTCTTGAAGATACATTTTTCACTGTTAGATGCGTCCCATTGTAGAGCTTATGTAGCTTCAGAATAAAGTCATACCATTTGAAGTCCTGAAGAATCACAACCTGCCAAAAGAGTTTATAACAAAGATCAAGCATACAGGCAAAAACACGGCACTATATAATGTTTTGTGAATAATTAGAAAGGCTATGCGCAGAAAACCTAACCCACCTCAAAATTACCGCTGCGAGGGTCAGCATTTGGTGTAATTTTCATGCCACCACCAAAGTATTTTGCATTTCCAATGCAAAGGGCTGTTACTTGAGAGTATACTTCCCACTCCCCTTCATTGACCTAAACTAAAAACATTCTATTAAGCGAAAGAAATGGTACAAGAGTATGTAGAGAAATTAAACATGCAAGTGACAAACTACTGACTATTAGTGCTGAATATTACAAATATTGACCTTGATTTTAAGGTCCTGATTACGGTGCCCAACAAACGCTTTTAACGAACCAATTACGTAGCACAAGTTTCCAAATCTCTTGTAACTAGAAGCATGGTATCCTGCTTTCGCACTCCTGCAACATATCACCAAAAAATTGGTCATAAGACTTTCTACGATCAGAATGTGCCTTTGTTGAAGCTAAATTGACAAATTTCCAAGTTAACCTTACAAATGAATGTCAGCAACATTAACAAAGTAATGAGGCTCTCCATCTTCTCCACTAATAACACCAACATCTATCCGTGATCTCTGCCCTGCAGAGTACAATTATCCTTTTAGAATTATAAATGACAAACTAAATGCAAATACAACAAAAGTAAAAATAAAAAAAATGAACAAATAAATAAAGCCTAAGCAACCGAGAGAGAGAGAGAGAGAGAACCTTTGGCTATGCGGTCAATGGCTTCATGAGGGTCATTTTTCCTGATAAATAACAGACACTCAACAATCTAAAACAAGTATATACATAGAAAACTCGGAGAAAATGATTACTGACTGAAACACATGAACTGACCAGCCAAATGATCTGGCAAAATCTGACCCCGTCCCCAAAGGAATGAGCTGTAGAAAGCAAAAAATAAATTATATCTTCCCGTCAGAAATACAAAA
Organism: Gillenia trifoliata; assembly: GCA_018257905.1. Taxonomy (NCBI): domain Eukaryota; kingdom Viridiplantae; phylum Streptophyta; class Magnoliopsida; order Rosales; family Rosaceae; genus Gillenia; species Gillenia trifoliata. The sequence goes on from CM031086.1 coordinate 17,394,488, forward strand.
CATCCAAAGTCCAAACCAGGCAGTAAAGGGATCAACTGAACATGTCATCGATGCAATGACTGATGTATGTTTTACATACAATAAACAATTGGTAGTTGAAATTACTAGACTCTCATCGTAATCACTTACACCGAGTGCAGTTGAATGGGTGGCATCCCTATCATAATTAGTAACAGGTTTTCCTGCCCAAAAGAATCCATTAACAACCTGCTTATCACAACCCAATGTAGATGAGTGAGAATATTTTTCAAAAACTTTTAGATCAGTAACACTGCTCAATATTGAAGGTTATTAATACCAAGCAATCTCATGAAATTCTTTAAGTACACAGGTCCATTGAAGCCTTAACAAAAGATTTGGTCACATATTCAAACCTTGAGAGAGAGATTCAGTTCCTTTTAGTCATTTATTTAACAACATTCATACCAGACAAAATGCCTCAGCATAAAGATGTAAACAGTAAAAAAATTTATCAACTTTCAACAATAATCAATTGCATAATATGAAGCACCCAGGTGAGGGGGAGGAAATCTGATTGACTCTGATCGACACAATTATTCCATGAAATTTACAATCTCAGAGAAACTTGCACCTCATGCAGAGTTCCATCTCCTCCCACCACGATTACAGCATCAGCTCCCTCCCGTATAGCCTGCATACCATAAGAATCATAGAAGAAATTTTAAACCAATCTTCGATTAAAGAAACTGGATTCATATCAAGCTTTAATAATAGATGTACCAAATCCCACCTCCCTCGTTATGTCAATTGCATGAGAAGGGCCTGATGTCAAAGATTCACATATCTGCCCATAACATGCACAAGTGAAATTAGAAAAGATCAACAGGTGTGCCTCAATGTGGAACCAAAAAAGATGCAGTACTATCATGCATGCGCATGCAACTCAGCACGGACACGTTTAGCCTTGTTAAGTTGCACACACACACACACACACACACGAGATCACCAAATTCACTGCAAGCCTTTAAGATTAAGATGCATTTAGCGGTTCGACAATTTTACAAAATACACAAGTGTGGTGAATAGCAATTGGTAAAGTGATTGGTTAAAACTTGTGGTGTACCAGCAAGAACCAAAAAAATGAAACAAAAAGAAAGAAATTTCAAACCGCAGAGCACTTGGGACAACCATCGAAAATGATTCCCAGTATAACATACCAATGAAAACAATAACATAGCAAATTGCTTTACGAAAAACACTAAAGTTTCATGGATAATATATACATATGATTCAATTGCCGAGCCAGATAAACTAATCTAAATTAATACAAGCAATGCATGTACACCCAAAATTAACATAAAATTAATGGGTTCTAAACTCCAACCTCCAACGAATTAGTGAAACGAAAATTGGATAATTGAGTCAATCTAAAAAACGCAATCAGTTGGTAATAAACCAAAGAGAAGAAATTTGGTAAGACACTCACGTTGCAATCAGCACCAAGGCGAGACCTTAGATATGGAAGCAGCTTCTGCCACTCCTTCCCTGTCCTCCCATTCGCACCTGCTTCAATTCCCCATTTCAATAATCCACAGAACTCATAAAAACACAGAAACAGAGAGAGAGAGAGAGACCGCTAGGATTGACGACGAAAACGAGGTCACGGCGGCGAGACGAGGAAGACCCACTTCGCAGAATGGAGCGGTCAGCGCACAGATCAGGAGCTTTGGGGAGCTCTGCTCTCACAGCCCATGGTGTCGCCATTGAAACTCTCACTCCTCCTCCTACTGCTACTATTCCACCACCGCCTCCGAATGATATCAGATTAATGCCCATATCTTTACTTTTTTAAGCTTTGGTTTTGTGGTTTATCCGACACTTTCCAAAGAAAATCAGGGTTGTAACTAGTTAATCAGATTTTCTCACCTGGCTAAGTAAATTTATGGTGGGAAAAATGTTGATCACTCTGAAGTTTTCTCTTTGCTCTTTAGTAAGAGAGAATATTTATGTCTTTTCTTAATATTTTGGTGGGCCGTTTGTTAATATTCAAAACTTAACGGAGCGTAATTAAATTGGTTAGAGCAATATGTTGGTTTTCTTTCACTAACATTTAAATTTCACTTTTGTAATGTAAATTAGATTAAAACATTATTCGAATAACAAGTGATGGATTGCCATGCTAAATCAGGCTTTCATGTTTAACCTCATGCATATCGATTTCAATCTCTCTCCGTTCTCTTAGTATAGTATTTAGCATAAAAATATTGTTTTTAATAAAAGAAAAACCCTTCATTTCATAATCAAAACCCTTGAAAACACCATTTTAAATCAAAGAGAAAATCCCTAGACCAAAGTATTATAGCACCATTCAAAACTTAACCAAGCGTAATCAAGTTGTTTTTTTTCCTTCTTCCTTTGTGTAGTTTGATTTTGAAGTGATTCTCGTTTATTCGATGTGGGACGATTAAAGTAAAATTTTGTTGGGTTGGCAAACACCATGAATTTATAATGCTAAACACGTGACAAAATTATTCTGATGGGAATCAACGTGATTATCTAATTTGTTGGCAGATGACAGCTTTCTGTTTATTTTCTTGATCGATATATTTGATTAGGATTTAGGGATATGTTAAACTTTGAATCTTTGATAATAATTATTTTATAAATTGATGGTGACATGAATTATACTTTTACACCATTTAATTTTTTTTCTCTTTAATAAACACAAATGATCAAACGATTAATTTGTTTTAAGCGATGAGCAACTAGTGATTTACAGCTGCATAATTTACACAACAAGAATTAACATCATTTTCATTGAACATACAGAAGAACAGTTGTTGGTGGTTTTAACTTGGCAAAACTACAAAACAGCAGCAAAATGTCATCCTCTCCAAACGGCGAACTTTCACCTTCGTCCTCTTCCACCCTTCGAACTGAAATGGTGAGACTTGAGCTTCTTCTTGCGCACCGCAGAAGCAGGGCCGGTCTCTCTGAACGGCATCCCCATCAGAGCCAAAAGCGTCTGAGCTTCTTTATCTGTTTGAGCGGTTGTTCTGATGCAAACATCCATTCCCCTGCCCTTGCCAAGATCAAACCGGATCTCTGGGAACACACTCTGTTCCTTAATCCCAAGAGCGTAATTCCCGTTTCCATCAAAACTATTTGGGTTTAGACCTTGGAAATCCCTTGTCCTAGGAAGTCCCAAGTTAATGAGACGATCAAGGAATGCGTACATCACCTGCAAAATAGAATAGTAAGCTTAGTGCATGAGATTGGATGCATTTGGGTTTATAAGAGAAACAGACGCATTTTCAAGAGTTTTGACACAGCAAACACGTATAAGACCACTATAGTGCATGTGTCTTCTATCGCATACTAACAATGCCAATATTAAATGATTGCATAGAAAGGAAAAAGAAAAGATTCACCCGCAGAACAGTTCTTGAGTACTATTTTGTAAGAGGAAAGAATTTTGCTTCTCGTCAAACTATTTCTTTTTGTTGCCACAATTTATTATTTCTCATCATCACCATCACCATCACCGATGCAGAGTTGCTACAAACACCAAAAATTGACTCGGTACACAAACCATGGATGCTCTTGCAGTAACCACCTTCACCATTGTAACATCAATTTCCCACACAACTTACAAATGCAGTCGCTGTTGCCAACTTGCCACCACAACTGCGGTCTCTAACAACTATACACACCAGCGCATCCCTCTTGACCATACTACCTCATCAGGATATTAATTCCTCACTGTAAACAAAGGCACTCTTTGCCTATGATCAGACCTCACCTTATAGACCATACTACCACATCATTAATAATATGTTCTACAGACTAAATTGTGATTGAGCATTTTAATATGATACTAAACAAAGAAGAATAAAAAAGGATATGCGCATTGTGTCACCATCATAATATAAAGAACTTCCAGAAGGACTGCCACACGATCTAAAGCGCTATCTTAAATCGTGATTAACGAAATTTTAAGCATTGACTTGGAGATGATAAGAAACATGAAGAGTATACAATAGACATGCTCACGAGCAATAAAAAGAAAGAGTCTTGTTAGTATCTATGCAGAAGATAAGATTCACTTTTATGGGTGAAAAGCAACTCACATTTCCTCTGAGTGTGACAGCAATCCCAAGTGGCTGGCCTTCCCTGATCTTGAAGGTAGCAAGGGAAACCTTTGCTCGTGTCTTGATGGGTCTCTGCCCTGTAATGAGTGCTAAGTCATTCATTGCTGCTTCCAATCCCTTAGCATTCTGTTGAGCATCTCCAATACCGCAGTTCACCACAATCTTCTCAATCTTTGGAACCTACCCAAGTTTCGCATTGCAGAAACAAAAGCAAGGTAACACTTTATTAAAGCACTGAACCTCATGGCGGAATAACAAAACTACCGAAAGTAGCCTTCCATTATGCAAGGATAATGCATCCCGGAAATATTCGTTCAAGGCAAAGAAGATACACCCAACCCAATTCATCAGTATAGAGAATTCACCACCACAATAAGTAATACAATTCTTCAGTGAACAATGCAAGGGGTGAATTATCAATATAACACGAAACTCTCCACTTTCGGAAGGTATTGACACGAAAAAATCTGAGTCTTTATGATTGAGAAAAGTGTATCATAACATCAAAATTGAACCACATTGTCACTCTTTGCTCTCAAAGTTAATTTCAGTAGATGGAAATTCAGTGCAGCTAAATCAAAAAGTCGTTTTCTTACCCAAAACAAATCAATTTCTGCCAAAATTAGAGGTAACAAAAAAACAAATTGATCCAATTTCCCACCAAAACAAGCAAACCCCATTTCATTATCCAATAACAATATCCAGAAAAATAAAAATTAACAAAATTAATGTAACGAAAAATTAAAAGTAAAATTAAAATTGTGGGTTTTGTTCACCTCGTGGATGTTGGTGTAGGAGAACTCTTCTTTGAGCTTAGGGATAATTCTTTCGAGGTAAGTGGTCTTGAGCCGGCTGACCTTCTCTGCCTCCGACTTCTCCACCAGCACCACCTCCGCGGCCTTCACCGGCACCACCACAGTCCTCGGGTTTCCGTGCGACAGTCGTAAAGGTGGAGGCGAAACAGCAACTGGGAATTGGCCGTGAAACGACGACGTGGCGGAGCGTAAGAGCGAAGGGCAGGCCATTGTTTTCTCTGTTAGTTTTCCAGTATCCGCGTGTTTTTGAGCTGAGAGTGAAGGGGTTTAGGGAGCGTGGTGGTGAAAGGGGCTCTCATTTGAATTTATTTACGATAATGGCTACGTGAGGAGGTTGAGTGCGGTGGTTGTTTTTGTAAATTTGGGTAATATTAGGGGTGTTTGTTGGACATGGCTTTCTGTGAATGAAATAGGATAAGGTAAGGTTCTTTCGGAAGAAAATGAAGTAGGATCATCTGTTGTTTTAACTTTTAACCCAAGGGTAAAGCAACATTGTGCTCCCCGAATATAGTAAAAATTGGGGAATTCCTACTTTTTTTTTTTTTGGTTGAAAAAAATTTAGAAGGAGAGAAGGCTATCTTATCTCAGATTAGGATATATTACAAATTTTTTTGACGACTTACACAGAAGTTTTAGCTCTTTTTTGGGTTTTTACAGATTGTTAAAAATTTATACTACTTCTACTTTAGAAAATGGTAAAATAACTTGTTAGGGCATATGACGATAATTTGTTATTTTTGTTTAAAATATGTGATGACTCGTTATCAAAGTTTTAATTTGTCATATGTTTTTTTACTACAATACTTTCGTTTTTTACAATTACAGCTTCGACTACGTATCAATCGGTTACAAATTATTCACTCACATCTAGCAAAGTAAGTTTTGGCTTTGATTGACATTAATATGAACATAAAGTTGTAGTTACGATATTCATGTATCAATCTACATTACACCAAATGAGAGAGTGCGGACACGAGCCAAAGAAGCGCGTGAGGAGTCGCTCATATTTTTCAAAAAATATAATTATTTTCTCCTTCAGCGATTTGAAGGTGAAGGTGGTCTTTTCCTCTCACTCTCTCTCTAGCTTTCTCTCTCTAAACAACTCTCTCGCGCTCTGCAATCCTCTCACTCTCTCTCTCTCTCTCTCTCTAAACATCCCGATCGAAAGAAGAACAAGGCAGAGAAGATCAAACCCCCAAATTTGAGTCAATCCCTCTCTCTCTCTACGTCTCTCTTTCCCTCTCTTTTCAGTTGGATCCCCGTAGCTCCTCCGTACAAGAATATCTTAGAAGATCTTGATAGAAATATATAAAAAAAAGAAGAAGAAACCCTAGGCTTGTCGTTTCGTTCGATGCTTATTCCGGAGCCGTTTCATCCAAATTTTGAGGATTTTTTGATGAATTTTTCTTGAAACTTACACGATATTTGAGTTTTGATTTGCAGAAAAAGGTTGATCATACTTGTATTTGTGTATATATTTGTGCTTTGGTGCTTTGGATTGGACAAATTTTGATTAAGGATGGTTTTGGGGGTGGGTTTTTGAAATATTTGGTGTATTGGGTATTTTGTTGTAGATTGGGCTGGATGGATCAGAGAATGGATTTGCTTTGTTTTTAGGGTTCTAGTGGGTTAGACTTTTTTTGCTGATTTTGTATTGCTGGGGAGTTGCGATCGATTTCAGATATGGTAATAGGTGATGGGTGAGCTGGGGTTGCTGATTTTCTTGCACTGAATTGTATAACTTTCTGTGTCGAATTGACTTTCCGGGTTAGAATCGATGTACTAATTAGGCGATTAGTGGATGTGTTAAATTTCAAGCTTTCTGTGGAGATAGGAAGTTTTCGTGTTGATATGGTTTCTGGGCTTTGTGTTTTGAGCTTGGAATAGTGACTATTGACTTAAAGAGTGGTTTTTTTACGGTTTAGAGGACACGTTGATTAGGTCGTAGTTCGGATATACTGCTTCCATCGACGGTTGGCAGAATGAGCTTAGAGAATGAAGAACCGCACTCACCAGATCAGCCTACTGAAACGAATCACGAAATGCCAAAGTAATATATTTGTTGTTAGCATTTTTGGTTTTAATAGTTGTTATAGACTTACAGTTTCTGTTGTATATCTATTCATGTATATTTATCCCTATGTTATTGGTGAACTATAACAAGTTTCTTCCTCCGATGATCCAGGGAGTCGAAAATATTATATACAAGAGAATTCCTACTGTCGTTCAGCGAATTAGATGCTTGCAAGAAATTACCGAGTGGATTCGACCTGTCAATAATAAGGTTAGATGCCTGTTTTGAATGGTCCGATTGCTGTATTTATAGCTTCTATTTCTGAAGGCAGTTGTGCTTTAGATGGTTGGTTTTATCTTATTTCACCATGGTTACTAATACCTGTTTTACTCATATACCATGTTAGGCCTTGCTCATTGTGTTTGATACTTTCCTTCTTGTTTCCCTTTTCAAATCAGTGAATTCGAGGAGGCTTTCAAAGATCGACAGAGAACTAGTGGTTTGTCAGCTCATAGTTTCAGGCGAAACGAGTATGGTTCATCTCCACCTACTAGGGGGGATGTAGCTGGTTATTCGCGGCCAATCCATGGAAGGTGGGAAGGTCGTTCAACTGGACGGAGTGACAAGGATAGTGACTCACAATCTGATAGGGATTCTGGTAAGGTTTTAGTTAATCATATTGATATGGTTTTTGCTGTACAACTGCAATGTAGTTGAATATGCATGTTTCAGTTTCACATGATTGTTAGTTCCTTGTGGTAGAGGCTGGCAGCAATCTTTATAGGGATTCCATCATTCCAGTAGAGTCTTCCATAAGTGAGTACTAAGTAGGACTTTTGCCCTGCATCTTCTTTGCATCTATTCGATATGCAGTCATTTGACAGAAGAAACTTATGAATTCTTTAGCCTTTACCCAGACCCCTACCCACCCTCTCATCGTTGACCAAGCAATGGAAATTACATTTTAGTTTTCCAAAGGACTGGGCGAAGATTGGTTATGCTCAACATTCGCAGGAGGAAAATATATATTTACGGGGTAACATGAAAGTAGTTAGGGATTGTTAGGGATGTCCAGATTATGCTTTTACAGATGTCCGAATTATGCTTTTATGGATGTCCAAATTATGCTGTTAAGGAGAACCATAGGAGTTTAGTTCTGAGACAAATACTTTGTGGACAAGCTGATATTTGTTGTGAGGAGATTGAAGGATTGACTATTAAAAACATTGATTAGCATATAGAATTGATGACTGGTGCCCTTGTGGGTGATTGTTAAAATCCTACCACTGTTCATTTCCTGTCTTGAAACTATCAAGAAATTAATTTCTGATTGAAATACTTTTTGTCCTCATTCTGTGTCAGGCTCATTTCTTTGGCAATATCATCTTACATTCCACCCTGCTATACTGTTTCTCTAGATAAATTAATCTCTGAAGTATTGTACTTTTTGTCCTGTTGAATTACTGTGTCAATATCAGACTCCGGAAGGAATTTTGGGAACCAATCTCGGCGGCCATGGCAGGTTCCTGAGCATGATGGACTACTCGGAAGTGGTTCCTTTCCTAGACCAGCTGGGCTTACTGCAGGGATATCGGCACCAAAAGTTCGACCTAACGAACCGTACCAGTTGAATAGAACCAATGAGCCATATCACCCTCCCCGTCCTTACAAGGTGTACCTTGTGCTTATTTGTGGCTTTGACATGGTTTTGTAAACAATTTTCTGAAGCTTAATGCCTGCAGTAGTTGATTTAAGTATCCGCGACTTTTAAAATGGAGCAGCATAAGTTTATTTCTCTTTTTATTTTTGATAAGATATTTTTCTCTATCTCAAAGAATAGTATAATGTGAATATAAAGCATCCCAATTATATCTTTCCTCTTATCTTATAATTTGTAGGCAGCACCTCACTCGCGGAGGGACACTGACTCATTTAATGATGAAACGTTTGGTTCGTCTGAGTTGACAAGTGAGGAAAGAGCAGAAGAGGAAAGAAAGAGAAGAGGTACTTGAGGGAGTGATTTTTACTTTTTTATTCTATCTTTTATTTGTCTTTTATATGTTTCTAGTTTGGGTCAGTATATATTTCTGCTCAGTTAAATCCAAGTTTGAAATTTGATGGATTTCTCCCAGCTTCATTTGAATTGATGAGGAAAGAACAGCACAAAGCACTTCAAGAGCAGAAGCTGAAGCCAGAGAAGAATAAAGGTGATTTTGACTTTTCCACGCTGGTGGATGATAAAGATGAGAGGAGACATAGAAGCAGTGAAGTAGAGGAGCGTCTCATACCACCAGCTTCAAATACTGATTCTGAAAAATCTAGTTTTCTCTTGCAAACTGCTGCACCCAGACCTCTTGTACCCCCAGGTTTTGCTACCACAGTTTTGGAAAGAAATCTTGTACCAAAATCCTTGAGCCATCCCCATGAAGTTGAGGTAACCACAGTTCATTTCCCTAACCGTTGATGAAGATGCTGAATTCAAGGATTATAATATTTTGAATTCCTAATGTATTATATAGGTCATGTTATCTATTGAATCAAAATGATAACATTCTTGCTTGAAGTGCTTAGGGATTATGTTGCGGAAGGCTGGTTTTTCATGTGAAGAAATTTGTATTCACTTGTATGTGATGTTGGGTTAATAATTGAAACTTTGTCAATGTTTTGTGATTCGATTTTCTGATCTGTGCACCATATAGTTTACACTGCCGCTAAAATACCATGTCGTAGTGCCAACCCAAGCTTGAATCTTTCTATTTTTCATGCTCTATCAATTGCGTTCTCCTATTAATAGAATATATCTTTTGCTTCTTTTTGATAGGTTGGGAATTCTGAACTTGAGGAAAATATCTTGCATGCCAAAAGTAAACCTGTTTTAAATGGGACTTTTGATAATCAAGTGGATAAACAATCAACTGAACAAATGATCTTTAGAAAGCAACAACATGGAAGTGAAAGTACTCATGCCTCAGTTGATAGCATGAGTGAGAAGAATCGAAGTTTGTCACCACCTCAAGGTGCCTTGAATAAGATAATTGGCATTGAGAGTCAACTCTATAACATAGCTAATACATCACAAGCTCTAGAAGCCTCCAGAAATAGTGAAGTAATTGACCTCAATGCTGAAAAGGTGATGGGGACTAAGATTGTTGGTGAATCCAATCAAGGTCCTTCTGCGTCTATACTGGAAAAGCTTTTTACCAAGGCTGTAGCATTAAATGGAGTTGGCTCCTCTAATATCACTGAGGTAACTGTGGTGTCCAATGTCTCTCTTTTCGTACATATAGATTTTCGATAAATTCTTGCAAAGACTATTAATCAGAACAGTTTCAAGTTCCCCAAGGTCTTGATTTGTTCTTAATTTTATAACTGTAAAGTCATACAGTGACTGGATTCCCCTGAACCCAGTATCTACCTTGGCTTCTTGCATCTGTGCAAGCATATGGCATGCTATTACTATACTGTGACCTTCTGCTGATAGGTTCCATTAAAATTTTATTTTAGCAAAATAAATTTTCCATTTTGGTGTTCTATCTTATGGTCCAATATCAGTGTGAAAACAAATTTCTTTGCTTCAGCTTTAATCTCAAGCAACCATCTGCATATTTCCCCTTAAAATCACTTTTAACTGCAATTCATGGTTTATATGTTTCAAATGTTTGTGCTTTTCTTCTCATTTAAATGAAAACAAAGTCATTAGCTTGAATTATTAATCTCATTTATTTCTTTGGTGCTTCTATAGCATCAAGATATTAAAGATGATGAGACACGGAGCTCTGACACTGCCCATTCTTCCAAGTTTGCTCGTTGGTTTCATGAAGAAGGTCTGCTGCTGTTGATATCTTGGAGTTAAAGTTTAAATTGCTTTCCAACTTCAATTGTTTATACGTGGAACTAGAAATGTACATTTAAGCTCTAATTGGTTCTATCTTACTGCAGAAAGGAAACCTAGTGATGATTTCTCATCTGGAAGGCGAAATGACTTACTTTCATTGATCGTTGGTGGTGAAAAAGGTGGATCCCACATTTCTGATGAGAAGATACATGATCACAGTTTTCCTAGTTTTTCTTCTCAAACTTCTGAACCTGCAGACAGGGTTATGAAATCAGATGAAGTATCTCCTACAGTTGGTAACTCTGAGCAATTGTCCAAAAATAATAAACCAGAGGCAGTTTCGACAGTCCTTACATGTGAAGACCTTGAACAATCGATTCTGTCTGGAATTAGTGAAAATGGTCCGATTTTGCAGCCCCCTGTTCAAAAGTGGAGTCGTCCTGGGGCTGGTGGAAAGTCTGAGCAGCTGAAAGCTAACGTTGATAATAATGCATCCCAACACCTACTTTCACTGTTGCAAAAGGGAACAGGCTTGAAAGATATGGAACCATCCTATAATCAAGAAACAACGTATTCTGAAAAATTACACGACACTGAAGGAGCGACTATTGGCACTGCAGTTCGCAGTTCAAAAAAGGAAATTGCTGTAAATGTTTCTGATGCAGGGAAGAACCTGACTCTTGAAACACTGTTTGGAACTGCTTTTATGAAAGAGTTGCAAACAGTTGGAGCGCCGGTTTCTGTTAAGAGGGGCCCAATTGGGTCTGCAAGAGTAGATCCTATGGAGCCTCACGGGGTGCCTTTTCCTGTGACAGATAACAGTCTAATTCCTCCTGCAATTCAAATTGGACCCAACTCAACTAGTCATAGTAGTAGTGACTTGACAGCAAATAGGAGGAAGCAACCAAAATCAGATATGATCGAAGAGCGGTGGCTAGGTCTCAATAATCCTCTTATTGAACTAGGTGCATCACAGGTTGGAACCGACTTGGGATCTAAGATTGGGGTCTTTGAGGGGCATCCTGATTTTCGACTTCCTGAGGAGGATAGCTTGATTGCAGCCAGTGAACCGTTGAACATACAAAATTTTATGCCTTCTGGGAATCAAGTGAAAAGCAAATTGTTCTCCTCCCCAAACACACAGGTTGACATTGTTGAAAAGTTGGCAGCTATGAATTCTGCCTTTAAAGATGAAAGAAGCATGGGAAGCCAAGAAGTTCGTCCTCCTTTTCTTCGTGGTCATTATGATATGAGAGAGCCTGATAATCCATATCAGAACCTTAATGTGCAACCATCTTCTCAGCAGCTCCATCATCCTCAATTGAATCATGTGGGTCCCCCATTCCACCCCTTAGACTCTCATCCTGGTAATATCAACTCTCAGATGAATTTTATGGGGCCAGAAGGCATTATGCGAAGTGAGCCTCCACCTAATCATCAATTTCACGCAAATATGCTTCGTCCACCTTTCCATCATCCCAACACTGGGCAATCTGGGTTTGATGTTCACACCCATCACCCTATGATGCAACAGATGCATATGCAAGGCAACTTTCCTCCGCCTCACCTGCTACAAGGATTGTCCAGTTCTCCACCCCAGCCTCCTCATCCCAATCGGGGTGCACCTCTGCCTGCTCATCCAAACAGTCAGGCTTTTATGCAAGAATTGAACCCAATGCAAGGTTTCCCTTTTGGTCCTCGGCAGCCCAACTTTGGTGGTCATGGAATGCCATCGCCCGGTAAGGCAACTTCTCTATGCATCTGTTGTTACTGCCTTTGGTTGATTACTTGATTTCATTGTGTCTGCATGATTTTCTGTTTTTAATGCGTCCATGTAGTGGCTTGTGCCCCTTTACATGTATTTTTTCCTAGAAATAACTCGAGTGATTAAATCTCCCAAAGTTGCCGGCAACACTTGTAGCTCTTCAATATTCACCTTTCTTGAACTTCCAAAAATTGGTTGATTATTTTTTCTTGTTTTCGTGTCTATTTAGTTCAACATTGAGTTGAAATCTTCTACCCTTCATAAACGTTGGCTGAACTATAAATGCTATATTGTGATGTTGGAAATTTCATGTGGTATATTATACTGACTTCCTTTTAATTCAGCTCCTGACGTTGCCGGTGGAAGCAACCACCATCCAGAGGCACTCCAAAGGCTCATTGAGATGGAACTACGGTCAAACCCGAAACAGATTCACCAGTTTACTGCTAGAGGACACACTCAAGGGACGTACGGACACGAACTTGACATGGGTTTCGGGTATAGATAGGTCACTTGGATGTCTTGAAACTTGTGTATATTCAATGTATTCAGATTTCAGAGTCCTCTTGAATGATATGTGCAACTCAAGGGATGGGCGATGTGTTTAAAATTGCTTCTTTGAAATGGGATGTGTTGAGGGTAGGTGGTGTAATTAATGGATTTTTCTTGACCTTTTGTTTCTCATATTCTTATTTGATCTCCGAAAGCCACTAGGAAGAGCAGAGATTTCCGACAAACTGATATATTTGATCTTAGGTTGTATGCCACTATTTCAACACGAATTGAATAAAGAAAATAAATGGATTTCTGGAAAGGCTAAATTGTTTGTAGAAGCGCTTTATGGAAAAGCAACTTCAAGAAGCACTTAAATTTGTTTAACGAAAATTTATCTAACATGTTTGTAATTTGTAGACGCAGTCCCGAACTTCCAAATGTGCGTCTTTCTCGTTGATAATATGAAAATTCAGCCTTGCCCAAAATATAATAGCAATATCTAACTCGTCATGAACATGTAATTTAAATGATTCAGCCTCCACACTAACAACGTTTATCTCGTCCGAAAGCGAAATAATGTTCATCTCGTCCGACTGCGAAATAATGTTCATCTTGTCAGACAACAAAATAATCTAAATTCAGACGGCACCAATAGCACATACACAAAATATACATGGCCCTTTATTGAGGTTTTATGAGCTGTAAACAAGCCGGACGTAACCGGAGAAGGCTCAATGTCGAACAGACCAGAGGTGACAAGTTTCTGCAGACTGTATAATGTTTAAGACGGAAACAGGGAAACCGCATACAGTAGCAGGTTTCTCTTGTTTGGCACCATTTTGAGGCCCTACTTTTATTCCAGTTATGTAAAAACCAAAAACAACTATTACAACAACGATATACAGTCCACAGCCAACGATAATATCCTCGAAACTCTTTACAAGACGGCCTCCGGAACAAACATTGGAGTTGACTGTATCATCCCACATTCCTTCATCACGAAATTCAAAGTATGGTATGCACACAAAACTGGGTTTGGTCCACCCAAAACCGCGTATTCTACATATGTACAAAGCCACTCTGCGCTATAACTGTTAGTGAACTTGGTCGTTCAACACTCCGCCCTGAAATCCACAGTTAAGACTCAGCAATGGCCTAGATATCCTGTGTAAATATTGAGGAGTGGAAAGTTCCATTTTACCTTCGTCTCTCAAGCAGATAGGATAGCATTCTCTGATTTACTAATGCGAGAAAAGTTGCAATCGCCATCAGATTTAGTTTTGTCGGAGCCGGCACCATATGATGAAATTAGCTTTCTCTGTGTATATAACGAGAATCGTTAATATGCAAATACATCATCATATAATTTAGTCAGAGCTAGCACAAAGCTAGAAAAGACGCAAATACTGAAGAGTGAAAAGCATTTTACACTTGTCCTTGAAGGCTCACAGACACAAGCAAGGCATAGAGAAATTCGTTACAAGTTAAAAACTAAAGAACTTTTCAGATTGATAGAGCATGCATTCTTAAACTATCAATCTTCTCGTGCAACAAAATGTATGTAACAGTCCCCTATAATCATTTTACCAAGTCAAATCGTGGCAACCACCGCTGCCAATGATGAGAGGGGATACTACAGAACAGCTCAGTTGCAAAGAAGAGCATGGTCCAGCTATATTGTTATATCGGCAAAATCAATAAATAAATTTCAAATTTCTAACAACAGAATTTCTGTGCGCATGACAATCTTCAACAACTGTTTGGTCTCTCATCAGAGACATCTGGTCCTCATACTCCGAAGCTCCATGAATAAATAATACCAGTCAATTATTACCTTGTAGAGTCAATTATTACTTTAATGAGAGAGACTGTTTGGTGTCTTAATTCAAAAATGAAATTTCAGTTTATCAACTGCCAAACACAAGGTGTGAACATTATGTTCCTAAGATATTGGCAAAGTTTTAAACTGTATAAGATAGAAAATTTATACTATTGATTCCTTGTGCAAAAAATTCAACTAAGGCATCCGTACTGCAGTCAAGAAAGACATGCTGAAGTTGGGATGGTGAACACTTACATGATCCTCAAACTCGGGACTTGTCAAATTAATGGAGAGGTTCCGCATCAGCAAAAGTACCTGGGAAGAACCAAATAGAACCCTTCAGTAAACTTAGCAGTAAGAGCAAGACACTTCCAGTAAATTTATGGGGGTCTAATTCTGAACCCTTTTGATGATATGAATGGCCAAATATATAAATAAAAAACAAGGTTACAAACATTCAAAATTGACTTACTGTTTCCAAATTTATGGGGTCCAATTGTCTCAGTCTCTCCAAATGACTAGTTGCACTGGGGTCAAATACACTTCCGATAAATTTATACACCTGAGCAAAATCTGGCAAAACTGCATATTCAAGAACTACAGTTAATACCAACAGAACTCCAAAAAATGTCAGAAATGCAGATAAACATTGCAATACCGAGGAGAATCTACATGCACTTATAAGTTGCATGCAAGCAACATCTTCAACTCCTAAGGAGAAGATATAGACCAGCGTACAGTATGGGCATCTAAAAGCAGCCCATGGACAACAGAGAGCTACTACAGTGACGGAACATTGATTATCCTCCATCCTTTCTGGTGTTATAGGAAAAAAAACCAAAAATTTGCCAAACTATATGAAGAAGGTTAAGGATAGAATGTAGAGCTCAAAGGCTAGGCTTCAATATCACCTCCTCAAGCAGCTATTATAATTTTAACACAATAAGACTTCTTAACTCAAGCACATGAAGGAGGCATTAAAAAAATGAGATAGAATTTTACCTCTGTGTGGCTGGCCAGGATCTACTCGATCAACTGTCTCACCCATTTTCCAATTTGTCGGGTTGCTTTCGTTGCTACTACTGTAGCAAGAGTTATGTGTAACAGTTGGCCCAGCTAACCTTCCTTCGTCTAAGAAAAAGCACAATAAAAAGTAAAAAAAATTATATTCTAACAAGATAGGGAAAAAACAACGTATTATGGTCAAATTGATCAAGATAAAATCACTAAGGCAGGAAGAAAAATATGAAACCTTCAGTTGTTTGAGACTTTTTGACTGGTGGCACAGAATTATAACTCCAAGAATTTAACGTTGCAGCGTTAACTGGAGTTCCAAGCACAAATGAGGAATCTGGCTGGTAAACATATCCGTGTTCAAGCAAATCAGATGAGGATTGAAACGGCCCAGCTACTTGAGATACAACTGCAGCTGCCAGAGATTAACTTATGAACAAGAATTCTATCATAACCATACGAAGCATTGACAAGAAAACAATGGTTGACTATGCTGACCACTTTTTGGAGCCTTTTGTGGGTATGGATGAGTTGCTTTCCTCTTTGGCCGAGGTGGAGGTACATGTTCACTTGTCCCTTTCTTCTGAATCTTCAAAAAGTACTTCTGTGCATGACTTCGAATCTGAAAGGAATATCATTTGCCATTAGTACAATGAAAACATGACTCACATACGCATTGAAATGGAGCAAAAAGAAATATGACAAGACGAAGCAGATACAGGGCCTACTAAGACAAGATTTCTCAGATGGTATCTAAATTCTATACGGAAAGAAGCAAAAAACTTGCAGGGGCATGTATTTCTCTGTCACCTTGTCCAAGATGTTCACTTCATTTTAATTATTTTTTCAATAACATGAAACAATGCTTGAAAAAGTGAGCTTGAAATACATGCACATGATTAGAGGATGTTATTTTATATGTAACTTGAAATACATGCACAACTATCTATCTTCAATCAACAAAAAACGCTACAAAATGAAATTTACAGAACCTACAAAAATGTTAGAGATCCTTCTAAGTACCCACAAGAAATCACTTACAAGTTACAAGTCCTTCACCATACACTTAAAGACAACAAAAACCATCTAACATCACTCTCTAAGTAATTATACAAACATTAAAGCAAAAAAATACATGATAAATTTGACTATGATAAGTTACAAGTCCTTCATCCTACATTTTTGTTTTATGCTATCTTCAAATACATGATAAATTTGACTATGATAAGTAGTCACCTGGATAACCGTTTTTGAGCCAACAAATGCTTCAATCTTCTTCCAGTCACGATCAAACCTGAGTTAACCCAAGCAAACAAACATAAAAATGCTTAAACATGGAGGAACAACTCACGTGAATTAAAACCGCAAAGCTTACATGCGCAGTAGCTCATGGGCGCATTTATACACACATAATATAATAGATATATACACACATACACTAACACAAACATATATATTGAGTGAAAAATATACCAGATACCTCACATAGTCTCAAGATACAGTAATACATCTTGACCATGAAAAGAAGAGAAACTAAATACCAATTGATAAAACAGCTTATAAAGAGATTCCAACGACATATGTACATTTGAAGACTATCCATTTGTAGTTAATCACTGGGGGACTGTCCCAAATAGGCCTTCACCTTCTTTCACATACATAATGTACACTTATGGGTTGTTCGGTATCCTTCTTGGATCCAATATTTTGTTTTTGAATCTAATGAGTATTATGTAATTTAGCTACATTCATCATTTTTAAAACAAAATATTGGGACCAAGAAGGATACCAAATAGGACTGCTATTCTCTTTTCTTTAGTGTTTTTACAACAACTACTGAAGCAAGGCCTTCTATTCAACAAATCTGAAAGAAAAAAGAACTAAAAATTATGAATGTCGTACTATATTAGTACAACCTGATACCTCTCTTTTATCTTATTTTCTTGGATACCAAACTATGTAATGAGTACCTAAAAAAACCTATAACAAAAAATTGATATTGGGAACGAAATCTAATAGTAAATCACAAATTGGGATTTCGAAAATCATCAAATTCTGAGATAGCAACTAATCCAATCAACTGGATCAGCTAGGGCGACAACATACAATGTTTCATTTGCCTACACTCGAACGCCTGTTATCTCACTCACTAATACAAGCCTGAAAAGACTCATCCTTGAGTCAAAATTTTAGCTCCAACTTAGCAAAATAAATCTAATTAACATAAATTCACTAATAAAATCCTTCAAATTATCTAAAATTACAAGTAGGAAGTAGCAAATATCCGAAAAACCGAAGGACCTCCAATAAGCTCCAATTCTCTAAGTGGTTAGTAAAAAATGCATTAATTCATTAGTACAGAACAGAAAGCACCATCCCAATCCAATCCCAAATCTTCAGTCATTCAAACTGAAACCAAAGCTTTTCTATTTAATTCTTATATTTAAAAAAAAAATTAAGAAAGAAGCAGCCTTTTCATCTATTTTCCACTCTGTCCCCAATTTTCTCAGCAACCAAACAGAAACTAAAACAGCAATACTAATAACACAGTATTGAACTCCTTACAGCTGAAGAGCTTCAAGAAACTTGTCGTGCTCCTGCTCCGTCCAGCTCTCTCTCGACTTGGTAATCGTATACGGTTTCCGGATCTTCTTGCTCTGATCATCCGCCGACATCGACGAGGCGTTTGCGGGCGCGGACGACACCGTGCAAGCAGTCGTACTGGGCGCCGCCGGAGCCGAAGCAGCACCAGTTGTCGTCGTCAGAGGTGGCGGCATATGATTGAGACCCGGAAGGCCCATATTGGTATTCATGGGATCGAATAAGTAGAAACCTTGAGCTGGGTTTGGATTCACAGACACCATAAGCTATAAGCTAGAAGCTAAAAGCTAAAAGCTGAAAGCTCGAATTATCAAATACAAGTCCTGAAAGGTATGAAGTTTGTAAATAAACCACACAAAAGTGAAATTTATGTGAATTGTGGTGGTTTTTGTTGGTTTGCCTTGTGATTTTGGGTTATTGTTTTTGGTAGGAAATGAAATGTGGTCTACAAAAGTAACCGCCTTTGGGGCCTTTTGCTCTCCTAATTATACACTATTCTTTCTGCATGCGCTTTACTTATCTTTTTGCGTAAAAATTGAGCAATACACGACTTTAGTCAAGTTGATTAAATAATGCGATTGCTCTCTACACTCAAGCTTAAATCATTTTTATATAATTTAAAGAAATTTAGTGTAACTAGTTTCGTTTATCAAAATAAAAATGATGAAAAAATTAATTAATACAAAAATTAAAAGGAAATTATTTTTACGGTTACTCTACATTTGAATCTAAAGAGAAAATATAATATTGAAGTGAATCGAATGATGAACACTTTACAATCCAAATTAATTACTTAATGTTCTTTTATTACGTGAACTTATCTCAAATGCAAGATAAGATTACAATTTTTTGTCGAAAATGTTGAGTGCATACTTTACTAATTAAATGAGCAATTCTTTATAAGAGGTTACTCCTTTTATTCATATACTTCTCTCTTTTGGTAACTTTTACATTAAATAAGAATAATTGAACGAAAAAAAAATATACAACCAGAATATGAAAATCACTACTTTCAAAATTTTGAAAAAATAAACCAAGTAAAATATGAGTTATGAGAAATATGAATATTGTATATGTTGATGTAGGTGTAGGGACACTAAAAATATTACCTACTTGCAGTATGACCGCACACGTGGCGACACTTAGATATGGAATCGTACTATGTGCTGGGCATACGGGAAGTGGCATGTGGCAAGTGCAAATGCTGTCGCATATAAAAATTCCCCATGTTTTGAGCTACGTGGGACAATGTAATTGGCCATAGTTTAGGGCATGACCAAATCCCTTAAAACGTATGTTGATTGAACTAGTGCTGGGTGAGGGCTTAAAGACCCTATTCACATAGCGTTTCTGGACACACACTTCTTGGAGAGACAGATTTTCATATCACGAATGCACTGTCATTTTTATTATAGAAGAAAATTTACACATAATATTACATAATCACATATCAACGCTGTAACTGTATACTCATAAAAATTGATCTTATTTAAGTGTCACTAACACTATCTAACTTTGTCATTGTTATTTATAGTAATCAAGTATGTAGAAAGAAAAAGTATGATGTTTGTGTTTCTTTTCCATTCTTTTGTTTAGGTTTTGGTTGTACAAAGTCATTTAAAAATGGATAAATCTCTCTAACTTCATAGAAAGAACACCTTTTGCAATCCATAACAAAAGTCCACCCCAAATTTAGAAACATAGTTTTTGTTTGGGACAAGAGTGGAAGCCATCTTTGAGGTATGATTCGTAGACAAATACTTATTTGTAACTTATCACCATCAACATGAAATGGAGACACCTCCAAGGCTCCAACCCTCTTTAGAGGTATTTTCTCAAGCACCTTGCCCCAAAATGAAATGTTGGGCAAGCTTCAACGGTAGCAAACATGGCGAGTCGGGCAATAGTCTTCAATCGCCCTACCATTTGATAAAGAAAAAAATAATAGGAAACTTGAAAAAAGTTGGCAAGCAATGCAATAGTCTTTTCTTGCCACATCGTTTCTATAACAAAAAAAGAAAGAAAATTATTATCGGCACTCCTTAGTTTATTTTGTTTTTCAAATTAACAAGTTTATGATGATCTTTTTAGGATTTCAATCTCCCCAATAGTAGTAAGATATTATGAATACAATTGTGATTGGATTCTATATTAAACATTCAAATATTTCATGTCTCTTCCTAAATAAGAATTTTTTTATATTTTTTAAAAAAAAGGACAACTAAAACGGCTAGGGCTACAGATGATGTCATTGTCATGTGTATCTCTCAAATTATAACATGTATACCATCAAACCTGATTAGTTTAATGAGTTAATTAGCAAATCAGCAAACATGATTAGTTTAATGAGTTAATTGCCAAATCAGCAAACATGATTAGTTTAATGAGTTAGTTCTCAAAAAGAAAAAGATACGGAGGGAAAGGTCTAGAGTTTGTAGCATGGTCGACAACAATGTTAATCAAGATCTTGCCCACTCCTTTTGGCAACTAAAGTCCAAGAATACGTACTAAACCAGCAAACCTGATTAGTTTAATGAGTTAATCATCAAATCAAATGTGACTCACACTAATAATTTAATGGGCAAAATACCATGCAATGTATGCAATATTGGTTTTACACACTTGTAAGGATTCGTAATTTAGTTGGTTAAACTGCATGGTTAATTAAGGGAAAAGCAATGTGGTTTAGTGGTTGGCAATTGATAACCATTGATGTTGGCATTTAAGTTATGTTGTATGCATTTCTCCCCACCAATTGGGATTGCCGAATCCAGTGGGGAAATGACTTGGGCATGAATTTTGGTCCATTCCCATTCCCAAATGCAAGCACTGCCTCGTGCCGATTGAATTCGAATTCATTCAAGCACATCCGAAATCTGCGAATTGGTACGTCGAGGCGTGTTTATGGCAGTCCATAATAAAGAAACAACGAGCTTCATCAGTCATAAAATAACACTCGGAATGAAACTTCGTTCATGGATGAGTTATACAACCGCCATCCCCTGGATGAAACCAAAGGATGTCCCTTGTACATTACACAATACATGCACCTCATATCTGAAGGCTGAATAACCCACAAGTCCTCTACCACCTGATAACACTATGCGAGGAAAAACCCGAAAAATCAAAGTGTAGAGAACCGAAAATAATAAGAAAAAGTAACGCTTTACAACTTCCAAGCTGTTTTAAAATGATACAAACCTCAGAAAGAGGGAAAAAAATCAGAATAAAAATGTTAGGCTTCTTACTACTCTTTCTTGTAGCAGTCTAATCAAGCCAACGTGTAACCCCGTCGTCTTCCCCTACAGTGGCTAGAAGCTCGATGCTCACATCCAAAACAGCCTACAGTTTGGTATCAATGAAGCAGTCCAAAGGTGAGAAGGGTGAAATTGGTAGCAGTGACTACAATTTTATGAACTTCACATGGAATGAACATATGCGCTATTGACAACAGAAACGTTCGCTCCGAGGCATAAGGAGCAAATAATCAGAAAATTATCCTTCATTGAATAATAAGCTCGGCTTAATTAGCCAAACAAAACCCTCACAATTTAGCACTTCTAGGATTATTTGGGCTGAGAATTACATCATGGATTCTGGAAAATGAGAGGCAAATTTTTTATAGTATCGTTTCCTGCTCAGCAGTTAATGTATAACCCTTAAAATATATAAAGCAAGCACAGAACAATTTAAATTAATAGATTCGGGAGACCACGGATTTACACAGGAGAGTTTTTTTCTTTATTTCTTCACGGGATTGGAGGGATATGTTTGTTGAAGACAACTTAATCACCTATGGTTATAGAACTACTATTGCTCTTCACTGTGCACTAGTGTCAAATTTGCAGTCTAAAATACATGAAAGCAGATGCAACTACATAAAGTATAAAGGAACTTACCAACGGATTTCTACAGTTAACCAGCCTACATTCCTCCAGAGTACCTTCCAACATCCAACTCTCCCAGACATCGAAACTGTGACTAGCAAATACAAATTCCATTCTTCTATTTATCTGCAATGTTAAGGTAGAACTTGATTTTAATCCCAAACATTTAAACAGTCAGGGAGTCAGCTTTGAGATCAATTTTTAATCTTGTTCAAAGTTAGACTTCCAAGAGTGACAATTGATAAAGTAACACTTTAGAGTAAAGTCAGCCACACAGTAAACTAATATTACCTGCAATAACTTTCCACCGGCAGCAAAAGATCGCAAACCAATTGTGTCCTATAATAAGGAATCGATAATTTCATATCAGCTAACCAGATTACAATTAACACAGCAGCCAGCCTAGATTGAATAATAGGCTACAATTTAGGTCCAAAAGAATAAATAAGTTCTTGCATGCTAACCTTGCTTCTGATAACAATGAGAAACTGAGCTGCAGGATCTCTTTTTGTTACATTTGACATGGTATCTAGGAACCAACCGCCACCTTTAACTCTTTGCCTTGAGACATGGAGAGCGGGACGATCTCTTGCATACAAAGCGACAACATACCCATCCTTCAACAGCTCACCAGGCTTTCCACTTAGCCTCTTAATAGATTTTTGAAGCTGGTCGGAAGGCGATTCTTGCATTGATTCTATTGGAGTTTTCCTACTTCTTGAGTCCTCAGGGGAGGCAAACCGAGAACTGGAACTTAACGCTTGATCAGTTCCACTCATAACTGTATCGTCTTCCCGCTGCGAGGTACTTTCTTTTTCTCGTGAAGGGTCATCTGACTTTTGCCGGGATTTTTGGTGTGCGTGCCTCTTTTTGGCTTTCTTACCAGATCTGCCTCGTCTTCCATCAGGTCGAGTGGCACTTTGAGATAAACCTGAACTTTGGTGCTGGCTAAGAGACTCCTTGGATTGAATAGCTTCTTTATTCTGAGAGCTTTCCGGACTTGCATGAATGACTTCAGTTGGTTGCTCAACAACAGATAGCTGCAAGTTACTTTCTCTGTCCAGCTTATCCGACTCTTCATTTTCATCACCTAAATCACTTTCATTCTCCTCTTCAGATACAGAATCTTTTGGAACAATCCCGTCAAAAAAGAATGTCTGCAATATGGAGATAGCTTTCTCCCTTATCTCCAACCATACTTCTTCACTATAATCTGCACTGTGTGGAAGTATCAACACGTTGGGCATCTCCTTCACCTGAAGTAAATCCATGATAAGATATCTTAGCATCAACCTGGTATATCGAATTTAGACGCTCCAGATGTGCAATCTTCATATATGGGTAGGAATAAAGAAGAAACATAGTAAGAATATACAATCATCCAGAAGAGGGTAAAATTTCCATCCCCTTCCACCTTTCATGCCACTAAGTTATATTATCAAATGTAAACAGCACCACCAAACACCACGTGGTTTCATAGCAAAGGCTATAGAGCCATGTGATAGGTCGAAGATAATTTATGTTAACAATGCAAATGCATTTTTTTTGTTTACTCCAATAAGCACAATCTACATCCAATAATTCAGATATTAAGGATACAAGACTGATAAGAAATGAAAAAAAATATATTGAATTAGGCAAGGGGGCAATCAATGAGAAGATGGGTATAGTACAAGGCTAGAACGAAAACATATACTTTGCATATTAGCGCACACAGTTTTTTTTTTTTTTAAATTGATCTGCACATCGTTTAAAGCTCCCAAGCTATTTTATGAGCAACTCCAGACCCTTTAATACGGCAAGAATGCAGGAGACAACTCCTGAAATGAAGCAAAAAATGAACTAGACAAACTGGGTATATTGCAAAGCATGCTGAAGCAATCAAGCACAAGTATTTGCCAGAAATTGACAGAGTCACAGTCTATGTTAACAAGTCGATAGCCCACAAAGAGTTAGCATACCCATGCTTCCATCCATTGTGGCCCTTCAGCGCCATCTAAAGCACACCCAGCTAAGGTTCCATCAATCAAAAGCTGTTTCACAGAACAATCGTCCAATAGTTGACAGCTCCCTGTATTTACCAGAAATGCTCCTGCACAACGAGACTTAAAATCATTCCACGCTAATATAAAACAAAAGGAATCCCAAAATTTCCTTAAACAAGGACCAAATGAAGATTAATGTACCAGGCTTTACATGCTGTAAGCATTCAGCATTTAGAATCTGAACTGTTTCATTTGTCAGAGCACAGTGCAGTGAAATGAGGTCACTAGCAGCCAGTAAGTCATTAAGTGTATCCATTCTTCTGGCAGCAGAAGGAAAGCTGATGTGAGACCTGCTCACTTTTCCGTTCACCTGAAATATAGTATCAGGCAAAACGTTTATACGGTACACAATAAATTCAATCAGAAGAATCAAACATGAGACACAAAAGGCAGTTCCAAACTAGAAAGTACACAGTGGCAAGTTTTAGTCAATTTCCATTAATAGACGTGGCAAAAACAAGTTTATTTCCATAAGAAGTTTCACAAAGTTCACAAGTCCTTCAGTTTTGAATAATATATAGTGCAAAACATTTAAAGAAACTATACTTTTCGGAATTCATATAACCTTCAGGATACTAGGAAGCAGTATTTCGTAACTAAAACATCAATGTGTACCCCCCACCCCAATAGATATATAGACACGTCAAAAACTAAAAACCCACAATTTCTCGATAAGAAATGCATTGCATTCTGCTCTGATAAAACCTACCCAAATCCAATCCCCAAAGAAAATATTAAAGAAGCACACTTTAACCTTAAACATCAAAATGAATGCATTTACTTTTCTTTTTGCTATCTGATTCATAAGAAACTATACTACATTTTAGGCTCGGAACGTAGATTAGGATCGAAAACACAAACTTTTCCACATTTTCCATCACAATATGCTTCGATAAACATCAGAAACAACTACACCGTCTCAACAATATGAAAATGAAGAATAAAAAGCACATTCAAATGTCACATATTTCAGCTAATCAAATGTTAAAACTTAAAAATGAATTCACAAATTTCAAAATGATGCACATTTCGAGCTACTAAACATCGAAATTTTTAGTTCAATTTAGCTGAATATGAGTTTCAGAGAACTAAATATGATCGAATCCGTACCTCTACATCTTGAACATCGAAATAGAGAACGTTCATTTTGAAGGCCAAGCTCCTTGTAGCCAGAGACCTAGCCGACGCAGATCTGCCGATAATCCCCAAAACCAAGCCTCGACACCGTCTCATCCCGCGGCACAGCGGCTGGATCGAGCCGAGCCATCCCGAAGCGGAGAGTGCGTGGCGGGAAAGCATGTGCGTCCGGCGGAGCAACCCTAGGAAAAGCGCCATAACCGTGTCGGCAATCTCCTCGGCGCGCGATGCGTCCACGTGGACGAGCCGGAGCCCCAAGTCGGCGGCCAAGGCCGAGTCTACGGCGCGGTCGGCGGAGCCGAGGCAGAGGATGAGCTGGTAGGGGCGGAGGCGGCGCTGGGCGGCACGTGGGAGGTAAGCGAGGGACTGGAGGAGAACGGCAGAGGCTGACTCGATCTTGCCTTCGGCGAGGCGACTGAGCGGGACGTGCTCGACAGCGGCGACGCCGGACAAGGAGTCCTGCTCCATGCCGAAGTGATCGATGCAATTGAGAGTGACGACCAAGGGGAGCGATGAGGGCGAGGTCGTAGGGCTGTTACGGTGGGGCATTGTCGCAGGGGATCTGCTGGTGCTCATCGTTGGTGGTGGTGGTGGTGGTGGGGGGTTAGGGTTTTACGCTTGTAATTTTGGGCATTTCTGGGGGTTAAGGTTAGTGAGGGCTCCCATGGCTTTGCTGGAGAGTTGAGAGCTTCAAGTGGCCTTGCTGAGACCCAGTGTTTCCCCCCGAGTCCTATTAGGCTCTGCCGCCCTGTTCACCCACCGCGTGCCCCTCTCATTTTACATAATTCCCCTCATGTCCCCAGCTCTTTATTTATTTATTTTTTTGTGTTTTAATTTTATTTTTGTCTTGTTCCCCTTATTTAGGAAGAGGATCTAGTATCTTTTGACGTAGCACCATAAAAATGTCCTAATCATGGGATAAATGGAGCTTATAGCCTTATGCTTCTGGAAATGGAATATACGCAATGGCTTGACTAATTTGATTTACTTTTTCCAACATTTTATATTGTTTATTATCGGCTACTATCGAAAGGAGTTATATTGTTAACACTGCAAAACAGTCATTTTGCACTTTTGTGCACTCTCGTCGAAGTGTTAATAACAGTTCTCTTAAAGAAAGGTAAGTTGCATAATCTACTGGAAAGCAAAATCCAACTTAGCAGATGAACTACTAAGTAGCGTGGTATGGACAAAGTTAACCCATTCAGGGTCTTGGTAAGAGAGCGATCTAGCGTGAGCAACTAATTATAGTACAACTTTGTTTTAATTTGTTTCAGATTGATATATTGCTATATTGGATTAGACGGGAATATGATTGGCTGCTACACATTTTGCATAATTTGGATTCTAAATCATGGTTGTCAACTAACTTTCGGTGCTAGTGATGTTTTTTTTCTCAATATTAGAAGAGTTACTAATTTCGAATTCACATACCACTAACCAAAAAAATTTGCAAGTTATGGGAATGGATCAACTTTTTAGGGCATCTATCTACAACATTTATGTATGTCGATTGTACACAACGCCTTGTGGAAAAGGCGTTGCATACGACAGTTGTATGCAAGAAGTCTCATTAATGGCATATAATCTCATGTAAGATCAAAAATCTGATCACAAAGTATATGTATCTACTACCTACAGGCTACAGGGCAAGAAGAAGCAATACAATTATTCATCAACAGCATGCGCACTGCTTGCTCACATCGAATTTTATTAAATAGAGGAGTGAGTGAGAAAATTAAAACATCAAGCGTCGATACAAGTGACGCAACGGTACACTATCTACAAACACATCCATGATATGAACTTTCCCAACAGACTCCAAGGACCGCAAAATTTTCTACAAGATATGAAAAAATAGACAAATACATACATCTTCACGAAAGCAAAGTCAAACCTCATACAAGCTTGTGCCGGCCGCTAAACAAGTCTTTGCTATTACCTACAGCTCCATCAGATCTTCAAAGCTTATTATATTTTCCTGCCTCGGAAGGCTGAGCTGGTTATCCACATTGGCACCGTGTCTATGTTTCATTGAAACAACATTTCAATGGTCCAGTAACCAGCCTTTGGAGTGAAATGAAGAACTTTGGCATCCTTTGTAAGAGCTTTTATGCAAACATAACACTATTAAACAGAAAAACTGTACAAAACTTCCAACCCGACTACAAAAACTCATGCTCAACAGATTTATGTTACCAATTTATGCCGTTCTCACTTCCTCACACTCTTTGATTATTTCATTATTCCTTTTCCCCTTTACTTCCCCAAAAGCATTTCCGATTATCCACTTCAGAGAAACCTCCTCCTGAAATTACTGGTAGTCGCTTGATAGGAACGCATGAGCAACCCAACACCAATCCCTATCCCAAGGCACATCCCAAGTCCAATTCCAACACCAACTCTAACACCAGCATTAAACCATGTGAGTTGGCCGTCTTCACCAGTGTACATTTCATCGGAGTAGAAATGATGTCCAATTTTCCCTTCTGACTCATACTCATCAATTTCAGAGCCCGTGATCTGCATACGGCCGCCAGTCAAGGACTTCAAGTCAGTTAAAACTACAGATGATAAATATGCTTCTTTCCTCCAGTACAGAGGCTTGGGCTAAGTAATGGGGTTAATCCAACCCAAAATGATAACAGATGCAGGAAGATTACCAATAAAAGCTTGGGAATCATATTTCAGAAAAAACCCAACGAAAAAAGAACATATACACCTACTAATGCATTTGCAAAAAATGAAGCTAATCTAGTGAAATTCCCCCAATGAGCTATACGTTTCACGTATAGATGTGCACCAAAAAATTGAAGTAAAGGACCCTAGATTGTGCGCTAGGCTGTCACAGAACTTACAAAGCCCCAAATTCATTTAGTTTGCTGAACTTTCCATTTCTCGACCCAGAATAGGTGGTAGTTATCCAAGAAACAACAAAAATTTCCATCCTAACAGAACCCTCAACAACCAAATCTAGAGGGGAAAAACTTAACGCAACCCCTTCTCCCTTCCTTAGAAAACCAAAAAATGGATAATTTCTAAGTTCTGGATCAAACTTGAGAGCAATAAACTAAAAACGCAATCACAGCAACTATCTACAAAGTTTCAGTCCCCTGTCGGAAGAGTGGATTATACTATCATCCCACTTAACAGAAACATTCTCTTGAGTAAAAGAAATATGTTCGATAGAACAGTGACTAATGGAGCATTTAGTAGAGCCTCAAAATACTATATTTCAATCAAAAACATAGTTCAAGTGGCTCACACATATGTTCCTACACTGGCAAACACAATTTCTTATCTACAAAAGCCATATATGCTAGAAAACCACAACCTATTGTGCATCCATTGACATAAAATTATTCCCACCTACATTAATTCATCAGAAATCCAAATTCTCTACTACCACCACCACCAAATTCTCACAAATTCATAAGGTAGCTACCAACAACTGTCGAAACCAAATTCAATTCAAAGTTCAAACCAAATGAAAAAGAAAATTTTCAACAAATAAATGGCAACATTTCAATACCTGAACTTTCTGGCGGCGAATCATCCCATTACAGCCCTTGCTGTGCTCCTTCCCAACCTCCTCATCCTCCGGAATGGCATCGAGCGTGGCGTGCCTCGGGCCCTTCCGCCTCGGACTAATCTGTATGGTTTTCGTCAATATCACGGGCACCCCGGAGCAACATCCGGCGATATAAACCTCAATTGAGGGGGCGGAGACCCCGAGCTTCGGCCGAAAAAACGCCGAAGAACCCGAATTGATCGAGGCGGCCATGTAGCAATCCATACTCCACCCCGTTCTCGAATCGTTCTCCAATCCCCCCGCATTTCCGTTCAGCCAAACACCCTCCATCCGTTCCAGAGACCCACACAAAACCATGTCATTGTTCTCGTACACCTCGAATTCAACCCCACCGGTGACCCTCACGCTATCGGTGCTGACGTACGTCACCTCCGACGACTCCTTATCGACCCGATCGCGCCGGAGCGTGAGCGAGGCCGAGTCCGACGCCAGAACCCGGGTCCCATTAATCTCGAGCGATACCCCAATCTCTCGGCGGAGGTGGCGGAGGGTGAGGTGGTCGGGAACGCTCCCGATCACGCACGGAGCCACCCGGACGTAAAACAACCGGATTTCGAACCAGGCGGAGTGGGCCAACGACGGCCCATTTAGAATCTGGATCGAATTTTTGTCATGCTGCTCCATAAAACCCTAATTCAAATCGAAATCGAAAAATTGGAAGCGGAAAATTAGGGTTTTGGAAAAATAAAAAAACGGAAGCGATTTCTCCCCTTTTTTTTCAATTATATTTATTTTCGGATGATATTTTTTTCAGAGATTGGAAGACATGAATGGATAAGCTGAGCTCTCTGGTGATCCACGTTTCGGGAAGAGGCTGCGAAAACGAAGAG
Source organism: Gillenia trifoliata (assembly GCA_018257905.1). Classification (NCBI taxonomy): domain Eukaryota; kingdom Viridiplantae; phylum Streptophyta; class Magnoliopsida; order Rosales; family Rosaceae; genus Gillenia; species Gillenia trifoliata. The sequence continues at coordinate 17,424,452 of CM031086.1, forward strand.
GGTCGTTGCGGAAAACAGGGTTTTTGGAATGGAAGATTTACAAACAGAGGAAGGGGAGAGAGAGAGAGAGAGAGTTTTTTTTTTTTTTTTTAGGGGGGGGGGGGGGGGAATTTTTGGGTGAGTGGGAAAAATTAACGTAGGCATTGGATTTGGAATTTTGTTCGTGTGATGTGTTTGGTTGGAGATATTTTGTGTCGTCGGTTTAAAGATGGGTGGTGCATGCAGACGGAGTCGAACCGTACGTGACACGCGTCGTTTTGATCCAAATGGAGAAAACTATATTGGTAGACATTCATTTAGTGTTTAGGGATGTGTTAGTGAGGGTGGTGTTCGGTACCCTTTCGTTTCGCTTTGGTGGTTCGGATTGAATCATACTTTGCATTTTGAATCGGTTAGGCTAGAATTGGAGTGAATAGGTCGAAAATCTTATATAGTGTTTTGAGTTGACAACTAAGCTAGATTGCCAATATATGATAGGAGTGAAGCATGAAATTGCAACTTAAATTATAAGAAACCCTCATGATCCACGACCTACAACTCATGATCTTTAAGACCCACACCTGCAAATCAAATATGAGATTTTGAAAAAAAAAAACGAGAAGATGAATGAGTGAATAAAGTAAAGGAGACTGGGCCATCACAAAAAGACAAGGAAGCTGAGCTCGCCGAAGTTATCGCTAAAATCAAAGAAGAAAGATCGCTGGAATTAGCCTCCAAAACAAATAAGAAGAATGGCCTTGCGAACTCGCCTATACCAAGAAATTTGAAACCCTTGTTTAATGTTGAGTTATTGTTGGAACTTGTGGGGATTTTTAGTCACACATCGCCCAAAACCAATTTCAAAGTCATCTTTATAAGTGATTGCACTCACTTATAGTTTGAAAAGAATTGGGCCCAAGCCATAGACCATGGACCTTGGTCTTTGGACTACACTAAATATCCCCCAGTTTTAGAAGGATATAGTGATGCAAATTGGATTCCAGGGAGCACAAACAGTAAATCCACAAGTGGATATGTTTTTACACTTGGTGGTGCAGCTGTGTCATGGAAATCGTCTAAGCAAACGTGTATACTACGTTCGACAATGGAATCAAAGTTTATAGCTTTAGATACAGCTGCTGATGAAGCTGAATGGCTTAAAAATTTTCTCGAAGATATTCCATTATGGCCCAAGCCTGTGACTGTCATATGTATACATTGTGACAGTATGGCTGCACAAGGTCGAGCCAAAAACGCTGAATATAATGGGAAGTCGAGACATATAAGGCGACGACATGGAACCATTAGACAGCTACTCAAGAATGGAACTATTTCCATTGATTATATTAAGTCTAAGGAGAACATTGCCGATCTTTTGACTAAAAGCCTACCAAAGGATCAAGTGGCATTTACATCGTGGGGAATGGGTTTAAAGCCAACTCAATGAGTTATAACTTGACGAAAACCTAACCTAGCAAATTGGAGATCCCATAGTCTAGGTTCAATAGGCAAACTAGTTAAGGAAAACTCAAAGTAAGAAACACACTATTCTTACTCATTCCTATGATGGAAAACAGTGTGTTACTTATAAGACGAAGGGGGTGAATAACTATTCTTAATAATGCTAATATCTTATGGTTAAGATAAATAGAACAGTCTATTATTGCTTAGCATTACCTATATGAGATTGATGTGGGGTCGCATTTTTGAGAATTGACATGGCTACAGTTCTCTAAAAGTCTCATGAAATCAGGATATGCTCTGGACCAAAATGAACACAACCGTATGAATTGACGTGTGTCAAGATGTGTTATGTGTGATGCTTATTGTTTCGATTTACTACTAATAATGATCAGTTCAAGATATTAAATTCACTGCCTCATTAGGCAAATCCGATAAGTACTCACTAGAGAAGGTTCAAGTCCAAAAGACACCTATCTCGAAGCATATCATATCTATGTTCTCTGGAAAAAAAGTTACTAATTTAGTTAGTATCTTATTTTCTATTCAAATGTGGGGTATTGCTAGAGTTTGAATAGAAAATGTGGGGTAGTTGGAACTTGTGGGGATTTTTAGTCCCACATCGCCCAAAACCAATTTCAAAGTCATCTTTATAAGTGATTGCACTCACTTATAGTTTGAAAAGAATTGAGCCTAAGCTATGTACCATAGACCATGGACTTTGGACTTTGAGGGTTTGGGTGCATATATTAAATGTCAAAGATGAGCCTTGGGTCTTTGGGTTCAGATTGACGAAAACACAAGTTACGTTTTTTATTTCTTTTTGGATTCAGTTTTTTCCGAAAGGATAAAAACTGATCAAATAGCTCTATCTTCATAAACAAGTCAATGATATGTTATTCTATACAATTTCATTAATTGTTCATATATTTGATATATATATATATATCTCTATTGTATTTGTTATCATATATTTTCTCATTAGAAATAAACTGTGCAAATAATTATATATTGTATATTCGACATTATTTAATTGGTTCTAACAGTTATGTATCCCCAACTAGTACCCATAATTCATTATCTCGTTTACGATGAACTTAACCATAGTAAAAAGCGGTGGTAATCCTGTCCTATCCAACCCACCAACACAGTTGCCTTTAGGTACCCAATACCCCTCTTTAGAGTGGGAGAAATGAGATTGAAATTGAGTGGTTCTTTTGGTATACTTAAGTTTTATCTGTGGACACCCATCAATTTTATTTATAAGAAAATAACTCTTATACTCATATATAAATTTACTACAAAAGGCTTAGTGATTATTTTCTTTGAACACCCATAGAGTTTTGAAACAAAAAATTTATTATTTTTTAAGTTTTTATCACAAATGATCTTTTATGTATCGCAAGTACATAATTTTGGTTCTTTATGTTTTGAATCAGTCAATTTCATCCTCCATGTTTTCATCTTGCACATCAATTTCATCTTTATCGTTAAGTTATTAACAAAACAAAAATTGAAAACCTAAACACTCCACCGCCCTTTTCTTCCCTTCCATTCCTCCTCCCATATTTCCCAGGTGACCAACTCGCAATTTTAGCAATCAGCAATGGGTCTTCCCAAGTTCTCAGTCCAAATTCCCACCACATCCAACCTATTACACGCAGTAGTGGATCTAGGAATTATTATTTTGAGGGGAGGAGGGGGCGGAAACATGCAAAAAATTTTGGATGGAATAGCATGCCAATTCCATCGAGCCTTGGTAGAACTGAGGTTATTTAAAATGGGGGGGGGGGGGGAACGTTGCTGCACGCAAAGTATGACTAAGTCCTGCCCTGCTGCCAAACTCTTTCGGGTATTTTATCAAGCACTGGAGGGCCTATATAAAGGACAACTACAACCCTCTAAAAGGCAGCACCCAAGTGACCCTTGGAGTTTCACCAGAGTTTGGAGAGTCAGCTGACCCTCATTACCCCTTAGTGCATCCGCCCCTGACTCCTCGATTACTAGCTTCCCATAGAGAGAGAGAGATCATTCCTCTATTATTATTCCTCTCTCCCCTCTGCCTAAAACCAATCGACGAAAAGAGAGATTGTTGAAGATGACAAACTATTTGTTGAAACATGTCCCACATCAGAAATTTCATGAAGTTAAGTACCCCTTATATGGAATGATTTTACTACTAATTCTACTAAAGACTTTTTGAGATAAAATCCAACACCAAGCAATATGTAGTTAAGTTAGGACAATATCGGTGTGTTAATAGTGAGCTACTGAACCGTCTCTGAAACTTTAACTCTATTTTTATATTTTTAATTATTTTGGAGGGTGTTAATGAAATTCCTAAGGCTTTTGACCAGAACTAGTGAGGCTCTTGATGAGTCGTTAAAGGCTAGGGCTGAGGAAGGCGTGCCGATGGTGGAACTCAAATAACAGAATGGGTGTCTAAAAAAAAGAAAATTTATAAAAAGTAAAAGAAAGGTATTCTTAGAAGTTTAGTAAATTATTTGGGGTGTTCAAAGAAATGTGTGAGAGTAAATTGAGTGTCCAAAGAAACAAGGAGGTCCAGAGATAAAATGTGGGTATACATAGAATCACTCTTGAAATTTTTGGTTTATTTTAAATTTAATGGGCAGGTTGTAACCAGGCCCATTGGACTATGTTTGTATGAATTCATGTAGAACAAAGCCCATATGTGGCCCAACCATGCTAATAGTGAGTTTTCTTCCATACCAAGCCATATGCCCACATGCATTCAAATTATTGAAGGAAGAGTCAAACAAATTAGAGTGATGGACAGAAATCAGAGAAGGCAGAGCCCATTTGTCTTTTATTTCTCTTATTTCGTTATAGGGTATCATTTTGTATTTTTATTTTTATTTTTTGTGATTGAGATACGAGGAATTATATGAAAGACAAGATAGATGAAGAAGGGTGGTGAAAGGAAGGGGAAGAAATATAGACTGAATGAATGAAAACAAAATCTTGAAATTTTTTATTTTTGTGTCGTTTCTTATACATTTCTTATACGTTTATCAGACCATCATTCTTCCACTTCATCTTCTTTCCCCATAGCTCAAACACATAAAGTGAAAACTAAAAACTAAAAATTAAAAACTAAAAACAAAATGACTATCATTGATCCCCTACTTGTTTTTTTATGACTTATAGGCTTCTAGCAACTTTGTGTCTTGTACAATAAGGTGAGTTTTGTTGTTATGTCAGTACAAGAAAATTTGGCTTCGGTGATGACCTACAGTCGTCACTCAAGAACATTTTTTCCTCACATTTTGACGTAGGTGACAAATTTTGGGCGTCACATTGACGTAGCCCAAATCTCTCACTTCTTAATGTAAATAAAAAAATAGTTCAAGTTTTACAATTATCACTTTATGATATTCATATACAATGTTTGTGAATCATTGTAGTCATTTGGCTTAATAACTTATATTTTCTTTTAAATTATCTTGAGTCAATAAAGATATACAATGACTCCAATTCAGTTATTTGAAGTGAGAGGTAGTGTGTTTAATGGTATGTATGCGTATCATAGATTTTTCTTATAGGAGCTTCTTCATTACATCCCTCATTATCAAAAAAATCTATTCATGGTTTATATATATACAGCGGGATAGTTCATGCCCAACAAAATTATCCATAAGAATGGGTCATTTTATGTCAACTGAGCACTAAACTCCTAATAAATATTTATCATTTTGTATTCATGTGAATTGGACTTGACATTTGCTTCAATCTAGTGGAACAAATTATCACTTGAAAAAAGTCAGGTTTTTTCCCTTTATACTGGAAAATTCTTCAGTGGTACGTATCATTCAATGGTACGGCCATTGAATGGTCCAGATTCATTTGGGACCAGATTAATTTGCAGCGGGTCCCAAATGAATCTTAGACCATTCAACAGTACGTACCACTGAAGTTAAATCCCTTTATACTAGTTAATATTAGGGAAAAGTCAAACTCATAAGAGCACTTCCACCCGTTGGTGGAAGGCAAGGGCAAGGGCAAGGGCAAGGGCAACAATTGCCTTCCGTGAACAGTGCTTGCCCTTGTGCAACCCCACCCGTTCGTGGAGGGCAAGGGCAAGGGCAAGGAAAAATATTATTATTATTATTATTTTTTTTTGTTGGCTTTATCGGGGCTTGTGATTATCCCTATATATTTTGCACCGACATTTTCAACCACTCTCGTCACGACACGTGTCATTATTTTTTAAAAAATAAATTTTTTTTTTTGTAAAACAAGGATTTGGAAGGTGAAAAACAAATATAGTTGATGTAGGAAAAAAAATATTGAGTTGTAATGTGAGAAATGAAAAAGATGATTGGGGGTATTTATAAAAAAAAAAATTTTTTAAATTTAAAAATTAAATTTAAAAAAAAAAAAAAAAAAAGGCCGCTGACGTCAGCATGACGTCAGCAGCCCGCGGGCTCCTGGTCGGGCGATTCTTGCTCGGGCTTCTGCTCGGGCTTTGGCTGGCCCACCAATCGCCTTTGACAAAAAGACCCGCTGGAGCTGTCTCTTTGGCTTGGTAGGGCAATCCAACCCAATTGCAAGGGCAATTGGCCCTTGGGTGGAAGTGCTCTAATAAATACTTTTAACTAGCTTAGTCTACAAACTCTTTACGGACCAAAAGTAGATAGTTGGAGGAGTTTAGATCCACCTCTTCTATCCGATCGTGGACCTCACCCCACGTTCCACGTAGGTAGCCATGCAAAGTAGGCGGGCGGCTACTCAGCCTAGTCTACAATTGTCAAACTTACATGATGGATTAGAAAGCAAAAGATTCGTACATATCAATGTCACTTAAGCTAATCAAAACTCACAGGAAAGCACAGGCAACCCTAATAACAACGTAAATACCGAATGATAGCTAAAATGTAGTGGAACAAAGAATGAGTGAACGAGCGTGAATGGTTCTTAATGTTGCACTAATTTCCCATTTAAATTTGTGACCACAAATGACCTTCGAACTATATGATTACTATTTACAATAATTAACCTCACACTTCGCTATCATTTTAATAGATGCTTTTACCAACATGTGTGTAAACAATAAGTTCGAGAAGAACTCGTAATTATAGTGAATAAGATTATTATCATTTCTCCTAATATCACGCGTATAAGAAATTGAAAAATATTTTGGACAAGAGCAGTTTTTAGTTTTTGCTCTAATTGTAGAATCCGGCTAAAATGTTTGCAAACATTTTAGCCTTTTTCTTAATTGTGATTCAACAGTACTATTTAGGCATAAAACTTATAAATTTGTTGAACCTTTATAAAAGAAGTCTAAATAACATTGTCACCACAAATCCTTCCGCTATTCATGCGAGAAACATACAACCTCACACCTTGATAAAAAAAACATACAACCTCACACTGGGCTCTCATTTTGAGTCAATATAACATAAAGAATATCATACAACAAATTTGATGATAATATTATTTGCATTCCTACAACTTGAGTGACAGTGACAGAGTATTATTCGCCCTCTTGTGTAAAAATGTAAATAACATACAGCCACATAATGGAAAGGCAAGTGATTTTCACTCTCATTTACTACGTATAGACTTATCTTTTTTTTCAATTCATTATTTTTTATTTTATTCTATTCAATCTCAAAGCTAGAAGAATAATTGGGAGTATACGAGGGGTCAAACCCATGGTATATATTATTTAATGGTCCGACTATTAAATAATTTAAGATTTATTTGAGTCACACTACAAATTAATCTGAGACTATTTAATAATCGGATTATTGCATGATGATACGTATTACTCAATATATTTTTTCAAAAAGAAAGTGTTACTCTCAATCTAACAAATGCACATGTTTAAACAATCCCACCCACACAAATTAATGTATAAAAGAAAAATTGTAATACGTAAACTAGCCAATATCTGTCTCCTTATGATTGTTCTTCTTTTCATCTTTTTACCTGCCAATTAAAGTAGTCATCGAGTAATAATGAGATTATTTGGTCGTCTGGCCACCCAAACCTAATAAGAATCGAGTCAAAAACTCATTGATTGATGTATGTTACTGTAACTTATGGGGGATCCCTAGAAAGATGCAAACATCATTTCTTTTTGTTTGAGTATTTCAAAATACAACTCATCAGTCAAGTTTCATTGGTCATGTTAGTATTATTCATAATGATTTCTTTTAAATTTTAATTTCAGTTTTGTTTGCAAATCAAAACTGATGTAAATAAAGAGGTTATAATGTTAGGGCTCTGAATTAAATTCTCTTTGAAGATGTCATCTTAATTAACCCATTAATTGGGTAATTATATAGTCTAATGTTTTAGACCATGCTTAATAATTTGTAGCTTTCTCATGTTTTATATAAACAACTTTTCACTCCGTGAGATAATTTAGACCAAAAAAAAAAATCACTTATATATATCTCTATTATTTTTTCTACCTTTTTTTTATATTGATCTTCAAAACTCACTTCTCTTTTAATCCATAGTTCTTCAAGTGTTATATTCATTTCTTGTATACGTACCAAAGGAAGAATCAAGTTGTTCACCCAATCTAAGTATTGCGAGTGTATGCTTATGAATGTCATATGTTGTTGTATCATGGAGGGTAGGGTGCCATAACTTGCTACACCGAGATATTGTCTCTGAGGGGCGAAATCTACTTTTAAGAACAATGAACTTACACGCCTCAACCTAAAATTTTGCTCTAGTCAAGCATCATTGGAGATTGGTATATTCATCACAAAAGATATAAGAATTTTTCTATTATATATTATTATTTTTATTTAATAAATTGTTATACTAAAATTAACAAATACTAATATTAATTTTGTGTGAATTGTTGTAGGAAAAATAGCATCCGAATCGCCAAAATTTTCAACATTCTTAAGAGTAGATTTCGGTTGCTACTTAGAATACTGCTACAACCATTCTTATTCACATATATGATGCATTCACGATAGACTATTGAACCACTAATTGAAGCAAACGCTGGCTACATGGATTGTTCAAAACGGAAAACCTAATTGCAATACCTATGAAACTTCCAGATAAGTACCACCAATTATTTTAGTCACTGAATTATTCTCATTTATAACTTAAATATTTCTAATAATTAGTTACTTGAGCTTGTGCATATATGTGCTATTAAGGAGGCACTATGACTTCGTAATTCTAATGCTATGAGCTAGGCATATATAATGTGTAAGGGTTTTGATTCTTAAAAAATATTAGATCATCCTAATATAATTTGACAACGGAAACCAAGTACGAGTCTCACGCTTAAGCTTGAATTGTTGAAAACAAATTGTGAGTTATTATCAATGAATATTTGTATATATTTATAACATTTTTATTTGTGGGAGTTTTTCATGGAGCTTGTGTTCGATTATGAGTTTCTTTTGGAGGTTTCGTATTTTGAGCACACAATTACAAGGTGTATATGAGTTATTTATTAGTAGTGCTACCATTTTATTAACTTCTCAATGCAGATAATTTTACAGGGAAATATATCTATTACCCACATTGCTTATTTTATTGTTATTTGTGGTGGTCTACATTTCAATATCTTTCTTTATAAAGTCAATCCAATTTACTAAATGGCTTTAATTGGTTACTGATTATGTGTTCGAGTTTTGTTGAAGTTGTGACAGGAGCTACAATGAGTTATTTACGGACTCGGTAACCAACTTATAAAACCCCACTAGAAGACATTAGAAAAAGGATTTGAGTAACGCCAATTTGGACATATGATTTAGATATATGGTATGAAGTTTTGGACTCTTAAATTTTCTTTTGGAGAAAACCTTGGCTGGTTTCAAGGCTAAAAGATTAAATTAGCCTCTTTTAATTTGGTTAATTGATTCGTCCTTTATTTTGACCGTTTAATGCATATATATGAAAAATGGGATTTGATTTGCATGTGCATCTGTGTTAGTAAAAGGCCAATCTATTTTCAATTTAATAGTAGGGCACAATTTTGTTTTTATTCAATCCTATATTTATGACTAATCATTTTATTTTTTGGTTGTGTTTGTGAATCAAACTAAGGCTAAATGACTAATTGATCACCAAAGATTTGTTACACACTCTACAATTGTGATGACTCTGGATCCAAAAGGTATGGATGTGTGGTATGTTATTTCAGATCTCCAGAATATTATTCAAATTGTGGGGGTATACAACAAGTGATGGTATACATGGAATTGTGGGGGTTACGTACATGACATTGATATAAGGTTTTCTATAATTTGGATAGAGCTGTACAATTTTCAAACTTGGTGCAAGGGTATGGACCTTTAAATTCTTTGGGAGAAGATCTTGGTAATCTGACTCTTACCTATTTAACTTTTATACTGGTATTTGGTCTATGAGGTATGTCAATAAAGTAATTTAGTTTTTGTGAGGTTTTGTGTGGTTTCACTATTATATTTCATTGAAAGTTAATTACCACAAGCCGTTAGATTTTTATGAGTTTTACTCTGTTTATACATATGCTCTTCTTTTGGGTGTTTTTGTAATATTTGTATGTTAATTAATGTTTCCTTATTAATGGACTTTAAATGTTTTCGAAATTATCATTGTCTTGTCTGAGTTAATGGAGTTGTCTGTTTCTTACGGTTGAGCCTTTCAATTTTTTTAAATCATGCAATTAAGTGGTATTACAGTTATAGTCTTTGTACTGAATTTTATGCAATCTATTTACGATCTAAACTTTATTCATGGAGTTATTTTCCTTTCCTTTCAAGCTAAAGCTTTACAATTATGTATCATTTGATGCTTAAAATTATTATTTTTTTATCTTCGTAAGGAACTAATGATTTTGTGGTTGAGCCATTGTGATATTATAATCAGAGCTACTATAATGAAAGAGCAGTACAAATGTGACAACTCCAGATTGAGAAGGTTCCAATCTATTAGGAAAATAGTAGTGCCATTGTATATGAAGTTAATTCACAAACTTGGTGTATAGTTCCGGTACATTCTAGGTATTGATATTAACAATGTGTTGAAAGAATACATACCATACATGATGTATACCAGGTGAATTTTAAAATAACGTTCAAAATTTGTGGGGGTGTACAATTTATTAGCTCCTTAATTTAATAGTGATGATCTTGGTTTAATCATATTTGTGACTTCCTTCTTCCTCCAGCTGCAACTACTCAGTCCCTCTGCACACTTCGGCCGCCCAACGTACCAGTCACGGCCATCCTTCCCTTACCTTCTCTCTCAGCTTCTCTCTCTCACTTTCACTATGAATCTCTCATCCTCGGGGAATCTCGCAGCTTCCCTTACCCTCTCTCGAGGTAGGTTTCAAACTTTGATGTGCACGGGCTGAAATTAACCCAGAGCCCGAACTCATTTCGTTGCCCAAAGTCTTAATATTCGTCGCCCAAAATTTTACTACAAATTTTAAAACGAGCCCAAAATTGGGCTGGAGGAAACTTTAATGTTTGGGCGACAAAAAGGATTTGTCGCGCAAAATTTGTAGGTTTTAAGCAACGAATAATTCGTCGTGCAAAACCACTTGAGGTGACGAACTAGTTTTTGGTCACCTAAAGATAAGAAATTTATCACCCACCATTGTTATTCTAATCTCCTAAATAATGACTTATTCATTTCGTATTGAAGTAATGTTTGTACAAAATGATCTTGAAGAAAATGTCTACATATTTAACGGTTCAGATTTAAAGAAATAAGTATCTATGTGTGTTTACAAATTAAGAGTTGTACGAATGAGTAACTTACAGTGAAAAATTCATAATAAGTAATTGAGAAGAGGGAAAAATTTGTAAAAAATATACAAAAGCTCGTAATGAGAAGACTTACAACTTTCGTTTAGGTGTCATCTCTAAAATCGAACACTAGAAACCATGAAGGCTATATTCTTTTTTAATCGTAGATCAACGTTTACGTTTACACTCCGTTATTATATCCATAGTTTTTTTTTCATCTCGATTCTTTTTTGAAAACATGATCTTTTACTGAATGCAATAAGATGAACGGTTCCGATCGTTCAAAGAATGTCCATATATTGACAGTTTATTGAAAAGTGTGATGATGTTATATAGCTTCTATAAACTTTATAATGTCCTATACAAATTTGACTAAACTGTAAAGATGGGGAACTAATATAAACGATCCGAACCGTTCATCTTATTGCATATAGTAAAAGATCATGTTTTCAAAAAAGAACCGGCATGAAAAAAACAAAGTACGGATATAATAACTGAGTGTAAACGTAAACGTTAATCGACGGTTAAAAAATAATATAGCCTTCATGGTTTCTAGTGTTCGATTTTGGAGATGACACCTAAACGAAAGTTGTAGGCCTTCTTGTTACGAGCGTTTGTATATTTTTTACAAATTTTTCCCTCTTCTCAATTACTTATTATGAATTTTTCACTGTAAGTTACTCATTCGTACAACTCTTAATTTGTAAACACACATAGATACTTATTTCTTTAAATCCGAACCGTTGAATATGTAGACCTCTTCTTCAAGATCATTTTGTACAAAAATTACTTCATTCAGACATAAATAAGTCATTCTTTAGCAGATCAAAAGAAGAACGTTGTAGAGTAAATTTCTTAGGTTAAGGCGATGAACAACTCATTTGTTGCCCAAAACCTAAAAAAAATTTAAACATTATTTTTAACAGTTTGGGCGACGAAAATAACAAATGTTGGGCGACGACCTGCTGTTAGTCGCCTAAGATATCTTTGGGTGACGAAGCACAGTTCGTTGCCTAAGATATATTTTTAATTGTTTGCATCTGCTTACAAAACAAAATTTTGTTTTTTTTAGATTAAGTAATTAATTTAAACATTATTTTTAATTGTTTGGGCGACGAAGGATTGACTTTGGGCGACAAAAATAACAAATGTTGAGCGACGAAACACAGTTCGTCGCCTAAGGTGTCTTTGAGCGACGAATCATGGTTCGTCGCTTAAGATATATTTGCAGAAATATGTGATTGCTTTTGGGCGACGAAAATATTGGTCGCCTAAAGTTCTAATTTCGTTGTCTAAAGTCACCACTTTAGGCAACGAACCATTCGTCGCTTAAGAAGTTTTAGGCGACGAATGGTTTTGTCGCGCAAAAGTTTGGCACTAGATTCTACTTTGCCACCACTTTTTCCATCTTTTGAGCGACGACTGTATTTATTCATCGCCCATTGAAATTTTAAGCGACGAAGTACTCCGTCGCCTTAATGTTTAGACACTTTAGGCGACAAAAAAGGGATTTCGTCGCCCAAAGTCATCTTACCTGACGAGAAATCCTTCGTCCCCTAAAGTTTGGTCGCCCAAGCTGTTTTTTCTACTAGTGAAGCTAGTGATGATTGATGAACATCGAGGGGGATGAAACTTATGCCTATATCACCGATCAAGAGTGATAGTAACTCAACCTATGTGAATATAGATCCCAGGAAGTAGATATGGGTAAAAACAAGTCTCTTGTTAATTGGGCGTGCACTATCAAATTTATAATATTGAGATTTTTATCCTTATGGTGTGATAGTGCAACTACTGTAGCGTGAAAGGTTAAACTTATGTTCTTAATGAATACCATAGCCCTATTTGGGTAGTGTGCTTGACTGTAGTGCACACTTGATGGATTCACCTACATGAGTGGGAGTGGGGCCGCTTCTTATGAGAGCTTAGGCAGGTTCTTTAGAGCACTCAAGGATATCTAGGTGGGCGCATGACCTATTCGCACCAACCAGCTTGAACAAGCTCGATTTTGAGAATTCAATGTGGGTGGTTAGTCCTATGATTCACACAAAGAAATCTTGGTTCATAGAAAATTTAATTTTCACCAAAAATCTGTGCGTTACGGCTAGCTTGTCCTCAGGCTGGTTCATAGTACAAAAGACACCAGTTCTGATGCTTTGGATTCTCACTTTCCTTTGGTACTTTCTTGTCCTCATTATCCTTGTGTTTCTCAAATTCCCTTCTTGTGATTCGATTTGTATTTTAAAATATGTGGGCGCTTGTTGGAATTTTTGATTGAGTATTTCAAAATACAACTCATTAGTCAAAGCTTAATTGGTCATGTTAATTAATATCATTCATAGTGATTTTCTTTTAAATTTTAATTTCAGTTTTGTTTGCAAAATAAAACTGATGCGTTAAAGGGGTTATAATGTTGGGGCTCTGAATTACATTCTCTCTAAAGATGCCATTTTGATTAACCCATTAATTGGGTAATTATATAGTCTAACGTTTTAGACCATGCTTAATAATTTGTAGCTTTCTCATGTCTTATATAAACAACTCTTCACTCCGTGAGATAATTTAGACCAAAAAAAAAAAATCACTTATATGTATCTCTATTATTTTTTCTACATTTTTCTGATATTGATCATTCAAAACTCACTTCTCTCTTAATCCATCGTTCTTCAAGTGTTATATTCATTTCTTATATACGTACCAAAGGAAGAATTGAGTTTTTCACCCGATCTAAGTATTGTGAGTGTACGCTTATGAGGGTCATAGGTTGTTGTATTCTGGAGGGTAGGGCACCGTAACCTGCTACATTGAGATATTGTCTCTGAGGGGCGAAATTTACTCTTAAGGACAGTGAACTTACACGCCTCAACCTAAAATTTGGCTTTAGTCAAGCATCATTGACGATCGGTATATTCATCACAAAAGATAAGTATTTTTCTATTATATTATTATTTTTATTTAATAAATTGTTATACTAAAATGAACATATACTAATATTAATTTTGTGCGAACTGTTGTAGGAAAAGTAGCATCCGAATCGCCAAAATTTCCAATTCCTTTATTCTGCAGACTGCAATTGATGATGGGCCTCTATGAACTCGTTTGAAAGTCCTTTTAAAATGATTGAAAGTGCTTTTAATGACTGTTTTTGAAACTAATTCTTAGTAAAAATGCAAGTGAATACTAGAAAAGCACTTGAAGTGCTCTCTGCAAGAAACACATAACTAGTACTTCTGGCAGGAAGCGCTTTTGAAACCCAAAAATAATTTCACCAAAAACGGTTTTAGTCATTTTAAAAACACTTCCAAACGAGCCCTATATATTCAAGAGCGATTCATCTGATGATGTCCTCTATATTTATCTGAATATATGTTTTTTTTATAACATTTTTTATTTAAATATATGACGGAGGGTGAAGAAATTTTTTTTTTCTTGAATGATTTATCTTTGTTTTTCGAAGCGATAAATTTTTATATTGTATTCTCCCGCTGCTGTTCATTCTTTAAAATTCGGGTGATGACCTTGTCATGCATGCTGCATGCAAGTGTATGACCACCACTAAGACCTTTATTGTGGTCCGCTACCCATTTGGCCCTCTTTAATTGTTGTATCCGGGTAAGCATCTTCTAGGGTTTATGAATTTCATCAAACATATGGTGCAAAATGACATATTTACCCTCTTAATTAACAGAAAGATAACGGAATTGGGACGAAAGTATCACAAAGTCTTGTTTTTATAAGTCTGGGCATCTCTATGATCGGTTTTAAAGTTCGGGCATCAATTAGTCTGGTGAGTGAAAGTTCAGGGCCCGTGGGTGATAAAAACCCATTTAGATTAACGGAGACATAATGGAATTGGGACGGAAGTATCACAAAGTCTTGTTTTTATAAGTCTGGGCATCTCTGTGATCGGTTTTAAAGTTCAGGCATCAATCAGTCTGGTGAGTAAAAGTTCAGGGCATTTAGTCGAGTAATTAGTAGGCATATCTTTATGTCTAGATCTGTCGACAGCTTCCAAGGCCTGATACTGAGGCCTGTCAAGCAACAATTGCCAAGGTCTGCCCAATTCAGCAGAAAAAGCATTTCATCTAGCAGTTTGTGGACATTTTCAAGTCTCATACCAAATGACCAAATGATCCTCCAATTGAAAAAAACAAAGTAGTTTTGTTAAATTTTGTTTTGATAGGAAATTATGATGATTAAAGTCCCAATTTGAATTCCAGCATCACCATTACCGTCACAAACACCATCATTTACCATCATAATTAACACATATTTAACACTTGAACGGATTTTCATTTAACTAGATGGGTGCTCATTGACCATCTCTTATTTACAACTAATCTTTTTTGCATATGATCTTAGACCTAATTAGCTAGCACACGATGTAAATGATTTAACGTTTGTGTACACGTTAACACAAATTTATCATGATATTTAAATGAAAATAACTTGGCTGCTGACAATTCAGTAGGAGTTCCTGCTGAATACCCAATTCCTTGTGGACACGTGTCCAAGTTTTGATTAAAAAAATCAAAACGTAGATACGTGTTCACACGGAAGTGGGTATAAACAGGAGTGGCTGCTGAATTGTCAGCAGCCAAACCTTGTTCTATTTAAATACCAGCATAATTTATTCCACAAAACTATATTTACAAAAAGAATTCTCCATTAAAATTATATTTTTTCCTCCCTCATGACTCATTAGACAATAGACAGCATGACTAATGCGATGTTGAGTTTGACACGGTGGCATTTGAGATTTGAAGTCCGAGATCAGCCGCAACTTATAAAGCATTGGCGGCATTCTAAATCGACGGCCAGGATGCGTCGCCGCCCATACTGTGAAAACCCGCAGATGTACTTTGACAATTGACTGGTGGGTAGAGGGGCCCACAAACCCCTATTGAGGTCCCAATTCAAAATTTACTTACCACCTTCCACACGCGCCACCGAACTGCGAGTGTTGAGATCCGAAAGTGAACTGAAAATTAGAATGATTCGCAAGCGAAGAGGCCGGGGGACCCACACGCTGCGTCAGATCGTCATCTTTGTAGCAGCCTTTTACAAAGTCGTTTAGAGTACTTTGTTGTCGTTGAGAGCACTTTTCACCCAACTGGGAAATCGGAACTGCATCTTTTTCCATTTGTACGGGGAATACCCGTTATATATTGAAGAAAGGGGATTAATACGGATCAAATTTTAATGATACATACAATTTAATATTATGTACTGTTAAATTATTTAAGATTATTTGAGGCCCATTGCAAATTAATCTAGGACGATTCAACGGTCAATCCAAGATTTTTCCGATTAATCCCCTTTCCTCAGACACGTGATTCTTTAATTCTATGTAAAATGATCTTGCACGTGGATGGATGAATGACATGCAAAATGAGTTACTATAAAGAAATGGTTGTTTTATTCATACCTCACATTTTGTTGACAACACTCCGTATACTTAACACACCCCACATTTATGTTTTAAATTAAAATTTATCTTAATACACCTCACATACTTTCTAATACTACCCTTACACCTCACACTCTCTAAATAAACCTCACACTCTCCACTTAAACCCCATGTCAAACTCTTTGTCTGTTTCAAAACATGAAAAATAACTCGAGTGCTTATCTTCTACGCCATGAACGAAACAAGCATAAGAACTCACAATTTCCAAAGATCTAACTTTTTGTTAGCTGCTTGCTGAGGTTTCTTGCAGGTAAGGTAGTGCCTGTAAATAACAGGTTATTGTAAAAGCTAGAATTAATATAGGCAGCAAGATTTTAACTAGACTTAGTGGCTCTATGTGTGACATCCCACATCGACCAACTGAAATGAGGTGATGTGCCTTATATGTACATGCCCACCTTCATTTAGCATGAGGCTTTTTGGGAGCTCACTGACTTCGGATTCCATCGGAACTCCGAAGTTAAGCGAGTTTGGGCTAGAGCAATCCCACGATGGGTGACCCATTAGGAAGTTGCTCGTGAGTTCCCAGAAACAAAACCGTGAGGGCGTGGCTCAAAGCGAACAATATCGTGTCACGGCGGAGCCGGTCTGGGATGAAACATAATGGTATCAGAGCCACTCTGCCGTTCGGCTTGAATGTGCAGGCGAGGACGCCGGGTTCCCCTTAAGTGGGGTGAATTATGACATCCCACATCGATCAACGGAGAAAAGGTGATGTGCCTTATATGTACATGCTCACCTCCATTTAGCACGAGGCCTTTTGAGAGCTCACTGACTTCAGATTCCATCGGATCTTCGAAGTTAAGCGAGTTTGGGCTAGAGCAATCCCACGATGGGTGACCCACTGGGAAGTTGCTCGTGAGTTCCTAGAAACAAAACCGTGAGGGCGTGGCCCAAAGCGAACAATATCGTGCCACAGCAGAGCCGGTCCGGGATGTGACACTATATACACCCAAATTTTGTCTCTGGACACCTTTATTTTTCTTTGGACACTCAATTTACTCTCACATATTTATTTAGAACCATAGGTTTGATGGGTGTCCAGAGATGAAATTTGAGTGTACAAAGAATCTCTCTATAAAAAATTATGAAAAAGACAAATTGCTATTACTAGATTATGCCAACAAACTGCAGGGAACAAGATCCATAACATTTTTGTTCTTGTAATTTCACTTTCAAATGAAGCTACATATCTTCTGGTCCTATATGTTCTTCCTTCATAAGCTTCAAGACATTTGTACAGAGAAACGGATTCTTGAAGGCCTCCTCACAAAAAATTAGGGTTTGAAAACTTTTGGAAAATTGCTTGAATGGCATGTATATTCCTTTTTGGTCATCTTATCGGACCATAAAACAAGCACACTCAACCTCTTAGGCAACTTTAAGACCATTATTAAAAGTTGTACAACACGAATAAGAAAGGGTGACCTTTGTTTGGGGTGGCCTTAAGAGCTTGAAAAAAAAGAATATTAGGATACAACGTTTTTGGGGTGTATTAAAAAATTTATATTTTTTAAAACCTTATAGAGCCTAAATAGTTCTTTTATATTAGTGTATACAAGTTATTTAATATTAAATTTTTATGTGGGGTGTATTCAACAATACTTAGGGTGCTAATAAAAAAATCCAAATGAAATGAAATATAAAATGAAAATTATTTTTAGATTTGAATGTTCGAACTTCTCTGAATATCTAGCCAATTTATTGACCAACATGGCGATTAGATTGTGCAGAAATGTTTTTTTTTGAAATCAACATGGGATTGTGTGCTCAATCTTGCCATTCTCTTATCTCATTTTCGGAGGGAATCCTTGATTTTAATCTGCAGGAGCCACATTCAAGTTATATCGATAATATAAAGAGAATTGTTATTGACACTCTAAAAATCTGATTATGCACTCCTCACAAGTGTATTTTTCTTTCTAAATATATAAAGTTTGGAGTGCCAATAATAATTCCCAACATAAAACCTAATTTTTTTTTTTGGTTATATATAATGAAAACTATACATTTTAACATTTCCAATAACACTTGCAATATTTTTGCTAATTTAGCTAGTCTTTGACTCCAAAACAGTTTTGGCTATTCAGTTTAACTTAACATATTCAACAATTTTAGCTATTTTAACCATTCTTAATATTTTTTTGAGTACATTTTTGCTCACCCTCATAAAGTGAGGGTGATGCTCACATCCCACTGATTGTCGTTAGATTAATTTAAATTTTGAGATTCATGTCTTAAATCAATTAAACCAAACTAATATAACGGTAACCAATGAGGGGGTTGAGCACCACCCTCACTTTAAGGGGATGGGGGTGAGCAAAGATGCGCTTTATTTTTTTTCAACATAGGAGGTTTAAGAGAGAGTGCAAACAGTGAGTGATTTTAATATTATTTAATATTAAACATTTTTCTAAATTTTGCTAGCAACTATTCAATTAGCTAACTTGAGATATAGCTAGTCTCTTTGGAGCACTATTTTTTGTGATTTTTGGGAGTATCTCCTTTCATACTCTACTGTTAACTAAAAAGACTACAAAATAATTTTACTAGTTCCCTATAAAATTTCTAATCCAATCATATTCTCTAATTTAGAGAGTCATAATGACTATGAACCAATTGAAATAGAGGTTTTATTTTAAAATTATTAAAATACTAGTAGCTAATGCTAGGAACTTCTTTCTCATTCTCGAAATTTAGAAGCTCCTAACGGTTTGGTATCCTAGAAGCAAGTTAGGGAGTGTAATTGGAAATGTATTTTTCTATTTCCTCCCTAAATTTTAGTTAGAATCATATTTAGGGAGCTCATTGGAGATCTCTAAGCAAAATGATGTTAGATAGGTACCAAAAAAGATAGATATTGAAAAACTTGTAAATAAGCAATGGCTTGGGTTAATCTTTCTATATAATATAATTAGAGCTGTACTTTTGCCAGATGTCTGGCAAAAGAAGTTTTCCCAGACATCTGGCAAAAGAATTTTTCCAACAACTCAGCCTTTTGTTTGATTCAATAGTTGTGCAATTAAAAAGTCCATACCATACAAATGGTTGGCACATAGCTTGGAAAGAGAAAGAGAGAGTTTTATTTAATTTTATACTCTCTCTCTTGCCTGGCTGCCCCAGAATACCAAAAGTTGTGTCTCTCTCATCTCTCTCTCTTTAGTCAAAGAACTACACCAGAACCCAGAGCTCTAAAAAGAAAAAAAAAAAAAAAAAATCTCAAACTGGGGTTTTCCCATCCTTTCTCAAACATCATAAGATTCTTCTATCAAAAAAGGATAAAATTGGGCAAGGTACTTTATTTATTTTAAAACCCAAGTTTTTGTTTATTGCATAAGTTGATTTATGTATTTTGTTTTTATCACTGCAAACATTTTAATAAATCTCCAGAGTTCAACTGTTGCATGTGTTGTTATTGGGTTGGGTCTGAAATTCCAAATCACATATTTTTTTTTTTTGCATTTTTTGAAAGAAAGAGTTTCTTTTGGTAATTTTGTTAGATGGGATCTGTGTGTTTCTGCTTCAAGTTTCTAGAATTTCTCTCCTCTTTGTTAGATTGGTAAATTGGTAAAGCAATAAATCTCCAAAGTTTCCTTTAAAAAAATTAAATAAATGAATATGGTTTAATATGGTTTGTATAATGAGGGGTTCACATCATGATTTGAAGAAGACTATTTTTCCTATGGTTTTACTGAGGTTTTTACATAGGCCAATAATCTTCCTATTTTGTACCGTTGTTTTTGGAATGAAATTCAGTATTGCTAATAAAAAATATAAAATTATTAGATCTCCATAGTTCAAAACATGGGAGTAGGCTACAATGCTCGCAAGCATTGAATGCTTACACCGATCTCACCATTAAAATGAGGGAGGAGAAAGGAGAGAGGGGGGGAAAGGAGGGTGAGATCGGTGTGAGCATTCAATGCTTGCGAGCACTGTAGCCAGTCCCCAAAACATGATCAATAGCCTATATTATGCATTCTATTTCTATTTTAAATGATAAATTTTCTTATCGATTGAGCATGTTCTTTTATTAAATTTTTTTTTATACATTAGAATGAAAGAAGAATGTTTGCTGAATTGTACACCCCAAGTATCAGAGAAAATAAAACCCAAAGTTATACAAAAGTTCAGCTCAAATGTTTATTATGTACATAATTTCTACAATGCATATGGAAAAGAAGCGGGATTTAGTACACGGATACATTCTAGCAAGAAGCATAAGGAGACTGATGAATTAGTTTGGAAGCAATTTTGTTGTATGAAAGAAGGCTATTTAGATGAGAAAAAACGAAAGAAAATAAAAATTATAATAGATAACAAAGGTGAAAGGAATATAAGGACACAACCTGCAGGTTATAAGGCAAAGCTAAACATATATAAGGGCAAGTAATCTCAAAATTGGGTTGTTGCGACATTTGTTGAAGGCCACAACCATCCACTTTCAACTCCTACCAAAAGACAATTACGAAGGTCGCATCACAATGTTACATAATCAAAGAATATTTTGGCAAGAAATTTGTCTAATGCAAATGTTTCTACAAGTCAGCAAATTGGCATAATGGAGATTGAAACTGGTGGAATGCAAAATGTTGGTTGTACTGAAAGAGATATTAGAAATCAAGAAAAATAATTGAGCGAATAAATGAAGGGATATGATGCAGAAACTTTATATGAGTATTTCATCTCTGAACAAGAAAATAATTCATCTTTGTATTTTGAGTTCGTTAAAGATGAACAAGAAAATAATTTATCTTTTTATTTTATTGTTGCTTTCTGCTCCAATGGTCATATGTTTTGGTTTACAGGAGTTTGAGAGTTTGATTTCGATTCAAAAAGTTTGAAACCTGACAACTTGCATCAGCCCACCTTGTTTATTATAATAGAGCCATTGATGCTGCTGCTGCAAATTTGGATATATTTGATCAATTTTGGTTGAATTTTTGTTATCAAACTGGCAACAAAGAATTGGTATGTAGTTTTCTTAATTTTGGACCTATTGAAAACCTTGCTTATTGTTGAATAGGAATTGAAAGATCAGAGGTTTTAATCACCATTCTCCATGTTGTTTAGTTGGTAGAATCATCTCTATAATTAAGTAACCTTGTATATGCTCTGTCTCTGTTTTTTTCAGCATTATTTTCCTGTACATACTCTTGTTTGCTTGGGATTTGGCCTCTAATGAATTTCATTTTATCGACTGAAAGAATAAAAAAAAAAAAAATTATTAGAACTAGATTTTAGAGGTTGATGGTAATTATAAAGGTTTGGGTTTGCTGGAAAAGATGGGGGCAAAGCATTGGGTTTTATGGCGTCGTTCTTGAGAGAGAGAGAGATGAGAGAGACACAGTTTTTGGTATTCTGGAGCAGCCGGGCAGGAGAAAGAGTGTGGGACAGAAGTGAATAAACAAATTAAATAAAACTCTCTCTTTCTCTTTATAAACTACGTGTCAACCATTTAGATAATATGGACTTTTTAATTACACATCCATTTGATCAAACCAAAGACTGAGATTTGAGTTGTAGGAAAAAGTCTTTTACCAGCCGTTTAGCAAAAGAACAGCTCTGATGACACAATAAACAGAAGGAAATAAGAAACTTTGAGAGAGTAAAACTAGATATATTATAGAAGATGATTAAAGTGTGACACATAAGAACAAAACCTTTATTGGGGAAAAAAGTGAGTTGAGACCCGCGTACGTACCCATGAGTGCAAGTATTTCTGAATACTTTAGAGTATAGAATTGTCCTTTTAATTTAGAGTCTAAAGTTTAGTTTGACCACAAAAAAAAGAGATCTAAACTGTAAACTCTAAAAACATGTGATCCTCTAAAGTAAGAAAAAGGCTATATATGATACACCCCGACTTGGATATCTAAGTAAATATCGAAATTGAGGCATGCTGGTCGACATTCGAAGGGTGATGAAAGCCATAACATGCAAGTGAAGTGTAATTTGTAAGAATGAAATTGAAGGTTGAAAAAATAAAACAAGAATAGAGTGCGCAGAAATGTGTACGACCTTTAATAAATGCATGTAAAGCTAATCAGAACATCTAACTACTAACAACATATGTTTAGTAAAGTAACACATCCGAAGATGTTAATTACAAGATTACTAAAAAAAATCCCTACTATGAAGAGGGAAGACTATGCTACCATGCCTCGACGTCAAGAGCTCCAAAGCCTACTACTAAAACCTGTAGAGGCGCAAAACAGAAAAGTGTGAGTGGGCAAAAATAATAGTATTCTAAAACCTTTGCTTTTTCGAAAGTAATAATCTCTCGCTTTAAAAACCCGTAACTTTCAAAATCATACTACGTAATAAGTATGAAAATCATCGCAAAAGTGGAAAAACATTTACTTCACAAGACGGGTAGATAACAATAAAACCTCAGTAAAAATCAATTTGAAGCAACAAACATGTAAAATCCAAAGGTAGCACAAAGTTCCATGACATTAGTGAAAACAGGTATAATACTAAATTCCAGATAAATGGGTATGGTATGCTCATTAGATAATACAACACACGAGCTCATGCAGAGATATTCTGACATGAATAGGCTGGGTGTATTAATCTACGCTCAAGTACTACATACATGTGAAGCTGGAACTAAGCGCAACACAACGAGTTCTAGATATAAAAACAACTAGAACAAACTGACATTTACAATGGATCCAAAGTGAGTGTATCGGTGCATGTGAACATACACGTGAAACTGGTCATGGCGCTGGACAGTACTATAGACACCACGTAAGTAATCCTAAATGAGCGGTATATATAGAATAAAAATATGTCATGACTAGTATCTTAAATCTCATATCTTAAAACAGGGTATCGCATAAGGCGTATCGCAAAGTATGATGAGTAGTAAAACGTTCCAAGGTGAGGTTCACAAATATCGTAAATCGAAACACCAATAACTTGCTAAAACATTTGAAATTCTAAAATAGGGCAAGATAACACAACAAGTCAAAACCCACATTTCACAATCATACGTAAGATATAAATTTAGAAAGAAAAGCCCACTCACTGAGACCGTAGTCGTAATCCCCTCGCTTGTATGCTCTCCATAGTCCTCGGATTGTCACTCCTAAAATGAAACAAACCCAAGCTTAGTAAACTAAACGAACACCACGAAGAATAACATAAAATAAAACTCAAATTAAGAGTTTCGGTGTCCGAAAACCCAAGTACGCCATCGCAGGCAGCCGTATGCCGCCACATGCGTCGCCACACGCCGTCACGAGCCGGTGGAGCATAGAGGAAATAATATACCTTGGAAACTAACGGAATATGCTGACGCTGTCAAAGAATATTTCGTCGTAGTAACGTAATATTCCATCGTCTCCTTCCTTCCCCGGTTGCCAGCGCCGCCGTCCGACAACCAGAGTTCCGCAAGAATATGGGTTTTTGACTTGAAATTTTCAGAGAATCAAAACAAGGTCAAATCGCAACCATTTTCCATGTATTTTATACCAAAATGAAGCTTAGGAGACGAGGAACTCGAACTTACCTAACTTGAGGTCAAATGGTGGCAGGAGACGGCCAAAAAAATGGCCCAAAAGCCTTAGCTTGAAAATGGACTTTAGGGATTTGTCAACTCTGAGGCAGATTCGAGCATGCAAAACTATCACGGTGATCCCCAGATCATTCTAAGCTTGATGATGTGTATTTGGAGTTGAGATTTGAGAAGGTTTGATGGTGGTTCGAGTGATGGCTCATGGTGGAGAAGAGAGAAGGGAGTGAAAGTGAAAGGGAAGAGAAAAGATGCACGGGAATAAGAAAGAAGAAAGAAGTGGGTCCCAGTGGACCCAAACAGATGTATGGAATATTAACATTTGAAACTACGAGAATGCACTCAAATGTTAATGTTCAATACAAGTTTCGTTTCAACTCCGAATTCCGTTCCATTTGTGTCCACGTGTTCTTACATGTCACGAACACACGGGTCGTAACAATATACAAAATGATTTATCCAAAGAAAAATTGTAAACCGAGTCCCATGCCAAATTACATGACCTTTTTGGTAAAATTATTCATTGAGACATACATAATTAGGTGCTTATCACCTATAGTTAGGTGCTTATCACCTATAGTTAGGTGCTTATTCTCTAAAAGAAATTATAGTTAGGTACTTATCATCATCATTCTTTATTATATTGCCATAGAAATATTTATTACCATGCTTAGATTGTAGGATAATACTTGGGTACTCACTAGTGAGTACCCTATATACTCATTTTTTGATTTGGCCCAATCAAAAGATGACATGTGTTCCTTATTTTTAAAAGTCTAAGAAAAATTAAATAGCATATGTTTTATTTTTTAAAACAATAAAATATGTGTTAAAATATCATTTGATCAAATCATTAAAGTGAGTATATGGAGCACTCACTAGTGAGTACCTAAGTATTGTCCTAGATTGTATTCAAGTTTGAATCCATTTATTTTGGGTTATAATTAAGTCTAATGAAAAGGATTAGAAAGAGACGAGAAATCACCTTTGAATCTTTGATTAACATGCGTGTTTTTTGTATGTAATCTATTATTATGTTTATGATGAACCTGTAAACATTTTAAGCATAGGCAACTGACCATGTTGAAGTTGTTGGAAACATTATGGATCAATGCTTGCTTAATTATGGATAAATTAGTCTAATGAGGCTAGTTGTGTAAAAAAAAAAGGTCGAACCAGAGAAATAGGGAATCAAGGAGCTTAAGAATAGGAGAAGTGAAGAATGAAAATCGACTCAACTACACTCTATAGTTTATCTTATTCCTAATTTTGAGAGTATTTAATTATTGATTTTAAGAGTTTGACATATTTTTTAAAATTCTTTATAGGTGTTCGTAAACATGAGGAAAATCAAGAATTTGAATAATTCTTTTTTTCAACCTTAAGACATTAGAAAAATACCATTTTGTCTTATCAATACAAGAGGAGACAAAGGAAGTTCACACACACTAAGAACTAATAAGAAAGCTGAGTGAGTCATTTTTTTTCTCTAATTGAATTTTTTTTCAAAAAATATATAAAACATATAGTTGTCAGAGTGTTTTTACTAACTTAATTTTATTAAATTAGTGCTAAATTTCTTTTTGTCTAAACCTTGACCTAGGCTAGTGGCCACCTTAGCTTAGTTCAGCCATTGCCCAACTCTTAAACTAAGATATCCAAGGGCATGGTGATTATGTCACTATATTCTTAGGATACAACAACTTGATCTTTATAAACATTTATTTTGTTACACTTGGAGAAAATAGCAATTTTGGGATATCTTTTTTTATGGTTAATTTAAAGGATTTTTGTCACTTAGTATTGCGGTCTAGTGATTTTTCTCTTCATTTGTAAATGAAAGGTCTTAAGTTCGAATCTTGTGAATGACAAATTTAATACTAATTTATTTCCTCTATCCCCTAGGTCTTCCACAGTAGGCCAGAAAAAGTGAGTGTGATACTAATATATTGAACTCATAAGCTTAAACTCATGAGAGTGATACTTATATACTAGTGGGTTTTACAAGTGAAAGAGAGAAATGAGAAGATGCCAAATTAAATTTGTAAATAAACTAGGTTCCTCTGCCTTTTGTTATGTTTTTCAAGAATCCAACGGCTCACTCTTTTAAATTGCCAAGGGATCAATTTTTGAAGTCAAATGGACAACCCATATTAATTAGCCGTTGGAAATCAATGGTGCAACTTTTCTAAGTTTGTTATTGAGTGTTGATATTGTTTTAAACATGTAGTTTCCTCTAAGTACTAAAATAAAAATATTTAAAGATAATCAATGACTCATATTAAAGATCTTATTAAAATAAATTTAATAGTACAGTTTTCATGCATAGTAAAACAATAAAAATATGATTTAACACCACACAATGAAAATTATGCATAATTTAATTTTGTAAAAAAGTATGACTCTCACAGTTATCAAACTCATGATGCATGATTAATATATAGGTATCATACTCACTCAAACTATTGTGAAAGACCTCAGTATAAATATCTCGTTGTATAAAAAAAAAACTTAAAAGATCTCTTGATGAACACTAAAGAATTATTCGAGAGCATGCCCTAAACATACTCAATAATACCCCAACAACTCAAAGAATTTTAGAGTAAGAAAAAAGAGAATTATTTTGAGTTTTAATTAAGTTGTCCTAAATGAAATGGAAGTTCATGAAATAGAAATAATATTTTTATATTACCAATTGTTGTCAATGAAATTTGAACTTAGTATTTCTTTCGATGTAATGAACATTGAGTGTTACTAGACTAAATGATTATGTGCAAATAAAAAAGAGAAATGATAATCACACATCATTTTTCTCGTCCTACACAACCTCTTTATGTTTAAGAAAAGAACAATAGTGTATAATTATCATTTTTCATAAAAAAAGAGTTAAAATTAGCATTAAGTTTTAATGTGGTATTGAGAATAGGCTTCAAATTTTCAACGGCCTATCGAATTACATGCATAATGACATTGAAGAACAACAACACTTGGGAAAAACCGACGTGGTTTTTTGTGGAATACTCATTAAAATCCACCACAAGTTACATAATTCACAAAGAGGGTATTTATTTTAGGCTTGATAGGCCAAAAGAGTAAATTGACGCGCCAACTGTTCGCGCGTGGAATGCAGTTTCATGTTCCAAAAGGACCATGGATATTGACTGTAATAGTAGCTTAACTGCTTAAGTAGCTTGATAGCTTCACTGGTTGCACACAATTCTTGAACACGTTCGTGCACAAAAGCTTTCTCTCTCTAGCTTTTCTCTCCATCTCGTTTTCCACCCTCTAATTTTCTCTCTCCTATTCTGCATTTCTCTCTCCTATTCTGCATTGCTTGTTTTGATTCGGATTTTTCTGGTACCTAGTGTGTCCAAACCACCCCACACCCCCTCTCCCCTCCTCTCTCTCTCTCTCTCTCTCCCTCCTTTTCAACAAAGCATTATTCGATTTCGTCTTGGCCTCTCTTTTCAACACCCCATTTATGCAAATTGCATTTATCTGTCTACTCATTTTTTTCCCCTCACAAACTCAATTTTCTGGTTTTTTTGCTCTGCATCTCTCTGCAAAAGGAGGCAATTAGAAATGAAGGTCTGGAATCTGAAACCCTCCCAACTTTTGAATTTTCTGAATATTCATTCTTTTTGCTGTCAAGATTTCCCTTTTGGGTTTTGATTCTTCAAAGAACTTTTATGGTTTCTTTTTTCTTTTCAATCTCTTTCCCTTTTGTTTTTTGGGTTTTTAAAGAGCTTTAGGCATACTTGTTGATGGGTTTTGCTCAAAATCTTACCAGTTTTTTAGTTTAATTCAACTCTAGGATTAAGTAATCAAATGGGTCCTAATTAAACACACAAGTCTCTATCTTGAAAGGGTCAAAAAATTCTGCTTTTAATTATTGTAATTTGGAGTTTCCATGAAAGAATTTTTCAGATTTGGAAGGTTTTTGTGTGATTCTGATCAGATCTCTTGGTGTTTGTGGTTTTGTTGTTGCAGAAGTTTGTACTGAAGTTGGATTTGCATGATGACAGGGCCAAGCAGAAGGCTCTCAAGACAGTCTCTACTCTTTCAGGTACAAAAAATCATTATTTTACTAGATTTAATTAAGTATCATAATTCAGAGTAACTTGATGGTGTTAATAACTAATTGACAGAAATATACATAAATCCTTACCTAATTTCTGTCACCTGTAATTGTTCGGATGGAAAGTAGTGGTTGGAAGATTTCTCCACTTTAGTTTCCTAAAGAAGCAAGAGATGTGAATGGAAAATTTTATATAAAAATCAAATAATTTTCTTTTGTGTTATTGTTCATATATGACAACTTAATTGGTTAAAAAAACAAACAGAAAGATGAGGAAAGAAAGAGAAACAGAGAAATTTCTTCACCAAGGCTCTTTATATGAATAATTTCGGAGAAGATGACAACTAGCTAGCTAGCAGTGTAGTTGAAGACGTCTGCAATAGAAATTTGTGATTCAATTTGAAGGGGTTGAAATGCACTAGAAGTCTTGCAAGTAATATACATAATGAATCGGGTTAATGTTTTTGTCTCCTTTTGTTTTCAATTTGAAGGGGTTGAAATGTATACTAATAGTCTACAAGTAATGAATGCACCGGCATGTGAGGATAAATTCAAGCGTCGGTGATGAAGAAGCTTGCTCTTTGTTGTCGGAGTTGGATGTCCATGTTGCCTTCGGAGTTGTGTATAAAAGAAAAACATTAGTAATGAATGGGGTTAGTTTTTTAAAACAATCTGTGTATGGTTTCTGCAGGGTTTAGAGTTGCTAGTTTGCTCTCAGCAAGTTGATCATATGTCTAGCATTACTCAAAAAGTACCACAATATAAGGGTTTCCTGTGGATTAATTGTTCTTGGGAAGTTTTGTGTTAAAAGATAGTAGAGATGAAACAGAGTTGAATAATTAAAAAATCTCAATTAATTGTTTTGATCCTGCAATTTGTAGGTATCGATTCCATCGCCATGGACATGAAGGATAAGAAATTAACAGTGATCGGAAGCGTGGACCCGGTGAATGTGGTGAGCAAGTTGCGCAAATATTGGCAAACAGATATAATCTCAGTAGGACCAGCAGTAGAGCCTAAGAAAGAGGAACCTAAGAAGGAGGAACCCAAGAAAGAAGAACCAAAGAAAGAAGAAGAGGCAAAGAAGGAGGAGCCAAAGAAAGAAGAACCGAAGAAAGAAGAACTGAAGAAGGAGGAGCCGAAGAAAGAAGAGAAGAAGGAAGAGGAGAAGAAGAAAGAGCCAGACCCCGTCTTAGAACTCGTCAAGGCGTACAAAGCATACAACCCCCACATGACCACATATTACTATGTGCAAAGCATGGAAGAGAATCCGAATTCTTGCGTTATTTGCTAAGCAAGCAAGCTTCTCGAAACCTCGAGTGAGGGACTCAAAATCTTCCCAATGCCAGCCAATCGGAGGCCAAAACCCCAAGAAAGTAGGAGCTGCATTTGTATATATAAGATGGTCTTTGCCTCACAGAACTGTTGCAAAACTTTAGTAATGTGTGTAGAGCAAATAAATGTATTTAAGTTTTGTTGTCACCACATAATTGTACTATCTAGTCTCTTATTATGGTCTGTAATGCTTCTCTTGGGAGCTTGAGCTCACCAATTTGGTAAATTTTTTTGACTGGTAAAAGAAAATGGAAAATTCCATCTTCTTTGTTTTTGTGGTTAATATTTTGTAGGGCACAAGTGAATTAAATAAAGCAAGGGTAACTCTCATTTTCTCAAGTTTGCATGGTGGGTCATGTGAGTGTATTCCTTTCAGGTGTTTCTTTGTCTTTGTCTGTGAGCTTGTATTATATTATATATATGCTTTAAATGAACTGAGGGCTCATGGAGTCGTGGTCCTCCTCCTCCTCACCATTGTGGCTGTCATTGATGTGTCTTTATTTTATACATAAGCTGCTTCTGCAGCTAGCTGCAGGGATCATGCATGCATGGTCCCATGGATTAACTGGTCAATTTAGTAATCATTTTTTCTTTTACTTGGTCTCTATTAGCGTAGTACCACTTCATTGGATGGTATAAGTTAGCTGATGGAGTTTTCTGCTTGAAGAATCATGGTTGTTTTGATTGTTTCCAGATCCTTTTCAAGCTCTTCCAGCCACTTGTTTCAAAAGTTGGTATATTAAAAATTCAGTTCCCATGTCTGATTTAAGTAATGCATGAGAAATTTTCAAAAGCGATAGTCATGACGTTATTATTGAATCACGTATTATAATATAAGTAGTTGATGTGTTTTATATTTCATGGAGTAGGGCATTAGGGTTTAGGACTTTGAGTTTAGGCCGGGTTTAGGGTTATAACACGAATGCATGGTAATACTTTGTAATTTGCTTCAATTTTATACAAGGTAATTCAACAAAACTTCCAAGGGTATGTATACGTAGTACTTAATAAGCATTTGAGATTGTTTAATTTTATCTTATTGATAATTAAGAAAAAAGAACAATCCTTTGCTTCTGGAATCCACATGAGGAGCCTAATTATTAATTTTCAATAACTAATCATATACTAATTATTAGTTAACGAGAGGCATGTGATGCTTAGTATAATTTTATTCCTTGTACCTGTTCTGTTCTCACCCTATAAAGTGGCAACAGATATATGCACAATGTATGACCATACACATATTCTTCTGACAAATAATTTTTAAATTTTAAAGGTAAAATAAAAAAAAAATGCATACAGGAGAGAACATTCAACAACATAGTGTGCATTGAAGGCAATCGAAGATTCAATTACCACATTTCAAAGCAAAAAAATTTGTTGCAGTGGATCTGGTCTTTTCAACTCTTCTTTCAACCATTTTCTGTGGGTGGTTTCAGAGCTGATGGCTTCAAACCAAAGAAAGAAATAAAGCGTGTCTCCAGGTTCAATGAAAATGGCTCCTTTTTAATTAATTTTTTACCCCCTTTTCTTTGGTCAAGAAGTTTTTATCCCCTTGAGTAATATTATATATACTTGAAATCAAAGTAATTTCTAAGTATATGCATGCATGGCACATGGTCAATCCAAGTCATAGCTTAGCCTACCTAAAAATGACGTAAAATAATTACTAATATATGGTTAATACTTTCATCGAGTCGTTATATCTTATTAATTAAATTAAACGAGACTTAATTGTGATTATTAGGATTGTTGTCTTCTTTGAAATAAAACTTTCAGAAGAGACTTTCTTGTCACGTGGCAAGAGTTGAGTGATAGACCATCAAGTTAAAATCTATTATATGTGTTACGAAATCTTAACTATTATTAAGTTATAATCACACATGACAATTAATATTCTTTGGTCCTTGGTACATTGGAAAAGCATGTATGTACGTATCACAACTTGATCTAGAAATAGAAATCTAGAAATAGAATGGCCAGCAAAGACAACAAAACTTAATCTAGAATGGCGGTGAGAGAGAAATAATCCAAGCTTAACATAGAAAGGCTAAAAGAAAATGAAAGCTAATTTTGGGTATCTAATTACTGAATCAAGCATTAGAATAAAGAATAGTTTGCATCAACCTCTATATATATGGAAGAATCTGAAAAGAGTCTAAGTTTGGTCATTAGGAAGTATATTTGAGAATGCGAGGAAAAAGTCTCATCTCGATAAGGGAATAAACTATGCAAGGGCTTATAAGGAGTTGAGCAACTCCCCGTATTGCCAATTGGTTTTATGATGAAACCTTAACTTTCTTCATGGTATCAGAGCAGGTTGGTCCACGTGTGAAGTCCAACGGCTACACGTGCTCCACGTCACCCAATTTATGTTGTCCATGTGTTAATAAGCTTGAAAATTGGCCACATGTGAGGAGGAGTGTGAGAATGTGAGGACAAAGTTCCACCTCGATGAGGAGCCAAACCATCCAAGGGCTTAAAAGGAGTTGGGTTACTCTTCATATTGCTAGTTATTTTTATGGTGGAACTTCAACTTTCTTCAGTATCTGAAAAGTTTGGAGTTTAAATATCTAACGAATGGAGTAATTTGAACCTAGAATATCTTCCCATGAAGTAAAATATAACAATTAGATCGAAAACTATAATTGGTGCACTTCATATGTTTTCTTTCACAACCATGCATGTATTTTCTAATGACAGTATTTAATCGATGAGAGCAACTTATATGATGAAACGAGTTCACAACCACAATGACGTTTAAGTACATGAAAGTTCTTCTTCGAGACACAGCCGTACAAGCAAACTTTGCATTATCTAATAAAAAGAGAGCGATTATATTATGCCAATCTTTTTCAAGTTGCCAACCATCATATCAATGTCGATCGATACTGGCTTAATGCTTCAAAACTTTGATACATATCTTTGTAATGAACTGTCGTTATAGAATTTACGTACAAACAATAACCATATATATATGTATATATATACATATGGGTACGTTCTATATTGGCCGAAAAGGACCAAAGACTAGCCTTATCAGTGAGTTGTGTAATCTACATAAAAGTTGTGTACATCTCAAATATACAGTAGAACTAATATTGGCCGAAAAGGACCAAAGACTAGCCTTATCAGTGAGTTGTGTAATCTACATAAAAGTTGTGTACATCTCAAATATACAGTAGAACTAATGTTGCTGGAAATGAAATGTTGATCGTCATGATTCTTACAAATAGTGTTTAGAAGTTGGTACAATATTGGTTTCCTCCGCAATTTCTCTCTTATGTTTTAAGTATAAATGATTTTTATAAAAGAGATTTTCCAAATAACTTTTCTGAAAGTGCAAATAACAGTTTCTTTAGTTCTAATATTCATATTTTTTAAAATATAAATAATCAAATGTAAGCTGCTATACTGCATTGCAGCTGGCTACGCTCGACAATTTGTACACCATCCCCCCCCTCCTAACTTCACTTAATTAAGAGACGTGTGATGACACTTCAAAACTTCTGTAATGCCTTCGTTATCCACTCTTAATTAATTTGCATCCAACTAACTATCTTAGCCATGTCAGCAATCTATCTTGATCTTCGTTATCCACACTAAAAAAAAGTCATAATACACATTTATCAGTTGAAGGGTCCTGATATTTTGGGATTATATTTTATTTTCTAAGTTATCTTTTAAGTTAGCCAATTTAGGAGATATAAGATTTAGGCTTCCTTTGTATCTATGGATTTAGGTTTTCTTGTTCGATTTGGTTTGCTTTATTTCTAGTTTTGAGTTTGCCTTTGTTTCCCTCCAAAAGTTGGACCAAAAAAAGTTCTAAATTAGCTCCAAAAGAGCCATCTAGCAAACTCAGATTGGTAAATTTAAGCGTGTAAGTCTTGGCGGTGTTAGACCCGGACAAAATTTGGAGTGGCCCAAACAACCTTATAAATTGTTTTCTTATAAATACCTTCGAAGGATATGAAAAAATGTGAGTGTGTGTGAGATTATGAGAAAATTCCACTTTGTTTGGCTATATATACATATATAAATTACAAGATCAACTAAGGTGAACGAAGTTAATAGACACTTCATATTACACAAATATAAAAATTATCTGATTTTTTTCAGGTAAAAGTTTTATTGATAAAGATAACTAACGAGAATTTTGGATTTATAACACAGTTAAAATTATTTAAAAGCCAAGCAATGCTAAAACAAGCAGAGAATCCATTTGGCTAGTACAAGTTTTATCTTCACCATCACAAAGAAAACAACAGCACCTAGTTTGGACGGCAAGAAAAAGCTAACACGCAATATTTAAGATTGTGGATTTGTGGTTCTGAGCATGCCAAAATAGACGTGACTGCAATGCGTTATGATTATGCATAGAATTTTAGCCTCAATATATAATAATTTTAATGGATAAAAAAAAATACATCAATTAATGGATAGAGGTTTTACTGAGAAAAAAAAAAGGAAGTCACTTTCGGCATAGGAACCCAAATCGAACAGAAACAAGCATGTCCCGCCGTGGGTCACACTGTGTCTCATCAAACCTTCACCTCATCAGCTACATGAAAATGACTTCTCAGATTTACGTCCCGCTCTGGTTCACATCAATCAACCCCCACTAAATAAAAAGTTACACACACACACACACACACATTGTCGTTCACCTTCCACCTTCTACCTTCTACATTCCAACAGTGTGGTGAAAAATTCTGACTTGTGTAACACAGTGCATGTCTCAAGTATGTGCAATCGTGTCTGTAGTTTAATTCATTAGTTGGATTATTACTTCTTAGTTTTGACAACATTTAAAAGTATTCAAAAATTGTCTACAAATAAGAACACCAAGAGGTTGCTTGGGGTGGTACTTTATAAAACATTTATGTTTATAAGCACCTTTGTTAGAATTGTTTTGAGTAGAAACACATTGAAACTTCTATTAAAAGTTCAAGTGTTTTATGAGAAAATATTTGGAAGTGTTTTATGAAGAAGCCTCTAGCAAGTGTTTTTATAAAAAGCACTTCTATGACCTAGATTTTCTCTACAAAATTGAGTCAGAAGCACTGTTAGTTGTCATAAAATATTTTTAGTCATTTCAAAAGCAATTCTAAATAGATCCTTTAAACAAGTGTAATATTAATAAAAAAATCTCTTCATTAACATCTCAATTTTTATATTAATAAAAAAATCCCTTCATTAACATCTCAATTTTTATAAGTGTTGTTAGATATTTACAAAGCTATTTGCGTTAAATGTTGATTGAGAGACAACAAAATTAGGGGTTTTCAAGTGCACAATTAAGCCGAGACTTGTAATACGGGCTTTTGTAATTAAGTTGAGCATTTCACTAAGTTATAAATTTAGAGAACGCATATTTAATTATATGGACCAAAATACTGTTGTTTACCTTCCACCTTCCAACAGTTTGATGAAAAACTATAACCTTTGTAAGAACGACATTGAGCACATCTCAAATATACACAATTATGTGTATATATGTGTTACAATTAATATTGGCATAGTGTGATTGTGTAAATTCTTGGTAGATTTGATTTAGGATTTTATGTAAATCTTATTAGGTATGTATTTACTTAGAGAACAAGTTTCTCCATGCTTGTGGTTTACTATAAATAAAGTCACCGACATAAGGGAAATCATATCACAATTTTCCTAAGTCCTATTCTCTTTTTTTCTCTCTATGCCATCAGCCCCCTCTCCCTGTTCTTTTCCTTTTAGTAAATAGGCTACAACACGCTCCTGACGCTGCGCTCAGAAATCTGAAGAACGTTTTTCTGCTACAAATCGATCCACCATCATCATATGCAATCCAAGTATTTCTAAACATGATTTCAATTTCAATATTTTTTCAGCCTTGATTGCATGAACTTTCACCATGATGCACGAACCCAATTTCTCGCTTTTAAAAGAATCATAATCTTTTGCTAAATATTGTGTTCTCATTTAATTATATATATATATGTTATGTATTATTATATTGAATTGATGATTGTCTGAAAAGAAAGAAAAAAAAAATAGGTATTTTTTAAAAAAACCTAGCTGCGTAGCCACGACTTGCAGCAGTATGAGCCGCGCTGCCGAGCCTCCTCTATGATCTGCGGAG
Source organism: Gillenia trifoliata (assembly GCA_018257905.1). NCBI lineage: Eukaryota > Viridiplantae > Streptophyta > Magnoliopsida > Rosales > Rosaceae > Gillenia > Gillenia trifoliata. The sequence continues at coordinate 17,460,155 of CM031086.1, forward strand.
CCACGTTGCTTCAGACCCAAAACCTTTGGATGAAACGACAATGTTTTCATGTCGTTCCTGTCCTCTAGCCTGAACCTCGCCTGAAGCTTGAAACCCGGCCATGATTTCACCGTTTTCTGGTGAAACTCCCAGTCCTTGATGACCTACAATCATCCCCAACCTCACCTCAGTCATCTCCGACGACGATGAAATCTCGTCGGTTTCTCGAGATTCAAACTCGAATCCCTATGGTTTTGACACCCCGACGTCGAGATCACATCTTCGTTTAGATTTCAAGGTTTCATGTCAAAATCTGGCTCTTCCTAACTCCACTTTTGGTATGTGACTAAGCCACTGGCAATGGCACAATTGGAATTTCTCGTCGAAGCACATCCCAGCACCGGCAGGGTTGAACCAGACACCCCAAGGCCTGGTTGAGCCTTTTTCGCGCTTAGCTCGCACCATAACTCGACCCAACCTTGGGCCTAAACCCTTTCTATATATTTTTTTTCTTTTGCCCTGAGTGGGTCTTGGTTTCCAACCACCACTCACCAGCCCAGTTTGGGCTTTGGGCATCCTACCCACTTTTCACCGCTAGCCTGCAGCCTAGCCACTCCAATTTGGGCCAGCAGCTTTAAACCCCGCTTGCCCAAAATCTTTAAGTCGTACCATTCACACCTTGTAGGCCCCGTAAACCTACATTCATTTACATGTTTGTGTTATATATAAGTTGTTGTTCTATATATTGCATTTGTTTGCAGGTACCCATGAACTTAAAGTTCATAAAATTCGAACCCGTAGTTTCGAATAAAGTGCCTTGAAACCCGAAGTTTTCTTAAAACAATATATCCATGAAACCCGCAGTTTTTCATGTAAATTTAAACCAAAACATGTCCAATAGACCCGAATGTTCTACTCCATGTCTATGGACCGTTTTCCATAATACTAACTACAATCTTGTTCCCTTCATTATAGCGACATGTCGAATTTGAACAAACTCGACTTTACCGCTCTTGAAGTCTCTGCAAGGAACTACCTTAAGTGGGTTCAAGATGTGAAGCTCCACCTCACTGCAAAGAGTCTTAGGGCTACCATTGGAACTGAGACATATAACTCAGTGGGCAAAGCTGACAAAGCAACTGCCAAAGGTGTGGTGGGAATGGCAAGCGCTCTAACCCTAATCCATGATCTTAAAGTCGATAGAGCATAGTCTCATCCAAGGGAGGAAATCAAGCCCTGAAGCGTAACAATTTAGCTCTTAAAGCCTTAAACTTCAAAAACAAGGGCAAGACAACCAAATAAGTGACTATGTGTTACCGTTGTGGTTCCCAGGACCATTGGTCTTGCACTTGCCGAACTTATGCTACTACTGAGTATCATTCTCGTCGCAAAACTGTAGAGACTAATTTTACTCAAGTGAAAAATCCCGAAGATACTACCATGGAGATTTCTGATTTTCAAGAAGCATATGGAAGATTAGATTTTTAGACATGGGCCTACATGTTGGCTGATTTCACCCCTAATGGCTGAAACCCCCTATCTTTTGGTTTAAATTTTGAACAATTTTTCCTTATGACTTAGATGCTTTGTTTGGTATTTGTTTTAAGTTTTGGATATTAATTTATAAATTTTATTTCTTGAATAATTGATTGAATGAATGAACTTTCAATTTTCCTTATACATGTGACCGATTCAATTAATTTATTTCCAAGTATGTCTTGTGGGGAAGTTAGTTGTCTGACAGATATTGCAACCAGGCAATCATTTTGCGTGAACGCATCTATTTTACTAACTTCATACCTAAAATAATAACTTTGACATTCCTTTGAGGCTCATCCAACCTGATTGAGGGGTATGGCACTGCTCAAATAATATTGTCCATTGGTACTAAATTAAACATTAAAGAGGCACTTTACTCACCCCATTCCGGAAGAACGTTGTTAAGCTTTAAAGATATTCAAGATAATAATTATCACACTGAAACTTCTGAAGAAAATGGAGTTGAATTCATTTGCATCACTTCCTATGAATATGGCCAGAAGCGTATTCATGAAAAGATGGAGAGCCTTCAAAATGGCTTGTATATTACAACCATTTGCTCCGTTAAGGTCCATTATGTGGCCGACCCTAACACTGGTCTTTCAATGGAAACTTTGCTTTGGCATGACTGTTTGGGACACCTTGGACGAACTATGATGTGCCGTATCCTCAAAACTTCTCATGAGCATCCTCTTACCCGCAATAGGACTTCGTTCTTTGCAATTTTTCATGCCAAGCATGCTCCCTGGGTAGGCTAATCACTCCTCTACCCATGCATAAGACCTGAACCGATACTCCAAAATTTCTTTAGCGAATTCAGAGGGACATTTGTTGACCCATTCAACCATCTTGCGGACCGTTTAAATACTTTATGGTATTGGTTGATGCTTCTATACGTTGGTCACACATGTTCCTTCTATCCACACACAACGCTGCATTCTCCAAACTTTTAGCTCAAATTATTAAGCTAAGGGCTCACCACCCTAATTATCCGATTAAGTCGATTCGACTGGATAATGCTGGAGAATTTACATCGAAGACTTTCGATGACTATTGCATGTCTATTGGGATTGATGGTGAACATAATGTACCCCTTGTTCACACCCAAAACGGCCTAGCAGAAATGTTCATTAAGTGCCTTCAATTGATCGCTTGGACTTTGGTCATGCACACCAAACTTCCAATATTTGCTTGGGGCTATGCAATACTTCATGCAGCCATATTGGTTTGCCCGAGACCCGTCCTGACCCGACCATATTCTGCGCTACAATTAGTGATTGGATACAAGCCCGAAATCTTGCATTTGCGCATTTTTGGTTATGCGGTCTATGTGCCAATTCCGTCGCTCTTGCGTACCAAAATGGGTCCTTAGCGAAGATTGGGAATTGTTGGATATGATTCTCCTTCAATTATTCAATACTTAGAACCTTTGACATTCGATCTCTTTATCGCTCGTTTTGTGGATTGTCACTTTAATGAGACAGTTTTCCCGCCGTTTGGGGGAGATAAGAACATAGTTGTTCTTGAAGAACGTCGCAAATTGTCGTGGTCTAATCCCACTATGTCTCACTTAGATCCCCGCACTGCACAGTCTGAAACTGAACTGCGACATATTTTAGATCATCAGAGCATTACTCAAAGCATGCTGAATGCTTTTATTGATCTAGCAAAAGTGACGAGATCACATATACCAGTTGCAAACGTGCCTGCAAAGATAGATGTACCTAACGTACATCGAAACATCGCCCTTGAAGGATGAAATGCCCCTGAATGACGTGTGGCCGCACCTACTGAACGGTCCGGTACACTAGTGGCTAGCCAATCATTAGTCCTACCCTGAAGCGTGACAAACCTGTTGGTTTAAACTAGTGAACCTAGTTCGAATCCTAACTAGTGAACCTAGTTCGAATCCTACCATCGCTACCTCATTCATTCCAACACATGAGGTTATTCTAGATTACAGTAGTGTCCTTGAAGAGACCAATCCGCCTCACGAGTCCATTATGCCAACTTGGATGTACTTTGGAACATGAATGAGATTATAGTTGATGATGCATTTGCATATGCAATAGCTACTGATATCATGCTTAGTGATGACATTGAACCACGTTCTGTTGATGAATGTCGAAGTAGAACTGATTGGTTAAACTAGAAACAAGCAATCTGACACACCCCACCCTCGATACCCACGTGGATACCGAGTTTGGGAGTGCTGGCCGACACTCGTAAGTGACGAAGCCATTATATGCATGACAACACTTAGCTTAAGCAAATTAAACTGGCATAAGGTTTGCAGAAATTAATGCCAATATGCACAAGGTTCAGAGCGTACTAATTTGAATCAGCGGAAACAAAATAATAAATCAAGTTCCTAGAATTTCTATCCATAACAGGGATGGATATTATTAAAGAAACTGAATAAAAAAATGAATCCCTACATGGTCGGGAAGAGAATCAGAGCTGCCACTCGAATGCCTCGACTTCACCAGATGCTCTATCACTAGGTTCTGAAGGGGGCGCAAAAACAAAAGGTGTGAGTGGACGAAAATAAAAGTTTTCTAAATACTTTTTCTCTTTTCAACGTAGTAACCCCTGTTTGAAATCCAGTATATTTGTAAAATCATATTACTGTAGTATGTGTCAAATCATACTATACTATATATAACTGAAAGTAAATCTCAAGTTAAATCCGTAAATAATAATTCATATTTCCATAAGTCATTTCACCAAATATATCAATAGTATAGATAAGAAAACCAACACAGGGTATATGTGCAATCACCCATGTACGTGTTGAGGAACAGCCTCTCAATCCCCGTACAAGCATTTTACGTTATCAATCAATTTGTACTCCTAGTACCACACACATGTAAGCACTTGCGCAATAGCACGTCACATCCGAGCCCTTACGTAGTGGGGCCTTTTCCCCAAAAATAAACATAAACGTAAGACAAGCTTGCACTAAGGTATTTACCGGACAATACCCCTGGAGTACAGTGCGTGTGACCCAAACATGTGAGACTTGTCCTACGGCCGTGAGACGGTACTACAACGTAGTGAAAGCATACCAAGTGTGCTTGAAAACATACATATATACATCATGTGTAAAAGTGAAGGATATCATATACTTCATAATTTCCCAAATATTCAAACCTTGTATAATCGAATATATTCATGCTTAGAAGCCATAGATTAAATATCAATATATCCATATAATATTCATATCTCAAAATCATTCCATAATATATATCCATATATATTTTCATATCTCAAAATCATTTCATAATATATATATATATATATATATATAAACATGCCTCAAAAATATTTAAACTCATAATTATTTTCAAGCATATAAACCATTTTAGAAAACAAAAGTCGAATCACTGGTGCTCGAGAGTGAAATCTCCCTCGGTGTTGCCCTCCTCGAAGCGTTGTGTCGAAGAATTACCTATTTAATATTAGGAAAAAGTGTTAAAACATCCCTAATATAAATTAATATAACCCTTATATGAAAATAACCCAAACATAATACTATTTTACCGAAAACGGGCTCAAAAACAGATTTCTGGGGCCCGAAAACCTTGCCGCTGCCGTCCACCTCAGGGAAACGGTCGAACGCTCCGCCACGAGCCGAGAGGAGCCCTCACGCGCTGGCATGTGCCGGCACACGTTGGCACGTGTCGCCACGTGCTGCAAGCGCCTGCATGCGCCTGATGACGTCACCCCACGCGCATGCTGACATCAGCCACGCGCCTGCTGACGTCAGCGCCGTTAAAGTTAACGGCGTCAGTCAAACTTAACGGAATATAGCTTTTCTGAGGAAATATTCTGTTACCGTGATGGAATATTCCTTCACCCTCAACCTCTCGCCGGTCGCCGTCCTCCGTCGCCTGATTCGCCAAAATTTCTGGAAAATTTACCAATTTAATCCCAAACTTAAAAAATTCATAACTCCTTCATTCCTTGGCCAAATTCAACGTGCCATATATCAAATTGAAGGTATTGACGAGTAGAATATTTTCATACCAATTTGGGGCCGGAAAATGGCTGGAGATGGCCTGAAATTGGCCGGAAAGCTTCGGAAAACCCTAATTCCGTTCTCATTCAAAATTGCACCAAATTCCACGTTCCTTATGTCGATTGGAACCTACTCAATGTAATAAAACCAATGGAAAATGGTTTCGAGGCTTACCGAAGTCGGGATTGTACAGAAACTTGAATGGCAGTTTGCAGTTTTCGTTCCAGCATCGGTTTGGCCGATTGGGCTCGAGTTTGAAGATTCTGAAATCACAGTCTCATCCAGAATGACGAGACTATCCTAATGGTAATGGTTTTGTGTCGTGGTTTGATGATATTGTGCTTCAACCCAATTCTAGGGTTTCGTTTGTTAACTTTGTGAGGTTTGACCGAGAGAGAGAGAAAGAGAGAGAGGGATCGTGGAGGGGGAGTGAAATGGCTGCAGAGAAGCTAGGTCAACCCAAAAACCCTAATTAACATACGGGTGTGAAAATTACTAAAATTCCCCTACTCTTTAAAGTTCGGTAAAACATTCGTTTTAACTCCAAATTGAGTTCCGCTTGCGTCCACACGTTCGTATCAATGAGTACTACTGGAATATACAAAGAAAATAATTTTCACAAGTCGTCTCGAAAAAGTCAACAAAAGTCAACATTGACCACTAGGGGTATTTTGGTAATTTACATAAAATTTTCGGACGGGTTGTAACACAATCCAAGTTTAATTTGATTCACTTGCAAAACATAAAGTGTTTGGGCATGTAGTTCCTACATCTCCACATGTGAAGCCCGTTGACTACAAGTGCGTTTTCGTAAGGAAGCGTAATGAGAAGAATGAGATAGTACAATATAAGGCATGCCTCGTGGCGAAAGGCTTCTCTCAACTCCTCGGGATTGATTACGAGAAGACTTATTCCCCCGTAATGGACGTCAATAGTTTCGTTACCTTATCAGCTTGGTAGTTTCTGAAAAACTAAATATGCAACTTATGGACGTGGTAACCGCGTATCTCTATGGAGATCTTGATACAAAAATCTACATGAAAATTCCCGAACGACTACCATTGAATGGATCAAATAGTTCTAGACCACAAAACACCCTCTTGATTTGCTTGAGGTGTTCACTCTACAGATTGAAGCAATACTGACGGATGTGGTATAGCCATTTAAGTGAGTATTTGGTTAGTCAAGGATATGTGAATAATGAATTATGCCCATGCGTGTTTATCAATAAGTCACATTCCGGATTTGTGATAGTTGCAGTATATGTCAACGACATAAATCTCATTAGGACTTCTGAAGAGCTGGAGAAAACTGCATTACACATGAAGTCGGAATTTGAGATGAAAGATCTTGGGAAAACTTGATATTGTCTCAACCTGGAACTTGAGCATTGTTCGGATGGTATTCTAGTCCATCAATTGAACTATACCCAGAAGGTGTTGTGACACTTTAACGAGGATAGAGCGAAGTTTTCGAGTACTCCTATGGTATTCTGAACGCTAGATGCAAAATGAGACCCTTTCCGTCCTAAAGACAATGAGGAAGACGTTTTGAAGCCTAAAGTTTCATATCTGAGTGCAATTGGCGCTTTATTGTACTTAGCTTAGTGCACTAAACCAGACATCTTCTTCGCTGTCAATCTTCTAGCAAGATATAGCAACGCGCCTACACGCAAGACATCCTTCGTTACCTTAAAGGTACTTTGGATTTGAGTTTATTCTATCCTTATGCATCTCAGAATAGATCACAACCCCTTGGTCTTAGGAATGATATTTGCCTTGTTGGTTATGCTGACGCAGGTTATTTATCTGACCCGCACAAGACACGTTCTCAAATGGGTTATGTCTTTACTGTTAGAAACATCACAATATCTTTGGAGGTCAACCAAACAAACCTAAGTTGCTACCTCCTCATAACATGCTGAGATTCTCGCCCTCCACGAAGCTACTTGTGAATATTTCTGGTTGAGAGCTATTGTTGAGCATATTCGAAGCAACTACGAACTTTCTTCAGTCGTTGATCTCTTAACAACAATCTTTAAAGATAATGCCGCCTATATTAACGAGATCAAGAAAGGATACATCAAAGGAGACAACACTAGGCATATTGCGCCGAAGTTCTTCTTCTCACATTAGCAGCAAGAGTATCAGGAGATTGAAGTCAAGCAAATCCGTTCCCATGACAACCTTGGTGACCTCTTCACCAAGTTATTGCCGAAGTCTATTTTTCAGAAGCTTGTTCAAAGAATTGGTATGTGTAAATTGTCTGATTTGCAATGCTTTTAGTTCTTTTTGGGAAGTTTTGTCAAACTCAGGGGAGTATCCTAAAGTATACTCACTTGACCTTAATGTACTCTTTTCCCTACGATCAAGATCATTTTTCCATTGAGTTTTTGTTGCCTGACGAGGTTTTGATGAGGCACTTATTCTGGGTTGGTCATACCTTTGTGTACGTACTATTGATGTCTCGCAGATGTTTAGTATTGACTTTGCACTAACTCACTTTTCTTCTTAGACTATGAGTTTTGTCCTACTCTGGGTTTTACCATAGCCAGGTTTTGTGAGATTTACTTTCCTGTACGTTTTCTTAAGAAAGACTAAAGTGTTCTCTATCGTGCCTACGAGACGACTTCATCAACTATCTCTACATTATCCATGAAGATCTGGCATGATATTTACTTGAGTATTTTACACACTCAAGAGGGAGTGTTACAATTAATATTGCCATAGTATAATTGTGTAAATCCTAGGTAGATTTGGTTTAGAATTCTATATAATCTAGTGATTATATCCTATTAGGTATGTATTTACTTGGAGAGAAAGTTTCTCTCTTCTTGTGGTTTACTATAAATAAAGGCACTGATATAAAGGAAATCATATCACAATTTTCCTAATCCATATTCTCTCTCTTTTCTCTCTGTGTCGCCGGCCTCCCCTCACCCTATTCTTTTCCTTTTAGTAAATAGGCTACAACAATATACAATTTATTCATTTATTATTTTATTACTTCTTAGCGCTTGACAAAATTTAGAGTTTGTTTGACAACTATATTTTTTTGAACAAATAAAGACAATAAGGCCTTGAGATTGTTTATGCAAAAAGCACTTATGCTTATAAACGCCTGCTAAAATTACTTTTTTTTTTCTGAGATAAAACAAAATTAAATAGAAAATCCCCTAGGGCAACCATTACAAAAGTTATCAAAGTGTAAGACATCCCTTACATAATCAAGCCAAACACAATATGAAGAAAGCGTATGCCCTAAACCAACTAGCCTATAAGCAACAAAGTTGGTTTCTCTAAAAACATGAACGAAAGAAATACAATCAAAATTAAGACCTAGAGCCCTAATGTCCTTCATCAACATTTGAATTCTCCAAGGAGAATTACATGAACCAGTAAGACAATCAATGAGGAGTTTGGAGTCTCCTTCAACAATCTGCTAAAATTACTTTGATTTGAAACATGTTGAAACTTTTATTAAAAATCCAAATGCTTCTTTTTTAAGCACTAGGAAGTACTTCGTGAATAAACATTTGGCAGAAAAAAGCGCTTTTATGACCTAGCTAGAAGCAATTTTAATTTTTTTATGCTAAATACAATTAGAATCACTTTTAGTAGTTAAAAACACTAACCATTCCAAAACCAAGTCCAAACAGACCCTAAATAATAAGTGTGTTACTAATAAACAACCCTTCGTTAAATTCTTAATTCTTATAAGTATTGTTGTTAGACATTTACGACAATATCAGGTTTTCCAAGTACGCAATTAACTTTTGTTAGGAACTTATTGACATTAGAAACCACTCACTAATTAATTTAAAATTGGAAACGAGTTAAGTTATAAACAAATTATAATATAGTGCCGTAGCCAACACATACGTACCCATTATGTAGATTAGTTAAATCAAATTAATTTGTTTGTGTGTATGTGTGTGTATATATCTATCATCATAAGTTTGTTGGTTATGGTATGTGATGATATCATCAGTTTTAACATTGTGCTATGAGTCATTTTGATTTGGAAATCTCTCAAATTGAGTCATCGTGTAGTGTGACGATCAATTAAACACACAACATGCTCATCATATAATACACGTATATATAACTATATACATTCTATGACGATGATGATGGATATGGAAGGCCAGGGTCACGATTAGGTTGTTGGATTATCATATGCTTAATGCCTTAATTATCTGTTTAATATTTGGGGTGCCATTGCTCTACAATGAAGCCAACATATAGCTAGCTATGATGTCACAAATTGGCCCTTATCAATCACCATTCAACTAAGTAATTATTATTTTTTGTTTTTCATTCAACTAATTAATTTTCAATAATCCACCTAGCTAGCTAATTGAAGAACCCATTAGAGAATATAGATATACTTGTGGTTTACATTATATATAGAGTTCAGCTTTCAAAGTCACACAAGCATGCATGCGCATGCGTTTTGGACATACATTTTAAAAACAAAATAGTGGTTGATATAGTTGCAAGTCCTACGCGGCCAAGCAAATTTAAATACTATAATCCCGGACAAATAATTATTCTAATTAAGAAGTTCATTACTTGAATTAATTACACAAATCCAAGTCATTACAGTGATAGAAAATTAATATATCATTCTAGCTAATAGCTATAGGCCTTAGTTGTACAATATTTAGAGAACCTACAATATATGAAACATCGATCTTAGTCCATATAAAAACCCTTTAAGAGCTGCATTAATCAGCATCCAAAGCAATTATAATGGCAAAAATTATCATAAGTACGTTCAAAACGAAATTAAAAACATAATCAACCTCAGTAATTATTTTCTAAAACCCTTAATTAATTGCACACACTAGCGTACATAGGTCCCCAATACTCTTAAGTCGTAGCTCGAACGAGAGGCGAGTGAGGCATTGGTGAATGTGGAGACATCATGTGTGGTGATATAACACTAACACCTTCCTGCTCAAATCTTCTGGATGATGATGAAAAGCTCAGCCTCAGATTGCTCTGCCAACGCTTCTTAGTACTTTTCACTTGTGCTTGTTCTTGAGCTTTATTTCCTCGTCCTACGAATGCCCTAATCCTTTTGAGTGCAACTTCCACAGTGTCATCATCCATGTTGGCAAAGCAAACCCTAAACCAACCAGGCTCCACGCATTTACACGAAGAGCCGGGCGAAACGTTGAGCTTCACTTCGTTCACGATCACACGCCACAACACCATTTCGCCATCGAAAGTTTGATCTTTCAATAGCCTCCTTAAGTCCATCCAACAGAAAAGGCCGGCATTGCTCTTCAAGCAGTTGATTCCCACTTCCTCAAGCCCCTTCGTGAAGACCCCGTGCCTCTTCGCGAGCCTTTTTGCGCTTGTCGCGAGGAACTTCTGGACAAAATCTTCATCCGAAAGCATGGCCGCGAGCATGTGTTGAGTTTGGGACGAGACCAGCCCGAAACTTGACATTTTTCTGCCGATGTTCACCACGCCATCGTTGTAGGAGTAAACGATGCCGACTCTCAATCCCGGGAACCCCATGTCCTTGGACAAACTGTAAACAATGTGGATTAGGTTGGGGTTGCAATTCATGTTTTGTATGACCTCGGTGATGCATGTAAATTTTGGGGAGCTGAAGACTGTAGCTGCATAGATTTCATCACAAACCAAGTGAATGTTCTTTTGGTTTATGAATGTGACAAGGCTTTCAAGTGTGTCTTTGTCTAGGGTTGTGCCTAATGGATTTGATGGGTTTGTTATGATCATGCCCTTCACATTGATGTTGTTGTTTTGGGCTTTTTCATAAGCTGCTTCCAGTGCTTCTTTGGTAATTTTGAAATTGTTGGAGCTATCACAATCGACCGGAACAATTTGGACTCTAGGTCTCCATCCGAGGTCTCGGTAAAATCTGCAATTAGACATATAAAATCTTAATTAATTATTAGTTGAAATTAATTTAATTAATTTATTAAGCTTCCAAATTAGCTTGGTGATCTGTAATTAGCAACTTCTTCGTGCTTGTATAAGAAAATGAGACTAGCCCACTGAGCATATATATCAACTTTGGTAAGCAATGTATGAGAACGGAAATTGAAGCTAATTAGAGAATTTTAACATTACGGTATAAAGATTAAGACTTTAAACAATTAAAGATGAGAAGGAAACGAAGTTGGAGTTTTGCCTAAACATCCAGCTATAACTACACAGACGAATCTGATTTGAATTATCATCCAGTGTGAATGTATGGTTGAGGATTGATGCGTATGGCTTGATCTTTTAGTAAATTTCAACTATAGAGTCAAAAGTTCTTAACTAGTTCTTACGATCTACAATAATAAGACTGCAAGTTTGATAGTATCATGTCAGACTAATTAAAATAGAGTGTTGTTATGCCCATCTCGTAGTCTTATTTCTCCACCTTATTTATATTCTCACTCACCATAAAAAAGTTAAAAAAACTAAACACTCTTCCCACCCACTTATATTCCTAAAATATTCCTAACCGTTTTAAGTTCTAAATAATAAGTAGAATATTGATTCGTCAACTGCAGCATCTTCTCGCTCACTCCCTCTTCGGTCTGATTCGTCCCATGCGGTTCTCAATCTCGCTACGCTCATCCACCGTAATTTAACGCTCGTTGTCGCTTCTTGGATACAACCATGGTAGCGCTATTTGGTACAAATCTGCAGGTGGGAATTGAAGCCCTACCTTAATTGCCTTTAAGTATTCAAATTGATTCATGAGGAAAAGGTGGGATTGACGAGGGAGAAGGAGGGAGGAGAAGTCGTGTAAAACAAAGGAAAAAACAAATCAGATGGGGAAAAAAAAAAGGATAATAATGTGACGGAGGAGGAAGAAAAGGAGTCGGAGAGAGAGAGAGTAAAGTAGTTCGTTGGAACAATAAAAATCAAAGCTTTGCACTTTGGATAGCTTCTAGGTCCTTATGTGTCATTTTGTTGAAGGGTAAACTTGTGAATAAATTTTTTAATAAGAAGTGGGTGGAGAAATAAAACAAAAGTGTAATCGTTAGGATTGAGTATAGAATGATGAGTAAGAATATGTAAAATTCAGAATAAAAAAACTTTTTATATATATGAAAGAAAAGTATGTGATCGTCGACCTAATTTATTGAACTATAATCCTTATTTATGCTAATGATTATGACCCTAAACACACATGGGTGCGTTCCGGATATGGAAAATTCTCTAACCAAAACATTATTTTAAAACGGTAAAGAAAATGTATATTACAAATTTACAACTCTCTTTCTCAGTTGGACCAAACCTGTTGACCATTAATATAAAAACCCAAATATATGTTATCTTAAGGATTTCAAAACGTAGTGGTCAAGCCCATGACTTGGACTCCACAAGTTTCTTTCTACCAAATTCGCCTACTACTATATTGTGTGTACAAATTAAAGCACACGTAGTCAACCAAACGAATGAAAAAGAAAATGGTGGCTATGGTGGCTCTTGAGGAATTAAGCACTGAACTATTCAGCACGGAATATAATTAGCAAAGTACGTACGTAAACTAAAACAATTTTAACACAACATTTGAAATGCAAGATATGAAAGAAGCATCACGTACGCTGGATAGTACGGTGAGGGAATAAGGAAAGCATCGCCGGGGTCGGCCAAACAGAACATGACCAGCTCGTTTGCTCCGGTGGCTCCGCCACTCATCACTATGCGGTCAGGATCAAATGTGACTCTACCACCTCTTGCTTTCGACATGAACGTAGCAATGGCCTGAAAATTAATTAAGATCATGCAAGTTAATTATAATGCCAATTACTGAATACTTGATTTCCATGGACCATGCCATGCATGCATATGTGTGTGTATATACCTGTCTGAACTCTGGAATGCCATGGTAGTCTTGAAAATTGGCCACGTTTCTGAACTTCTCAACTCCTTCAGCAGTGCAAATAGAGGCTTTGGGATTTTTCCTTATCCACTCTTCAACTAAATCAAAGGACAGCTGAAAACAAACGAAAGTAAAACCGTGCATTTTGTTAGGTTAATTACTTCTTAACTATAATCTAACTACTTATGTACAACAAAGTCGACAGTTGAGGCTTGCAGGTCAAGTGGTAGTGAATATTTAGTCGGACTCCAAGGCGAGAGTTTGAATCCCCCACCCCGGCCCTTTGATCTCCTCTGAAAAAACTAAAATATGAAGAAGAAAAACAACGTAGTGCAAACCTGATTTTCTGCAAGACCCATCTGGATAACACCCTCAGGATTTTCAGTTGGGTGAAAAGGGTTTTGATCGTACGCCTTCCATCCGTCAAAGTAGGGCGAGTTCTCACCATGTTTTTCATTGGTTGCAATCTTGGATAACAGTAAGGGATTCTCACCGGCAGATGAGGCCATTTTCTTGGTTCCAAAGAACACACGCACAAGCTATATAGCTGGAGAGGGAGTGATAATATTTACTGGAAGTCTGGAACGACAGTAGTGATTATTTTTTCAAACAATGAAGTGTGAGGTAAAGGGTAAGGCAGTTGTGGAATTTATAGGCAGTGGAAGATTGATTGGCAAGCAGCACAGGAAGCAAAATTGGATGGAAAAGTCCATCTCAAAATTCAAATGTAGAAAAACCGACCCCTAAGAATAGAAATAACAGAATTTAATTGTGGTAGTGTTGGTCAATGGGGCGTAATTGCTTGCGTGTTTGTACATGATACCGAACCATCAAGCATGTAAGAACCTGCACAACCACGTGTGTGCCGGTAGTGTACCTCTTGGTGGTCCTTATAGGAAGAGGTTCTTGTGTGAAGCCACCGTGTGCTGTGAGAGGGGAGAACGACATGAAACGGGTTCACCTCTATGTGGCGTTCTTTGTCCAATAATACATTGTCATGTGCAAGTTTTTCTCCGCATGACAATTTATTATTGGACAAAGGACGTCATGTGTGGGTGAACCCGTTTCATGTAAGTTGCTCTTGTGAGACGAGACACAAAATGGGGTCAGGTGAACTTGACAAAATCGGGGGGGGGGGGGGGGTGGGGTAGGGATGATTTCAATTAATGAATTTATCTCATTGGATATTAATGGTATGCATCATTTGCCACATGTGAGGGTACACCAATGTGATATAAATATGTGGTCTTCCTAACATTATTCAACAATCACGCTAGTAACTTTCTCATAGTTGATTTACCACATGGTAATATCGTCACAAAGTATATCCTTTATTCAAATTAGGGTTTATCTCAATTTCAGTTGTTTCTAATGAATATATAAGATACTGACATGTATACAAACACATCATTTGATTTCATCCATATAGAAAGTTGTTTTTCCTTTTCCTGATAATTAGGTATTTGCTTTTGTGTTTTTTATTTTATTTATGAAAATATGACTTTAGCCCCTGAAACTCAAGTTTGCTTACATAAAACCCAACATGGTTTTTTTACCAGAATAAAATCCAGTTACTAGGCTCCACATAAGCAAATTCATTAATTCTGTTGACTTTAATTACACATTTTGTATTTTTTGAATGCCTAAAATACCCTTAATTACAATTTTAACGTATACAATTAATTGTATGCAAATTTGAAGGGAGAGATTAAAGATTTTTTAAAAATGCATTAATTTTAAATTCATTGCATATTATAACAAATTGGAGATTAATGCTTCTGGCAAAAAAAAAATAAAAACATAAAAAAAGCATTAATGTTGTACTTTCCTTACTACTTCGTAATTGTTTTCAAATTTGTATAAAATTAGGCCATTTTAATTTAATTTTTTCATTTTCTTGCTAAATGAAAATCTGAAGGGGCACTATAAAATAATTTACATAAAAATATAAGAAAATTATTTGGACACATGTATTAATAATAAAATGTGCCTAGTATATGTAATAATACATGCAAAATAATTTATCTACAAAATAAATGAATGTTATTTGATTCAAAATTAATTTACCTATAATTTATATAACAATATAGGTAAATTATTTGCACATATATATTAATAATAAAATGTGCCCAATATATGTAATAATGCATTCAAAATAAAGAAATGTTATTTGATTCAAAAATAATGTATCTACTTACTTTTTGTTTATGAATTTAATTTACCTCTTTTTTTTGTACAAAAATAATGTATCTACAATATAATTTGTACAAATATAATTTACCTATTGTTTAATTTTTATACAAGATAATGTATCTATTGTTTTGTTTTAATGGAGATAATTTGTCTTTGGTTTAATTTTTACGAAAAAACTTACCCACCGTTCAACTTTACCAAAATAATGTATCTATTATTTTAAGAATATAATCTACTATTTCATATTTTACTATTATATATATATATGTGTGTTACATCCCGTTCCGGAAAATAATAGTATTTTATTCCCGAAAGTGAGAAATGACGAAAATGCCCTTGGTTGACTTTTGCATCGTAACTCGTACGACCCTTCCCTTTGTATTTTCTTACTGTGCTCGTCGTTACGAACGCGTGGATGTGAGCAGGATGTCGTTCGGAGTTCGAATGAATATTTTGCAAGCGTTGGATTACCGACATTTTCCGTAATTCAATTTTTGGACTGTTTGGTTGTTGGGCTGGGGCCCAAACTTTCTGTTGGCCCATGTGGCCTGGTTCCCTTTGTCAGTTTGACCCCCTTTGTTTCTGGGTCACTGTCTCCCTCACTCTTTCCTGTGCTATCTCTGTATGCAAACACACAGACCTCACAAATTTCTTCTCACACCCGTGGCCTCCCTCTCCTTCACCGAGCCATTCCTTGGCCAAACTGAACTTGCAGATCAAATCATCATCTCTGTCATTCTCAAACCACCCAGACAGAACCCAGAAAATCGATGTTAGCCCTGGCTTGAATTCCTTAGAACTCCGGCGAAGGCCCGTGCTTTTCCGTCGAGTTCCTAAGTGAAATTGACCTCGGTGGCCCTCGACCTAGCCACCATTTGACTCCTCGAGGTCCCAAGGACTGGAATCAAGCTCGGCATGGCCTAAAATGGCCTGGGATCACTGTTTGACTCCTTCTTGCACCCGTCGCTTCCCTTTTGAAATTCCAGCCACCTCTGGCCAGTTTTTGGCCCCCAAAATGGTAAATTCTTGTTCTTCTCGTTCCTAGCTTCATTTTGGTACTTGAATCGTGCAATTTGGCTTTGAAATGAGTGAGATATGTCGATTTGAAGTTTCCGGCATAAAAACCCAGTTTCCGGCGATCGGCGACGGCGGCTGGTGGCGGCGCCGAGGACCGGAGAAAGGACAGGGATGTCCAGCCCTGATGTCAGCAAACCGGTTCAGACCGGTCCTGCTGACGTCAGCAAACTGGTGATGACGTCAGCGATGACGTCAGCAACCGGTCCAGATCGGCGCTGGCGTCAATGTTGACCGTTGACCGGCCCGTGGGACCTCACAGCCGCGCGTGGCGGCGCGTGAGGCCATTTGGCGGCCTGTGGCGGCGCGTACGGTGGCGCACGGCGACGATTTTGGGTTTTCTGACCCCGTAACTCCGTTTTCGGGTTTTCGAACGCCATTTTCTTCGTATTTTCAAATACTTTACTAATTGTGGGTGTTCTAAAATAGGTTTGGCGACCCGTGGAGTACGGAGAGTGTGCATTTGGGCTTTTCCAGCAAAGGTTTATGTCAGTGGGCCCTTTCCTTATTAAATTGATTATTTTTGTGCTTGGGAAATTATATTTAGGCTATGCCTACACTTTTAATTGGTATTTATCATATTATACTTAGTGAACTTTAGTATTATAATTATACTCGGTTTACTAGTATCGACCCGGCTATATTTTTTGGGGTTTTGGAAATTATTATATTGCCTATGCCTTTAATTGGTGATTTATTTATACTTGGTGAAACTTGGGCTATATTTACATATTCGGTGAATCTTGGGTTTATTATTTATATCGTATCTTGGTTCACTTAATATGTTATTATTAAATTGGTATTTTGTGTACCTTTGTACCTTTGTGGTATATACTTGGCTTAGTATTTTAAGTATTTTGGTATACTTGGTATTTTGGGTACGGCATCCGTGAATACCTAATTATACGTTTACTTCGAGGCTTATTTTAGAAAAGAAATTACCCCACCTTATTTTATTTAGAAATATTCCGTGGTATGTTTTTACATGCTCAGTTAGGAATGCTTACATGGTGTCAGTAGTACTGTCCGGGGCCAAGACCAGCTTCACATGGATGATCACACGCACCGACACGCTCACTTTGGATCCATCGTAGGTGCCAGCCTGTTCTAGGTCGCCTTGGCGACTCGAACTCGTTGTGATGTGCTTAGCGCCAGCTTCACGTGTATGTAGTACATGAGCGTACCATTATTCATACATCCAGCATGTTCATGACAGAATACCTCTATATGAACTCGTGTGTCTGTCATACCTATCGAGCGTATACCTTACTGTTTTATATTGTGATTTTACTATCGGATTTCACTGATGCCACGAAGGCTTCTATTGATTTACGGGTTTCCCGTACTATCTTATATTATACTGATTTTCTAGTAAAGTATTTTTACTAAGCTGTGGCTTTTTGCCCGTTTTGGACGGTAAGTACATTTCCGTACTTACATTGTTTTTCCACCTACTACTGTAGTATGTTTTCCAGAAAGGTTTTTCAAAACTATTACTTGTTTTGACGGCGAGGGGTTATTACTTTCAGAAAGGAAAGGTTTTACAAAATAATTACTTATGGCCCACTCACCCTTCTGTTTTTGCGCCCCTCCAGGATAAGTGGCTTGGAGCTGTCGACGTCGAGACGCGGTGGTATGACAATGTAGGAATTATTGGTACTTGTAATTATTCAGTATCCCGTACCTTGTACAACCAATTATTATTTTATTATTTCTTTCCGCCTGCACACTTTCGTGCACTCTGACCTTCTTTTAATTCAAATGGCTTTCGTCACCCCACGTGGTGTCGGCCAGCACACTCGACTTTTGGGTGTCCACCTGTACATCCGGGTCGAGGTGTGTCAATATGTGTGTGTACATGTGTTCGTAGAATAATTTACCTAAAAAAAGATGTAGTAAGTTGTAAATAATTTATAATATATGTGTATTAGAGTCATTGTAAGACAAATAAAAAAAACTATAAAACGTTAATTTGGAGGACTAGTTAGATTTTAATGCCCTATCAATTCAAAATTGAATAATAGTTAACTAATAATGAATGTGTGTGAGAAACGGTTATAGAATGTTGTGGTATAAGTTGTAAATAACTTATTATAGTAGGTTACTTATTTTCTTACATGGCAATCTATTTAAATTTTGGGTCTTTATTGGAAGTTTAAACATAGGTGGGTTTTTTTGATGGATATGTGGTGTTTATGTTTCTTGGAATGAAGCTTCCCTGAAGCACCATGAGAGAAAGAATGAAGATTTTGGTGCTGACTGAAAGCATATAGTTAGAACTTTGGATTTGGTCGGTTTTGGACTTGTGCACCAAGAGAAGTAAATGCACAAGATTCACACATAGTTAGGACTTAAAATCTAAAGGGTATTACTATTTCCTTTAGGTTTCCTTTTTCTCCACGGTTGCTTGTGAGATACTAATTTGGTCTCCACGTTAATGTGTTTCATTGCAGACTTCGTTTTTGCTTATCCCTCTAATTTAGGGTGACTGTTAGCTTCCTAAGTCCCTCGTGTGCTCGAATGGGAATGCAATTAAATACTTCCTAAATAGTTGGAAAATGGACTTACATCATGATCCATGCCACAGATAGCTGACGAGGACATCTAAAAAAATGTTCTCGCCCCCCCCCCCCCCCAACCTTTTGGTTTAATTGTTCACGCGGTGGTCTCTAGTAGTGTGCTGAAAAGCCAATTAAAATTAAAGGTGGTCTGTGGGTCTGTGGACTGCGGGAGGATGGAGAGGGTTGCTTCTTGTTACTCTATAGGGTAGTACAAATTTCAAATTTTAGATTTGAAAGATAAAACATGTACACCCAAAACTAGTATAGCACCAACTAAAGGCGATTATTGTGTATTTGACTTTAGGGCAAACAGTCACTCTTACAAGTCATTGATTCTAAGCATTCCTTTCACATTTGCTAGGTACTTGAGATAGTTCTAACTCTCATTGCTATACGTATGTATTGGTTTGCTTTTATAATAGTATAATTTCAACTTCTCATGTCACACAACTTACATACTTACCGAATCATTCACTCAAAACCTTTTCGTATCGCACTTTTAAACATCATGGTGCATTATATTTCAAGACTGTCAAAATGTACATTCAAATATGAGTTCACGTAATCAATGATGAAATAAGATACAATAAATAATGAATGATTCTACTACTAGGATTCGGCTAAAATGCTTACAAGTATTTCATGCTTACATGAGATTCCTTTACTGGCTAATGGTTAGATTCTTCTAAGCATGGAATGCTTGTAAGCATTCTAACCTATCCCACTATTAATTAAACCGAGACTTTTTGTAATAAAACCTCACACTTGTGTTGTGCAACCCCACACCTCTTTAATAAGATACATTTATCCATTTTGGAATTCCTTTAGAAAAGTGAAAATTCATTTTAATATACTCCAACGGTACTATAATTAACGAAGCTTAAGAAGCTTAATTAGATGCTAATTAGCAGTTGAACTTGCATTGATCAGATTATTATAATCTCTAATGGACTCTCTAAATGATCTCCAATCATGCTAAAGTTTAAATTTTATTGCCTAGAGTTTAAGAAAAAGTTAAAAAAAAATCAACTCCAATCATATTCATTATCTATTTATTAAGATAGGGATTCCTCGAGCTCCTAAATTTGAGAAGAGAAAAGATGACTTCTAGTAGCTGTCTATAATTAATGGCGATTGTTCTAATATTATTTTAAATAAATATATATAAATTTTATTGGTTCATAATCATTATAACTCTCAAAAGTACGAAGTACGTTGTAGTTTTTTTTTTTTAGAGAGCTCCTAAAATTTCTTTTAACCCTTTTAGCTAAAACTTAACGCTAAGATAGATAACATAATGGAAGATGCCAAAAGTATTCATACCATTTAAGAGACGTCCAGGAAAGTATCAACCATGATTTTTTTTTTTTTAAGTAAATGAGGATGATGAAGGATTAGGCGAACTACACTTAAGGGTTGGTCATCGCACTACAAAAGTACCCTTACTCTCTAACAAGTACAAAGCGGTCAGAAAGAACCAAGACCCGAGATTTAGCCATCGACTACAAAAGTAGGCTATTTTCTTCCCACTTAGAGTGATTAGAAAGGGATAACTTCCCGATGGAAAGACCCCATGTCCCCCATCTCTGAAACTTTGTTAAAATAATACAAAAAGATACAAGCGGAGGAACAAAGCCAAGACCGCAAATAGAACAAAAAATAAAAACTAAAAAGGTCAACGAAAAAGAAAAACATGACGAAATTGTCACGAGCATGAGTGGCAAATGCAAAATCCAAAACTATGGACCACCAAAAGAAGTTAACGTATCAGTAACTTGATTACCCTCCCTATAAATGTGTACAAATAAAACTCATCTAACAAAGGCGCCATAAACAATTGTTCCAATTGACCAAAACAAACAAGGAATTGAAGTAGGGGCTTTAAAAATATAATGCAGAACCAAAGAGGAATCAGTTTCAATCCAAAAGTGTTTCCGATCTCGAACCCAATCAACACAAATTGCCTCGATGAAAGCTAGTATTTCTACAGCCACTGAACTAACAAACTCAATATTCGAGGCGAAGGCACCAAGCACATGCCCCTCAGAAATTCCTCCAAAACCGGCATGACCATTAGCACAAGAACCATCGATATTAGCCTTAATCCAACTAGATTGCGGCAGGTGCCAAACCACCTGAATGAAAGAAGGAGCAACGGGAGAAAATGGGGATATACCCAATAAGAAATAAATAGGCAACACAACAGAAGAAGAGCTGCTACTAGGGAAACACACAAGAGCTGTTTCTCGAAACCGAGCTATAAGCCAACACTTAGCATAATCTAAGGGGGCTAGTTTTTCCTCAAATCGAATCTGATTACGGAGAGACCAAATTCCCCAAACAAAAGTACAAGCCACAAGAACCCAAAGCTTGCGAGCAGAGTAAAAAAAACCAGCAATAAAAGTCTCAGAAAAAATCTGTAAGATAGACTCCACCACGACCGACGAACGACGGAAGAGAGCCAATAACCATTGCCCTAAAGCTAAAATCCAAGGGCATTCCAAAAAAATATGCGAAAATGACTCAGAAGCCGAATTGCACATTGAACAACACAAATATTTTTCACTAGAACCAAGTTCGCAACAGTCATATTTTTTTTTTCTGAAGCCTGAGGTATCCCACACCTCGAAGGGTAGGACTTATTCCCAGTGGGACCCGGAAAGGCTAAAGGCATTTCAGCCTATGCATGGCCGCAGTCAAATGACACGCGTCATTCCAAAGCTTTCAACCAAAAAATCACCCATATTTTTGCCAACTTCGTTCCTTGAACCCAAGACCAAAGAGCATACCTTATTTGGGATTTACCGCAATTCCATTGGAACACTTGCCGCCGTTTCGCATCAGTCATATTTGACTGACCACAGTAGTGAACTATTTTGGGCATGTTGCTCGCCCTAAGGATATTTTGACAAGGCATGCATGCACCTAACAAATTCCTTTACTTGCAACATAATTACAATTAAACTTAAGAATTAAGATCATGGTTAACTGTGGCTAAATCCAACATTGTGGAGAAAGTGTTCCTAAATCCAACCATAGTTGTTGGTCCTGTAATTTTTATTTTCATCTCAACGCTAAAAGATAGATATCATTACCACTAAGCCAAACTCTTGTAGAATGCAAGCTCTTGTTTACTACCATCCAACTTTGAAAGAGGGGGTTGCAATTAATGGTTATGAACTTATGATTATAACTTTTGTCGAGAGTTATGTTGAAACTGAATCTCACATTGATGAAAGGAGAGACCTTGCATGGGCTTATAATAAGTAAGTTAGACTATTTTTCATATTGTCAATTGGTTTATGGTGAAACTTCAACTTTCTTCAGATTCCTCTAGCCAAATCGCGAAGTGAACCATGCAAATCTCTAGTTGCGGTGAACCTAAACACTTACTAATTATTTTTTAGTAAAGTACTTTGATTAATGTTTGTACTTTTCATGTATTGACTTAAAAAACTACACATGACATGCGAGCTTAAATGTTTGCAAAGGGTCAGTTTGTGCTTCAGTGGTTAAGAGTATTCATACTTGCACCTGAGATTTCAAGTTCGCTTGCCCTTTATATTGTTTGTATAAAAAAATTTGTTCATACTCATTGCTAGATTTAAGCATCCACGAGTGCTTATACTCATTTGTAGTGGAGGTATGTTCTCTATTGCATAGATATTGTCGTTAATTAAGGTATCAATAATATGTCGGTACATTCTTTTATGGTTCATAATGATATCGACACTTTATTAATACGATATAGGCAATCCATTTGTAATGCATTCATGTCAGTATGTTTTGTCCAAGTATAATATCCTATCTTTACAATGTAGCATGATGTATACAGCGTAAAGATTAACCTTGTTATAGTAATACTAACGTCATTCTCTGTAATTAATTATAACGTTCCGATTATTATGTAAACTTGGAGTGCAAATTTGAACGACTATAGTGTAACTTTACCTTTCTTGTAATTGATACGTTTAATATTAACGTCATATTATTGTAACACCGTTATACGTTAAGGTAGAGATGCCATAAGTGAATTACAATGTTGTGTTATTTCATGGCGTCTCCTATTTATCCTGTAATAAGACAGCCATATGGTGTAATTATCAACGTTGGTAGTGTAATGCAATCACGTCTAAGTATAATAACCTACCTTGACTGTGTAATAAGACGTCCACAATGTAACCACCAACTGTGTTATAGTAATAATAACGACATTTTGTGTTTAACTATAAACTTATCGTAATCATTGTACACTATAAAAGTAGGATATTTTACTTGGACGTGATTATTTACACCATCAATGTTCAAATTAAACGTAGAATTTTCCTATAATATATTGTGATAATATAGTTGAGCACTTTTGATACAAGTGATATTGGGGGAGAGATGATTTGAACTCGGGGCCTTTGGTGCAAAAGTGAATATTCTTAACCAACTAAGCTACAAACTGTTTACTAGTTTAGATGAACAGTTCAGTTGTCCTAATTATACATATCATGAGAAAATTTGGTACATTATTAAATATATTATTTTCCTTTGGGATAATTAGGTTTAACTTCAAAAATGTGGTCAGTCATTAGAATTAGTTCACCCCTTGTTGTTTATTGATTTAAGTCCATTAACTCTCTCGAACTCATTATTTTTCCTTTTTTGGTTCATGAGTCATCCCTTTTTTTTTTTTTTTGTGGCTGGTTAAATCTAATTTTGATTACCCATAATACTCCTGATATGTTTTATCAAACCGTAGATTAATTTGAACCATTAATCCTCACATTCAGTTTGCCATGTTTTATGGTTGAATAACTATATATTATTATTTTTCATTGTGCTATATTATTTTGTTGAATCATGATTTGTTCTATGCATGTTCTTATTCGGAATAGCATATGCTTCAAATATATATGCTAACAAACCAAGCTACAAGGTTGATTAAATCTACAAACCTACATCTCAGGTTTATTATATACATTAAATCAACAACAACGGTTTATTTAAATATACTTAAAATACTAAACCTCTAACATAAATTGATTAACATAAAAGTTAACTACAAGTTAGGTTTATTATTTCTAATAAACCAACAACACATGTAAAATAAAATCTTAAGTTGCACCATATCTGTGACGATCCGTCCCTAATTTTATTGTATTTTATTTTCCCGAAGTTGTAAATTGACGAAAATGCCCTTGGTTGGGCTACGTGGAAGTCCTACGTGGACGTTTGAGTTCTTTTTAAATTTTGACTTCTCACTTACCATATTCTTGTAGTACCCGTCACTACGAACGCGTGAGCGCGAACGGAACGTATTTCCAATGTGTAACGAAAAAGTTATGTTCGTTTAAATATTTATTTCCTGTTATGGAAATATGGTGGTACGTGTACCAGGCGGGATCCAGTTACCCGGCTTATTTGGGGAAAAATCCCTTCCTTTTCTTTTTCCCCAGATTCCCCCCCCCCCTCCCACACTCATCTTTTCTACCTTCTTCTCTTTTCTACTGTGAAAAGTGCACAGTGCACAGTGACCACACCAATTCCTTCGAACCGAGCCAAACCAATACCACCATCTTGTTCGTTGTAACTCACTGAGTTCAACGGTGCAAGCCGATCGCCCAAATTCCTTACTGTTTGGCAAGAATTGCACACGGAAGAACCGGACTTTTCCGGTTAGTTTCTTGAAAATACCGACCAAGGTGAGGTTCCTAACCACCACCATTAGCTTCCTCTCATTGAGTAGATGAATTTCCATACTAAATTTGTGCTATTTGGTTGTGTTTTGGAGTAGATCGAACCTCGGGTTGTAGACCGTGACTTTCCGACCAATTTCTGGCCATTTCTGACCCCTTTTCAAACCCCAAATAGGTACAATCTCATTCTACTCATCTCTAGCTTCATTTTGACATGTGGAACGTGTAAAATGGTTGAGAAATGAACAAGTTAGGAATTTTAGAAAATTTTCCCAGTTTCTGGCGAGCTTGGCCGGCGGCTGGAAAAAAGTTGCAATGGCGACCAGTCGAACTGGCCGGTGACGTCAGCAGTGACGTCATCGCTGACGTCAGCAACAGGTCCAAACCGGAGAATATTCTTGGAATATTCCTTTTAACACCGTTAGGAATATTCCGTTAGATCTAACGGCGTCAGTTGACGCGCCGTTAGTTTGACCGGCTCAGGTTGAACGCGTGTGAGCCGCGTGTACGGTGCACGTGAACCGCGCATGAGCCTAGATAGGCCTGCGCGTGGGACCTGTTTTTCGTCTTTCGTCAATGCGAGGCTACTCGTGAAGATGCGTACTACCTCGGGGCAGTACGTATGGTATTTTTCGGGGTGTTTCGTTCCTCTGATTTGAGCGAACCAAGAATAAGTGTTATTTATTAATTTAATTAGTAACCTTTATGAGTTTAATCATTTCAATAATGATATCTCATATAGTTGAGACTTACCATGAGGCGTACAGGGGTCAGACAAGGCGAGGCTGCTACGACCCAACTACATATCTGTGAGTGGGCTTTGTTTTATGAAGCCTATACTATTTATGTTAGTTTCCGCGTTGATTTGTTAATTATTTTCTATCATGCCATGTTTTTACTTATGTTTTAAGTATAAAGAAATTATATTATGTTGAGACTTGCGAAACTGTATGGCATGATCATGTGTATGTTATCTGCTCATCATACATACATTCACCGTTGTTTTGTACTCGTTCGGGCTAGGACCAGCCTTCACGTGTATGTTCACATTGCATCGTTATGCTCGCTTTGGATCCATTGTAGGTGCCAGCCTGTACTAGTCTGCATTAGGCAGCTAGGACTCGTATGTGATGCGTTTAGCTCTAGCTTCACGTGATCGTAGTACCGAGCATATATTTATTACACCCAGCCTGTTCCATGTAGCTACTTTCTACATGAGCTTGTGTGTCTGCATATGTCGATGAGCATATCATATTATATATTTCTATGTTGTTGAACATGATTTATGTTGAGGAGATTTTGGTATTTACTTATACCTTTGGCCTTGTTGCCTTTATACTGTTTTGACGACGAATATTATATTGTTGAGTTAAATGTATTTATCTATATCTTTGGAAATTTTCATACTATACGTAGTATGATTTTGGGAAACTATACAGGAATTTTCAAAGAGGGGTTATTATATTATGAAAAACAAAGGTTTTATAAATGTTTATTTTTGCTCACTCACATTTTATGTTTTGCACCCCTCCAGGTTCTAGGGGCTGAACTGATGGCAAGTGAAGTTTTCACTGATGGTTCTGACACCCGCTACAGCTACTGTACGGAATTATTTTCCCTACTAGTTGTATTATGCCTATCCTTATCAGGATGGATTAACGCTTACATTACTGCACTTTAGCTATGCTCTGAGACTGATTACTTTGTATCTTAGGCCCTGCTCTTCGCACACTATTTTGAAATTAATTTCAAAGTAGTCCTTAGTTTTAATTTATTTGCACTCGTACACAACACTTACACTGTGGCTTTCGTCATCCCTTCTGAGATGTTGGCCAACATATCTCGACTCGATATTGATACGTGAATATCCGGATCGAGGTGTGTCAATATCAAGATGCTTACCTAAACCACAATTTTGCTCATGGACAGCTAAATCAATTTTTCAAAACACATTTTTGAATTGTTTGAAATTTGAGTGCCCAACATGCAATTATTATAACTAAAATTTTGGCAATTATGAAGCCATTCAAGATAATGGCAGTTATGATGTTGTTGAAGATAATGGAAATATGTCGTAATTTTGTACAACTTTCAATCCTAATTGATAATCTACATGACACATATTTTTAATAGGTGGATCACAATTGAGAATAAGTTGCATATGGACTACACACAACATTACATGAAGTAAATGAATCGGAATCAATAAGCCTATTTTCCTTTTAAGCACATTATCTAATTTTTTATGTCAAACGTCAAATGCTAATTAAACACTAGCCCCGCACAACTAAAAACAACCAATATTAAACAACTCCAAAATTCATCATTTAGCTTAGTAATGGAGTGTCCAACTTTGCAAGGTTTGCTTTACTAAAAGGTTGCAAGTAAAAGTTGAAAAGAAAAGATTAGGAACAAAATTATGTATTTTAAAGATGTACGTGCATATTTTTCTAATAACCATATTCAGGGCCGCCCTGTGGGAGTGCAAGTGGTGCACCTGCACAGGGCCCCCGATTTTAAAGGGCCCCTAAATTTTTAATGTGTATGTAATATATATAGGTTATGTTATATTTTTTTTTTGCGCAGTAAAATAATTAAATTTACACTTAGCAGAGGTGGTTTTCGCAATGCTACTTTTACTCAAGATTGTGGGTTCAAACTTCAGTGGTATGCATTTCTTTTTTTTTGCAACATTTTAAGAAAGAAAAAAAAATCCAAAACAACATCAAAGTTATTTGAACCCAAGAAATTTTTGGAAAAGTTAAAATTTATTTCCAACTCAACTGATAGTATTTAATATATTTGTTTCTGCAGAAATTAAATTTATATAAATTTTAAAAATCAATCTGTAAGTTTAATTTATAATGATCTTTTTTTCTTAGTAAAAAGTTATTTGAACCCAAGATATTTTTGGAGAAGTCAAAATTTATTTTCAACTCAACTGATAGTATTTAATATATTTATTTTCGCATGAATTAAATTTTTATAAATTTGAAAAATTAATCTGTAAATTTAATTTATAATGATTTTTTTTTTAATAAAGGTCTCGATTAAATTTTTGAACATGACTCCCAAAATCTCATAGCCGGCTGAACATATTAAGATAGTGTTTAGACGCAAAAATCTCATTTGACCTTTATTTACTTCTCTATCCAGCGCAAGCTTTTGCAGCTTCATATATGGGGGTTGGTGAGTAGCTTTACTTAGTTCAAATGAGTCAGCAAAATTACGAACTTCTTTTTTCTTCCAAAAAGCGTACTGCTGACCAGATTATTATACCTGTACTGTAAAAATATAAAACTAAACTATTATAAATAAATCATCTCTTCATAGATATCGATCAGTGGGCTAGACGATAGATTCTATGAGTGGTTTTGAGAAATATATAAATGTATCATATTTTGCGAAAATTCTTTCATGGTCATTCAATGATTTGATCATTAAATGATCTCAGATTAATTTGCGGTGGACCCTAAATGAATCTTGAACAATTCAATGGTACGGACCATTCAATGGTCCGTACCATTGAAGTTTAATCCTATATTCTGTATTGAAAGTTTGGAATTGAACGTCTATCGTGAATTGTTCACCCTGTCAATTGTTCATTTGAGCCACAGTCCACGCTGATTATTTAGGTCCCGATTTATTACGACAGATTAGGTCAGACTGTACTAGCTTCTAGATTTGCTTGGCATAGGCTAAGGGCTAGTTTGCTATTGCTGTGCTTTAAAAAAAAGCTACTGTGAGAATAAGCGGCTGTGAAATAAAGCCAGCAGAGTGTTTGGTAAACTTTTTTGTAAAAGTGTTTTTGGAAAAAAAAAAAAAGCAGTATGATAGTGTTTGGTAAACTTTTATGTAAAACAGATGTGACTGTGTGAAATGACCAAAAAGGGTATAATACTAAATGTGCTATTAATTTAATTTTCTTAACAAATAAAGATGAATCACTAAATATACTTTATTTGTAAAAGAAAATTATTTATAAACTTTCAAAATTTAATTTAATTTCAAAATTGAAGCTTTGA
Organism: Gillenia trifoliata; assembly: GCA_018257905.1. Classification (NCBI taxonomy): domain Eukaryota; kingdom Viridiplantae; phylum Streptophyta; class Magnoliopsida; order Rosales; family Rosaceae; genus Gillenia; species Gillenia trifoliata. Next base: position 17,489,094 of record CM031086.1, read on the forward strand.
ACAACGAATCAATTCCAAGGAAGTTTTTCAATCCAACACCGTCGAACTTGCTACACTCATCCCTGAACGTGCAGGAATTGAACCTGCATAGACAAAGCCCAACAGATTTCGAGACACCAAACCTGAGAGTCTCACCGGTGCCGAGTCGCCCTCCACACTAGTCATCAGATCCGAGAACATTACTAGTACCAACAAAATTGATTCGTCGATCACGGTCTTTTGATTTGCAGTCTGCAAGCCCACCACATCGACTCACTGATCTGAATCAGCGTTGCCTTACTGCTGCAAATCGATCTCCTCCATGTCGCCATCAGCCCGTGCCTCGTCCTCCACCGTGGGCTCGCCAACATCTGTTACCGAGACAACACCGACGTCACCCACCAAGGAGAATCATCTTCGCCGTCCGTGATTTTCCTCCGGGCTATGGACTAAAGAATCATCTCGTCCTCACCCTGGTTCACGACAGAAACCAAAAATTGGTTTCCCTGCTGCGCATGAAAGAAGAGAAGACAATGGTCTTCTTTCTGCAAGTGGGTAAGGAAGGAGGACAATTTTGGATTATTGAAAAATTCATTAAACCTACACTGTTCACCCATGTTTTTGATAAAAAACTATTTTTGGAAGCTGCAGCTGTTTTTGAGAAGCTGCTATTTGCAGCTTCAGTTTTTAGGCTTCTTTTCACCCTAAGCTAAAAAAAAAAAAACTACTTTTGGAAAATTTACCAAACACCTAAAATCCTTCTAGCTTTTTTTCACCCCAGCTTTTTTTTTTAAGCACCTCACTCCCAAACTACACCTAAGCTTCACTATTTTTATCCTGCTTAGTCCAAACCAAACTAGTCTAGCTTAGTCCCTAAAGCTAATTTAGTCCGATCTAATCCGCCGAAACAAACGGGAACAACACAACATGTCTTACACTGGAGTGAGTTTCAGCATATTGCTAAATTTTGGACTAACAATTTAGTGGTAATTTTGTATGAAGTCCACCCTTCCTAGTGGAAATTAGCTAATTTCATCCTAGCAAAAATTGGTCCACTTCACCCCAAATGTTTACAGAACAACGTCAGTCAATCAACTATGTATAATAGACTGAAAAGATCATAGTCTATACTTGTGAAAATTCTTGGTTTCGACAATATTTGTCACATTGCCACGTAGTTTAGAAGAATTTTTTGGTATGACATTACCAAATAAAGGGGTCTAACTTCAGTGGTACGTACCATTGAATGGTACGTACTGTTAAATGGTTAAGATTCATTTGGGGCCCACTGCAAATTAATCTGAACCATTCAATAGTCGTACCATTGAATGGTACGTATCACTCAAGATTTTTCCCAAATAAAGTGGTGTTATTAGTTCACCATGTATTCTAATTAGAATAAGTAAAGTGCTAGTATATTTTCAAAATAGAACGTTGAAGAATTAAAAACACATGTTTCAAAATGCTAATTGGCAAAAGTACTCACTGTTTGCCTTCTAAAATAAAAAATACTCACTTTTTGAAAATTAATCAAAAGTACTCAATATCGACGCTGTCTATACAGTGCCAATATTGAGTATTTTTTATTAAATTTAAAAAAAGTGAGTGTTTTTAATTTAAGAAAATAAATAGTGAATACTTTTGCCTATTTTCCTACAAATTATGGATAGATATTCTCAAATATCAAGTAGCATAGGGGAGTGGTGCGTTGCCTATCCATGGTGATTGGCCACGACTAATCCATGACTAGTGTTTGTAATAGCCGCGGATTGAACATACTGTTCGGATTTCTAGTAGTGCATGACGGTGTGCATGCTGAGCCATCTTTTTGTGCAACGTAATCTAGAGATGTCAACAACACTAGCGCACAGAAAAGAACAGAAACAAAAATAAGGAAGAATGGAAATTCAGACCCACGTGGACGGCCTGGTAGAAACTTAGGCTGACCAAGAAGTCAACACTCACGCTCAGTTTTACCATTGTCACTTTGAAGGAAATGATTAGTTTTTACTTTGGTTAACTACATTTTATATTCTTTAGGTTTAGGATGATTTTTAAATTGAAATTGTATCAATTTATGCCCTTGGTCGGATTAATTGTTTGATTCATCAATAAATTGATGACACAATAAGTTTGGAATTTGACAACATGTAAATCACATTTACGCTATATTGACAAGGACAACTCATCAATTTAATAGAGAATTTGATGTTCAAAGAGATAAAATGATACAATTTTGAAAATTAGAATCTCATATTTTGAAAATTACCATAAACCTGAAGGATGTAAAACGTAATTAGCCACTTTACTTTTCAAAAAGATTGAAAACTAAAAATTTAAAATTGAAAGCTATGTTTGTGACCAGTGCAGTTTTCAATTTTCAATTGAAAGATTGTTTGGTAATTGTTTTTAGTTTTAGTTTAAAAACAACAATAAAATAAAAATTGAAAACAAAATGATTATCAAACACGACCCCTTAAAGTCTCGTCTCTTTTGAGCACTTGGAACTCATGGCCCTAGATGGAGAAAGACTTATATATAACGGGTTCACCGTTACGTGATGTCTTTTGTCCAATAATGCATTTTCATGTGAGTTTTTTCTTCACATGACAATATTTTATTGGATCGAAACACCACATGACGGTGAACTCGTTTCATGTAAGTTGCTCTCTCCTAAATGCGAAACTCAAGTTGGGGTCTAATTCAATTCTGACATTTATACAAGAAAAGGAGATTTCAACCAAAAAAAGAAACAAGAAAAGGAGATCATGATGAAACTAGAGACCAAATCTTGACCCACTTGTGACTATCTATCCAATGGCACATGGTATATATATGTTCACTCTGTTGCCTTGCCACCTCATTTTTCTTTTAGAAGTTTACTGGGAAAATTTTAGGGTGGTACGTACTATTTAATGGTACAACCATTGAATGATCTCATATTAATTTGCGGTGAGCCTAAAATGAATCTTAAGTCATTCAACATTATGTACTATTAAAGTTAACTCAGTTTACTGTGTAAAAAATGCTTCGCAATCCAACTCTTTTTCTGACAAGGAAAAGTTTGAATTTTCTTTATTATTCTAGGGAAAAGTAAGGCAGATCTCGTGGCAGGTATAAGGCAAATGACTTTACACTCCAATATTTTTAGGTTATCGAATTGAGTAAAGCAAAGAAGATTAAAGAATATAAATTAATAAGAGTGCAGAAAGATAATGAATGTGTAGATATCATTTTGCTATATATAATTGTTGTTTGAGTGACTCAATTAGGATATTTTTTTCATATTACAGTTTTTGTTTTTCTGTTACTTAATCTAATGGAACACTTTTTTTTGCGTTGGATTTGTGATCTTGTGTTTTGAGTTTTTCTGCAGAAGAGAGGGATTTACACATGCATCAAGGTAGTAGTTTTACAGAAGCATTTGAATTTTTTATATTTGCATATTTTCAATTTTCAATTTTCGTTTTTTTTTCAGTTGCACATGTGCAAGGAAAATGGAGTTAGGAAAATGGAGCTAGGCCAAAGAGAGATGAGTTAAGACTTTGAATTCTTGGGATATCCAGGGCAGACCGGCAGAATATTGTTGAATTTTATTTTTAGATTTGGAATTTTTCTTTTTGTCTCTATTTTAAGATCTAGAAATTGTCACCGAGATCTCTAAATTTTTATGTCTTAGATCAATGTTCTGTATGTATGGCCTTGTCTTGTATTTTCTGTGTTGGTTGCGTGCCTAATAAAGTTTCTTCTATGGAGTTTGAGAGCAAATAGGAAGATCTGCAAGTTTTTTGTGGTTGGTTTTGAAGATCTAGGATATGTTCTTGTGGTTTGCGTTGAAGATTTTTTTTTTAAAATTATTTTTCTTTTCACACGGAAAAAAAAAGGGAAAACTAATGAAACACCCAACTTTTGGGCTATCTTAATTTTAAGGACAAAAATTTTTCTAAATACCCAAAATAGGTATGAAGCAAAAAACAAAGGAAAAACATCAAAAATAGTAGAAGGAAATCATAAGGGAGACAAGATAATGGAATTAGTCCAAATCAAAAAGCATCAGACAAAAGCAACCAAATAATTCTAGAAATAGTGACATACTTTTAGAAATAGTGACATCCATCAAAATTGTGGGGACATGTTTTGAAAATTATTCAAAAAGTTATTTTGTTTGTTATCAAATACATTTGTATATATAAATGAAGGCTTTCCCTTCATACACACACGGAGAAACCAACACACAGAGATACAACCTCACTCACCTCACTTACAGAGCAGAGCCTTTCTTCAGTATTTTTCCAAGCTTTCTTCTATACTTGTAAACATCCTTTGTAAACTTTTATACATCAATAAAAGAGCAAGTGTACATATTCAAGCAATTCTCCAGTCTTAAGTAAGTTTTCTTTATTTACTTTAGTGTGTTTGTTTAATTAGACTTCCAGTCCAAAACAGGGAAACACTATTGTAGTTATATTATTATCTTGCTAAACTGACGATCATACTTTGTTCGAGCACTCTGTTATAGTTGAATGCTTGTCATACAAATAACTGGACATTAACCAGGGTACCTCTGAGTTCTCAGTACCTCTGAGTTCAGCCCTTGTGGCCTATACCTGCATTGTGAGTGGCCTTCATGCTGAAACATGTCGAGTTCCATGTGCAAGGTTATATGTCTAAGTTGTTATAATGGCCATCCAACTATTTTACAGTCCGGCTTCGAATTTGGTATCAGAGCCTAGTTTGGCATTATAATAGTATAATTATAATAGTAAAGTACCTTGAGGACGGAAGTCATCTACACAACTGATATCACAAACACTTATTTTGCATGAACAATATAGTATATTATTGTCCTTGTAGACCTTGTCAACCAAAATTACCAGGAGTTCATTGTTATATACATCCTACTATCACTACTACAAAGAAACATTTAGCATATATTTATAAGAAAATAAGAAAGAATATTAAGAAGCAAAAGTTTTATCTTAGTGTTATTGAACATCCCAGTTTTTCCAGTAAAGATAAAGAAGTTCAACATAATATATTAGCAGTAAGTAACGCAACTACTAATACTTTAGAAAATTATAGAAGAGAAAAAAAGTTTTTAAGAAATCAATTAGCAATAATTTTAGTGAAGAAAATCCACAAGCAAATAGTATTGTAGATCTTATTATTAGTCAAGCTGAAAATATAAAATTAGAAAATAATAAGCATAATAATTTATTAAATCAGTTATTAGATTATTCTCAGAAAAATTCAATAAAAACTGTTAGGCAAAATTTAGATTATATTACATCTCAATTAGAAGATAATAATAGAAATATTCAGAGATTTCCAAGCAAAAGAGAGATAAAAGAACTTATTGAGCTAATAGAAAGTAAGCCTAAGCAAGTAGAAATTAAATCATTAGAGATAGTTGAGCAATTAAAATTAGAAGTTCAAAAAATTCAATTAGTACAAAAAGAGTTAATTGAGCAAGTAGATAAGTTGCATAATAAAATAGATAGATTATTAGTTTGATGACCGATTCTCGAACTAATAAAAAATACATTCAAGCTTTACAAGAAGTTGGTAAATTAGATAAAGAACCAGTTGGTTTAACAGATTTTTCACCCCAAGTACTTAGTAGTAATATTCCAATTAGACAAAATAATTTAATTATTCAACTAGTTTTAAATTTATCAGAAAAATTAGATCAAATTGAAGAACAAATAGCAGAAATTAATAAAGTCTTACATAATACACATTCATCACTTCCACCATCTTTATTACAAAAATTAGAAAAATTAACTTTAACCACAAATAATCATACTAGAAGACCTAAAATTAATCCCTTTGATAATAGAAAATGGAACTCTTCAGGAGAAAAGGAAAAGAAATAGTTAGAGCAGAAGATATTTATCCTACTGAGGAAGAAGCACAAGAATTTATTAGAAAAGAATTTGAGAGAACCCAGAAAAATAAATATAGTTTGTATCAATTAGGATTATTTGAAAATAAAAATAAAATTGTAAGTAGCATTAGTCAACATGAAGTTAGTTGTATTGATAAAGAAGTCACACTTAATTTGCTGAGTAATGAAGCAGTTACTCAATTAAGAAAATCACATTTTAGTCAAATTCATATAGGCACAATTATGATTGGCATAGCAGGTTTAACTAGAGCACAAGTAGGCACAAAAGCTTTAGTTTACATATATGATGATAGATGGGATAATCACCAACAAGCATCAATAGCAACAGCTGAAGTTGATTTAAGTTCAAATTTAGCAGTCATAGGTTGTATTCCAAATTATGTTATGAATATTAAAGAATTTAGTAAATATATTAAAGTAAGCATAAGAACAAAAAATTATAATATGAAAGGAGAATATAAAAATTTATGTATTAGCCTAATGTATATAGGAAAAGTGTCAGATAAATATAATCATAAGTTTAATTTAGAATTTCAAAATTTAGTTCAAACATTTGGCAGTAAGCATGTTAATATGATATAAGCAAAACCCGTAGACAATAGCTTTTTAGAAGGAACCCAATGGACATTACCAAATTTACAAGTAGCAAAAAATAGACAACCAGATCATGCACAAATTTATGAAACTAATGCAGGAGAAGCAACAATTAGATTTAGTAATTATAAGCAAATAGATAATTTAGAAGATGATGAGAGTGAAATTGAGAGCATTCGTGAAAGTATTCATATGGCTTTTGATAATTTAGATATTAATTTAGTTGAGCAAAATTTTGATCGTATTGTAGATAAACTTATAGAAGATATTGATCATTTAGATGAAGAACAATATTTAGAAAAATATAAAACATATGATTTAGAGTTGCATAAGATTTCAGATGAAGAAATGAAAAAATTAATTTTGGATATAGGTGTAGAACATATTTTAGGAGCAGAAGAATACAATAATTTATTAGAATTAAAAATTGAATGTAACCCAGCAGAAGAAAGTGGAGCATCAGCATCAGGAGTAGATAATAATCCAGGATACACAGCTAGAACAGACCAACAATTTTTGAGACCATCAGGTGAGCAATATACTGAACAAGGAGGAGTAAATTATATGAATGAAAATTTGATTAGACCACCTAAGAAAAACAGGATACCATATATGAAAGGACTTGAGCATATTAATATTGCAGGAAATATATTAAATTTAGACAATGTAGATCCACAAGATTGGGAAAAAACAATAGAGAGATGGGAAAAAAGTTGTGTGCATGCAGCATTAATGTTAGATTTTAGTAATTCACAAAACATGTTAGATTATTTTGAGCATACTCTAGATGGCTTAGTTTTTGATTATTTTCAATCATGGAAAGTACTAGATCCAGATCAACATCAGTTAGCAAAAACAAGTTTTAACATAGATGGTTTTATTAATTTAATTAAACAAGAATTTTTAGATCATAATAGATTAGATGGAAGAAATGAGGAAGAGCAAATAAGAGCTATTAGAAATTTAGAACAATTACAGATTTGTGATTTACAGTATATAGCAGATTATACATTAGATTTCTTTAAATATTTAGGAAGAACAGGAAGAATTAGTGATATTAATTTACTAGATACATATATGACAAAGATAAAAGGACCAATAGGTGAAAAAATTTGGAATGAATGGCAAAAACATCCAAAGAAAAATAATATTGCAATAGGACCTAGAATTCAACATGTATATGACATACTTAGACAAGAATGTAGTCAAATAAAAGCAAAAAGACAGATTAGGAAACAATTTTACATGAGTTGTAAAAATATAGATTTACCACAACAATATGGATGTCATAAGAAAAATAAGCATAAGAAAATTTATAAAAAGAATTATAAGTCATATAAACCCTATAAGCAAAATAAAAATTTTAGCATAAGACCTTCTAGAACATTTAGAAAACGAAAATATATTCCTAAACAATTTAAGAAAAGAAGTAGTAAACCTTGGATAAGAAGATATAAAGCACCTAAAGATAAAAGTAATTGCAAATGTTATTCATGTGGAGAAATGGGACATATTAGACCCAAATGTCCAAAATTAGGAAAGCAGCCACGAGATAAAGTATATTTAATAGAATTATTTAAATTAGAAGAAGATGAAGATATACAATCAATTTATAGCTTAGATGATTTGAGTGATAATGAGAGTATTTATAGTGTGGAAAGTATTAATATGATAGATTCAGATTCAGAGTACTCTAGTAATTCAAATAGTGATATAGATGAATATATGTGTGCATTTATAGAAGAAGAACATGAAGAAGAATTTAAATATGTTAATTTAGGTTGGCCAGAAAAATGTCATAAGTGTAATAAGCTAGCTGACACATCCCGACCCGGATGTACACGTGGACACCCAAAAGTTGGATGTGCTGGCCGACACCACGTAGGGTGACGAAAGCCAATTTGAAGAAATAGGAAATAATTGAATGAATTAATGAGTAGGATATACAAAATTTGCACGGAATAAAGAAATAACAAATAAATAACAAATACCGTACGAGTACGGAATACTGGATATTTACAGTTACAAGGAGATTCTAACATCTTCATACCACCGGGTCTCGATGTCGACAACTTCAAGCTGCTAAACCTGGAGGGGGGCAAAACAAAAGGGTGAGTGGGCCATAGCTAGTTATTTCTGTGAAAACCTTTCCTTTTTGAAAATACTAACCCCTCGCCGTAAAACAGGTACTTGGTTGAAAAACCGTTTACAGAAAACGTACTAATATAGTAGGTAGAAAAACAAAGTAAGTACAGAAATATACTTACCGTCCGAAACGGGCAGAAAGCCACCGTTCGGCATAATTTACTTTAACAAAAGGTTCATAAAATAAAGTTATACGGGAAGACTGTAAATCAAATACAAGTATCCGTGGCATCAGTGAAAATCCCAGATAATACTACAATCCAACTACAAGATAAATGCTCGGTTAGGCAAGGCAGACACACGAGTTCATACAGATATATTCTGTCATGAACAGGCTGGGTGTATAAATAAGGTTACGCTCATGTACTACGATCACATGAAGCTGGCGCTAATCGCATCACAACGAGTTCGGGCGCCCATGCGTCCTCGAACAGGCTGGCACCTTACTATGGATCCATAGTGAGCGTATCGGTGCGTGTGAACAATCACGTGAAGGCTGGTCCTGGCCCGGACAGTACAATAAACACCGTGTAAGCCTCCCAAGTTGAGCGTATAAAAACATGCCACGGAGTAATCTTAAATAAAACAGTATAAGGTAATTTCCCTTTTTGGGATAACCTTTAAAACTACCACTAAATAAAGTCTTCTCGGGTACCGTACCCGAAATACCTAGTAATTAACCACAATATGTAAAATACCAAGAATACATCATACGGGTACCAAGGTATAGTAATACCAACTTAATGGTAAACTAGGTGAACCCGGAGTACGGTAGAAGATTACCGTTCCAAAGTTTACCCAAATACGGCCCAAGGCCCGTCAAATGGTTATAAAAACACAAACGCATAAATAGGGAATTAAAATAATTAATTCCCTAAACCCCCAAAAATAGGGTTGATTTGATAATCGTCATACGCATACAAAATAAATACGGAAACACCAACTTAATGGTGTAACTTCTAAATGGAAATATAGACCCTAGGCCCATTGATTTCCATGGTCTAACAAAATACCGAGTCTAACATGTAAGCCGAGTAAATAACCTGTAGTACGAGGCCTACCGGAAATACGGGTCAAAAACCAAACTAATAATCATAATAATAAAGTAGGCATAATTTAATAAGTTTGCTAACAAGTAACAATAATCATTTAAAGAGCATAGGCAAACCCAAAATAATATTTAAAACATATAAAAGCATTTAATTTAAGTGAGGAAGGGGCCCACTCACAAATACCGAAGCCGAAGTGGTCCGAAAATACGCTAACAGAAGTCCACGAGTCGCCAAACCTAATTTAGAAACCCACAAATTAGTAAAGTATACGAAATTACAAGAAAAACGGCGTTCGGAAACCCGAAAACGGAGTTTCGGGGTCGGAAACCCCAAAACCGCCGCCGTGGGCCGCCGTGCGCCGTCGCACGCGCCGCCACACGCTACCGTTTGGCCTCACGCGCCGCCACGCGCGGCTGTGAGGTCCCACGCGCCCTCACGCGCCGCCACGCGCCGGTGGAAGTCCACCACGCGCCGGTCACGCGCCTCACGCGCCGGTCACGCGCGGTGACTGACGCCGTTACTGTTCCGTTAAAGTTAACGGAATATTCTAACGGCGTTAGAATATTCCGTTAACGCCGTTAAGGTTAACGGACGGAATATTCCTTGGAATATTCCCGGTCCGACCGGGTTGAAACGGTTTGCTGACATCAGCAAGAACGGTCTGACCGGTTCGCTGACGTCAGCGCCGGTCACCCCTGACCTTTTTCCGGCCGCCGTCTGCCGGCCGGAGCTTCGCCGGAAACTGGGAAATTGGCCGGAAATTTTCAAACTTCAATATCTCCTTCAAATCACAACCAAAATTCACGATTCAAATGGCAATTTAAAGCTGGGAGTGAGAGGAATCGAAATTTACCCAAGGGGAGGCCAAAAGCTGGCCTGAAATGGTTGGATTTGACCTCGAGAGTCTCGGCCAAAACTGGAACTCGGTGAAACTGAACCAAAGGCTCGCATGCAGAGCCTGGGTTCGAATCCCAGGGCTCTCAGGAGTTCAAAGACGGTGATCTCGAGTTAGATCGAGGTCGGGAAGGGTATGGTCGTCCAACTGAAGCTCGCCGGGAAAAATGGCAGCTTCGGTTTCTCTTGCAGATCGACGGGTCTTGAGATTCTGGGTTCGAAAACAGCCCAGAGGCGGTGATGAGGATGATCTAGAGCTCCTGGAGCTCGAAGGTGGTCACGAGTTCAATGGCAGCAAGTCGAGGGTGACTTGATCGATTTTCTGGGTTTTCAATTCTGGGTTTCTGGACTCAAGCCGTTCGACTGGGTTTGGTTTGAGTGGCAGATGTGAGATCGAGCTGGGGTGTGGCCGAGAAAGAGGGTGACAGTGGCACGGGGTGCCTTGAGTAAATTTGGGAGTTTAGGTTTTGGTTTTCTGCAAAACATGCAGACTTGAGGTGAGTGGGGGATCGAGAGACAGACAGAGAGTGACAGAGAGATTGAGTGAGAAGGAGACAGAGGCTGAGATAGTGGGCTGGGCTTTCAGAATTTACTGAGCCCAATGGCCCAAATTCAGATCACCAAACCGACTAACGGAACGTTAAAAGATTAACGTCCGTAGAACGCTCATTCGAACTCCGAATGGCGTTCCGTTCGTGTCGACGAGTTCGTATCGACGAGCTCGTCACGAAAATACAAGTGGAAGCGTCGTACGAGTTACGACGCAAAAGTCAACCGAAAGGTCAACCAAGGGCAAAATCGTCATTTTGCACCTCCGGGAATAAAATAATATTATTCTCCGGTACGGGGTGTAACAATCTACCCCCCTTATGAAAATTTCGTCCCCGAAATTTCCATAAGGAGTACAACGAGGTAGATACGAGTAAAAACAGTCCACTGAAATACGTCTCCCTAGAGACTCCCTCGAAAGAACGCAAATAGAGAAGTAACAGTTGTCTCAGCCAAGAGTCGGCTAAGAACACTCCATCATCACAACAACTCAATGTGACGATATAACACCGAAATTCGATCGAAAGAGGAATAATACCTCTAGCTGAGCGAGAAATCAGTCATCCTAGGGACGTCTGATAGAGGGTACCAGTTACTACGTTTGCACGACCGGAAGTGGTATGCGATAGTGCAATCGTAGTCACCCGACGACTCAAACCATCTCCATGGCTGAGATTGAGGTCTCCCAGAGAAATGGGATGCCTCAACTTTGGTGGTCGGTGTACAGTCTACACGTCTCACCAAAAAGAAAATGTCGCCAGAACTTCAAAATAAAGCTATTGGCAACCAACTACGAATCATGGGTACGATAATTCATCTCACGCGGTTTCAGCTATCTGAAAGCATGAGTGATTATCCATCCCTGCGGTATTAGTACGCAAGCCAACCCGCTCAGTGACTCATCACTGTAGAACACGTAGTACCGCCGCCGTTGGGAAGCGGTAACACAAGAATAAGAGTTAGACCAAACTTGAGCAGTCAGAAAATTTGCTCGTGGTCGTCGTTCCACACGAGAATTAACAATTACCTGAAAAGTTTCGTGAGAAGCAAACTAACAGAAGAAGAATCACTCACGAAACGTCAATGAGAACCGACTAAAACAAGAAAGTTCTGAATCTTGTAAAACTTCTGCGGTCGCTCCCAGATCTCCGCCACTGCGATCATCTGGGGATCGACAAGAAAGCAATCGGCAGAAATCACATGTCCCAAAAAGACACGTGATTAGGGTAGAATTGGCATAAAGCTGAAAACTCCTTAAACTTCATCGAAATCATGCGAAAATGCATTTTACATGATCGGCCCCAGAATTGTAAATCAGGATTTTGGCAAATAAGATTAGCAGAAGAATCAATTGAGTGGACAGCATTCACTTGTCCAGAAGGACATTTTGAATGGCTTGTCATGCCATTTGGATTGAAAAATGCACCATCTATCTTTCAAAGAAAGATGGATCAAATTTTTAAGAAATATGACAGTTTCTGTAGTGTATATGTAGATGATATTTTAGTACATAGTAAAAATAGAAATGAACATAGAAAACATTTGGAAATAGTTTTACAAGAATTTATCAATAATGGTATTGTGATTAGCAAAAATAAAATAGCATTAGAAAAACAAGACATAGAATTTTTAGGAATGTATATAAAGTCAGGAACAATACAATTACAAGATCATATAGCTAAGAAAGTTTTAGAATTTCCAGACAAATTAGAAGATAAAAAACAATTACAAGCTTTTTTTGGATTATTAAATTATGCAAGGAATTTTATTCCTGATTTAGGAAGAAAAATAGCAGTATTACATAGCAAAACTAGCAAAACAGGACAAAAGTATTTTAATAGTGAAGATATTAAATTAGTACAAAATATCAAGCAAGAAATTACAAAGCTTAAACCATTAACTTTACCACTAGATAATAGTTATAAAATAGTTGAAACAGACGCATCATCATTAGGATGGGCAGGAATATTATACCAGAAAAAGCATAAGGAATCACCAAAGTCTGATGAACAAGTTTGTAGATATGCATCAGGAAAATTTAGTGATATACAGACTAGATTGCCAGCAACAGATTTAGAGATTTTAGGAATAATTAATTCACTTGAAGTATTTTCTTTATTTTTACATAATGAAGTATTTACAATTAGAACTGATTGTCAAAATATAGTTTCTCATTATAATAAAATTCACACTAACAAGCAAGCAGCCCGAAGATGGGTTAATTTTGTTGATTCAATTACAGGAAATGGTTTTAAACCAATATTTGAACATATTAAAGGTAGTGATAATACATTAGCTGATATCTTATCAAGACTTATTCATTAAACAGGATGGAATATCACAGAGCATCATCCTCAAATAGCAAAAGGTCACAAAGCAGCAGCAGACCACCTTTCAATAGCATAATGATGAATCACGGACCTCCACCATTTGCTAGATTCCAGAATACAATGAATCGACCAGCATCACCACCAGTACCCACTTTCAACTTTAATGGTACTATAGTAGAAGGAGTCAAAAATCCCACTCTGAGATACAGGCCAAGAGTACCAGGACTCACTGATAGGCAACAAGTACTTCTAGATAATTTCTGGAATATCCAAATAAAACAACCAAACATGAGGTTAGGACATGAAAAAATAATTAGAGCTTTAGAGCAGGAATTTGATGCATTTAATTTTAATTTCAACCAAAGTCAGCATCACATCCATTCACTACAAAACAGTTTAGAAGCAATTTCAAGAGATCATGATGGATTAGCAGCACAATTTACTAAGGTATACCAAGAGCTACAAACCCTTAGAATGCAACAAAAAGCCAGTGATACTTTGAAGCAAGAACTCAAAATTGGCATAAATATTGATCAGTATAAAAATAAAGAAAAAGAGAAAGAAGCTATTGAACAAGAGGCTAATGAGCCCATAAAAAGTAAAGAAATTACTATTGAGCTCATAGAAGATACTAATATGGAGCAGCATCAGACTGAAGAAGCAGAAAATAGCATAATACAACATAGAGATATTTCAGTAGAAGAAAAGTTTGAGCATTTTATTAGTACTATACCAATAGAAATAATAACTGATGAAATATTGCTAGAAGAAATCTTGAGGGCAAAATTAAGAGTGTTACCAATAGATATGCATTATGAAATTTTAGGCAGAAGTTCACAATCTATTCAAGAACTGCAACTACAATTGCAAATTGCCTTGTATAACTCTATCTTTGATCCAAAATCAGGGATGGATGTTAGTACAAAAATATATCCATCATGTGTTTGCAGTAGCACCGAAATTTGTAATTATGAGCCAGAAGTAAGTATAGCATTAGCTAGGATTAATATGGTAGATTTTCAAAATTGGCATTTTAGTTATGAGCATAAAGGTCAGCAGAATGTAGTAGAAGTTACACCATCTTTATTATTAGAATTTGGTTATCTTGAGAAAGTTTATATTAATAATAATTCACAACTAGAAACTTTCCCAACCAAGCTTAAGAAAGTAGCAGAAGATTACTTAGATTTATGGAAGCAAATTTGTATAAGTTTCATTAGTAGTCCTCCAGAATGGTACAAGCATATGCACAAAGAAGAGGCGAGACATATAGCCATGATTAACAAGGAATCCTTCAGATTATGCCCCATATCACATTACAGGTGGACTCCTACAAAACAACATATCCAACGATATCGAGGAAGTCAGATACTGGCATTAGAAGAATTTGAAGATTTCAATCATGATATGTCATTAGTAGCAGAAGACAATGAGATGTATATTTACAGCAGGTTCAAAATTCGTCATCAACCCTACTGGAAACCTCAATATCCATTAGGAGAAGCAGAAGTAACATATTTTAGAATAAAAGAAGATCATGAAAAGCAAGAAGAACTAGAACAAGGGGATGAAGATTTCTGGAATAATATGACAGAAGAAGAACTGCACAATATGGATAATATGATAGAAGCTTAGAACACATGCAGCAATAAGCAAAAGTTGACAGGCAGAAGTTTCAAATAGCATAATACAAAACTTTGTATAATAATTGTGGGACCCGCCATGATGAATGATGAAATGGCATAAGAGTAAATAAAGAAAAGAGTTTGACCCGATATAGACATTTTATAACAAAAATGTCCTTATGATTAAAAATGAATAGTAATATGTCCTTTTTGTTAAGACTCCCAAAAAAAAAGTGTCCCACTCGTCTGACATGGAGCAGGAACTACAGATGAGAATAGTGCGAGTCTCACTTTTTTTATACCAACGGATCCTAGAAATCGGGTGTGAAAGCTATTAATAGAGATGGTTTGCAATTAAATACTGTATTTGTGTGTACCCTGTAGCTATTAATAAGTAGCCACTAATATCTGTGTGCGTTAGACCAAGACACACAAATCCTATCTATGTGGATAGGCTGTTTGTCTAGTAGTGATTTGGTAATAATTTTGTTTTTAATTATAATTTTACTTTTTTTACTAGAAATAGAGGAAAATTGAGAGATAAGGAAGAGCGGTATAAGATGGAGATGTAGAACAAAATGAAAAATAAAACCTAAAATATTACATATAAGCTGTTTTCATTCTCCAAATATTTGTTTCATAAATTATCCTTCATTCATCGGTTCTCCATACCTTCCTCCACCTTTATTCATTCTTCAAAAAAATGAAAAAAAAAACTAAAAATAAAATGGTGCCAAACAAGCTCTCTTTATGTTTCCCCTCCTTGGTTAGGATTGACTACCGAAAGACTGTTAATCCCAGTATGGCCAAAGACTAATTTAAATGAGATTAACCTGGATTCGTGTGGACTACCAGCCTCAATAACACAGGACTACCAGTCCTGAACTTCAACATGGGATTGCTAAGCCCTGCAATCTGATTTGCAACATCAGTCCACACCCCACGCTCATGAAATCCCAACGTGTCGACTTTGTTCAACGCTTGAAAGTTAGCCCTTTTCTAATCGCTATGATCGGGAAGGAAGTAACATACTTTGTAGTTGATGACTAAATCTCAAGGTCTTGGTTCTTTTTAACCGTCTTGTGCGGGTTTAGAGAGTAAGGCTACTTTGGTAGACCAATGACCAAGTCTTATGTATAACTGAGCTTTTCTAATCCTTTATAATCTTTTTATTTTAAAAAAAAAGTCGAAATTTTGACGCCGTCGACTGGGTTTGACACTAGAAATTCCGTCAGGACCAAACTCAAGAAATCCCGACGCTGTCGGGGTTCGACGACTTCAGTACAGAATTTCTAAAATTCCGATCAATTGGCGCAGAGTGCCCATTAAGATTCCGACGCTGGGTTCGTTGCTTCTCCTTCCTCATGCTCATTGAACTGATGGAAAAAAAGAAGTCAAGAGAAATTCAACAAAATATTGGAGAGCATGATATTAAATCATCCATAAATTGAATCAACTGAAGGAAAGGAATATATGAAATGCAGAGTTCGACCGGAGAAGAAGAGAAAGGAAAGGAAGAGAATGAGGGAGAGAGAGCGAGTTTGACCAAAAAAGAGTGAATTAAAAATTAATAAAATATTAACTTTTTTATTTTTTTAATTAAAAGATTAATAAAAAAGATGACAAAAAAAATATTTGGATTTCAAAAATATTATAGTATGTGTCTTATTCCGACACTACACTAAACGCTTTATTATTCTTATACTACTTAGGTGCAGTTTGGGAGTGAGGTGCTTAAAAAAAAGATGGGGTGTAAAAAAGCTAGAAGGATTTAAGGTGTTTGATAAATTTTCCAAAAGTAGCTTTTTTTTTAAGCTTAGGGTGAAAAGAAACCTAAAAACTAAAGCTGCAAATAGCAGCTTCTCAAAAACAGCTGCAGCTTCCAAAAATAGCTTTTTATCAAAAACACGGGTGAACAGTGTAGGTTTAATGAATTTTTCAATAATCCAAAATTGCCCTCCTTCCTTACCCACTTGCAGAAAGAAGACCATTGTCTTCTCTTCTTTCATGCGCAGCATGGAAACCAATTTTTGGTTTCTGTCATGAACCAGGGTGAGGACGAGATGATTCTTTAGTCCACAACCTGGAGGAAAATCACGGACGGTGAAGATGATTCTCCTTGGTGGGTAACGTCGGTGTTGTCTCAGTAACAGATGTTGGTGAGCCCACGGTGGAGGACGAGGCACGGGCTGATGGCGACACGGAGGAGATCGATTTGCAGCAGTAAGGCAGCGCTGATTCAAATCAGTGAGTCGATGTGGTGGGCTTGCAGACTGCAAATCAAAAGACCGAGATCGACGAATCAATTTTGTTGGTACTAGTAATGTTCTCGGATTTGGTGACCAGTGTGGAGGGCGACTCGGCACCGGTGAGACTCTCGGGTTTCGTGTCTCGAAATCTGTTGGGCTTTGTCTATGTAGGTTCAATTCCTGCACGTTCAGGGATGAGTGTAGCAAGTTCGATGGTGTTGAATTGAAAAACTTCCCTGGAATTGATTCGTTGTTCAAAGCTTCAATTTTGAAATTAAATTAAATTTTGAAAGTTTATAAATAATTTTCTTTTACAAATAAAGTATATTTAGTAATTCATCTTTATTTGTTAAGAAAATTAAATTAATAGCACATTTAGTATTATACCATTTTTGGTCAATTCACACAGTCACAGCTATTTTACATAAAAGTTTACCAAACACTATCATACTGCTTTTTTTTTCCAAAAGCACTTTTACAAAAAAGTTTACCAAACACTCTGCTGGCTTTATTTCACAACCGCTTATTCTCACAGCATCTTTTTTTCAAAGCACAGCAATACCAAACTAGCCCTTAGTGTAGTGTCAAACTAAGTCATAGATTAAAATATTTTTGGAATTCAGAAATTACTTTTTGCCATTTTTAATTCAGTTTTGCATTAAAAAAGAGAGAAAAATAACCTCCCTTCTCTCTCTCTCTCTCCGTTTATTACTCATCTGCCGCACACGAGCAAAATACCAAAAGCTCATAACCTCACATTTCTCGTTCAATTTCATTTTAGTTTCAAGTAAATGAAATCATCGGCCTCATCGTCCTTTGATTGGAACTTCAATTTCATTTCAATCACAAAGGTCTCAAAGTTTTGCACCTGTTTTGTTGTCCTAGATCTCATTGACACCGTCATCGCATCTCGTCGTTATTGGCATCGTAACTACCAGTCCAAAATTTGGGATCTCCACAGACAAAGGAAAGAAAGAATGTACAGTGAAATAAAGAGAGAAAAGGGACGAGATTAGCAATCTCGTGCTTCAACTCAGTACTAGCAGCCCTTCGTTTAGTGAAGCGCGAGTGATACTTAGTCTCCCTTAGTCTCATTTATTCTTGTCTAGACACCACCAACATGGAACTCTAGTCCCAGCTAAGACAATCCCCCTTAAGGAGATGTAACAAACGGAGCCTTAGCGTACAAAATAGAAAAAGTAAGAAAGAATAATGTAATACATGTATGGGAACAAATCCATGTGAACCTTCTAGTTGTTGGACTCAATACGTGAATAACGTGCTCTCGTTATGCAATGAATTGGCTGAAACTCACCCCAGTCTAAGACATGTTCTGTCATTTAGGCCCCGTTTGTTACGACGTATTGTCTCGGATTGGACTAGCTTCAGGGATTAAGCTGGACTTACTTGGCATGGACTTGCTAGTATTAAAATAATGAAGAGTTTGGTGATGTGCCAGACTGAGTCACGAACTAAAATATTTTTGAAACCCAAAACTTTTTTTTTATCATTTTTTAAATTCATTTT